>CM031624.1:30656656-30659156 GCA_018398815.1 Conus ventricosus | reverse complement strand
TGAACATAGAAACCCACATAAACACCCATGGAGATAATGGCAATATTCGGCCTTATTTTAACTTTTTTCAAGCCACACTGCAACTGACCCAAAACATAACACTTTTAAGATTGTTGTTGTGTCACTGAAACAAAGTTCACTAGAAAAAGAGTTCACTTATAACCCAAAGTCCACTGGTAAAAAAGGAGTTCCATGCGGCTGGGGGGTTGTGGCAAAGGATTGTTGGAGGGCATGGAAAAAGGGGGGAGGAGGGGGTAGGAGGGAAGGGTGAGGGTTTGTAGAGGGTGGACAGCAACGGGGGGGGGGGGGCGGAGGACGGTGGTGACATGCGCTGGGAGGAGGAGAGACAATAAAAGCAAAACAACAATCATTAGTTACATACTTAACAAATAATCATTACCACCACCCTCTCCTCTCCACCATCAATTGAGCAAATAAAAGATATGGGCGGGTAGAAAGGAAATTGAAACGTGAAGGGTGGGATGGGAAGGGAGCGGGAGGGAGCGAAGATGGGCTGGGGGGCTAGAGGGTGTGGCCTGAGGCTGAATGGAGCTGAAGACCTAGCAGGAGAGGGGGAAGGAGAAATGTCTGTGTGTATGATGAGAGCGCGTGTGTGCGCGTGGGGGGGGGGGGGTACAAATAGGAACGTTTTGTTAGCTGCTGGTGGTTTGAAGTCAAGGAATTAAAGTAGTAGAGTACCAGGAAAAACGCAACCAACAAAAATGTCTGCATTAATTCTGACCCGTCCAATTGTTGTCACATATCCCACAATTGGTGTGCATTAAGTCAGATTTGCAATCTACCATTGAATATATTACTTGTTGTAACTATATTTGCGGTTTGTGCAATAATGCATTCCCAGTGGCTCTTAACAAGCTAGTTTGCTGCGTATTACTTGGGGCTGTTCATATTTCTTATGTTTGAATTTTTACTGCTTTATCTCACCATTTGTTTGTTAAAGATATGGCCTTTGCGTGAGGAAGTTCTGACATTTTGTTTCCTGGTGCATTTCGCCTATTGCCCTACACCAGCTCCACTTCGCTTGTACCCTCCTCCCGTCCATACCCCCATCTAATTTCTACCTTTTCTTGCTCTTATTTCTGACCTGTCCTCACTTCCCCACTCCCCCTTTTCCAAAAGTGTCATTTCCTCTCTGCATGCGATCTGGGGAGGTATTGCTGTGCGTACTGGTAGATCAATATACATCTTTGTCTATCTATCAATCTACTTTATATATATATATATATATATAATATATATATATATATATTATATTATATATTATATATATATTATATTATATATATATATATTTATTATATATATATAACAAGTTAAAAGAGGATCTTAAACTATCTACAAATTTGTTTCAAGCGTGTTGCGCTGTCATCAGGATGGTTTTTGGTTTGCCCACCGCGATGTTATATAGCGTGTGGGCTCCCGTTTGCGGTTGTTTGCACGTGCGGGTTGGCTGCACGTGTTTTGGGGGGCTTTCAGGTTTTTGTTGTTGTTGTCTGGGTTATATTGTAATTTGTAATTGTATAATACAATTACAAATTACAATACAACCAGACAACAACACAAATAAAAGCAAGAAAAATAGGAAAAGAAAAATCATATGGTATAACCCCCCACGACGGGAAATCAAAACAAACATAGGGAAAGAATTCTTCAAAATCCTAACAACTTCATTTCCAAAAGAACACAAACTGTCCAAATATTTAACAAAAACACTGTCAAACTATCGTATCATGTATGCCCAACCTCAAAAACCTAATTGACGCATCCAACAAAATGAAAATCAACACAGAAAAGAAGGGTGAAGAAAGGAAGAAAATGTAAATATGTTTGTCAAGCTCACCCATGTTATTTTGCACGAAAATCCCCCTTTTCACATCCAAGTCACGTCCTTCTCATGTCAGTTTTAGCCAAAATTAACACCTTTTTACAAACAAAATTAAACATGCCAAAACCTCTAAAAATTCGACGTAATCAGCACATTAAAATGGGGGCTAACGTGCTAGATAAGATAGGGTGATCGTGAACCAACATATTTACATTCTCTACAGAGACATAAAAAATTAAGGGTTTACAGCGTTATTAACGTCTGCGGGACTGAGTTTTTACTAATTTTCTAATACGCTCTTTCTACTTCCAGATCTATTAATAAATCAAACAGACAACTTCTTTTTCATCTTGGTTAGTTATTTTTACATCCAATGAGTTATATCTTCGCTAATTAATTCTTTAATTGGCTGTCTCCGTCAAACGTATATAACGATAATCGCAAAACCTGCCATTTGGTAGCAAAACCATTAAACTGTATGATGGATAGCCAGCAAACAAATTAGCACATGTTTTTAACTGCTGTAAATGAACATACAAAATTGGATTTACAAGAAATCAGAAGGTTATGCCTTTAAATTGATAAACTTTTTTTGTGCTAAATTATAATCTCTGCCACTTTGTGAAGCCTAACTCGAGCAAGGGGCCTTTTTTA
>CM031624.1:30655283-30656556 GCA_018398815.1 Conus ventricosus | reverse complement strand
GGGAAAAAAAAAAAAAATTGAGCTGAACTACACCAAGGGTGCAACGCACCACAAGCCCCCTGGGGAAAGGATAACACAACACAACGAAAAATAAATAAATAAGTAATTCCGCCACCCTAGGGGGGCAAAAGTCGTGGCCTCGTGAAAAACCGTGACACCCTAAAGACTTTGGGTTCCCAAAACCCCAAAAAAGATTTAGGTTCCCTCACCCCCCCATAAAGACTTTAGGTCCAAAACCCCCCAAAAGGGTTTTTGGGTTCCAAAACCCCCCAAAGGGGTTCCAAAACCCCCAAAAGACTTTAGGTCCCAACCCCCAAAAAGGGTTTGGGTTCCAAAAACCCCCAGAAAGATTTTGGTTTCCGAAACCCCCAAAAGACTTTACTTTCCAAAACCCCCCATAAAGATTTAAAAGGGTTCCAAAACCCCCCATAAAGGCTTTAATTCCAAAAACCCCCAAAAAGGCTTTAGTTCCCCAACCCCCATAAAGCTTTAGGTTCCCACCCCCAAAAAGATTGGGTTCCCCAACCCCCATAAAGACTTTTGGTTTTTTCCGAAACCCCATAAAGACTTTAGATTCCCCACCCCCCAAAAAGACTTTAGGTTCCGAAACCCCATAAAGACTTTAGGTTCCACATCCCATAGAGACTTTAGGTTCCCTAACCCCCATAAAGGCGTTAGGTTCCCCAACCCCCATAAGACTTTAGGTTCCGGAACCCCTATAAAGATTTTTAGGTTCCAAAACCCCCATAAAGACTTTAGGTTCAGAACCCCCTAAGACTTTAGGTTCCGAAACCCTATAAAGACGTTAGGTTCCGAAACCCTCATAAAGATTTTTAGGTTCCGAAACCCATAAGAGTTTAGGTTCCGAAACCCCCCATAAAGAGTTTGGGTTCCGAAACCCCCATAAGACTTTAGGTTCCGAAACCCCCATAAAGGCTTTAAGTTCCGAAACCCCATAAGACTTTAGGTTCCGAAACCCCAAAAAAGGCTTTAGGTTTCCGAAACCCCCATAAAGACTTTAGGTTCCGAAACCCCCATAAAGGTTTTGGGTTTCCAAAACCCCCCATAAAGGCTTTACGTTCCGAACCCCCCAAAAAGACTTTAGGTTCCGAAACCCCAAAAGGCTTTAGGTTCCGAACCCCCATAAAGACTTTAGGTTCCAAAACCCCCATAAAGGCTTCAGGTTCCGAAACCCCCATAAAGGCTTTAGGTTCCCCAACCCCCATAAAGACTTTGGTTCCCCAACCCCCATAAAGATTTGGGGTTTCCCCCA
>CM031624.1:30607783-30650283 GCA_018398815.1 Conus ventricosus | reverse complement strand
AAGCCACACTGGCCAACTGACAAACATAACACTTAAGATTACTGTTGTTGTGTCACTGAAAAAAAGTTCACTAGAAAAGAGTTCACTTATAACAAAGTTCACTGGAAAAAAGGGAGTTCACTGGGGATGGGGGTGTGGAAAGGGACTTGTTGGAGGGCATGGAAAAAGGGGGAGGGGGTAGGAGGGAAGGGTGAGGGTGTAGAGGGTGGAAAGCAAAGGGGGGGGGGGGGGGGAGGAAGGTGGTGAAATGGCTGGGAGGAGGAGAGACAATAAAAGCAACAACAATCATAGTAACCATACTAACAATAATCATTACCACCACCCTCTCTCTCCAACCATCAATATGAGCAAATAAATAGATATGGGAGGGTAGAAAGGAAATTGAAAGTGAAGGGTGGGATGGGAAGGGAGCGGAGGGAGGAAGATGGGATGGGGGCTAGAGGTGTGGCCTGAGGCTGAAACGGAGCTGAAGACCTAGCAGGAGAGGGGAAGGAGAAATGTATGTGTGTATGTGAGAGCGCGTGTGTGCGCGTGGGGGGGGGGGGTACAAATAGGAAAGTTTTGTTTAGCTGCTGGAGGTTGAAGTCAAGGAATTAAAGTAGAGACCAGAAAAAGCAACAACAAAAATGTCTGCATTAATCTGACCCCGACCACATTGTTGTCACATATCCACAATCTGGTGTGCATTACATAGATTTGCAATTACCATTGAATATATTACTTGTTATTAACTATATTGCTTGTTTGTGCTTAATGCCATTCCCAGTGGCTCTTAAACAGCTACGTTTTGCTGCGTATTACTTGGGGATGTTTCATATTTCTTATGTTTGAATTTTTTACTGTTTATCACACCATTTGTTGTTAAAGATATGGCCCTTTCGTGAGGAAGTTCTGACATTTTGTTTCCTGGTGCATTTCGCCTATTGCCCTACACCAGCTCCACTTCGCTTGTACCCTCCTCCCGTCCATACCCCCATCTATTTCTACCTTTTTCTTGCTCTATTTCTGACCTGTCCTCACTTCCCCACTCCCCTTTTCCAAAAGTGTCATTTCCTCTCTGCATGCGATCTGGGGAGTATTGCTGTGCGTACTGGTAGATCAATATACATCTTTGTCTATCTATCAATCTACCTTTATATATATATATATATATATATATATATATATATATATATATATATATATATATATATATATATATATATATATATATATATATATTATATATATATATAACAAGTTAAAAGAGGAATCTTAAAACTATCTACAAATTTGTTTCAAGCGTGTTGCGCTGTCATCAGGATGGTTTTTGGTTTGCCCACCGCCGATGTTATATAGCGTGTGGGCTCCCGTTTGCGGTTGTTTGCACGTGCGGGTTGGCTGCACGTGTTTTGGGGGGCTTTCAGGTTTTTGTTGTTGTTGTCTGGGTTATATTGTAATTTGTAATTGTATAACAATTACAATTACAATACAACCCAGACAACAACACAAATAAAAGCAAGAAAAATATGGAAAAGAAAAATCATATGGTATAACCCCCCCATACGACGGGAAACTCAAAACAAACTAGGGAAAGAATTCTTCAAAATCCTAACAACTTCATTTCCAAAAGAACACAAACTGTCCAAAATATTTAACAAAAACACTGTCAAACTATCGTACTCATGTATGCCCAACCTCAAAAACCTAATTGACGCATCCAACAAAATGAAAATCAACACAGAAAAGAAGGGTGAAGAAAGGAAGAAAATGTAAATATGTTTGTTCAAGCTCACCCATGTTATTTTGCACGAAAATCCCCCTTTTCACATCCAAGTCACGTCCTTCTCATGTCAGTTTTAGCCAAAATTAACACCTTTTTACAAACAAAATTAACATGCCAAAACCTCTAAAAATCGACGTAATCAGCACATTAAAATGGGGGCTAACGTGCATAGATAAGATAGGGTGATCGTGAACCAACATATTTACATTCTCTACAGAGACATAAAAAATTAAGGGTTTACAGCGTTATTAACGTCTGGGGGCTGGTTCTTACAAAATTTTCTAATACGTCTTCTACTTCAAAAATCTTTTTAATAAACGAACGGGAAAAACCTTTTTCATTTTTGGGGTTAGTTTTTTTTACACCCAAGGAGTTTTTAAATTTTCGCTAATTAATTTTTTAAAAATTTGGCTGTCCCCGGGTCAAAGTATATAACTGAAAACCCGCAAAACCCTCCCCTATTTGGTAGAAAAACCTTAGAACTGTAGATGGATACCCACAAAAAAAATTTAAACATTTTTTTAAACTGCTGAAAATAAAACATAAAAAAAATTGGTTTTTAAAAGAAAACAGAAGGTTTATTTTTTTTTAATTTTTAAAAAACATTTTTTTTTGTGCTAAATTTTTTAATCTCTCCCCCTATTTGTGAAACCCTTTAAAACTCGAGCAACCCTTTGGGGGGAAATTTGTACTTTTTTTTTCTTCTAGGGGAAAAAATCTTTTGAAATTTAAAAGGGTTTCCCTCTTTAAAATTGTTAACAATATCCCAAATTCGTTTAATACTTCTTTTAAAAGAAAAAAGGGGTTGTAGTAGCCATCGGTTTGTTATATGATTTATTTGATTGCCTTGTTCGTCTTTAAACTTTAAACCCAGTTATTTTAAAGCCTTTTCAGTTTTTGGTTAGCCCACAAAAATTTAAAACCAAATTTTCTCTAAGGGAAACCCCTAAAAATTCCCCGGCCCCTATTGTCAATTGGGTACTTTAAAAGGCACACGTTTGTTTTTTTTGGTTTTTATTTAGATGCGCATCTTTTTTTTAACTTTTTTTAAAAACTTTTTTAAAAAATGGTAGCTTTTAAAAATATTAAAAATGCTGCTTAAAATTTTAGGAGCGTTTTATCCCCCAAATCTTTGGATTTCAAAAAATTTTAACCCATTGCAGTAGATGGACATACGGCTTTGGGGTTTTGGGCTTGTAAACCCCTAACTAAAATTTAAACCCAAAATAAGAGGGGACAAAAAGTCCCACCCGCAGGGTCATCCCCCCCTATGGTTTTTTTCCGAATCATTTTTAAAAATTTTGCCTTTTTCTGCGCAACTACTGGCTGTGGTGTTTCATATGAAAACCCATTTAAACCCCCCCAATTTTTTAGTAAGGTCAGTATATAATTTTTTTTTGTTTTTTTACCTGTACAGGGGAATACAAAACTGAACTACAAGTGCCCCCTCCCTACGAAAAACGCTTTTAAACCCATTTAAAAGCCAAGGGACAAAAATGCTTTGAAAGAATCGGGCAACGAATTTAACATTTTTCCAAAAAACTGCCCTTTAGACAAAAGAGACCGCAATAAGGGGTTTTTGGGTACTTTGTTTTTGTGGGGTAAAAAAAGAGAATATACTTAGGGGGACTACGGGGCCTGGCCAAACCTCTTTTAAAACCAGAAAAACAAGTTCGTTTGGGGAAACCATAGAAAAAAAAAATTCCACCCCAAAACCCCTGGACAACATTTTTTTAGAGGGAAAGAAAAGGTCTAACAATCCCAAAGGAGTGCAAGCCCTTAAATTGACCCCCTTAAGGACATACGTTTGGTCCCCTTTTAGGGGCGGCACGGGCCCATTTACCCATATTTAGAAAAATTTAGGGGGTTTTGATGCCGGGAAAACTTTTCCCTAGCCAATTTAAAAGATGCTATTAATCTGCTTTTGTTTTGGGCCTGAAAAGCATACAAAGGTATAAAGGGATTTTCTTGCAAAATGCTAGGTCAAAGGTTGACTTTTTTGTAGGCCATGGGTTATCATGCTCCCCTTTGCCCTTAGACAAAAAGTTTGGCCCATGATCCCAGAATTAAACAATGAAATCCTCATAGCTGGGGGGCCAAAACTTGGGGACACAAAAAAGGTTTTTAAACACAAGGCCTCCCATCCATTTTAAAAAAAAAGTCCCTACCCCCGAAAAAAGCGTCCAGTTTTAAGCGCCCCACCCAGAAAGCACCCCGAAAGCACAAAACCTTTTTGATTACCTCACATGAAGCCACATAGGGGAAAAGACACCCCTTGTTGTTTTTTTTAACTTTTACGGGAAATTAGTTTTACTTTATTTCACAAAAAAATTAACCCAGCAGTTTTCACCCCTAAGCCAAGATGGTCGGGCCTTTTAAAAACCCAGCAACTTTGCCTAATTTAGAAAAAACCCCAACTAACAACATTTCCCTATTTTGCCAGGCGGAGATAAAGGGCGCTTTGCGGGCAAAATTTCTTTAATGGTTTTTGCTGGGATGTTGAAATTGGGGTTTTCAAACCCAAATTTTTTACCGGGCTGGGCGTTGGAGGCGTTACGGGGCCCTGTTGGCGCCCCACTGTTAAAGCATAAGAGTGTAGGATAGAAAACCCCAACGGTTGTTAATTACTAACTATTGTTTTTCCCCTGTTTCTGAACAGTTCCTTATTTTTTTGCTAGCGTGGTGTTTTCTTTAAAAAAGTTTCTTTTTTATAGTTTCTCGATTCTGTTTTTTTGGGTTGCTAGTTTGCGTTTTTTTGTAGACAGCCTTCAAACCGGGGCCCCGCCCTTTTTTAGAAATTAAAAATCTTGTATTTTCTGCTGTATTTTACCCTTTTCCCCTTCTCGCCCAAATTTTTATTCTGCATAAGCCAGTTTATTTTTTTTTTCTTTTTATCTCTTATTTTGCTCAAAAAGTTTTGCTAAATTGTTTTTAGTTCACCCCTTATTGTTCGTAAACCCTTTTAACCCCCAGGTTTTTTAAACCCATGGGCAATGGGGAATCTTTAAATTTGTTTTTAACTGGGGTTCTCCCCCATTAAAATCTTTTCCCCCCTTTCTGCTATTAGTTCATTTTGCTTTTCGTTTTAAATTCTTCAAGAGGTATGTTTTTTTATTTAGATTGTGTTGGCAAATCTTGCCCCAAATTTTCTGTAAAAGACTAACAGCTTAAGATTTTAAAAATTGTCAAAAAAGTTTAATTGCCTTTGGTCAAAAACCCGGGGATCTCAAAGAATTTTTGGTCCTGTTAAAAAACTGGGTTGGGCCCGGGGCTTTGCAGTAAGCCGCCACTCTTTCCTTTACGGTTTTTTCATAAAAATGATTATTTTCATCTTTAAAACCCTGAAACCCTAGCGCTTCGGGCTGCTCTCGCCCCATAGGGCCAAAAATAAATTTCAATTTTTATCTGCAATGTATTTGATTTAAACCCCTTACTCCTTGACCTGGGGTCCCTCCTTCAAGCTCTTCTTGCAATGGGGGCCAGTTCTGTTTCTTCTTTTCTTAAAACAGGACAGTTGCTAAAATCTTCAGCCATTTTTTTTTTTATTTAAAATTTTTTTTTTTTTTTTTTTATAAAAAATAAAAACTTTTCGGTTGGGGACCTGACCCATACGGGAAAAGGGGGAAGGGAAAAACCCCATGGCTTTAAGAGGTTAGGCAGACCTTTTATAGTTTTAAAATTTACCCCAATCAACAGTTGAGCCTGGAAAATTTTTAATATTTAAAGTTCCCTGATTTTGGGCGCTGACGAGGTTTTTAATGCGGGCCCTTGTTTAAAACTAGCGCCCAAAAATGTTTTAAATGATAGATCCTAAATGCTTTGTTGTTGCAAAATTTGGCGGGGCTATCTTTAAAACATAGGCAATCAAACTGGGGGGAAGGAAGAAGTCCTTGTACTAAGGAGGCAGACTTTTTTGGCCCTTATTTGATCTTGGCTGCTAAAAAAAAAAGGGAAAAAAAAAATTTTATCAGGGAATAAAAACCCCCCAAAAGGGTTTCTCGCACAGGCTTAAAGCGGATATGCAAAGGATGATTTTTTAAAGATGAGGGGGGGTGGGGCAAAAGCGTTTGGCAAAAGATTTCCCACCCCAAAAAGTTTTGGGAGTGTTTAAAGAGGGATATGCCATATTCCCAAGGTGCATAAAAAAAAAATTTCTTTTGAAGAAATTTAACCCTAGCGATTCTGTCGTTCTGGTGAAGACCTGAAGCAAAATTAAACAGTCAGGGGAAATTTTTTTGGTTTGGGTTGTTGTTAAAACCCCAAAATGGCTAAAACAATCTTAACCCAGTATAAAAAAAAAACAGTTATTTTTTTTGGGAAAGGTTATCCCTTTTCAATACAAAAAAATAGAAACAAGCGAGAAAACTTTTCGGGAAAACTTTTAAATCTAAATCAGTCCTAAAAGTTTTTAAAAAGGGAATTTTATTTTTTTTACTAAAGGGAAAAAACCCCTTTTTCAGAGAGAAAAAAAGTGTTTTATAACCCAAAATTGGGGGAAGGTTGACTGGCAAAAAATGGAAGGGTCTGATCGTTGTATTTGGTCGTGGACTTTTCCCTCACCAACCTTCGATGAAATAAGAAATTTTGTTTGCTGGTGGTGGGAAAAAGAACCCTGAAGTTGATGGGAGTATGTAAAAACTTCGCCTTTATGATGAAAGACTCAAAGACTCCCTTAATAACTAAATAGGGGCTGGGGGTTGGATTTTAGACCCCACTTTTGGGACAAAAAGCTTGTTTGGAAGTGGAAAAGGGATGGGGGCAAGATGGTATAAAAATAAATATTCACAAAAAAGCGGGGACGGAAACGGTCCAAAAAAATTTGCACTTTTTTATGGTTTGTGTTTGCCCCCCCAATTAAACTTTAAAGAATCAGGCTAAAGATGTGGTTATTAAAATGCAGAAAAAATTTATTCTGATAAAAAAGATGGGTTAGCTTAAAGTTTATCCCAAAAGATTGAAATGTTTTTCTTATTGAGGATTGGGGGTGGGGAAAATGTCTTCGTTTTGATTTGTTACAAACAATAACAGGTTTCATTACGAGCCATTGTTATATTCTGCACAACCATTAAACAAAACCAAGTCTTACAAAAAAAGGAAAGTTTTTTTGGGGACAGCAAAAATATATTTTAGTTGATCGTTAGTGCAAACTGAGCGATTTTTTAGAACATTACTATGGACTCTTTGGGGGAATGAAACATTTTTATTTTTTGGAGGGACGGTTCAGCTGAAAGGGAGAAATTTTTTAAAAAAAGAAAAGCTCTGTCAAAGCTAGCCTTTAGTGGATTAAAGTTTTGTTTGGCTTTTTAACTAAAAAAATATAATGCGTTTTAAAAAAGATTTTAAAGGTCGCAGTTAAAATGGGTTGTATTATTTTACCAAGGGGGAAAAAAAAAAAAGATAGCTTTGAAGAATGTTTAATTTAAAAAAATTATATAATGGGGAACAAAGATGAGCTAAAAAAAAAAAAAGAGCAGTTAAAAAAAAATCTAAGCACCTAAGCTATGCTTCGGACTGCCCCCCCCATTTCAAAAATTTTGTTTTTATAATTTTTTTAATTTTTAAATTTGCTTATAGCAATTTGTTTATTATAATTTTTATATTTTTAAAAAGAATGTCTCGGGGCCCGGGAAAAATTCAAAAGCAGAGCTAGCCCAAAAATGCGTTGCAGTAGAGTTAAAAAAACTAGCGGGCCCAAAAAAGAGTTTGATCAAATAGGGAGTGCCGGGAAAAATGTTTATGGATTTGAAATAACAGATGATGGGGTTTACAAACAAACAGAAAATTTAAAGGGAAAAAAACGCACAGTATCCTCCCCTAGAAGAGAAAAGAAAATTTAAGGGCCCCCAAATTTTGGCAAAACAAATTTCAAATTTTAATAAAAGAGAGAATGCTTGGGCGTTGTTTCCTGAAATTGTTTGGGGAATTTAAAGTTTGAACTCCCAAAGTCCTAAGTATACTTTGATAAGGAAAAAAATTTTTAAAAAAACCCTTTAAAAGGGCAGGAAAAAAATCTTTTAGCCGGGGTTCCAGGAACAAAACAGAAAAAACAAATTAAATTTTTAAAAATTGGCAGGGTTCTGAATTGGGGGCTAAGAGAAAAAAGTTCTTAGCTGAAGGGGGGGAATGACCCGTGGGTTTAAAATTTTAAATAAAAAGCTACTACCAAAAATAGGCAAAGCCCAAAGGTTTTTTTGCATATTTTTTACTCCGAGGGAGGGCGTTTCGTTTGCCAGAACTTACGTTAATCGAAGGCATAAAAAATTAAAGGTTTTAAAAAAACTTGGATGCTCCTTTTAAGCTCAGTATTGCAATTACTAAAAACGGAGAAAAAATTAAACACCCATGAAATCGTCTGAAAAGGGTTTAAATTTTGATGGTTGAAAAAGAAAAAATAACAGTACTCGATTTTTATTTTAATTAAGTATGTTGATTTTTTTTCGTTTTACTCTTTTAAATGAAGTGCGGCCAGAAGGTTTAAATAAAAAGGGACATGGGGCAAGATTAATTTAAAAAAAAATCTTTTTTAAAAAATTGGCATGTTCAACAGTTTGGGTTTTAAAGCAAAAAAAATGAATTTAAAAAAGGGAAAATGGGAAAGGGCGTTTTTGGTAAAGTATAGGGTTTTTGGAAAGAAATAGGCTAAACTTTAAATACTCTTTCTTATTTTAATTATGGTTCCTCAGCTGTGCTAGCGTAAGGGGCGGGGGTTTGGCTTTTGCCTTTTTTAGCTATTTGGGGTTGGGGCGCCGGGCCTTTTTTGATTGGGGGGCCCTTTGGGTTTTGGGGTTTTTTAGGCGTATTTTATGATTGAAAGTGCTTTTTTAAAAAAATTAACCCCTTTAAATTACAAAAGCACACCCCCATTGTACCCCTTTAGCATCAGCAAAACTTTTTCTTTAAGATTAAGAATAAGCAAATCTTTCGGATAAAAATTTTTCAGAGAAAAATTTTGTTTAAGCTTTTGGGCTGTTTGGTGAGGATTAAAGGACGACAAAAAATTTGAATACAAAAGGAGGGGGAAAAAGGCCTTTTATTTCCCCGACAGGTAACACTGATGCAATTAAAAAAAACATTGAAAAACAAAAAAAAGGTTGGGTTTAAAACCCCAAAATAGGCCAAAAAATAAGTTTAACAAACACTTTTTGGGTTTTTTTTAACCATTTGTTTTTGGCGGGACAACTTGCAGCTCTTCGCAAACAAAGGATCTTTTAGGGCGGGGCCTTTTAGACATATTTGCCCCCGTTAAAAAGAGAGAGCTCTCAAAAAAAATTTTTACGGGAGGTCTGTTTTCTGATTCTTTAAACTTCTATACATTACGCTCCATATAGGATCTGTGGCTCTAATTCTAAAAATCACCCTCCGCCTTCCCGGGCATACAAGTTCTTACTTTTTGTCCCCAAAAGGCAAAAGTTTTTTAGTCCCCTGCACATTTCGTAATGCTATTTTTTTTTTAATTTGTTTTATTCACTGGGTTCATCCTGTTGCTTTAAAATTTTTCAAATTTTTAAAGGCACGTTTTAAGGGCAGCCGGAAACCCCTAACCCATTCTGTTTTGCGTTTTTCTGTATTCGTAGTGTCCTTTTTTTTTTCTGTGATATTGTTAGGTAAAGGCGTTCAGCTAGATTCTTTTTAAAGTTTTTAATAGGGCTTTTGATCTATGGTTGTGGAATCCCTCTCTTTTAAATGTAAAATGTGTTTTTAAAAAAAATGGTTTAAAGAGCCTTTAAAATCTTTTTCCCCCTCTCAACCTGGTTTACCCAGGGTACTTTAAAGGGGCCTCGCATGTTTATTTGTTGTAAAAACCCCAGGCCCCAGCAGTTGGGGTTTTTTTTGTTTTAAAAGGGTTTAGCGTCTTTTACTTGAAACCATGTCAAAAAATGTCAGGCATACTTAAACTTTTTTCTTTTTTTAAATTTGCTTTTGGAAGATACAAAAAGTCCATTTGGTGGGTTTTCATTTGGGAAATGAGTTAAAAAATCTAGGTCTTTTTTTCTTTTTGGGGGGGGCGATTATTTGCCCCAAAATTGCTTGTTTTGAAAGCCAAATCTTTCGAAACTGATTCAGAAAACTCTAGCAGCTTTACTCAGGTTTTTTAATTGCAGTCTTTTCCTTTCCCAAAACCCTTTAGGGAATAATATTTTTGTATTGTATTGTCCATAAGGGCTGATTTAATTGTATTTTTAATTTTTTTTTTTTTGATTGTTTGTTTCAAGAATATTTTTATTTTTTTTCCCCTAGCACCCCCAATAAACCCAAATTTTTGCTATTTTCTGTTTTCTGGGCGGTTCATAAAAATCAGACGTTCTGGCGGTTTGGGGTGTTAGAACTTCTTTCCCGCACTAAGAAAAACTCATTAAGGCCCCATAAAAGTCTGTAAATTTTGTGTCTGCATGTCCTTTTTCTCTTAACTTTTTTTTAAAAAAAAAGTCTAATGAGCAATTTTGTCTTTTCTGTAAGGTCTCTTGCCTTAGCTTTAAAACTTCCCTTGCCTTGTTTTTTTCGTTCTCTTTCTTCATGGACCGCAATTTACTAAAATTTTAAATTGGGTTCCCGGGGCCAAAGGAAATTTAAAAAATAGCTCCCCAACCATCATAACTCCCGCCATTTTATAAATTATTTTTTTTATAAATTTTTTCTTTTTTTGAAAATAAAAATTTTCTGGAATAAACCCCCGTGTAAAATGAAGTTTTTTGACGCAAAACCCTGCGTAATTACAACCCATAAAACCTTTAAAAAACATCCCCATTTTCTTAACCCCTTCCCCAGGTCAGCTGGCTTCATTTTAAACATGTTTTTTTTTAAAAACGCTTTTAGCCTATTTCTAAGGCCAAATTTTTACGCAGAATGGTAAATTTGTATTGATAATTTTTTTTTTTACTCTTTTTTTATTAACTAAAAAAAAAATTAAAATAATCAAATACGAAAGGGGGTCTTGTGCTTTTTTTAAAAAGAATCTTTTGTTGTTTAAAACTAAAAATAAAGTTGCAACTAGTTTTGGCGAAAACTTTTTATCTTTCCCTGTTTGGGGGGTTTTATTCCTAACAAAAAAATTTTGCAAGGGTTGAATTTAAAAAATTTAAAGGGCCCAAAAAAAAGGCACTGCATAATTAAAACCCGCCCTTAAACTCATGGTTTTTAAAAAATATTATATTATTTTTTTTATTGCTTTTTTAAAAAAGGATTGTGACGAATATTTTAAAAATTTTTTGAGGAGCAAGATCTACTCGTTTGACCACTGCCCTAAAGAAAGATTATATTTTTCTGGCTGCCCTGTGGAAAAATAGACGTATTTTCGTGTTGGGCTAAGTATTGAACAGGAAACCAAAAAATTGCCCCCCATCGGGCTTTTGGGAAAATACTACGCTAGGTACGAAGCACAGCTTTGGGTCAAAAATGGTTTGTCCCGTGGGCCAGACAAGGGTTAGTTTATTGTAAGTTTGTAAGTTTTGATTGGGGGCGGTTGATTCAGAAGAAGATTTAAAAAAAACGATTATCACAAAAAAACCCCCTTTTAAAACAAGTCACTAGAAAAATGTTGCATGTGGGCTGTATTACAGATTTGGAATGATGTTATGCCCCTTCATTTAGGGATTAATTACTTTTAAACTTTTTAATTTTGTTCATATTTTAAAATTTTAACGCAATAAAAAAAAAGAGTGATCGGAGAAGAAGGGCGCCCCAGGATCCTCAGCAGGGCAGAATTTTACCAAAAAGTGAATGTACCCCAAGGGGTGGGAAAGGACCGCAAGGGGAGTAGTTTTTAAATAAGTCTTTAAATTCCCGGGGCGGGTTGAGGCGGGGGGTAAAATAGCTGTGAAAAAAACTGAGAAAACAAACCAAACCCGCCCAAAAAAAAAAAATTATTAGATAGTAAAACAACATTTGCCCCCGCCAACCCAATTTAAAAACAACACAATTTTAAACGAAAAAGTGTATCTTATGTTTTGGGGAGTGCTGCTGTTGTTGGGGTTTTTTAGCATACAAATACCTAACACCATACCCAAAAAAACAAAGCCGCAAGCCCCCCCCGTAAAAAAAAGAAGAACCGGGTTTTGCAAAAAAAGTGCAAACCCCCCTGAAGTAGGGCCCCTTTTTTAATAAAAAACCTTTGTTTAAAAAAAAAGTTAAGGAAAAATAAAAAAAGTACAAGTTAAGTTTGTTATAGAAAAGTACTTTTTAAAATTAAGTGCCCAAATAAATTAAAAAGTTAAACGCAAAAAAAATTTTTAAAAAAAATTACAAATTAAGCGCAAAAAAATTTAAATTCTGTTTTAAGTTTCTAGTTAAGTTCTTAAGTAAGTTCTTGTTATTTTTAAATTAAGTACAAATTAGGTTTTTTTAAAATTAAATAAAGCCAAGTTTAGTTAAATTAATTTTTAAAGTTTTCCAATTTTTCCCACAAACATATGAAAAAACGGATTGACCCTTTAAATTTCTTGTTATTTTTTGAGGGCTAGTGTTTCTTGTTAAAAGCTGTTGTTTTTTACTTTATGAAGAAATAGAGCGAAGATTAACATTTGTGTGATGAAATACTTTGTTTTCCCAAAAAGGCTTGCTTGTAGTTTTTGTTGGGGTTATATTTTTTTTTGACAATTTTTTTACTTTACTTTTTTTGCCTTTTTCCATTACGGAAATTTGGCTGGCAAAAAGCTGTACATCTTTGACCGCAAAACCCAAAAAATTCTTTTTAAAATGTTCCCTTTAAATTCAAACCTTCATCTTTCCAATCCCCTTTCTTGTTCACAGTTGAATTTTTACGGGGCTGTCTTTTGGATAGTTTGCAAAGTGTCGTTAACCCTCCATCGGCCTTTAGGGTTTTTCTGTTTCTAAGTCTTTTTAAAAGTCTTTTGTGGGAACGGGCTAGAATTAAAAAAGTCAGGGGTTCCCGTTTTAAAGGGGCTCTTGCTTTGGGTTTTCCGTGGGTTTTAAAATTAAATCGTTCAGGGAAAATTTTAAATTTAAATACTTTGACCCAATCTAATTTCGGTTAAAATCAAAAAAAAAACCCGGGTTGTCCAAATTAACCTCCTTTTTTTTCATCATAATGCCAAAACCCGGCTGTCGTTTTTAAACTTCTAAAGTCTTTATAGTTTTTGGTTTTGGGGGCAAACTTAAATTTTTGGGTTTTTTTTGTAAAATTTAAATTTTAAATTTTTTTACGTTTGGGGTACGTTCTCCTTTGGGTTTTTCCAAAAAAAGCTGTTGTTCAACAGTTTTAAAAAAGGTCTTTTTTTGAAAACATCGTGGCTTGGGGTTCTAAGTCAGTATTCTTCTTGATGTTGGCCCATAAAAGGGGTCTTGGTCAAAAAACAATGATTCTATGAAAGCTGGGCAGTTTCAGCCTTTTCTTAAGGGAAAACTGTAACAGTCTGTAATGACACCCCATATTTAGTCTTGTGTCGAAGGTAGGACAAATTTTGGAGGGTTCGATGGGGGCTCATCTTTTTAAACTTTTTGCGGTTGGGGGTAATCGTTGTGGAAAAACGTGTTAAATTTTTTAGGAAAATTAAAATCTACTTCCAAGATTTGTCCTGCTGGATTTCAGGGTTAAACTTTTGACAAAAATGCCTAACACAGTGTTAAATTCCTGAGGCCCCTTTTATATTTTTAAAATTTCTCATTTGGGGGCGGTTGGGCTCATGGGCCCCTCCATACAGATGTTTGCGTTTTTTGTACATTAGATAGTTGGATGGTTTTTGTGGGATCATAATCGTCTTTAAAAATTTGTTATTAGCTTTCGGGGAAGGATGTGATTTCCCTGCTAATAACCCCCCCTCAGCCCATCTTAATCATCTGGGGGTGTGGGTTTGATAAAATTTTAAGTCAATTGGATGTTTGTTTGACCTTTTAAGGAAAAAATTCCCCAAAAAAGGCCAGGGCGAGATGTAAAGTGATGAGTTAGTTGTAATGTTTTATGGGATGTAGTTCCCGTAAAATTTTGGGAAAAACGTTTTGCAATAAACACACGTCACCAAAAAATTGATCGTTTATAATCGCAATGTTTTACAGGGGTAATTCTGGCCCGGCTTTTTGAGGTATTCATTGTCGGCATCAGGTTTTATCTTTGCCTCTAAAAACTGAAAAGAAAGATTTGGTGGAAAGTGAGTCTTTTATCAAAACCCATCCCCCCGAGTTCATGTTTTTCATAAGGGGTAAAAAACCCCCCCTTTACCCCCCCCCTAAAGGGGGTCAAAGTTTGTTTAGTGATTGGAAAGTCTTGTAAACGTTCCCCTACTTTTTCCAAACTTGCCTAGTTTTTGGGGGTGAGTCCCTAAAAGGATAAAAAGTCAAGAGTAAAAGTCATGTACTTTTTTGAAGACTGTGCAATTTCAGGTTTAAACCCCCTTATTTCAGTGGGCACTTCTTGCATGGGGTGAAATGAGAAATTTTACCCCGTAGGTTATGAAAGAAGATAGGCGTTTCCCTGTCTTAGGCTTTAACTTAAGTTTGAAGATTACAATTGTTGGGGCGCGGCCCCTTTTGAAATTTTTCCCTAATGTGATCGTGGGGCTCTTATGCGTTGCCCCAAAAAATTTTTTTTTTTTCTATCCCCCCAGTGTGTAGAGAGTAAAAAAGTTCTTTGGGTTTTAGGGGTCATAAAAAGTCTGAAGAAATTTTTTTGGTTGGAAAACTGTTTGCGAAATTGTTTTCTGCTCTTAAAAAAACTATTGGCGTTGGGGGGCCCCTGTAATCTCAGGTGTTGTGTGGTTTAACCCTCTGACCCAACAACAATAAAGTAAGAAAAGATCCCATGGTGGGGTTTATTAAAGTTTTTTTTTTTGTTCTTGCGGGTTTTGGACCGGGTACTGCGGTTAAAAACGATTCAAAAATCAGCATTTAAAATGGGTACATTCTTAAAAACTAACTTTAGACCCTGGTTTAGGTGTAAAGGGGTTTGGTTTTACAAATCTACAAAAACCTTTTAAAAAGGTTTTTTGTTTGGGAGCTGATTCTATAGTTGGGATTCAACCCAAAAAAACCCTTTTACAAACTCCCCTTTTTTAGCTGGATGTTTTTAGTATAGGCTAAAAAGTTGTTATTTTTCTGAGTAATACATAATGGCTTTAGGGCCGTTGTAAAAAGGGTTTAAGTCTACATGTTTGTTTTTAGCGGTTCGCCTAAAATTTTGGGGGTTGGGAGAAACCCCTTTGAGGACTAGATAAACTTTTTACGAAAATGTGTATTCGTTTACAGTGGGGGTGGGGGGGTTTTGTTTTTCAAAATGAGATATTTTTCATACTTACTGGAAAAGGTTTTGTTATTAAGTTAAACGGGTTTTTTGTTTTCTTTTATAATTGGGGAAAAATCTTTTGCGTTTTTTTAAAGGATTGGGAAATGTGTTTAAAAAACCCACCCTTTAAAAAACGTTTTGTCAGAATTTTTTTTTTTTTTTAAGACTCGTTTTAAAACTAATCTTTTGGAGAGGGAAAGGGAAGAATTGGCCCAAATTTAGGGTGAACTTTGTTTGCCTCAAATTTTATTTCAAGGACTGTCCCCTTTAGCCCTCCAGAACCCCTTAAAATTTGCCTCCTCACTTGCATGGTTTTAAAATTTGGGAAGAAAGTTAAACGGTCAGTTGAGTTTTAAAATCCCTGATAGTGGGTTTCTTCTTTTTTTTTTGTTTAAAACCCCGAATTTCCCTGTTACTTTATCAGGTGTTATATAATTTAATCGAACGGTCAACAGCAATTTTTCTGGGAGCTCCCCTTTTTGAAGGGCTCTGGGATTTTAGGAAAGGGATGTGGGGGGACGCTTTTATGAACACTTTTGGGGTTTTTTGAAAGTTCAAATTTTCTTCACTAAACGTAATTTCTTAATTTTCAATGCTGGGCAAATATTTCTTCCATCGTATTTAGTTTTTCCCTTTCCCCCGAATTTACCCTTTTTGGAGGCTCATTTTTTAACTCAAATTTTTTAAGTAGTTTAAAAAAAAAATGTAAATAAAGTAAGTAAAACGCGCTTTTTTTTTCTTCACCCAAGCGTTGCAAACCCCCTTCAAGCACGTTTAAAAATTAAATAACACTGTTTATTTTTGCTTTTTTGGGAAACATACAGTCAAAGTTTTTTCACTTTGATTGCTTGTTAAATAGTTCATTTTGTTTTATTATATTGTTTACATCATTTAAAAACCAAATTTTACTAAAATCAATGGGTTTTGTACTTTCCCTTTTTCGTCAAATTGTTCATTACAATTTTTTTAAATCAGATTTTGCTGAGTTCTGAGCCATTTTTAAAATTTTTAAAAAAATTTAAAAAAAAAAATTGTAAAAGTTAAAAACAGCTGTTTTTAAAAGTCTTTCAATTTGTGAAACCAATCTTCCTTTAAAAAACCCCCCCCCCCCCCCAATTTATTTCTTTAGGCCGGAAGGGAAAAATTTCCCGAAACAAAACCCCTAAGATCAGAAAACCATATAATCAAATTTTAAAAAAGCAAACAATTTTTTGCTGGTTGGGGGTTTAAAAATTTTGGTTTTCATGATGGCCCGCTTCACGTTTTTCGAATTTTTTATGTGATTAAAAAGATTAGTTTAATGTTTTTTCAAACTTGTTTTTTTAAAATCTTTCTTCAGCCCTTTCCAAAACCAAAACCCTAAAGGGTTTTTTAGTAAGCTTTTTAATGTCTTCGGGCTTCATTTTTAAACCAGAATAAAATTATAAATTAAAAAAAATAATTAGTTTCTCTCTCCCTCATTCACTCCCACATCTCTCTCTCCCTCATTCGCTCCCTCATCTCTGTCTGTCTGTCTGTCTGTCTGTTTACTTTTTGTCTCTTCTCTCTCTCTCTCTCTCTCTCTCTCTCTCTCTCTCTCTCTCTCTCTCTCCTCTCTCTCTCTCTCTCTCTCTCACACACACACACACAACACACACACGCACACACATACATACATACATACATACATACATACATACATACATACATACATACATACATACATACATACATACATACATACATACATACACAGGAATTATTCACACAATAAACAGGGAGGCGCTTGCAGGGGAGTGTGAAGGGGGCTTTTTGTGGTTCGCACTTAAACGACATAAATTCAAGACGGCCACTAAAATCACTTATCAGATTCCTGAATCAATAATCACAAGATCTCTTCAAAGTTCTCTCAGCGCCGCCTGAAAAGGCAGCCTTTAGAGGTGAAGGGGGTGTTGGCGCAGCTCCAGCAGGCGGGTAGAGGTGGCTTTGTAGGTTATTCAGGCAGCTCTGCCTGAATGACCCAGTCTTGTTGGGCGCTTTTGGCCGACCATGGCTGTAGCACTGACAGGGGTTTTTTTCCCTCCCTCTCATGACCTTTGACCGACCATGGCTGGAGCGCTGGTAGAAGCGCTTGGTTGGCCTTGTGAGGATTGCTATCATGACCTTTGACCGACCATGGCTGGAGCGCTGGCGTCTCTTGCTTCCTGGGAGCCAGTCAACGATTATGCATAGCCGTTACTATTTTTAGACCCACGTCATACGTTTGTGGCTTTCCTAGTAGAGTATTGATTTTTCACAGCAGCTACCCGGTCTGCCAGTTCTCGGGAAAGCCGACGTCGCTTGCATATATTTTAAAATGAACCTTCTTTCTCATACAAGCTGTGGATAGAAATTCCAAGCTTGTGAAACTTTGGATAGTGGTAAAAACAAAATGATAATTCCATCAGTTTTCTACACATCATGGGCTCCATCAAAATTTCGTTTTGAAATAATATCCCAGGACGCTTTTGGATTAGACTTTTGAAAAGATTTTTTGTTCTTTCAAGCCAATGGCCTAAAAGCAAAGATTGCCGAAGAGTTTTACGATTTTCAGCTTTGATCTCAGAACTGGCTTTCAGTAAAACAGGCGTAATTTCGGTCATGCTTTCCAGCTTCATAAAGGAGTCGTCGTCAATCGGCTCATAATCAAGTTTCTCTACGAAACAATTGCGTGAAAGTGTCCAGTTCACTTACTGTCATTTCACGTTTTCCTGCATCGTTTCTAAAAGATTTAAACTCTCTTTCGGTTGGGCTGGTTTCGAGCAAGGCTCACCACGTTCCAATTTTTCAAGATATGAAATCATTTCCTGATGATACTTTTTGTGTTTCAATATTATTCTTTTTTGGTCATCCGAATAAAGCAAATGCTCAGTTTGGCTTTCTTGAGAACTGGCATCCATTGTGGTTTCTTGTGAAGACAACCGGCTTCCAGACTCAGCCATTTCTGTTCATGAGCACTAAAAAACACGTCTTTTACTTCTGTCAACTACCTGTATAATGAGGAGGCCTGTAGAAATGATGTCATACCTCCACTATTTGATTGGGTTGAACGTGCACACGCGACACTCGGCCCATCGCGCGATGACTAATAATGTCGCAATGCGACAGGCTGTCGCATTATCGATTTTTGCGGTGTTAGTCTGGGGCCGGTCAAACCATATTTAGTTAATTTTTATGTGTCTGTAGAGAATGTAAATATGTTGGTTCACGATCACCCTATCTTATCTAGCACGTAAGCCCCATTTTAATGTGCTGATTACGTCGATTTTTAGAGGTTTTGGCATGTTAATTTTGTTTGTAAAAAGGTGTTAATTTTGGCTAAAACTGACATGAGAAGGACGTGACTTGGATGTGAAAAGGGGGATTTTCGTGCAAAATAACATGGGTGAGCTTGAACAAACATATTTACATTCTCTAAGGAAATCTTGCAATTGCACCAGAAAGGAGCAGTGCCCACTAAACAATAAATGTCTTCACAACAACATTGTATACCAGGCTACTGTGACATCAGAAAATGAAAAAGAAACATACATAGGATCACTGAAAACCACTTCAAAACCAGATATGCAAACCACAAACAGTCATTTAATAAAGAAAATATAAAAACCAAACAGAACTGAGCAAATATATCTGGAAACTTAAAGACGCAAAACCAAGCTACAATATATCCTGGAAAATCATAAAAAGAGCATCACCATATAGCAATGTTTCAAAAAGGTGCAACCTATGTTTAACTGAAAAAATGGTTAATACTATGCAAACCACATTTAGCAACTTTAAAACACCAAAGCAGAAATAGTAAACAACTGCAGGCATAAATGGAAATCGTTGTTAGTGAACACACCCAAAACAAAAACCTGAAAGCCCCCAAAAAACACGGGCAGCCAACCCGCACATGCAAACAACCGCAAACGGGAGCCCACACGCTATATAACATCGGCGGTGGGCAAACCAAAAACCATCCTGATGACAGCGCAACACGCTTGAAACAAATTTGTAGATAGTTTTAAGATTCCTCTTTTAACTTGTTTTAACTAATGTTGCTCCCCAAGGGGTTGAGCAGTTAAAAAATTGTTTTTAGGCATTTTAAATATACTGATATATATATATATATATAGATATATATATATATATATATATGTAACTCAGGCAGCTAGCGAAGGGTTTCTCACATATATAATATATTCCCCCCATATTCTTCATCTTCCTTTATTTCTTTTTTTATTCTTATTTTCTAAAAGTTCAAATCTTTGTCAAGTCATTATATAATGACTGAAGAATTGTTAGCCTGCATTTGTTTTCAACCACTACTTAATTGTTCAGCATTTTACTGTTTGGTCAATCAGTGGAGATTGCACCTCTTAGGAGATCCAAGTAAAGGTTGTTCTGGACAATTCTTAGCCACTGACAATGCTTGGGTTATTTTAACGGCAGAGCTGACCTCTCAGACTGTTCCATATCTTTTGATCTCCTTGCATCCTTGAATGGATCCTCAAGCATAGGCTCAAAGATTGTCCCATATATCTCATACTGTTTGCATAATGTTTTTAATTTTTCGGCAACTTTTTTCCTCTCCACACTTTCGTTTTGTTCCATTTACTACCCTTCGCTGGCTGTTTTGTGGGTGCTGTTGGATTCTTTTTGAACCCTTGGTGCTGAGAACACCACAGAATTATTGACTGTGGTTTGTCTCTATTTGGCGCCAAGACAACAGACACAATCAGCCGTGCCTCCCTGATGAGTCCGATCCAGCGGACGAAAGGCCTAGGAGAAGGCAATACTAATAGATCTGCCTTCGAGAGGGATTACGGGAGGGATGATGTGCGTGTGTGTGTGTAACAATTTAGCAGTGTGAGAAAACAAGGGCAGGCTAACAAAGCCATTATATCATTGACTTGACAAAGATCTTACACATACACACACACATATACATATAGTCACCTCGATTCTAGTATATCCAGCAACCATCTGTGAGCCCTTTAAGCTTGTGGTGTGCTGTCTGGTGCTTTGGATTTTCTAGGTGATATCTACTAATCCGTGTGGATTTTCATCCCAAGTCACCGTCACTCATGGGCTGTGTCTTTAACGTTTCCCCCTTTAGATTTGTAGCCATCTTTCAAACTACATCTTATTTGAAATTCTTAATTTACTCCTTGAATGGAAAAAAATTCATTTTGTAGGCAATGGGATGCGTGCCAATTTTGGATTGTCCTTTTTGCTGAATTTTTGAACTGGTTCTCACTGGGATCAAGTAGCGAGCCTGAAGAGCTAAGCACAAACTAAAAACAAATATTCCCTGTTGTTCCTGCTGACTCAATCAGTCAGAAGCTAACTAGAAAAAAAAATTTTTTTTTTTATAAAGAAATGTACTAATTTGTGTGAATTTATGTCCATATTTACCCTCCCCCCCCCTTAGTCTGTGTCTTGTATATTACAGTTTTCTGGTTCTTAGGCAAATTTAAATAACAACCTTTTTAAAACAATTTTCATCTTCCATTCACTAAGTACTGCTGTTTATTTTTGGGCATTGATAATGTAGTAAATTACTGAGATCCGGTAAACAAATCTGAACGGTTTTGCACAAACAAAGCAAATTCCGTTTGTTTGCCCTTTCTCACTCCCTCTATGGAAGAACAAGACAGTGATGGAAGCACTCACTGGAGGAACATGTCTTCTCAATCCCCCTTTGCTTCAAAGGTGAGCCTATCTTTAAGCTTAGGTCTTTTAGCTTAGACGGACTTTACTGTTTGGGCCTTGCCCTATCTGGAGATAAAGGAAACTGGCCAGGTTTTATTATAACTTCTGTGGTAGTGCAAAGTCCTGCGTCAAACCTTGCGCACTCAAAATCGGTGAGGGTGTGGGGAGGCAGATTTTGTTTTACAGTCAACTTATTCATCAGCAGTTGCCGTGAAAAAAGAACACCATCTTATCAAATATTGCAATGTAACGCATATGAAAAGTATTCGTGTTTTATAATAAAGGTCACAAGTTTGAGACGAAGGAACCTTGTCTACCCAAATCGAGAACGTGGCGAACAACAAAGACAAACACCCACAAACTCCAAACATTTATCAACAGATGTCTGCGAAACATTGTGAACATCAGATGGCCAGATGTTATTGCCAACACAGAACTATGGAACAAGACCAAGCAAGTTCCAATAGAAATAGAAATCAGAAAACGGAAGTGGGGATGGATTGGACCACACCCTCAGAAAGTCTCCATCCAACATCACAAGACAAGCCCTTGAATGGAACCCTCAGGGCAAAAGAAAGTGGGAAGACCAAAACAGACATGGCGAAGGAGTACCGACGCGGAAGTGAAGGCCGCCGGAATGACGTGAGCCAGGCTGAAGAAGATCTCCCAAAACCGTGTCCGCAGGAAGAGTGTGGTTGCGGCCCTATGTTCCCCAGGGAATTCAGAGGACTAACCCCAACCCCCAAATCGAGAGGGATAGAGGGAGCGGGGTTCTCCCTTCTCCCTCCTGCCGTTCATCTCCACCCCCAAACAAACACCCCCCGATCTTCTCTCTCTGCATCATTCTGTTTCTCTATATGCGTCTTTTTAACTGTTCGTTTGGTCAAAGGAGTAGGTAGTCCTCAGCAGTGTGAAAGTGCATCAATCCCAGTGGTGCAGGGCCATATTGGATGCAGTACCTAATGGAACTGGGCACTTGATAGGCCGTGTTGGAACTGCGACCTAGTGGAAGTGCGACGTACTGGAATTGCTTTGATTTGGGATAACGCTGCAACATTTTGGGTCTGTAGGGCCGAGTCACATTGAGTCCTGGATTAGGATCTACTGGCTCTGAGCCCTAGCGGGCATGACATCTAGTGGCACGACTCTGTTCATGACAGGTGATTTGAAGACCTCCATAAGTTCTACAGCGTCAAACCTGACGAGAGAGTGCAGAATTGCAGCCTTGGGGCAGCCGACAAGACCTAAAGAAGACTGGGTTTCATCATGGTGACAGGACTGAAGATCTGATGCAAAGAAAACAGAAGAAAAAAAATCCATCGCAGAAGACGAACAAGCACACCACTGACGGAAGCCATTGTGTGTCATTTCATGTCAAAAATACAAAGGCAAACGCTTAAGATATTCTACCAGTGATTTTTAATTGTGTGTCTTTTCCCTTTGTTTAAAGAAAAAGAAGAAACATCGTATTTTATACAGCGTGCATTTAATCAAACTCTTACACATTCAGTCTTAGCATTCTATATTCAGAACTTACTTATTCCACAGATAAATCTGAATAGAAACAGGAGCCAGGTAGCGCAGACACAACCAGCCGTGTCTCCCTGATGAGTTCCGACCCAGCGGACGAAAGGCCTCGGAGCAGGCAATACAAATACATCTGCCTTCAAAAGGGATTGCAGTGGTTCCCTTATGCAGCTAGTGAAAAGTTTTCATATCTGTAATATATTTTCTTCAATGTTCCCCGTTTCTCCATCTTCAACCTCCCCCCCCCCCCCCCCCCCCTCCTCCTTAAGTCCAAATCCTTGCCGAGTCATCACTGTGAAGATAGTTCAGTTGCTGGTCTGCGCTTGTTTTTTTCCCCCACTATTAGATTGTTCGTCTATGTATTTGTCTGACTTTATTCAAGTTTAAAAGGCTGTGCCAGTCTTGAATGAAAGTTACTCTGTGTTAGTATTCTTATGGGAGCAAACGTTACCCCACTCGTTTACTGAATAGAAACAAAACGTCGTTTCTGATTATAAATTAGCTCTTTTAAAGTACGTCCATTAAAACGTTAATTTCGAGGTAAAAGAACTGCAAATGTTCTACTTACCTGATGATTGTGTCAGATTGATTATAGATAGTTGCATACGTTTGACCGACTGATGGAAGCAAAGTCCAGCTGACCTTGAGCAGCTGCCCGAAAGGACCCATAAAAACTCAGTTTAATAATAACGTAGTTAAACGAACTGCTTTTCGTTACGAAGTGCCAGGCATGGTGCTTTTTTGTATTGCACTTCCAGTCCACGAGACGTGTGTGGAGAGATTCTCCACTTTCACATTTCCAAACAGCAGCACGAAGATCTTTGCAGCTTTTCAGATCAATTCTGACAACTTTTCCAGCTGGAACATCCTGTATAACGTAACATGTTGTGTATTCCTTAACATCGAGGGTAATGTTTCTTGGGTATTGGGAAGAAGATGTGTTTGTATCACACATGCTAGT
Organism: Conus ventricosus; assembly: GCA_018398815.1. Taxonomy (NCBI): domain Eukaryota; kingdom Metazoa; phylum Mollusca; class Gastropoda; order Neogastropoda; family Conidae; genus Conus; species Conus ventricosus. The sequence continues at coordinate 30,627,084 of CM031624.1, read as the reverse complement.
GCTGTCCGACAAATTCATTGATCAAACAACTGTCCTTGCCAATTATCCCTGTAGATGTCCATAGTGTTGCCTTTGTTGTCCTGGAGTTGTGTATTCTGGGAAAGGAAATTGGAAATGTGACTTGGGTCTGTTCAAAATTGTTACCAAACGTTCTGTTTTGGTGGAAACAAGGACGTAGACTTACTGTATGTAGGAGCGGCAAAAATAGTCTTCATTTCCATGATCACTGTGTCAGATATATACTACAAGGTAAGAATAATGACATTGTCACGATCTTGCATCTGGATCCAACAATATGTTCTCTGCTTATCACTTTATTTTTAGTTTGAACAGTCTTTTGGGATTAAGAAATGTTTTACGTTTCACCAAGTTCAAGACGTACACAAACTCAGTTGTATTAGCGCATATATTGTCTACACAACACACACACACACGCACACACACACACACACAACACACACACACACACACCACACACACACACACACACACACACACACACACACACACACAGAGAGAGAGAGAGAGAGAGAGAGAGAGAGAGAGAGAGAGAGAGAGAGAGAGAGAGAGAGAGAGAGAGAGAGAGAGAGAGAGGAGAGAGAGAGAGAGAGAGGTAAGTGCCTTTGCACTCAAAAACAGAGGGTTTTGTGAGCTTACATTAATTCTTGAATGCTTTGGTCACCTTTAGGAACAACTGTAGTTTATAAATCACTTAGTCTATGAAACCTAATGCACTGTTAAGTATTGCAGGATCTCTGGTGAACGTTCACCTTTTATTGTTGCTGTGATATCTGGTTAAACAGTCGTTTATAGCCGGAATAGCTCAGTTGGTAGAGCGCCTGACTCGTAATCTTGGTGATCCTGGGGTTGCGGGTTCGAACCTCCGCCGGGGCGTTTCGGTACAGGGGGATTTTTCCCTCGGAGTTAACATTGGTTCTGACTCCATTTCCCATACAGTCCTTCGAATGAGACTATAAACCGAGGTTCCGTGTGTGAACGCATGCATAGCATCTTGCTCACACGTAAAATCCCATCACCAACTTTCGGAAGAGTAGGCCAGTTTGGCCGTTGGTATGGATGACACGTTACACATAGCATGCACCCTGCGTGAGAAATGGATAGAATGAAGGAAGTAAGGAAAATGAGTGATCGATATTGAACGATACTGAATGGATGACACGGGAAACGACTGAATGAAGCGCCAGCAGGCAGCTCTTCAGTCGGCACTACCCAGGTAGGCAGCCCGTTGTGTAAACGTGTGTTGATTGTAAAGCGCTTAGAGCTTGGCCTCTAGCCGAGAATAGGCGCTATAATAAATATTCATTATTATTATTATTATTATTATTATTATTATTATTATTATTATTATTATTATTATTTATTATTTATCAATCTGTTACTCTATCAAAACAGATGTGCTTGTGATTATTGATTCAAGCATTAGAGCTCAGTTAGCAAACAGAAAGTCGCTGATGATGTCTGTCATAACCTTAGTTTTTGCCTGGTGCATTTGAGGCTGAACAGCTTCCCAGTTAGTCTGAAGCTGATGTCAATGAATGATGTGTCCTTGTCTGAAGGCGTCAGTAAGCATTGCAGAGAACATGATGCTAAATAGTGTGGGTGCCAAGACACAGAGAGATTGTGACAGAAATGAGTTAGACAATTCTTCGTTATGCTGAATTCGAGCCTGCATGATATCATGGAGTTTCTGCACCATAGAATTGAATTTCAGTGAGTAACCATACTTGCGCATGATCTTCCACAGGCCCTATCTATTGACAGCATTGAAGGCCTTGGTCAGGTGGACATAGGTGGAGAGCAGGTCGGCATTTTGTTCCTGACATTTTGCTTGGAGCTGTCTGGTAGCAAATACCATATCTAAGGTTCCTCTGCCTTTTCCAAAGCCATACTGGTTCTCTGGCAAAAGCTCTTCTTCAAGGTGGTTATAAGGTGGCTCACCAGAATTCTGGCAAGTATCTTGTTTGCTGTAAAAAGCAATGATAGCCTTGGTGGTTGGTACAAGACTGGATGTTCCCATTGCACTTGCACAGATGGATTATGGATGCATCTTTCAACTCCTGAGAGATCGTCTCCGGCTGTCACATCAGGAGAAACAAATGATGAAACTTTCAGTCGGAGCTGCCCCACCTTCTTTGTAGACTTCAGCTGGTTTGGAGTTTTAGCCGGAGATTTTGCCACGGGACAGCAAAGATGTCGTTTGGTGGGTCTTTAAGAAGGGCGGTGGTTCATCCATTTCTTCGTTGGTGGGTAATTGTCAGGTTTAGTATGCTGCTGAAGTGTACTGCCCAGGGCTCCAAGATTTTTTTCCTTGTTAGTGATCAAGCGTTTCCATCTGCGCTGAACAAAGGGTATGATCCTGATGATGTAGGTCCATACATTCTTTCAAGGCATCATAAACGTTCTTCATATCATGGCTATCTGCAAATCCTTGGATCTTGTCAGCTTTGTTGCTCAGCAATGTACCTTGCAGCTTTCGTAGTTTCTCTTGAACTGTTCTGCGTATGTTATTGAGCACATCTTTTGGAGGGATGGACTTGGTGTCACTGATATGAGCTTTGTGCAGAAGATGTTTCTCATTCAGTAGCTGCTGGATGTCATCGCAGTTCTTATCAAATCACTAATTCTGTTTCTTGGCAGCTGGTCCCAGGATCTCTGTAGCAGTGTTGTAAACCAGTTCTCTGAAGGTCGACCATTTAACTTCCACATTCTGGTTGCCCAGGAATGCAGATTTTCAAGCATTCGTGCATAGTGTCTACAAACATCCGCTTCGTTCTGGTGTTTTCCAGCTTATAGATTATCTAAGCCGTTTTGGGGACTTCTTGTCTTATGGGCGTCCCTTGGATTGGATTCGGATGTTACACTTGCTGACTAAGAGATGTGGTCAGTCCAGCATTCTGCACCGCTCATGGATTTGGTGACTCTTACATTTTGCCTATTCCTCTTCCTGACAGTGATGTAGGCAATGAGATGCCAATGCATGGGGTGGGATTGCATCCATGGTGTCTTGTTACGATTAGGGAGGCAGAAGACTGTCTTGGTGATCAGCAATTCATCCTCTGCACATTTCTGGAGTACCAGGAGATCGTTGCTGTTGCGGTGACCTATTCCATGTTAGTCAATGACACCTTCCCCGTGTCGCTGTCAAAACCCACTCTCGCACAGAACTCACCAAGTACGGTGAGTTTGTCTGCTTTCGGAACCACAGCAATGAAAAGGTGAAGATCCTCGTAAAATCTGTCTTTTACATCATCTGGGTTGGTAATGGCTGGCATATAGGCGCTGGTAAGTTTCAGCTGCTTTTTTTTTTCAAATGAAAGGGGGACTTGCATGGTCACCAGCCCATTATTCACTCCCTTTGGAGGTCCAGACAGCTTACCAACAAGAGATGTCTTCACTGCAAAGCCAGACCAGCCTCTCGTTGCTCTTCACTTCCTGTTCACTTCCATATATCCATCTTTCCCTCGAAGCTAAGTAACCACCTTTCCTGAAAACTATAATATTACCTTTATTCATATTCACCATCAATTCCAGATAACTGGATGTTGTATACAAACTATTCAACTGAGTTTGTAGTCCAACCACTCTTTCTGACATCAAAGTAATATCACCGGCAAATAACAATATAAACAATTCAGAGAAATCAGGAGAAAATGTTATTACATGCCTTCCATTTTCAATTATTTCTAAATCAAGCCCGTTAATAATCAAAGAAACAAAACTGGACTGCACACCTAACTTTGCTTTACCCTCTTGAACAAGTATAAAATCTGTCAAATCTGCCTTATTTCTTATTCTTGCTTTACCATATCATACATACTTCTTATGCAGATATACATTTTGCCCCCATTCCTATTTTGACAAGCCCTGGCCACAAAGTTTCTTGAATATGGAATCGAAAGCTTTTTCAAAATTTTATAACCGCAACAAATTATGGATTCTGTCCATTTCTCAGGATATACACCTTTATCAAACAGAGCATTAAACAACGTAACCAAAAATGTAACAACATGATCAATAGAAAACTTTTAAAATTCACCTAGTATACCATCTGCACCGCTAACTGTGAAAAAATTAATTTCACCAATGCACCAATTACCTCTTCTTTCGTAATTGGCTGATTAAACCATCTCTCTTCATTGTCTTCAACTGAATAATCATACTCCTCTTCTAGGTTTGTATTATCAACCTGCCTGTTGAGAAAATTCTGAAAATGCACAAACCAGTCATCAGTGCTAGTGTTATTGTATATACCACATCGTTTGGGAACAAGTTTGCAACCTGCTTCCCAAAACGTGTACTGATTACCGACAGAAGACATCAGATCATTAAGTTGCAAATTTCTATATTCCTTTTCTTTTAATTCCAAAATATTTTTGTATTCTCTTCAAACTTACAATACACGGTCCTATCATTATCTTTTAACGTTTTACAAACCTTCGAAAGTAACATTCTCACCTTTTTTCTTGCGATTTCACATTCTTCACCAAACTATTTATTACTTTTCTTGTCTGATCTCTCATCAAAATAAATCTTTTCTTTCATACAACCAGCGTGTTTTAAAATACAGTCAGCAAATAATTCCAGAGTTTTATCTATGTCTGCATCAATCATGTAAGTTGCACAACTGAAAGTATCTTGAAAATCCTGATGACTCATGGCTTCTTTCTATGACCTTCTTCTTTCTATGAACATCCCGCAATCATCCTTTTGATGGTTCTGATGTGTATAAAACTGGGGGGTTCCACAATCTGGGATATTGGTTTTGCAGAACTGGCAGTGGGGTGGGGTGGGGGGAACTTGTGGGGTGGGATGGTGTGGTGGAGGTAGTGGGGGATGGCGGAGGGTGGGAAGGGGAAGGGGTGGGGGGGGGGGGCACTGGCTGGTCAGATTCGGGACTTGAAGCACTCTACCGAGGCTAGAAGATAACCTCGGGAGGCAAGCTGTTCCAGTCCCTGATAGTCCTGGGAAGAAGGAAAACTTCCTGTAGTTTGTTTTACAGGCAGGAAGGAGACACGTCCCCCCATGTGACTGTCTTGTAGACCTTGCTGGGTGTTTGGTGTGGGCTTGAAAGGGGTGTTGATGCTGACCCGTTCTCGGTGGTATTTGTAGAAGGTGGTCAGCTTTGCTGCTCTTCTTCTGTCTGCTAGAGTGGACCACTGTAGGTGTGTCAGCATGGAGTCGACACTTAGGTGTGACGGTGGCGATTCACAACCCATCGAGCTGCACGAGTTGGACCTTTTCTAGATTATTTATGTTTTTGGCAGTATAGGGGTCCCAGAAAGGTGCGGCGTATTCAAGGGTGGGGCGAACCAGGGCTTTGTAGGCAGTTTCCTTGATGTTGATGGAACCCACTCTCAGGTTTCGCCTGAGAAAGCCTAAGGTCTTGTTTGCCCTGTTGGATATGTTGGAAATATGGGTGTCCCAGCTGAGGTCTTGGAGATGGTGACCCCCAGGTATTTTGTCTCTTCAACTCATTTGAGGTTTTGACCATGAAGATGGTACGTGCCAGTTAGTGTGTTTCTCTTCCTGGAGACATAGAGGGCCTGACACCTGTCTGGGTGGAAGGACATTTTTCATTTTGTTTCCCAGTCTGCCATGTGGTCCAGGTCCTCTTGTAGCTTCCTTTGGCCTTGGGAGGAAGTTACACTTCTGTGGCAGAGTGTCGTCTGCAAAAGCCGTGTTATTGAGGAGAGTTGTTCAGGGAGGTCGTTGATGTAGAGGAGAAAGAGGACTGGGCCCAGGACTGATCCCTGGGGGACCCCTGACTCTACTGGAACGGCCTTTGAAGGCGCTCCATCAACAACCACCACCTGCTGTCGGTTTGCCAGGATGTTCTTGATCCATTCGTGGACCTGGCATGTGATCCCGTAGTGGTGGAGCTTGTGGATTAGAAGGGAATGGCACACCTTGTCAAATGCTCTAGAGAAGTCCATCACTAGGACTTCTGACTGTTTACCCTTCTCCATATTGTAGGATAGCTCATCAACAAGCCCCAACAGTTGACTTTCACAGGATCTGCCTCGCCAGAAACCGTGCTGTTCTTCTCTTCAATGAATTATTCAGCATATTCAACTTTCCAGCTAGACCTCTCAATGACACATGTTTCCTTTGATATACAGTTTAACAATGCAGACGCATTCTTATTCTGTTTTAATACATAATTCTATGGGGATGTGATCAGATTTTATCCTTTCCACCACATGAATTTTACAAAATGAATGCGAAACACAGAAAAAGTCATCACATGCCAAAACATAATCATCCACACTGTCACACTGTCACTCTTGCACACATGCATTCATGACAGTATTTACTCCATATGCACTCGCAATCCCTCCAGTCAACCAAAAGGCGCACTGCAGAATGTTTTTTCTTCTCCCCCTCTCCTCCAGGGAAAACACTTTACTAAATGAATTGAACAATTCCGACAATGTTCACCACACTCCAGTAGTTACCAAATAAAGTCTATACATGTCTCTCTCTCTCTCTCTCTCTCTCTCTCTCTCTCTCTCTCTCTCTCTCTCTCTCTCTCTCTCTCTCTCTCTCTCTCTCTTCACACTGAGAGATAAATCAAGTTACGAATTGATATGAATAAAGTCTTGCTAGTTTCCTCCTTCTTGCCAGAGAAAGAATACACACATCCTTCAAGAATATAAAGTCATGGCCTTTTACACAACATTGGCCCAAGATCCAGACCAGGAGAATAAACAATTCATACCATCATGATGCCATACTTGCATCAGAAAAAGCGCTCGCCCCATACCATCATGATGCCCTGCCCGCATCAGAAAAAAGCGCTTGCCCCTTGAACTCTCCAGTCACTGGGGGAACGATGAGATCCGACTCCTCTACCCGGGGTCTTCAATTGCTGGGGCTTAACTATCGGTGTGTTCCACACACTATAGCCATCGTTGAACACCCGTCTCAGCACTTAGGAAAACGATGCCGTCGCAACATCAGAGGAAGCATAGCTGACGGGGTGAAGAGTGAAGGTGAAGGGCTGGTAATGACTGGTCAGCGGTGAAGACCCCTTGACCAACGTCCTGACGGGTTTGAGTCTTTAGGCCATCTCCTGGGCTAAAACTAGTGAGTGCATACTCAGTGTTCAAAACACATGACCAGCACCTTACCAGCCCTTATTAAACTATCTCTCAGTGGTCACTTTCACCCAATGACCAACCCTTGTCTTTTTACTGAGTGATCCTCACAATTATTGGTGACGCCCGCTACACTAGTCAAGCCACATGAATATTATTCCTTTTTAGTTGTGGCATGGGGGAAATGATTCATATCACTAGAGTATATGTGATGGAGCGTCACATGCCTTGATGTGAGGCTACATCACATGACACACACTACTGCCAGTATCAGAAGTGTAAGTAAAATGATCATTTCTATCTCCATCACAAACACCATTCAGCATACATATTCCCAATGAAGTACAAAGATTTTAAAAGCTTTCTTCCGTATGGATTCATTACTTCATCTTGCGAACTTAGAATAACTCCTTCGTTGACCTCATCATCTACAGCAGTGTTGCCAAACACACCATTAATCCTCGGAAATGTACCTCCTGTTCTACTGTGTCCACACACACCATAATATACATATCATCACTTAGTGTGGTATCAGTAAGAATGCCTTCAAGTAATTCTATATCACTGTCTATACAACTAGAGTTATAGTATGGAGAAATGTTCTGGTGGGATATAACAACAAATACAAATATCTTTGTCAGTACCAAACACTGACAGTTTATTTTTTTTTAAAAAGGAAATCCCCGTGTTCAGCTGTTATTTCCATTACATAATAAGCAACTTTGTTTCTAATGAGACAAAGAACACCCCCTCCTCTCTCTCTCTCTCTCCTCTCTCTCTCTCTCTCTCTCTCTTAGAGTGGTGTGAGCCGCCCGGCTTAACACGATCTGTTACAAGACAAGACAAGTTTATGTCACGGGGCGCGTGACGCATTTCGTTATTCTCTATTCACCTACCTTCCCCTTTCAACCCTCACTCACTCCCAAACGGGGCGCATGACGCTGCAGAAAAATTGACATTTGCATTGTATTAATACTGCCAGTCTCACCCCCCCCCCCCCCCTCCCAGCGATATCTTTACTCCCTTCCCCCCTCCTATCCCTTGACACAAAGGCACGTTGCCGCTCTCTCCACCCCGCACCCCCCCCCCCCCCCCCCCCCACCTGAGCCATGTGTGGCCTCACTTCACACAAAGAGTCATCGGCGAACCTCCCTCCCTCTCCAACTCCCCCCTCCCCCTCCCCCTTCATATCCACCATCCACATGCTGCAGACACCTGGTCATTGTGTTGACCCGCGCCAGCCTCATTAGCATTTGTGTGCATAAATTATCGGTCGGTGATCTCTGATCGACACAAGGGAAGATTCCCATAGTTATGATTGGCCAAAGGACGGAAAAATCTCCCCCCTCTCATTGCCCTGCGTGACAGTCTGTCTCCAGGGATTGATCTAGAATACCCACTCAAATATCAGACGCGTAGGGTCACAACTTCACTTTCCCTGTAGACCACCTGTAGGTCAGATCAGTATAAGACAAAGGAACGACCAGAGAGAAGGCATGGTAACCTCCTTCTACTTCTTGATCCTAAGTCTAAATCACTGATTCATCCCAGGAAAAGTGAGTTGAAAGCTACGAGTGAGTAGTGTATTTTCTTCTGTTGGGAGACTTGGTCTAATTCTAGGTGGCAATAAGAGTTGAAACTACGTTTTACATTTCGAATTTATGCATTGATTTTATGCATGCCATGTGGGTTAAAATTGTAACTTTGTACAAATACTTGGTGACATTTATCAAGCTGATGAATGATTATTCTGTGTAGTAGTTTGCTTGCCATCATATGGCAGAAACTCTCACCACGTGGTTATGATTCTTTGTTAACAATCCCACCACTATTCTTTGTGTTCAACCTGACTTTTGCCAGTATACAATTCCATCTGTTAAGATAACTGAATGATAAATTTATATCAGAAAAAAACAGTATTGTCTGTACTAGGTGAAAGCTGCTCAGCTGATTTATAAATAACTGGTGATTGTTGGAATGGTTTGTAGTGTATGATTTTAAGTCTACACCACATGTGGACTTGGACTAAGTGTATTCCACGTTAAGGTGATTTAATTCTTTAAGAAACATTGAAGAGTTATTTTACTGAAACTGCTAGCATTGTATTACTGTTCCTACCCTTTTGCAAGCTTAACTCAACCTTTAAACGAAAGTGGAGATTGATTGTTACAGTTAAAAACTCTAAAATGGAGAAAATATTTGCTGGCAGAGTTCTCACACTTCTTCTGAATAGTAAGAGGGTAAATGTGTGACCTCAACAAGCCAGCCACTCAAGCTACTTAACTACAGACCAGGTTCTCTGTATCGCAGACCTGGGGCCGTGGCTACCCCAGAAACCAGGGCCACACCAGATACAACTCTCTGGGCCAGACAGGGTGAAGACACTCCACAGCCCAGCACGATGGCACCATGTCTACACCGCAGGATCAGTCACCAGCCACACAAGAGAGATTAACTATTCTCTCCAATATAAGAAAAGGGCTGTTAATTGCCATGGACGTAGCTAATGCAGTACTTTTCCTTCACTTTATAATGTAACAGTGATAACCTGTCTATGAGTACCAATTTGACTACTGCACTGGGTGTACGCAAGCGAAGTGGATGTGTAATAAAAGTGTGCATTCAGAAAAAAACGTAGACAGGCCACTGTATTCCAACTTAAGTGGCTGCACGGGGTCATGTCAATGTGCCCCCGTCTCATTGTGCCCCCGTCTCATTGTGCCCCAAAATGCCGTCTCATTGTGGACCACGTCTCATTTGTGCCCCGTCTCATTGTGCCCCCATCTCATTGTGACCCCGTCTCATTGTGACCCCGTCTATGTTCGCAGGCTTAGTGATACTCTATAGATCGAAATCTTTCTCTTCACTAATTTTTGTTATTTTCGGCAATAAACTACTTTAATTCCCTGCTGCATAGCGTACCCGCTATGCGTTACGCTACTTAGGGTTTTGTTTTTTTTAGTGGGTCAGCCTTCGGGGGTGGGGGTGGATCTTTCATGTACCACACTGAACGCTGTTTTCAAAGTTTGGCCTTGAGACGGGGGCCACAACGAGACGGGGGCACAATGAGACGGGGGCAGAATGAGACTGGGGCACAACGAGATGGGGGCACAATGAGACGGGGCACAATGAGACGACACTGGGGGCACAATAAATTGGGGGCACAATGAGACGGGGGCACATTGATACGTACCCGGCTGCACGGGGAGTGTTAAGCAAGTAAAGTAGGAGTGGGGAAGGGCGCTCCATTGTTGTGGTTCAGTGATAACTGAAATTAAGCCTAGAGAACAGACATGATATACTTACCTAGTTAAGCAAATAAAGTTGATGTGTGAAATTGCACTTAACTTGTGGCATTTTCTCTGTTGTTCAATCAATGTTGAATGTTTGAACTTCTCTCTTCAATTCTGTCTTCAGAGCTACAAGTACTTCTATGAGTTCAGGCCTAAGGAAACTTATCTCAGAGCCACTATCAAGTATTTTATATAAATTTCTTTTGATGACTAGTTCCGGAAAGTTGCTCCTTCCACCACTAGTAAGAGAGAGGGTGGAGGTGAAATGTTAAGATAATTCTCATAGAGAAATTATTCCAAATCCTTCCGCTAGAGGACCCTCCTACCACTCATCCATCTCGTCGCAGCAAGAAAGGAAGGAAAATCTTTGTCATTTAATTTTGACAAAATACCAGTTACCGTCCAATGCAAAACAATTAATCGTCTTTTTCATATTTACATGCACATTCTTTGGGTGGGCCATTCTTTCTACTGTTAACTTGGGTTTTTTTTTTTTTTTTCTAAAAGGACTTTCAATACGGCCCCTGAATGAATGTGACCAATTTTCTTCAAACCCCACTGATTTCTGTGGCAACAAGTTCACAAACTACAGAAAGCATATGGTTTGCACGATCTGTTTTTGACACATACTCAACTGGTGTAACTTGTTCCGTGATCCCCTGTGTAAACACTGCAACGTTTTAAATTAGAAATACTAGAGGCTTTTTTTTTTTAACACATTCAGCCGGCTGCACCCCTTTTTCGTCTGAACAAGATTTCCATTAGCACTGAGGTAAAATTTGGTTCCTTCAATAATAAGGTGGTCAAAAACCATACTGGCTCTTCCCCTGCCTGTCTTGCCTTTTTCTAACTAAGGACCAAGGTTTTTCCTAACTTCTCTGACTCTCCTACTAAAGTCCTCTCCAATTAAAATAGATGTGCCATACAGCTTACCTTTAGCTCTTCGAATATCTTCTTGTCTTTGAAAAAATGCACACCTAGCTACAATCAGAGAGTCTTTCTTAGAGGATACACTACGCAAACCCCGGGCGAATTGACACTCTTCTGTCAGTTCCAGTTTGTCCACAATACAATCCCTGACTCTCTTCACTATCCTTCTACGTTTTCATTGTCTTTGCGAGGTATCCATGGAATATGAGGTTGTTTTTTCTTCGATCTGCCTTCAAGATTTTTACATCTAGCTTTTAACATTTCATTTTTACTTTGCAGAGGGTTGGGTTTAAAAAAAAAATATGCCTTACGTCAAAACCTATTCTTCCAGTGTTGCCATTTTGAATTTCAGAGTTCTAAATTCTTCTTCCAATTCCTCGATGTCAGGTTGCATTAAGTCGAACTTTGTGTTTAGGTCCCCAGTTTATTTTTAACAAAGTGTCCATCACCTCATTGACAGTGTGGTCATCTGTAGACTGGCGTCAAGGAGAAGCCAGATTGTCCTTGCTTCCCAGCAGAGGTCAGTCGTGACTGTCGTGTGTCCTTGCTTTGAGCTGGTCTGGTGTTCTTTTCAATGTCACCACACCGGTGTGACAGGTTCCCCAGAACAGAAGTGTCAGCAACACTCCCATGACGACGCCCGTTGACCTCTGCCGAACTCCAAAGCTCAGCAAAAACATGGCCTTCTTCCGTCTTGCTCTCAGGTACTTGAAGTTGATAAACTCAGTGGTAAAACTCCCCCCATACTGCAGTAAGTTAAACTTTAACAGTTGAATGGGCCACCCTGATTCCAATTAATTTGCAGAGCTCTGAACGTAGGTCCCTTTCTTTGTGACATCTGTGCCCGAGAGAAAGGAAGAGAGAGAGAGAGAGAGAGAGAAGAGAGAGAAGAGAGAGAGAGAGAGAGAGAGAGAGAGAGAGAGACAGACAGACAGACAGACAGACAGACAGACAGGACAAAAGCATTTCCAAAGATTATGATATTTGAATACACACATGCACGCACGCATGCACACACGCACACAAGCTCGCATGCATGTACCCACGCACAGAGCCACAGAAGAGAGAGAGAGAGAGAGAGAGAGTAGAGAGAGAGAGAGAGAGAGAGAGAGAAGAGAGAGAGAGAGAGAGAGAGAGAGAGGAGGACAAAAAACTCTGAAGATTATAATATTATAATACAGGCTATTAATGATGATACATGGACATTGCATGCACTCAAATCTGCATGTCTTTTATTTCTTACTAAAAAAAGGTGACCAAACCCAGGGTAATTTGGTTTCACAGACATGTTGCACATTACCACTTACCTTTCAGGACGAAACATATTACTTATTTCAAAGCTACACAATAAACTATTCTTGTATAAATTACTCTTTCACATGGTCTACTCCTTGTCGTGTTGTGGGAGCCTGTGTACCTCTATGACCCAGAGAGCTAGCGGGAGCGTAGGATCCAGTGGGAGCGTATGCTCCTGGTGGGCCACCCAAGCTGGACAGGTCGAAGGGTAGAGGTCAGACTAATGTAGACCAACTCTCCCAGAGGTTAAAAGGTTTGCTAGGGCTAACACCCTTCCTAGAAAAAAAGCAGTTACAGAAGCATCGACAACATCAAACCAAGACATTCACCTGGGAGAGGAAGGTCTCCATCCTGGAGACTCATGACGTCAGGCAGTGAAAGCCCGAGAGGAAGCTGCAAGACCGACCCCCCCCCCCCCCCCCCCCCCCCCCCCCCCCCCCCCCCCCCCCCCCCCCCCCCCCCCCCGACCCCAAACAACAAGGATAGCCACTTGGAACATCAGACAAGTACGAAGTGGGCAGAACCATCCAGATAGCAAGAGAGATAAAGACCTACAAGATAGGAGTCCTAGGACTGAGTAAGACAAGGTGGCTACAGACAGGACAGCTGAGACTTTCATCAGGAGAGCTGCTGCTGTACTCGACACACAGAGGATGAAGCCCCCATACAGAAGGCGTGGCCCTGATGCTGGCACCAGAGGCGCAGCGGGCACTCATCAGCTGGGAACCTATGAACTCCCGCATCATCACTGCCAAGTTTAGCACCAAGAAGGACACCAAGCCAAACATCATCGAAAGCTATGCTCCCACAAATGATGCAGAGGAGTAAAAGAAAGATGATTTACCAGCATGTACAAGCTGCGCCAGACAGAAGAGGAGCAAACGACATCACAATAGTCATGGGTGACTTTAACGCCAAGATAGGATCAGACAACACAGAATATGAAGACATCATGGGGACACATGGGTTTGGACAGATGAGTGAAAATGGAGAACGCTTTGCAGACCTGTGTGCATTGAACCAGCTGGTGATAGGAGACAGCATCTTCCCTCACAAGCGCATCCACAAGGCCACCTGGAGATCCCCAAACCTCGTCACGGAGAACCAGATCGACCATATCTGCAGCAGAAGGAAATTCAGGCGATCACGGCAGGATGTGAGGGTGATGAGGGGTGCTGACGTGCCATCAGACCACCACCTGCTGTGTCAACAGTGAGACTCCAACTCAAGAAGTAAACTTCAACAAATGCAGCAAGGACAAGATATCATGTGGAGCTGTTAGCAGTAAAGAAATAAAGGAGAAATTTCAGATCAGTCTAACCAACAAGTTCCAGCTACTTAAACACTTTCTTGAAGAGGAGAGTACAGACACCAAGAACCAGTGGCAACATACCAAGAAACTTTGGCATGAGACCTGTGAGGATGTACTTGGAAAGCAGAAAACTAAACACAAGGAGTGGATCTCTGATGATACTATTCAGAAACTGAACAAAAGGAAAGAGGAGAAAGCCACACTGAACATGAGCTGGACAAAATCAAGCAAAGCAAAGCCCAAGAAGACTACACCCAGGCGGACAAAGAAGTGAAGACAAGTGTGAAGAAAGATAAGAAGGACTTCATCGGCAGACTTGCCAGACGAGCAGAGGATGCTGCAGGACAGGGCAACATGAGAGAGCTGTACACCACCACAAAGAAGCTGGCAGGCAAGTTCCAACAGACTGGCAAGCCAGTCGAAGACAAAAACGGAAAGACCCTTACAACAACAGAAGATCAATTGAAGCGATGGGCAGAGCACTTCACGGAATTACTAAACCGTACCGCCCCTGAAACACCACCCGACATCCCACCAGTAGAAACAGAACTTCCCATCAGCTGTGAGAGACCATCAAAAGCAGAGATCAGGAAGGCCGTCCTGACACTAAGGAATGGAAGGCAGCAGGACCTGATGAGATCCCAGCAGAGGCCATTAAAGCAGATGTTGGTATAGCTGTCAACTTACTGTACAGCCTCTTCGGCAAGATATGGGAAAAAGAGAGCATCCAGCAGAGTGGGGGAAGGCATTGTCATCAAAGTGCCAAAGAAAGGAGACCTTACCAACTGTAGTAACTATAGAGGGTTCATGCTCCTGTCAGTGCCAGTCAAGGTTCTAAACAGAGTGTTATTGGAGAGGTTGAAGGAAGCAGCTGACCCAAAGCTCCGAAAGCTTCCGGCAAAACAGTTCCTGTGCCGAGATCGCCAGTCTCGGGATCATCATCGAAAAGTCCTTGGAGTGGAACTCGCCCCTTTACATCAACTTCATCGACTATGAAAAGGCCTTTGACAGAGTAGATAGAGAGACACTATGGAAGCTACTGAGACACTATGGAATACTAGAGAAGATAATCTCTCTCATCCGGTGATGACAAAAACGGATATGAACTGCAGGGTGGCTTATGCAGGCCAGTTATCAGACGGTTTTGAGGTGAAGACAGGAGTGGTTCAGGGATGTCTGTTGTCACCTTTCCTCTTCCTCCTGGTCATCGACTGGATCATGAAGACCACAACAACAGCCAGGAACAATGGGATACAATGGACACTCTGGACGCAGCTAGATGATCTTGACTTGGCTGACGACCTGGCACACCTCTCCCACAGTCACACACGGATGCAGGACATGACCACCAACCTTTAGACAACATCAGCAGGAACAGGGCTCAAGATAAGCAAGAAGAAGACCGAGCTGATGAAGATCAACACCACAGGCAGCAGCCCAGTCACAGTCAGAGGCGAGCCCTCAGGGAAGTAGATTCCTTCGTCTACTTGGGAAGCGTACTTGACAAGCAGGGAGGCACCGACCGAGACATCATGGCCAGGATAGGCAAGGCGCAAGCAGCATTCATCATGCTAAAGAACATCTGGGCCTGAGGATAGAGCAGAAAGACAGCAAAATTGTGTATTTTCAATTCAAACGTGAGTCGGTTCTGCTCTACGGCTGCAAGACTTGGAGAATGACCAAGGCAACACAACAAAAAATTCAGACCTTCATCAACACCTGTCTGAGGCGCATCTTCAAAATCAGATGGCCAGTGAAGATCAACAATGAAGATCCATGGAAGCAAGCAGGACAGGAACCAGTGGCCTAGCAGATTCTGGAGGAAGTGGGGCTGGATTGAACACACTCTCAAAAAGCCAGCATCCAGCACCACACGCCAAGTCCTGACATGGAACCCGCAGGGGAAAAGGAAGAGAGGCCGACATCGCAGCAGCGGGAGGCGAGACACTGAGGCAGAGATAAAGAGGCAGGGCACCAACTGGACAGGCATTCAGCGAGCAGCCCAGAACCGAGTGCGATGGCGGAGTGTTGTCGATGGCCTTGTGCTAACCCTTGAGCTGTGGGCCTAAGTAAGAAAGTAAGTAATTATAAATTACTAGTATTTGTAAATTAAGTCTGAAGCAAGTGTGGTATTTCCTCCTTTTCTTCTCTCTTCTTTTGTTTGTTTATTTATTTGTTAACTTGTTTGAAGCTCTCTGACTGCCTTGCTACGTATCACATAAGCACCCACTTTGTTACCCTCAGGTGCTCTAAAGTGTTACGTAGCAAGGAACCAATGCCAGAAAACATTTAGAGGGGATAGGGAGGAGGATGGGTGGAGTGTGTGGATAAATGAACAGGTGTTTCCGATTTCCATTGCAAGAAAACATCACCCACGGCCATGGAGTGTTCCTTTCATAGTTGTGCAAATGGCTGGCTGTTTGTGGCCTTACTATACCCAGTGCCGTAACAGGGAGGATCCGTTTTAACTGGTAACTAAGAAAGCAAGACAGTGCCACTGAACCAAGATAGCACATTGGTCTGTGCTTCTTTACACTCTCACCCTTACTCGCACTCTTTCGTTAAAGAGCGTCAACCTTGGTTATGATTATGACAGGCTTGAGCTGTGTACATTTGGATTGTTCGTGCAGTTCGTGCAGTTCGTGCAAGTGTTTCTGAACATCGTCTGTTTTGTCACCAAATCTCTCAGAAAGGTAAAAGGAGAGTGCTCCAGAACACTTCAGTCAGGTAGATGATGCATTCAAATCAATTACGCATGACGAATGAGACCAAATTGCGGTGCCATTGGATCACACTGCTGCTGTAAGCTAAATGGTGTCTGGTCTCAGCTGTTTAACATAGCCGGGGGTAGAGCCGGTGGTTTGGGGCTGAGCCAAGTCTATTGATAGTTCAATCGCATAGTCGGTGGACGTTTATATTCGAGGTGGTGTGAGAGGAGAAGGGGTGTAGGTGACACGAACACCAAAGTGAAGAGGCAGTGGGAATGAGGGGGTGGGGGAGTGGTGCGAGGGGGGGGGGGGGGGGGGTGAAGGCGGGGGGCGCCTTCCAATCCTCTAGAATCTTAGGTAGACAAAATCAACATGGTGCAGCGAATGAGATGGACTTGGACCTCTAGGTGGACAGATTCGCCACTGGAATGCTTGAAGCAGACTAACGCAACGCTGTACAGCATGACGCTGACACACTGGTGCTTAGTATGCTACATCCATATTCACTATTGTTTAATGTAAATCATACAGACTTACTGCGATACAGCGGGAAGGTAAGAGACTCAGAGAGAGAGAGAGAGAGAGAGGACTGTGAAGAAGACAGACTCGCCAGTGAACAGTGAGATGCAGACTTACTGCTGTGGGTCTTGAAGCAGATATCCTGTACAATGTGAAACAGACTGCTATACAATGCGAAGTAGACTGACAACCACCGTACAGTGTGAAGCTTACACACTCATTACTGTTCAGTGTTAGCCAGCCTCGTTGCTGTGCAGTATGAAGCAGAGTTATCACCACACAGTGTAAAGCACAGTTATCACCATAGAATGTAATGCAGACAGATTTATCACCGTACAGAGTGAAGCAGAATTATCACTGTACAGTGTGAAGCACAGTTATCACCATAGAATGTGATGCAGATTTCTCACCGTGCAGTGTGACACAGAGTTATCACCGTACAGTGTGAAACAGACAGAGTTATCACCATACAGAGTGAAAACAGAGTTATCACCATACAGTGTGAAACAAAGTTATCACCGTACAGTGTGAAACAGAGCTATCACCGTACAGTGTGAAACAAAGTTATCACCGTACAGTGTGAAACAGAGTTATCACCGTACAGTGTGAAACAGAGCTATCACCATACAGTGTGAAACAGAGCTATCACCATACAGTGTGAAACAGAACTATCATGTACAGTGCGAAACAGAGTTATCACCGTACAGTGTGAAGCAGTTATCACCGTACAGTGCAAAGCAGTTATCACCACACAGTGTGAAACAGAGTTATCACCGTACAGTGTGAAGCAGTTATCACCGTACAGTGCGAAGCAGTTATCACCGTACAGTGTGAAACAGTTATCACCGTACAGTGTGAAGCCGCTATCAAAGTACAGTGTGAAACAAAGTTATCACCGTACAGTGTGAAGCAGTTATCACCGTACAGTGTGAAGCAGTTATCATCGTACAGTGTGAAGCAGTTATCACCTTCAGTGTGATACAAAGTTAACACCGTACAGTGTGAAACAGAGCAATCACCGTACAGTGTGAAACAGAGTTATCACCGTTCAGTGTGAAACAGAGCTATCACCCTACAGTGTGAAGCCGCTATCACCATACAGTGTGAAAGGGTTATCACCATACAGTGTGAAGCAGTTATCACCGTACAGTGTGAAGCAGTTATCACCATACAGTGTGAAAACAGTTATCACTGTACAATGTGAAGCAGTTATCACCGTACAGTGTGAAACAGTTATCACCGTACAGTGTGAAGCAGTTATCACCTTCAGTGTGAAGCAGCTATCACCGTACAGTGTAAAGCAGTTATCACCGTACAGTGTGAAACAGTTATCACCGTACAGTGTGAAGCAGTTATCACCGTACAGTGTGAAACAGTTAACACTGTACAGTGTGAAGCCACTATCACCGTACAGTGTGAAACAGTTAACACTGTACAGTGTGAAGCCGCTATCACCGTACAGTGTGAAACAGACAGCGTTATCACCGTGCAGTGTGAAACACAATTATCGCCATACAGTGTGAAACAGAGCTATCACCGTACAGTGTGAAACAGAGCTATCACCGTACAGTGTGAAACAAAGTTATCACCGTACAGTGTGAACAGAGCTATCACCGTACAGTGTGAATCAGAGCTATCACCGTACAGTGTGAAACAAAGTTATCACCGTACAGAGTGAAACAGAGTTGTTGTTGTTGTTGTCGTACTGGCTAAAAGACTCCAGCTGGGGATGAGAACATTACGTGTGTGACCGTTTTTGACTACCCCGCCACGTGGGCAGCCACACTCCGACTTCGGGGGATTTGGAGACTGATAATGTTATGCTAGGAGCTTGTCCAACTGAAGACAATCCCGCATAACTATGCAGAGCATAACAACATTTTGATGTAGCCTTGGTGTTCTAGCCCATGTCAATTGGCCTGACACAGCTTTAAGCCAAGGCAGAGTGAAACAGAGTTATCACCGTACAGTGTGAAACAGAGCTATCACCGTACAGTGTGAAACAGAGCTACCACCGTACAGTCTGAAAACAGAGCTATCACCGTACAGTGTGAAACAAAGTTATTACCGTACAGTGTGAAACAGAGTTATCACCGTACAGTGTGAAGCAGTTATCACCGTACAG
>CM031624.1:30597783-30600283 GCA_018398815.1 Conus ventricosus | reverse complement strand
TTGCCAGATCAGCATACTTTTCAGTCTTGTAGATTTGAGCTGCCTCCATTCTGTTCTCATATGGCACCGTGAGCTCGATCATGATCAGCTGCTTGGTTGACTTAGAGTGGACTACTATGTCTGGTCTCATGCCACTCTTGCTGATGATCTCTGGGTGACTCTTCCATTCTGGGAGGTCTGCAGTGCACTCCCAGTCATCTGCCCCATCCAGCAGACTCTGCCTGCATGTTTCGAATGGCACTGTTGTTCTTGGCCATGATTTGCTGCCTCCTGCCGTGAAGAATGTTGCGGGTGCTTTTGGAGTCCTGATTCTCCCTTTTGTGGTGTTGGTACTAGCCCAGACTACTTGTACAATTTCTTTGAGCACTTGGTTGTGCCTCCATGTGTACCTTCCTTGAGCCAGGGCTACTTTACATGAGCTTAGAACATGCTCCACTGTTTGTTTTTCATGGCAGAGGGGGCATGCAGGATCGTCTGTTTTCCCCCACTTCACCAGGTTTGCATTTGAGGGCAGAAGGTCATATGCAGATCTGAGAATGAAGCTGATCCTGAGAGGGGCCATGTGCCAAATAGCATTCCAAGTTAGACTTCTTTGGAGTGCATTCTCCCACGTTGTCCATTGCCCTTGCTGGCTCTGCTGGACTGCTTTTGGAGTCTTTTTGGTCTTCTTCTTTTCTCATCTCCTGAATCATCATGTCTCTTTTGGCTTTTCCTTTGGCCTTTGACCACCATTCAGTTTTGGTCACCCCCAGTCCTTGTCTGTTGGTCTGTGTGTGTCCTGTTATTTCTCTGATCTTGAGACTTTCTTTTGCAGAATCCATCGCCTCTTGAACTTTCCATTTTCTGCCTGTCTTCAGCTGGGGCTTGATTGATTCTACCACCTTGTCTCCTGAGTCCTCCAGCATGCTTTGAAGTCTGATCTTCCCTGCTTTGTATTCCTCCAGGATGGATTTCAGTGGTAGTTTGAGCTTTGCTTGGCGACAGTACAGCGCGATGTCAGTCAGACAGGGTGGGACACCAAGCCATTTCCTTGTGAACTTGTTGATTTTGGCTTCCATTGCCTCCACTGTGCTGGTGCAGATGTCGTATATCATCAGAGGCCATAGGAGCTTTGGTATCAGCATGAACTGCAGACACCAGACCTTGTATTTGCCAGGGAGCCCACACTGGTCAATGGTCTCCAAGCCTTCTTCCGCCATCTGCTTGGTTTCTTTTGCTCTTTGTGTGTCTTTCAGCGTATCATCATACCATCTTCCAAGGCTCTTGACTGGTTCTTCTGTGACTGTTGGAATGGCCTGGTTGGCAACACTGAAGACCACAGATTCGGCCACTTTTCCTTTCCTCAGTGAGAGACTCCGTGATTTCTTTGGCTTGAACTTCATTCTGGATGAGGCAACTATGTCGTCCAGTCTCTCCAGCACATGACGTGTCTCGTCTTCTCTGGATGAAATCACTGTAGTGTCATCCATGAAGGCCTTGAGAGGAGGCATCTTGTATCCATCGCCAAGGTCTGTTTGTCTCGCATTGTTTGTTGCTGCTTTCAAGATGAGTTCCATTGCCAGCACGAACAGTATCGGGGAAATTGCGCAGCCCATTGCAATGCCCACTTCCAAGTTGATCCAATCAGTTGTGTACTCCTTGGTAGAGAACCGCATTGAGAAGCCATTGAAGTACTTCTTGAGCATGTCGCGGATGTTCTTTGGCACATGGTACATCTCAAGAGCCAACTGTATCATCTCATGGGGCACAGATCCATATGCGTTTGCCAGATCAAGCCACACTACGTCCAGGTCTCTCTTTTCTGTTTTTGCTTTTTGGATTGCGTCCCAGATCATTGTGGCGTGTTCTACACAGCCAGCCACGCCTGGGATGCCACCTTTCTGGACTGACACATCCAAGTACTTGTTTTCCATCAGGTACTTGGTCAGCCTTGCTGCCATGACAGAGAAGAAGATTTTCCCTTCGACGTTCAGTAGTGATATTGGCCTGAACTGGCTGATGTCACTTGAGTTTTGCTCTTTGGGGATGTACACACCATCTGCCGTCATCCACTGGCCGCTGATCTTCTGGTTTCTCCAAGCCGATCGCAGCAGCCTGTGGTGCCACTCCAGCACCTTGGGACATTTCTTGTAAAGCTGGTAAGGTATTCCGTTTGGCCCTGGTGATGATTTGGCTCTGGCTTTGTCGACCACCTTCGTGATTTCCGCCAACGTTGGAGGCTTGCCATTGAACTGTTCCTCAGGGTTGGTTGGCCACACCAGACCTTGAATGTCGAGTGGTGCTTTGCTCTGTGAGTCAGAGTATGTTTTCCTCAGATGCTGCTCAAGAACTCCTTTGTCCACACTTAGGGTCCCAGATTTTGGCTGCTCAAACAGTGTTCTGGCAAACTGGAAGGGGTCTCTGAAGAAGCGCTCTTGTGTCTTCTTCTTTTTGCTCTTCCTCTTCTTCGCAGATTCCGCTTTGCTGAGGGCGCTGTTTTTCTTTCAGGTCTTCCCACAGT
>CM031624.1:30585283-30590283 GCA_018398815.1 Conus ventricosus | reverse complement strand
GCTATTTTTCGGGTGAAAAGGTGTGAATATACAATATTGAACCATTGTGGCAAGTTGTTTGGGTCCAAGACTAACGTGCAGTGAAAAAATTGTGTGAGCAACACATCATTCCCGGCATTGGAGGGTCAACAAAAATGGCAAACTGATTGCTGCATGTGAGGCACGTGCACACCATGCAGAGCAAAGTTAACCAGCGACAAGTACGCAGGCATGCAGCCTTTATAAAGCCGCGCTACAAGGTTCAGATAACGACTTGCCGTCTGAGCGCTACAGAGATGCCAAGACTACGAGCAGAGGAACTCAATCGTGCCCTAGGCCATCTGGAGGCTGGTGTGGATGCCAGGCAGGTCGCCAACATCTTTAACGTCCACATCTCAACCATCTATCATCTGCAGCACCACATGCGAGTCACTGGTACCACTGATGATCGTCCCCGGCCAGGCCGTCCTCGGGTCACCACACCAAGAGAGGATCGCCATTTTGTTCGAACCCATCTGCGGGACAGGAGGCAAACAGCCGCTAACACTGCTCGACAGGTGCCTGGGAATCTCCAGCAACGAATCAGCCTCAACACTGTGCGGCGGCGTCTTCAGGAGAATGGGCTGGCATGTAGGCGTCCTCACAGAGGTCCGGTACTGACACCAAGACACCGGCAGGACAGGCTGCAGTGGGCACAAGCCCGAATCAACTGGCGCAGGCAGCAGTGGGGACGCATACTGTTCTCAGATGAGAGCCGTTTTTGATATGACATGGCTGACGGTCGTGTCAGAATATGGCGTGACCTGGTGAACGCTATGCTGACTCCTGTGTGGTAGAGCGGAACCCCTGGGGAGGCCCGAACGTTATGATATGGAGTGCAATTGGCATTAACCACGCCATAGGACCAGTCATCTTTCAGAACATTGGTCCTGGTCGCGGACAGGGTGTCAATGCACAGCGCTACATCCACCAGGTGCTCAGACCCCATGTCGTTCCTTTTTTTGCGCAACACCCAAACTGGACATTCCAACAGGACAATGCAAGACCACACACAGCCAGGGCCACCCAGCAATTTCTTCTCAGATAACAACGTCAATGTGCTGCCCTGGCCAGCCCTCAGTCCCGATTTAAACCCAGTAGAACATTTTTGGGATGAACTTGGCAGATGGTTGGACCTCCTGCGTCCACGACCAGCAACAGTGGCTCAACTTCACCAGGCCATCGTCCATGTGTGGGCTGGTGTGCCAAGGGGACGCATCAACCACCTGGTCCACTCAATGAGCCGCAGGCGTCAAGCAGTTGTACATGCAAATGGTGGCCACACACGGTATTAGGACTTCAAGCTGGTTTGTCACGTGACCTTGGATTTTCCACACAAAGACATATTGCTGATGACATATTCACACATTACCGGTGTAATGAATCAAATCACGTTGAATTCTCGCTTCCACTCTGTACAATTGTGACCAATAAAATTCGCCCCTAACCTTCAGCTTGTTTTGCTTTCGCGTTTTTTTATGGAAGTCAGTATATAATGGATGCATTACAATAGAAATGTTCTCTGATTAACACCATGACTGTGTACATTGAAGGACAGGATTTCCACATGAAACCCTTTTCAGAGCACCAAGAATACAATTATTACATATACAGGGACGATTCCCTTTCATCCCATCTTATCCTGAAAGAATGTTTTTATCTTTTCACATCATCACTAGACGTGTCCAGTTACATTTCAAGGAAGGATTTCCGTTTGCCCCTTTTTATCAAGAAAAGAATGTTCATCATTATCACTAGACGTATCCCTAACAGGAATCAGAATACATTTTCCAATGATTTATGCTCAATAATTTCATTGCTCATTTTCATAACTCACCAACACTCGCACCATTATAATATTTTTGGGAAAAAAGATAAGCAACGCTTTTCTTTTTCAATAGTACGTTGATTTAACTAGATGACTTTTTCCTGAACACATGTAAGTATTCATATTCTTTCTTTCATCTACTCACCCCATTCTTCTCATCCACCTCTTGACTCGCACATTCACTTACTACTACTTCCTACTGTCACCCTATGTTTCACCAAATCATAAGATATATCAAGAGACCATAAATATTTTAGGCCTTTACTTAGAGCTGTAAAAATCACAATCACCTGCAGGAAAAAAGACAACTTCATTAGTACAAACCCTAACGTCCATTCAACTATTTAAAAAATAAAACCTGACTGCCAGTGGGACACGCCTTCAGTCCCCCTTCGGCCCTCTAGAAGTGTTGCTCGGCCGGTAGCTCTTCGGAGACTGAAGGGAAATCCTCGCTCACCTGACTAATACAAAACGCAGGTGAGTAGCTGTCAGGTAAACCGATTTTTCAGGTTTACTTGTTCCGGTCCAACGTGTCCCCAAAATATGGGTCCGGAAAATAATTATGTTCCAGCACATTTCTCTTTGATTGGTTAGCATTTTATTACTGTCGTATACCACTTATCAAAATCCACTAAAATCCTTAGTGAATAATTAATGTCAAAACGGAAATTATGGCAGATGTTTTCATGCTAGGCTAATACACTGAAAGCCAGAGGGCAAGTGTAAGGACTCGCCAAGCTGACCTCTCAGCTATTGTGTGTTCTTAGCTTCTTCCTGTGTATTCTTAGCTTCTTCCTCTGTCTTCCTAGGTGCTTCCTCTGTATTCCTAGCTGCTTCTCTTGCAGCCATTGTTTTCACTGCGGTTATTTTTTCAGCTTTTGAATAAACTTTCCCATTTCGTGGCTTTTCAAATCATTCTCCTCCCAGACAGACACTTCACCTCAGATGTTCTGAAGACCAAGCTAGTTTTCTGTTTAATCTTTCGTTCACTTCCTTTCTGTTTGCTGCTGCCTTCTTTCCAGTCATTGCTGCTGCTTCATTTGTTCACTTTTTTGTTCAAAGCTGTCACCATTTTAAATCAAACGTCATTAGACGCACAAAACACAATTGGAAGAATCGCGCATTGTGTATGCCATAGAAAGCAAGGCGAATGTATGCTCGACAGAATCGTTCCCTTCAGATGTCAGAAACATGACACGCAAAACACACCAAAGATTATTTTCCAGATCGCTGTGGAGGTGAGAATAACTAGACGGGCGCACCACACTTTATTCCCAGCTCCCCTTCTCATACACATGGAAGCTGACGTCCCATACTATTGTCCCTAACCTGGAAGTGATTTTCCTTAATGTTGCATTCCTACGCATTTGTAACCCATTTTCCATCTCACGGCTGTCAACATGGGCCATCCCATGTAACCTGTAGCTGGGGATGAGGAGGGGAATGGGCGCACCACTTCTCATTCCCAGCTCACGGCAGTTAGTGCACTAACTTTGGCCCTGCACAAACGTGCTTTTCACCGCATGGTGTTTCTATGGTTGGCTAGACTATAATGTAAATCGGGCAGTCCTTTTTTTTTTTTTCGTTTGTCATGTTTTGTCTTTTCTCACCCACCCTTTTCCATTTCACGTCACGTTCATGGACATGGCCAACACATTTTCCATCAAAATGTTACTCATTAAACAGTAAACAAGTAGGATTACTTTTGCTCCCATAAGAAAACCTAACAGAGTATCTTTTATCCAAAGTCCAAATCTTTGCCAAGTCATTACTATGAAAACAGTCTAGTTGTTGGCCTGCGCTTGTTTTTCCCCCACTATTAGATTGTTTGTCTTTGTGTTTGTCTGACTTTATTCAAGTTTAAAAGGCTGTGCCAGTCTTGAATAAAAGTTACTCTGTGTTAGGTTTTCTTATGGGAGCAAAAGTTATCCTCCTTGTTTACTGTTTATTGTTTACTGTTCCCTGCCTCACTTCTTTCTCAATTTTGTTACTCATTAACTTTTCTCTTACAAATCCCAGGCCTCTCAACTCACCTAATCAACTCTTCCATTTCATTCCCTCCCATACCCTTTTTTCATTCAGACAAACCCTAACAAAAACAAACAAAAACACATTATTTCAACTCTTCTACATTTCTGTCCAGGCTCCTGCATTACCCAGCGTCCTTTTTTTTTGTGTGTGTGTGTGTGTGCATCCTTTGCCTTCTTTTCTTCTGTTAGCTTCCCAGTCGTTTTGAGTCCACAAAGCTCATTTTCGTTTATCGGTTCCTGTTCCTCATAATTTTGTCTTCTGTTTCATTGCATTGCATTCTGTATCTCTTTCACTTTGCTGTTCCTCTCATTTTAAGGCACATCATTGACTTTTATGTTGCGATATCCCACATAAAATTGTTCCATAGGTTCCTATTCTTCCTTTATGATTTTTTTTTAAAATCCTAAACATTATTCCTCTAGCTTAGGTACTTGTGTTTGTGTGTGTGTGTGTGTGTGTGTGTGTGTGTGTGTGTGTGGGTGCTGGTGTGTGCGTGCGTGCGTGCGTGCGTGCGAGCGTGCGCGTGCGCGTGCGTGCGTGCGTGCGTGCGTGTGTGTGTGTGTGTGTGTGTGTGTGTGGTGTGTGTGTGTGTGTGTGTGTGTGGTGTGGTTTTAATGCTGTTTCCACATGGGCGGGAGTGAAAAAGTGTACGGATGCATTGCATGTTCCATCTTCACTCATACTTGTGCCTCCTACACACACACGATATTTTATTTGTCCTCATAGAATACAAGGAAAATTTGTTTCTTCACCCCATTCTGTTACTGTTCCTTCATTGTTTTGACATAAAGAAATGTCCCCTCGTTCCCATTCCTATCGCTTCTCAACGTTTTCTTCAACATTACGTAAAGCCGTGACAGTTGCGCCTCTGGGGTAATACGCGGGCAGAGGAATAAGAATCGACTTGGTGTGCTCCCCTTCCCGGTACCAACCACACGCAATGCCCGGTAGTTACGTGCGCCATTTACAGCCTTCACTTCCAACACGATTTTTAACCGACTTGGTCTCTATGGTCAGTCGGATTGTAAAAATTGACCGGAATGTTTCCCTGTTCCTCTTGAGTGTCGTCTACTTTGTTTTTTTCTTTTCACCCTTCCCTGCTCCCCTGTTCAATCCACCCTCG
>CM031624.1:30575283-30580283 GCA_018398815.1 Conus ventricosus | reverse complement strand
GAACATGTTTGTTAGATAGAGTGGCGCGTTTCCGTGGAGTATGTTATGCTGAAAGGAGTCCTTTATGATACAGGAGTTTGACTTTAATATAAGTGGAAGAATATCTGCTTGGTTGCAGTCTGAGTCTCCCAGTGAAAATGACTTACCTAACGGCACTCTGAAGGCTCTTTTATGAATGCTAACATGTGGTTTAAGTAAATTGACGCTAGCTGAGTCCCAAAGTGTTGAGACACATTCGATATTGGCTGAAGACAGGAGTAGAAAAAAATGTTATCGCATGCAAATTTAAGAGGTTCTTAATGTTTTTCAGTAGACATAGTTTTCTTGCAACGTTTCTAGATTAAAAAAAAATCTAAGTGTTTTGACCAGGACAGATTATCATTCGTTGTTATTCCTAAGACTTTGTGATTCAATACTTTTCCGATTGTTTTCAATAGAAATATAAAGTACTAGTAGATTTTGGCTAAGGCTTTGACGTTTCCATCTTGTAGTTATCATCATAAATTTAGTTTTCTGAGGAAGAAGAGCCATGTGATGAAACTGTGTCCGTTTAACGAAAAGATCAGTGTTCTATTGGATGTCATTGTAAACCTGTTTGGCGTCAGAATTACTCGTATCTAAAGTAATATTATCAGCGAACATTTCGGTATTTATTTCCAAGTATAATGGCAGATTACTAATGTCAAACACAAATAACAGATTACCTTATGCTGATCCTTTTGGGACTCCAAATTTGTTGGGAAGAACATTAAACTTAAATGGTTTTACAGATACAATTTGTTGTCAGTTCGAAGAAAAGACCAAATCAGTTTCTGTGTTTTGAAAGACAGCTTGTTAATTCCACATTTTCCTAACAAATGTTCATGATTTATTGCATTGGAAGCTTTAGCGAAATCGACATAAGTACTACCGACAATTGTTTGTTATTCATGTATAAAAGCCATATGTCTGAGAGCGCCAGCGTGTGTGCGTGCATGCATGTATGCGTGTGCTTGAACACAGGCTTATTTCACCAACAAACCATTAAATATGCAACTGGCAAATAATGTGCTATTCACTTCTAGTTCAGTATGGCTCTTGCTCCATCTCAAGCAGTGCATTCAATCAATCAGCATATCGTCTACACAGAGCCGTTATGGGAAGGTCACCATGGAGAACAGGTCCTTCAGGAGACCCCGAGCTCATACGGACAGTTCATAGTGCCTGATATTAATCAGTGTACGCAGCTCATCGTCCAGTTACTTACTCTCTCTCTCTCTCTCTTCTCTCTCTCTCTCTCTCTCTCTCTCTCTCTCTCTCTCTCTCTCTCTCTCTCTCTCTTGTGATAAGGATGATATCGTGGAGGGTTGCTGGTTTTTGGTCATCTAAAGAACTACAGTTGCACACACACACACACACACACACACACACACACACACACACACACACACACACACACACACACACACACAGAGGCACGCACGCACGCACGCTCGAACACACACACACACACACCACACACACACACACACACACACACACACACACACACACACACACGCGCGCGCACACACACAACACACACACACACACACACACACACACACACACACACACACACACACACACACACACACACACACACACATCAGAGTCAGAGAGACAGACAGTGATTGAGAGAGCGACAGAGAGAGAGACAGAGACAGAGACAGAGAGACAGACACAGAGACAGAGACAGAGCCAGAGCCAGAGCCAGAGCCAGAGAGACAGTGTCAGAGACAGACAGACAAACTGACAGACAGACAGATAAACGGACAGAGGGAGACAGACACACAGACACACTGAGAGAGAGGAGAGAGAGAGAGAGAGAGAGAGAGAGAGAGAGAGAGAGAGAGAGAGAGAGAGAGAGAGAGAGAGAGAGAGAGGAGAGAGAGAGAACTGAACTGAACTGAACTGAACTGAACATGTTTAATGTCATTAGCTATACAGCCTTAGTGACATGGGGGGTACATCACAAAATAATCATATCGAAAATGAAAGTAACAACATAAAAGAAACATCAATCAACTGAAAGTTTGAAATACAAGCAAAATAGGCCAGTATCTCGACCATCCAGTTTAATATTATTCGTAGAAGTAAATATGTAGATACGATAACCAAAATATTTTACTACTTCCTGTAGATTCATTTTTTCATTTGAACATCGTAAGTTCTAGTTGATAATAACTTCTGCGCGTATCTTTAATGCCTCTGCAATGTATTGGGCAAGTGATTTCACTGAATTATCGTCATAATTCAGTTTTAAAATTCCGTATGTGTCCTGATTTATGGCAACATTCTTTTGAAAAACTATACACTTATCTCGTACAGCACTGTAATTTCTACAATGAAACAAAAAATGCGACTCATCCTCCCTATGGAAGCCACACAATGGACATGGTGACGCTGTAGATGACTCAATATAGAACCATCTTTTATGGGCGTTTAGACCAAGAGTCCTTGTTCTAAGTCTGGATAAACAAATTTTATGCCATCTGTTAGTTATTACTGAAATATACTTTTCCGTTTCAAATATACTTTTAAAGCCATAAAACCAGTTATATTTATCCGTGTTTTCCATTTTAGAATGCCAGTTTTGTTTATATGAAGCTATCATCCTGTCTTTGAATTCCAAAATAAAACCATCCTCATAACCAACTCCCTGGCACATCCATACAATCCCAAATCCGTGAGTAGTCAAAATCTTCTTAACAGAATATACCCAATTTTCTTTCCTCGTTCATGCTCATTCAGTAACATTTCATAAGCCTGTTTACAAAGTCTTGAGGCAGGAAGTCTCAGCAGTTTTAGCCAGTATTTTATACATTTAATGTTTGACCTAATATACAATGGGTATCTGCCGGTTTCACCATA
The DNA here is from genome assembly GCA_018398815.1 of Conus ventricosus. NCBI lineage: Eukaryota > Metazoa > Mollusca > Gastropoda > Neogastropoda > Conidae > Conus > Conus ventricosus. Next base: position 30,577,391 of record CM031624.1, on the reverse strand, counting down.
GATTACAGTATTCGAAGAATGTAGGGGAACATTTAAAAAGCGCTTAAATGCAAACGTATGTACTTTTTCTAAATCTTTGTTGTTATTAAGTCCCCATATTGCAGCACCATATGTAAGAACTGGCTCAATTTTGGCATCAAAAGTTTCCAGAATATTCTTGGATCCAGTGAGTTACGTTTGCGCAAAGCTTTTAAAATCTCTGTAACACCTTTTTTTCCTTTTCTACAAGTCTCTGTTACTGCGTTTTGTAAACTCAACTTTGTTGTAAAAATCATGCCTAAATATTTGTAGGAATTAGTTACTTTAACCTCACTGGTGCCATAAAACCATTTTTCATGACGGGAGAGATGCCACCCTTTCTAAATACCATTATGTTGGTTTTATCAAGGTTAACCTTTAAAAATAGACGATCTGCCTCTTGCTTTAACCTATTTAACTGATTCTGAAGACCTACAGTAGTGTTGGACAACAATATTACATCATCTGCAAATAGCATAAGAAAAAATTCAGCCGCTCGTGAGATCATTTGGATACCATGTTTTCCATTTTTACTTATTTCCACTGTCAATTCGTTAATAACAAATGAAAACAAAAGTGGGCTTAATAAACAACCCTGCTTCACTCCTTGTGTACAGTTGAAGACATCTGAATAAACACACCTATCACGCACGCATGCTAACACAGAATCATAGACACCACGAAGAGCCATATACAGCTTGCCATCCACTCCACTTTTATGTAAAGTAATCCACAGCATGTTTCGATTCACGGAGAGAGAGAGAGAGAGAGAGAGAGAGAGAGAGAGAGAGAGAGAGAGAGAGAGAGAGAGAGAGAGAGAGAGAGAGAGAGAGAGAGAGAAGAGAGAGAGAGAGAGATTCAGATTCAGATGTCTTAATCATATATAGGCCATTGCCCCTCATGATGGGGAGTAATTGAACAATCATTTCACACAATGTTTTCTTTTATATATACAAATGATAAGGTTAATTAAAGATAACGTTTTACGAGATAGCAACTTGACGCAGCTGAAACGCTTTATACAAGAAAATTGATAGGTTTCTGATAGTTCTATCATTTTTGCATGCCAAAAGTAAACTTAATCGAAACAGGGTTGGAAATTTATGAAATTTTGCAGGAATATATTGCTGTCTTAACCTACTCAGTGCTGGGCAACACAAAACAAAATGGACCTCATCCTCTTTACTGTCTTTACACAGTGGGCAAATTAAATCATTGTCATTGTGAGATCGATATTGGTAGTAATGCACAGCGATTTCTGAGACGCCAAGTCTGAATCTTGTCAACATAATTTTCAAATGTCTATCTAAATTCAGTAACAGATGAGTTTTTACTTCGGGAACTGTACAAAACGTTCTGTACATACTAAATCTATCACTATTCTTAATATGGAAATCCCATTCCTGCCACCTACATAAAATCAATCTTTCCTTGAAATCAAGTAAGAAAACATTTATTTCCTCTAAGAGAGAGAGAGAGAGAGAGAAGAGAGAGAGAGAGAGAGAGAGAGAGAGAGAGAAGAGAGAGAGAGAGAGAGAGAGAGAGAGAGAGAGAAGGCAATATGGACGGACGATGGACAGACAAAAAGGAGAGAGAGAGAGAGCGAGAGAGAGAGAGAGAGAGAGAGAGAGAGAGAGAGAGAGAGAGAGAGAGAGAGAGAGAGAGAGAGAGAGAGAGAGAGAGAGAGGCAGACGGACAGGCAGACAGACAGAGAAATAGACAGACAGACAGACAGATGTGGGGGTCTCTTTAGTCATGCTATTTGGCGATGGTGGAGGGGGCATGATACTCTGATGTGGTGTCGCCGGTCACCACGGTGGAGGTGGCCTCCATGTCCGTGGGAGTCTGGGTCGTGGATGTCATATCCATCACGCTCACACTGGTCGTTAATTCTGGGCTCCGACCTGCTCCACGATATTCTCCTCCAGCTCTGTCAAGACTTTCATGGCGGCATGCCTGGAATCAATCAAGGTTCTCGATCATCTCGAACATGATGTTTCAGCCCACGACAGGTTCATTCATCGGGGGAATTGTGATCAAGAACAGAAACCAACAAACGAACAAAACCGTCGACAACTAAGGCATGTCAA
>CM031624.1:30552783-30572783 GCA_018398815.1 Conus ventricosus | reverse complement strand
GTGGTTGGTTCACCTCAATCTAAAGTCTTGATTCACACTGCGGTATTTTGTTTTAAAGACCTCAGTTGACGTGCAGAAAATCAAGTGTAACAAATATGAGTGTTAGATGGGTGAAAATCTATTTCGCAACTTATCACAGCTGCTGTTGGCTCAGTGGGCATAAGTTTAGTTATGCTCCAGTGGGCAGTGTTTTGTGACAGGTGAAGGGATGTGTATGCTTTGCCTTGAGGAGACTACTGAATCGAAAGAAAGCTCTGTAGAATGTCGTAAAATAACAATGCGTGAGAATGAGATCGCGGACCATGGGTTCCGTTGAAGAAAGAAACGAATATTGTTTCAAGTCCCCGTCATCTAGCAACGAAATCTAATGATTCATTCAACAAAGAATGGCTCTGCATTCCTGAAGCAACAGGGACGAAGCAGGAGAACTTACCTTGTTTCCTATGTGCACCCCTTCTCTTGACAAAAATGATTGCCACTACAAACGCCACAAAGGCAGCGGCCACTCCCACCAGAGTTCCCAATACGTTCATTGCCCCTGCAACACAAGGTGACTAGCATCAACCCTGGAGCCGACACAACCAGACCGCCAGGATTGAAAGTAGCACCAAGTTCTCCCCATGGACTCCAATATGAAAACCACAATCAATCAACCGATCAACAAACAAAAAAGAAGAACCCACCAACAAAATAAGAAGAGACCAACATTAGTAAACAGGTACATTAACAGAGCTAAGTACATGAAAAAAAATCAATGAAAATATAAGAAAAAAAAAAAGCAGAGCGTCTGCTCGCATTCGCATGAAGTGAAAAAGTAGATGGCTGGCGTAACAAAAACAAAACCAGATGACTTGCGCATCCATCAAATAATGAAAGATGTTGTTGTAAATTCAATCACAATATTGTTTGTGAACTTAGAGGTAAGGTAATGTTGCTTATAGCCCATCCGAACACAAAGATGCGAAAGGGCGTGTTTTTTTGTCTCTCTATCTCGTTATGACTCAAATTGAGACGCCAGGTCTGTCTTTTGTGCGACAACGTCTCTCTCTTTTTTTTTTTTTTTACAAACACGACGACACCATGCACGCATAGGTAAGGTAAGGTAAGGTAATGTTGCTTATAGCCCAGTCGACCGCGAAAGGCCATATCAGGGCTGTCACCACGTTGAAGTCAACTCACCAGTCATTCATTCACACAACACTTTAAAATACATCTTCTAAAAACACACCCGAAATTTTGTTAAACAAACTTTCCACTATAAAATTTCAGATCCCATGAAAAATGTTAATTTTCTCTTTCAAGAATTCAAAGTTTGCATCAAGCGGAACATCTCTGAACAAGGTCTTCATGGAATCTGCTGTAAAATGTTTGTGTCTCACATCATGAAAGTCCCAACATTCTAAAAGAATATGTTTCATTGTGAGTGGCACATGACATGATATGCACCACGGAGCTTCTTCACCCTTTAAAAGGTATGCATGTGTAAAATACGAATGGCCGGTGTGCAGCGGGCATAGAACCGTTTCTTCTTTGCAACCATCAGAGGTAGATGAGCCTCTTTTAGGTCTGGACGGATCTGAAAGAGTTTGTTATCCGTCAGTGTATTCCAATCGTCCGGCCAGAGGTCTTTGACATAATCATGAACTTAGGCTTTAGATCTGTGCTGGGGATAGATCTGTTAGACAGTTTCCCTGTTGTGGCATTCTCGGCCAAACAACCAGCTATTCCATTCCCTCTGATGCCAACATGACTGGAAACCCAAGCCAGAACAGTGTTGTGACCTTCCGCTTTCAACGTGATAAAAATGTTTAAAAAGTGTAGAAGTTCGAGATGACGGGGGTTACGGCCAGCTATCGCCTCCAAAGCTGACAACGAATCATAGACAAAATCCGAAAGTGCTTTTTTATGGATTGAGACATTATCTTCAGTGCTAGAACCATGGCTGTAAGTTCAGCAGAGCAAACAGAAGCAATTGATGGAATGTGTTCTAATAACATTTAAAAAGGAGCACCAGGGCAAACGGCCGTACAGGCCACTCCATCTTCAGAATTGGAACCATCAGTAAATATTTTCTGAAAGGATGGAAGTTTTGTACAATGCCTTGTTTACCAGAAAACGGTGGATTCCTTGCGAAAAGCAGCGAGATCAAAGCGAATTTCTGGTGTGAAAAAGGTCCATGGAGGCTCATCTGGAAACTTGGAAAAATCAGACACAACTCCTAGATTAAGACCTGCATTTTGCGCATGAGGCTGCATACGAAGTCCAAACGGAAGAATACAGTTCGGATTGTTTTCGAATTTATTTTCCATAAGGAAACTAATGATCTCGGTGGCACTGGTGGAGGCTTTCCTTTGCACTCCACCAACGCCACTTTGTTTGAGGCCACTGTCGGGGCACATCCCTTTGGAGGTGGTCTTGGTTTATCGGGTCGTCTTGGGGCGAACACCTTGTTGCGCAGCCAGCATAGCCACAGGCTTAGTGGGTGCACTGGCTGTGCATCCTTTGGTGGGTTTAAGACGCCCACCAACGGCCCTTTTGCTTTGCGATGCATTAGAAGCCGGAATGCATTTCAGTGGTTCGAGACCACAAAGATCTGTCTGAACACTGGTTTCCACCTGAGGTGCCCTGAGTGATTTTTTTTTTTTTGACGACTGTCGAAAAAAGGAGTGGGGTACCCCTCTGTTCCTGCACCGACTATCTGGCTTCGAAGTAAGATCCCCCCCCCCCCCCCCCCCCCCGCTCCCTCCCTGTTTTTACACGTTGGATTTCGCTTTCTACTGGCCAAACAGGGCAGTCTTTTGAAGAAGAAGGGTGGTCACCATCAGATTTCACGCATTTCGCTGATTCACTTCCACCCTCATGAACTGCTTTGCTGCAGGTGGCACACGCCTCCTCTCCCGGGGATTTCTCCTTAACGTGACCAAGTCGTTAAAATCTAAAGCACCTCAGAAGGGATGGTACATACAAAGCTACTATTTCTCTCAGGTATCCCACCTTTATGGACTCTGGAAGAATCGGTTTGGCAAAGGTGAGGAAGATAGTATTAGTCGGTTTTCTCTCTGGACGTTTGCGGAAAGTCGTCCTCCTGACCTCTACCATTCCCTGGTCAGCCAGCTCAGCCTTGATCTCTCCCCCAGATATTCCAAACAACTCTCTGCCCCACGAAATGAACATCTGCAGACAAGCCTACTATCACTGAAACAAAAGCTAAAACTAGCAGAGATCGAAAAAAAACTAAAGGTGCACAAGTACGAGCTCGAATGAATGGATTGACGAGGGTGAAAAAAAGAAAGAAAGAAAAGAAACACAAAATACTTCTTTTCTTTTTAATTTAGAAAAAAAAAAAAGCTAGAGATAAGAGAAATACAATAACAGGTTTGTTAGTGAGACGGAAAAATCATTATTGTTACGGATGCGTTGGTGCGTGTGTCTGTTTGTCTGACTCACACAAATTCGGATGTGTGTACGGTTTTTAATTCACACATACCCACACATTCGACACAAGGACACCCAGGCAACAAGTCAACGTTTTCTTGTTTTATGCTGCCCGAGCCATCCACACACAAACAGACAAAGACACATCAATATACAACAATATCAATTCAGCAAAATAGCGTACACCGTAACCCTAGGCGTACAATTCATTATATATATATATATATATATATATATATATATATATATATATATAAGAAATAGGAGAGAGAGAGAGAGAGAGAGAGAGAGAGAGAGAGAGAGAGAGAGAGATGAATATTATTAGAATGCCTAAAATGATTTCAAAAGCGCTCGACCCCTTGGGGAGCAACATTTGTTTAAAATCAAGTATTAAAAGGAATGTTAAAATCTACAATATTGTTTCGAGCTCTCGCTCTCGTCAGGATGATCATCCTGACGAGAGCAAGAGCTCGAAACAATATTGTAGATTTCAACATTCCTTTTATTACTTGATTTTAAACATATATATATATATATATACAATGAACTAATAAATTCCAAGGATAAGTACCGAGCACCATTCCAGCAACTTACAGAGCAGCTTGGTGTTGCAATGACTGCAAGAAATATTGAATTATAAACAAAGCTTGCTTTTATGTCTTAGATTGAAGAAATAGGGGGAAACAAGCATTCATATCTGCAGTGGTAGATAATTCTGCCTAACTAACAGTATGTGCTTGAGTGGGTGAATGGGGAAAAATAAAATAAATGCTTCTCAAAATGAGCCTTCAGTAAGCTTATAGTCTCCAAGAGGGAGACAGTCTCCAATAGGGAGGAAACCCACTAACATATAACTCCTGGTCAGATACCGATATTTCGAAACCTGATTGTTTCTCCTCAGTGACCGCGGAAAGTGGTAATTTGACTCCTCTGCCTTTTCGGTTTTAAGAAGAATGCTATCCCAGAAAAAGCTGGTGTGCAATACCGAAGTATGTTTCTTGAGTTTTCAAAAAACCAACCAAAGGTGCCACCTAAGAAGCTGCTCTGTAAGTTGCTGGAATGGTGCTCGGTACTTATCCTAGGAATTTATTTGTTCATTGCATTTTAGTCCCTTGCGGATTCATTCCAAGAACTGGCCCTCAGCACTTGTGGTTATCTTTTTATATTTTCTACTTTTCACAAGAAAATGTAGCTTGTTTTGCTCTTTCATGATTTTCTTTTGCTTCTTAGGTGCACCTTTGGTTGGTTTTTTGAAAACTCAACAAACATACTACGGTATTGCACACCAGCTTTTTCTAGGATAGCATTCTTCTTAAAGACCAGCCACCATGGCGAAGTGGTTAGCGTCGCGGACTCCCGGCTGGGAGGTCGTGGGTTCGAATCCCATCAGAGTCATGTGGGTTTTTTCTGCCTCGACCGGCTCCTACCCAGAGTTGAGTTTGCTGCGCACTCAGTTGGGAAGACTGGGACCACACAGTCGAGTTTCATCCACTTAATGGATGCGTTTCTGAGAGTGTTGCTCAAATTTCCTGACCAACACTGCAGGTGCCTGTATCTCTCGGGCCTGGTTGACGCCAGGATATATTATGAAAGGAAGCGTAGAGTACCGAAATGGAAATCCGTAGCATCATCTTAATCATCCTCATTCTCATTGATCAGCATTAAAAAAAAAGTCTCAAGTTCTGTGGCCCTTCATGCCCTGCTCTCATGGTGACCTCAATTTCGATGTCCTCTCCACGTCTGTGGCCTTGGTTTGTTCCGTCGGGGTCACCGGTATCGGCGAGTCCATGGGGGCTGTCGTTGGACGGACGTGGTGGTGCCCTCCGGAGGGAGAGCTCACTCACGCCGGCTCCGCGACTAAGCAATATTGTCGTCAGTAGGGGGCTTAGTAGGTGGTGTCCTGCGTATGTTAGATCAGAACAGGCGCCACTGAACACCACCGAAGTGACTCGGCAGCAGTGCAGTGTCTATTCCGGTGGGTTGCCTCTTAACGACTTGACATTGACTGCTCCCTGTGGATTGCTGGTGCCGGGCTGCGGTGGGGCCAGCCGGGCTATGGCTGTGGACGGGGTGTCGGAATGAGCGGTGTGGGTGCACTGCCTCTGAGGTGGCGCAGAGGTTGGGACAGCAAAAAAAAAAAAAAAAAGCATTCTTCTTAAAACCGAAAAGACAAGAGGAGTCAAATTACCACTTTCTGCGGACACTGAGGAGTAACAATCAGGTTTCGAAATATCGGTATCTGACCAGGAGTTATATGTTAGTGGGTTTCCTCCCAATTGGAGACTGTCTCCCTCTTGGAGACTATAAGCTTACTGAAGGCTCATTTTGAGAAGCATTTATTTTATTTTTCCCCATTCTCCCACTCAAGCACATACTGTTAGTTAGGCAGAATTATCTACCACTGCAATATGAATGCTTGTTTCCCCCTATTTCTTCAATCTAAGACATAAAAGCAAGCTTTGTTTATAATTCAATATTTCTTGCAGTCATTGCAACACCAAGCTGCTCTGTAAGTTGCTGGAATGGTGCTCGGTACTTATCCTTGGAATTTATTAGTTCATTGTATTTTATTCCCTTGCGGATTCATTCCAAGAACTGGCCCTCAGCACTTGTGTCTTCCCCCTATTTCTTCAATCTAAGACATAAGAGCAAGCTTTGTTTTATAATTGAATATATATATATTATATATATATATATATATATATATATATATATATATTATATATATATAATTATATTCTTCTTCGTCGTATATATATTCCGCACTGCTCACAGGATATCTGACCGCTAAATCAGTCCTGAATAACTCGTTTATCTTAATTAAATATATTGTTCATGGGAAAGAACAGAGAATAGTTTCCCATGTGTATCATATTTCGACAGCTTCATGCACACTCGGATGCACGCATACTTTGTCCACACACACACACACACACACACACACATATACACACACACACACACACACACACACATACATACGCACACACACACGCACACCCATGCACGCGCACACGCACACACACCACACACACACACACACACACACAAACACACACGCATGCACGCACACGCGTGCACACACACACACACACACACACACACACACACACACACACACACACACACACACACACACACACACTGCACGCGCGTGCGCACGCACGCACGCACTCGCACTATCACACACTCGCATTCATCTATTCACTCATGTGTTTATTCTTCTTTACTTGTTCTTTCGTTTGTTTGTTTGCTTTTATGTAGAGATGGTCTCTTTTCTAAAATTTACGGATTGTGTAGATTAATTTGATGGATGTGCGGTAACACTGGGTAATCTGTGTATGTTATACACATGGGAGTGACGGGGATAAAGGAGGGGGGGGGGGGGTGGTGGTGGAGAGTGAGAGGGACGAGGTGAGAATGTAGTGATCGGATGGGTGGGTAAGGTGGGATGGCAATGTTAGGACGCATGTCTTTTTCTCGTCAGGTTATACATTGTATAATTGATATCAGAGTTTGAATGAGTCAGCGCACCACACACCGGAACATGAATAAATCCAGACGCCATGTATCAAACGTCAAAACACTGACTTCACCAAGCTGAAAAACACACAGTCATTGCATGGTGAGTGTGAGTCAGGAGGAAAAAGAAAAAAGAAAGAAAGAAAAAAGAAAAAAAAAGAAAGGAGAGCACAGATTTCCATTGATTCAAACTGATCCTAGATCCACTCTCACAGCCGGGTCATGAGTGAAGGCAGTGTCATTCTTTTGCCAATAGAATTAATCGTTGTAATGGAATGAAACAGTTTTCATCTACTTTGTTGCAGGTCTTAGAAAATACTGCATGTCAACAACAACAAAAAAGGACACTCTCTGCAATGGATGACACCCTTCGATGAGCTTAGACTTTTGTGAGAGGGCACCTGGACTGGGTAATTCACAAGACGAGCTGGTTTTGAGAAGTTGTCCGAGTGGGCTTTTCTGTCAACCTGCACACGCAGGGAACCACCCCTAAACCTCTTCACTAAGTTTGGCTATGGGCCTGCAAGACCTTTCAGTCTCTTTAAAACAACAAAGGGACTCAATTTGGTAGTCGCTCGCTCGCTATCCGCAGACTAAATTACCAACCAAGAGGGCCAAACGCCTGATGTCTTCCGGACTTCTGTTATCCGAGTCTGCGCCCGTGTCCCTCGAAGGGTCAGAACCCAGTTTTCTTCTCTTTCCTGTTTTAGTAGTATCGGTGGCTATGAAGATTAAAAAAAAAATACTAGCAGAAATAAACGCTCACCCCAGAAGAGCTGCCGTACTTAGGAAGGGACAATGGATGGCCACAGTATGACGTCCGTGCGACTGGTACCGTCCCGCATGAAAACCAGACAGTGAACCTTCGTGACTGAATTGAGATCAGCCACTCAGCCCCTCGCCAGGTAATTGTAGCTTGGGCTTCCACGATGCTTTTGGCAGCGACTCAAGTGTCAGAGAAAAAGGAATGTGAAAAAGAAGGCTTGAATGGGAGATGAAGAGAGAAAAGATCCGTTAAGATAGGCAGAGGATACAAAAGGGAAAAAGGTGGATTACTCTTTGTCACGGCCCTCACTCTTAACCTTTCTGACATAGGAGACCTTACCAGGGGCATCAATTCCTACCACGTAATGCTTAGGCCAGTCAGCAACTTGGCTAGCCTAGGAGCGTTAACAACAACTAGCCATCTGGTCGAGTATTGATGCCCCGTCAGCAAAGCCAAAGGGATCACTGGACCTCGCAAGCCCTCCAACCATGGCAAGGTTGCAACCCACAGAAGGCTGTGAACTTAGAGGGATATGGGCGAGAGAGAGAGAGAGAGAGAGAGAGAGAGAGAGAGAGAGAGAGAGAGAGGAGAGAGAGAGAGAGAGAGAGAGAGAAGAGGGAGAGAGAGAGAGACAGAGACAGAGAGACAGAGACAGAGAGAAAGAGAGAGAAGAAGAAGAAAAAGAAGACGAAGAAGAAGATGATGATGATGATGATGGTGATGATGATGATGAAGAATAAGAACAAGAAGAAAAGGATCAAGAAACAAGAACAAACAACAACAACAACAAAAACAAGAGCAAGAATAATATCAAGAACACATTTTAAACGACTTTGTTTGTATTTTTGCTTTGGCCATGTTGAAGTCACGTTGTGCACTAAAGGCGATTGGTCTGGACCTGTCCATAAACGCTACACCACATCTGCTAAGTGCGAGACAACACTGCGCACGATTTGAAACAACATGAATTCATGAATAAGATGAGAGAATTTAAGGAGAGGGTCTCGTGCCTACGACATTACAGATGTCTGACCTACGCATTATGTGTGTGTGCATACTTGCGCAATACGTCGATCACACACACACACACACACACACACACACACACACACACACACACACACACACACACACACACACACACACACACACACTAACGACAACAAGAACAGCAACATCAATAACAACATTAACAGCAACAACAACAGCATCATCCACAACAACAGTAACCTCAACAATAACAACGCAACAATAACAACAACCAGACGATAACTTGCCTGGAGGTGTAGACCCTGACGAACGCATCATAGCTGCAACAAACATGCATATGGCTTCGACGATGTCACCACAGAAAAACACAATACCGAACTCCCGTTTCACTGTCTGCCTCTGTCAGTATTCCTCAGAGAGAGAGAGGAGAGAGAGAGAGAGAGAGAGAGAGAGAGAGAGAGAGAGAGAGAGAGAGAGAGAGAGAGAGGGAAGGAGGAGAGAGGGGAGAGAGATGGAGGGGGGAGAGAATGATGGGGTTTTGGTGGGGTGGGGGAGAGAGAGGAGGAGAAGAGAGAGAGAGAGAGAGAGAGAGAGAGAGAGAGAGAGAGAGAGAGAAGAAGAGAGGAGAGAGGAGGAGAGGGAGGAGAGAGAGAGGTGGAGAGGAGAGAGAGAGAGAGAGAGAAGAGAGAGAGAGAGAGAGAGAGAGGAGCAGAGAGAGAGGACAAGAGAGAGGAGAGAGAGAAGAGAGAGAGAGAGAGGAGAGAGAGAGAGAGAGAGAGGAGAGAGAGATGGGCGGATAGGAGAGTGTGGAAGTAGAGCAAGAAGATTACCAACATAGATCCTCTCTCTACACACCATTAACTCTCTCTCACACACACACACACACACAACACACACAACACACACACATCTCTCTCTCTCTCTCTCTCTCTCTCTCTTCTCATCTCTCTCTCTCTCTCACTCTCCCTACTCATGTCTTTATCCTTTACTGGCTATAATCCCACAAGGAAGCAACCTGAAGAAGAATGGAGATGGGTGAGAGTACAGGGCGCGTTCAAGAGGGGAGGGAAGAACGGGGGCGGCTGGGATTAAAGCAACACTCATGCACATTCTTTACCGCATGCAAACTCCTTGTCTGGCTGGAAATTGGAGGTGCAGACACAGGTGCCGTCATCACAGACACTGTTGTCCACGTCACAGGGGGTGCCAGTAATGTCACAGGAAGAGCCGAACCTTCCTTTTGCCGGGGCTGTTCACAGAGGAAGGACAAGCTTCTCATGGACTGGTCTGTGGGTGTCACCATTGCTGTGTGCACCACCACCATGATAGACATGTGGAATATGACATCACCATGATAGACATGTGGACTATGACATCACCATGATAGACATGTGGACTATGACATCACCGTGATAGACATGTGGAATATGACATCACCATGATAGACATGTGGAATATGACATCACCAGATAGACATGTGGAATATGACATCACCGTGACAGACATGTGGAATATGACATCACCGTGACAGACATGTGGAATATGACATCACCGTGGACAGACAGTAGAATGTAGAATATGACATCACCATGATAGACATGTGGAATATGACATCACCATGATAGACATGTGGACTATGACATCACCGTGACAGACATGTGGAATATGACATCACCGTGACAGACATGCGGAATATGACATCACCATGATAGACATGTGGAATATGACATCACCGTGACAGACATGTGGATTATCGTCATGACAATCTTCGGTCATCACCATGACAGACATGTGGACTATCGTCATGACAATCTTCTCATGGACTGCTCTGGTCTGTAGGTGTCACCATCACTGTGTGCACCACCACCATGACAGACATGTGGACTATGACATCACCATGACACACATGTGGAATATGACATCATCATGATAGACATGTGGACTATCATCATGACAAGCCTCTAGTAGACTAGTCTGGTCTGTAGGTGTCGCCGTCACTGTGTGGACCACCACCATGACACACATGTGGACTATCATCATGTTGATGATGAGGACGTTGGACACAACGATCGCAACAATCATAACGGAGCGACGACGACGACAATGATCATGATGATGATGATGTGATGACAACGATGACGACGACTACGACGACGACGACGATGTTTCTGTTCCACTGATCAGTACTCCATTTGATCATGTGGCTGCTGATCTTGTTCGTCGATTGTCTTCTCCTTTGGATCAAGGTAATTTTCATATCTTGACCATGATAGATATTGCTACCCGTTTTCCAGAGGCTGTTCCGTTGAAGGATATTTCCATTGCTGCTGTGGCAGAGGCATTGTTGTTGTTGTTGTTTCGTTTGCGTTTCCCTAAAAGATTCTTTCTGATCTGGATAGGCAATTCAACTCTGATTTCTGTGTGGCGCAAAGGACATACGTATATCGCCGTATCCCCACAGGCAAATGGTAATGTTGAGAGATTCCACGGGACTTTGAAGTACATGTTGAAAAAAAAAATTATCCGTATTCACCTATAGGCGTATCATCGTTTTTTGCCTGCACATGTTTATCTCCCTTTCAGCTGCTGTTTGGTCGGCTGGTTTGTGGTCCTATTGCTTTGCTACAGGAGTCGTGGACTCAGTCAGATGCTCAGGATGTTGAAGTAAAACCTCTCTATTCTCTATTCTTGGTCATTGCTGACTCATATAAGCTAGCCATGGAAAATTCTGCTGATTCTCCCTTGAAGGGTAAAGGCACTTTGACAAAAAGGCCAGGGAACGTCCTTTCCAAGTTAATGTTTTAGTTTTGTTATCGACTGATTTTAACAAGTTAACAGCTAGTTGGTCAGGGCCATTCCCAGTAGTCGAAGTCTTGCATCCTGATAACATAGTTCTTGTCAAGGGCAGGGAAAAGAACTTCCATGCGAATATGTTCAAAAAGTACATTCGTCGTGCAGTTGTATCTACATCTGATGTTGTTGTACCCACAGTTATTCTTTTGCAGGGTACTTCAGTGCCTTGGCCAAGGATATCACCTTCAGCTTGTGAGTAAAAACAGGTGTCTTTGGAATGTTCTCCAGGAGTTTGTCTTTTTGTGGGTTACTCTCCGGAGTCTGTTGTTCGTGAAGTAGCTTGTACAGTTGGTCTCGTCCAGGACTGTGATGACGCTTTACCCATTCCCACTTTAACTGTTCCGATGGCGTCTTCTATGCCACATGAAGATGTCCGTTCTGGACAGTTCGACTGTGCTTTGTCTGACAGCAGTTCCAGGGAGCTGCATGAGTCTCTGATGATTTTTAGGCCATTTTGACTTCTAAACCAGGTTCTTTCTCAGGTGATGTACTCTTAAGATATCCCTCTTACAACAGATGTCCCTGTTAGAAAGAAGAGTTAAAATATCCCCTTTTCTGCGAAAGGCGTTGTGAGAGAGAGGAGAGAGAGAGAGAGAGAGAGAGAGAGAGAGAGAGAGAGAGAGAGAGAGAGAGGAGAGAGAGAGAGAGAGAGAGAGAGAGAGAGAGAGATTGGTATCATGTTGAATCTTGGTGTCATTGAACCATCAAATAGTCCATATGCATCTCCAGTTGTGTTGGTCAGGAAGAAAGATGGTAAGTGTCGTTTCTGCATTGATTTCAGGTCTTTTAATAAGTTTATTGTCTTTGATGCTGAACCTATTCCTGACGTTGAGAGTCTTCTTGCAAGGTTAGCTGATGCTTAGTCGTTTTAGTTGGGTTTTTTTTCATAAAGATAGATCTTGAAAAAGGGTACTCGCAGATTGTGGTTAAAAGCTCGAGGACCGTCTGAAGACGGTTTTTACAACAAATATGGGTCTATTCCAGTTTGTCAGGATGTCTTTTGGACTTGTGTCGGCTCCTGCAGTGTTTGTGTATGATGCGCATGCTGGCTTTAGATACGTTTACTGCTATCAACTTCTTAGATGATATTCTTGTGAACAGTGTGTCATGGGATGCTCAACTTAGGGTGTGCTTTCATGTCTGAGGTCTTTCAAGCTCACAGCTCGTCCCTCTAAGATCGAGGCAGACTTTCGTTCACTTGAAGTTCTTGGTCATGTTCTTGAAGGTAATGCTATGCGTCCTGAAGGGAAGTTAGTTGATAAGATTTTGAAAATATACATTGCCCCTACCAAAAAGCAGTTCGGGTCTTTGTTGTGGTTGATCAGTTTATTTTACAGGAGATATGTTCCTGGGTTTGCTACTTTGAGTGCTCCACTGTCTGGTTTGATCAAAGATGCTGGTCATGCTGGAAGGTCCATTTCTTGGATTCCTGAGTGTGCAGAAGCTTTGAGGAAGATTCAGGGAATCTTTGAGGTGTGTGTGTGTGTGTGTGTGTGTGTGTGTGTGTGTGTGTGTGTGTGTGTGTGTGTGTGTGTGTGTGTGTGTGTGAGAGAGAGAAGAGAGAGAGAGCGCGCGCACGTGTGTGTATGTGTGTGTGTGTAAAGGAGAGTGAAAGAGAGGACAGTTAGAGAGAGTGAGAGAGATGTGTGTGTGTGTGTGTGTGTGTGTGTGTGTGTGTGTGTGTGTGTGTGTGTGTGTGTGTGTGTGTAAAGGAGAGTCAGATAGAGGACAGTTAAAGAGAGTGAGAGAGACAGACAGACAGAGGGGCAGTCAAACAGACACACATATAAACAGAGAGACAGACAGACAAAGAGAGAAGAAGACATAGTGAGTCGTACCACAGATTTTACCAAACGCAGTAGACAATCTTAGTTCACAAACACAGGTAGAGTTAACACACTTGGCACCGGCGACACATGCAGAATTTTGATTGCACTGCGCACCAATTCCTTGGCCTGAAAGAGTACGAGCACACACACACACACACACGCACGCACGCACGCACGCACACACGCACGCACGCACGCACACACACACACACACACACACACTCGCACGCACGCACGCACACATACACACGCGCACGCATGATCACAAACCTTAACAGACGGTAAAGTATTATCAACCAAAAGTCAGCAGTGGGCTTAGCCTAATTTGGTAATTGGTGGGTATTTGGTTTAGGAGTAACCTAAAAAATGGTCTCCTGATGGGATGAGTGTTGGGGGTGCAGGTGTAGTCCTCTAGGGAAGGAACTTGGAATGTTTTCTCCATTAGAGTTATAGAGTAGTTCCGTATTAAAAGTTTACCTCCCTTCTCCTTTTTTTTTTTTACCAGTGACAGAAAGAGCAATTTTCCAGAAAAAAAAAGAAATAAAAATAAATAAAGCTCTTTTGCAGAGGGTCAAAAATTTGAAGTCTAAATCAGAAATGGTTCTATCATGAAAAATACTATGGAAAAGGGACCAGTTTTGGGCCAAAAACAGTTACGGCAGCGTACCCTGTTGTAGCCAAGAAACCATGAAGCAAACCACAGCCAAATTTAGGCCACAACATTCTGTCCAGTGGCTAGGTGGCTCAGGCCTGGATGCTGATATGCAGGTCACAGTAAAGTTTTAGACTACAACCATATGTGCAGTGGATGCTAGGTTATGTTCTGAGAAGTAACTCTCATACAACTGACCTAGTTTGGGTAACAACCATATTCTTGGCAAATAGGTGTTGTGACTATAAGCAAATATTGCTGTTCTTTCTATACATACATGCCACAAAACATTATCAGAAAATAGTTTACTCTGAAAAGGAATCTGTTCGTGCTTTTCTGCAACTATGAATCCCAAACGACACAAGTTTTTTTTTTTTTTCTTTCTTTCTTTCTTTAACTGTTTAAACAAGAAGGTATTTCAAAAGTTTGGTCTGCCCCATTCTTAACAGCAAAAATTTCACACATTTTCAACTTCTTTTAGGAACACGTACACAGATGTTGTGAACTGCAGTTATTGCAGAATTCAGTCTCTAAAACAAAAGACAAGCAGAAGTATATCAAGAATTGTTCGTTTCATCTGGTTTTGAAGTTCAGGTAATCCCTTTGACTTCTATTAGAATTCACAATTCCTCTAGCAGACGAGTACAGTTTTTGTACACAAAACACGGTATTTTTTTTTTTTCTTTTTTTATCACTTGAAAGCCTGCAGTGGAAACAGACAGAAAGGACATTTCGGTGGCCATGGGTTTGATATCATAATACGTGTGTGTGTGTGTGTGTGTGTGTGTGTGTGTGTGTGTGTGTGTGTGTGTGTGTGTGTGTGTGTGTGTGCGTGCATGTGTGTGTGTGTGTGTGCGTGCATGCGCGCGTGTGTGTGTGTGCGCATGTGTGTGCGTGTGTGTGTGTTTGAGTGTGTGCGCATGCGCTCGCGCAAGTACGCGCGCTTGCACATGCATGCACGCATCTGTGTCCCGTTTATCACGAAACAGCGTACTTTCTAAAGTTGACGGTGATTCAAAGATGCCTTACCCCACTTCGAAGAGGGCAGAGGGGGAGGGTGGGAGGAGGTATTGGTGTGGTGGGAGATGAGAGTGGATTGGCAGGGACAGGGAGAGTGGGGGTGGAAGAGGAAAACAGGTGTCCACCCAGTCTAAGTGTTTCATGCCTGCCGTCGACAATGACTTCAAAGACAGCTCACTAACAGCAAAAAGGGTGGGGGGAGGGGGGGGGAAGGAGATAGGGGTGTGGTGGGAGATGAGAGTGGATTGGCAGGGACAGGGAGAGTGGGGGTGGAAGAGGAAAACAGGTGTCCACCCAGTCTAAGTGTTTCATGCCTGCCGTCGACAATGACTTCAAAGACAGCTCACTAACAGCAAAAAGGGTGGGGGGAGGGGGGGGAAGGAGATAGGGGTGTGGTGGGAGATGAGAGTGGATTGGCAGGGACAGGGAGAGTGGGGGTGGAAGAGGAAAACAGGTGTCCACCCAGTCTAAGTGTTTCATGCCTGCCGTCAACGGTGACTTCAAAGACAGCTCACTAGCGGCGAAAAGGGTGGGGGAGGGGGGAAGGAGAAAGGGATGTGGTGGGAGATAAGTGTGGATTGGCAGGGACAGGGAGAGTGGGGGTGAAAGAGGAAAACAGGTGTCCACCCAGTCTACGTGTTTCATGCCTGCCGTCGACGGTGACTTCAAAGACAGCTCACTAGCGGTGAAAAGGGTGGGGGAGGGGGAAGGAGAAAGGGATGTGGTGGGAGATAAGAGTGGATTGGCAGGGACAGGGAGAGTGGGGGTGGAAGAGGAAAACAGGTGTCCACCCAGTCTACGTGTTTCATGCCTGCCGTCGACGGTGACTTCAAAGACAGCTCACTAGCGGCGAAAAGGGTGGGGGAGGGGGGAAGGAGAAAGGGATGTGGTGGGAGATGAGAGTGGATTGGCAGGGACAGGGAGAGTGGGGGTGGAAGAGGAAAACAGGTGTCCACCCAGTCTACGTGTTTCATGCCTGCCGTCAACGGTGACTTCAAAGACGGCTCACTTGCGGCGAAAAGGGTGGGGGGAAGGCGGGAGATGAGGGAATGTGGTTGGAGATGAGGGTGGATGTGGCAGGTTGAGGGTGGTGGTGGGGAGCAGCTGTCAGCATCATCGTGTCACTGCTGGGTTATACGTCACACATGAAGGAATGCAGCAAAAACTGATCACACACACACACACACACACACACACACACACACACACACACACAACAGACTCGTGACTCAAGATATTTTTTTTTAATTTATTAGGCCTCAGCCCATCACAAAGGGGATGTAAATATGCAACTGAATGAAATCATGTAGCAAATTCAAAATGAAAGCTAGCAATAATATAGAACGAATTCATGTGATTGCATCTCTCTTTTTCAATCCTTTATACAAAAATCATGAAAGAGTAAGAGTATGTATGTTTTCCAGAACCGTCAATGACATTAACAATCTTAAGTTAAACAGTAAAGGATATTTAGGCTTAATTAACGTTTCACGTGTACGTCCAAGTGCTGGACAACAGAGAACAGGGGACAAATTAAGTCGTTAGACATAAACGGTCGGTATCAATAAAGGCGTATCACCAGATCAGAAATCCTAAGCCTAAATCTAGTCGCAATATATTTCAAATGCTTATCAATATCTAGATGTAAATAAGGTTTTTAAACTGTGGTCCCTGTAAAAAGATTCTGTATAAACTGAACCTCTCACTACTTTGAATATGACTGGACCATGTTTGCCATCGGCAGTCACTAAGCCTTTGTTGAAAACAACGTATAAAAACCACACACACTCTCCATACCTTAATTCGTCCCAAAAAATGCATACTTACACAAACTCATGCAAATATTTGTTACCCAGATTTTCTTACCTCTTGCATCCATGTCATACAAAATATCATATGCTTTTACGTGGAATCCTGTAATTCTCCATTAGAAGCAGCTTAATCGAATAGCGAATGCACTTAACAGAATTTGTGTATATTGGATAGCGATTTGTTTCACCATAAACAAGGCCAGTTTAACCTTTTCAAAAGATAAATCAAAACATTTTTTGCTCTGATTGCAAGGTCTTTGCAAATAGCCAACCTCCCGAAATACTGTAGTATTGCTTTTTTGTTTCATTAACTTTAAGCTGAAGAGACATAGTGGCATGCTGTGGGCTATTCAATTGTGTCTGCAAACATGTAACTGTCTCCACCATCAAAACAACATCACCATTCAACAATGGAATAAATAATTCAAAAGCGTCTAGTGAAAATCTAGAACCATGTCTTCCATTCTTTATAACTCCCTTCGCTAAGTCGGTAACAAAAAAAAAAAGAGAGAACAGAAAAGGGCTGCAGACATCTCCTTGTCTTAATCCTGATGTGCAAGCACTGTAATCAGTTAACATGGAACCACATCGAACTCTTGCTTTAACATCATTGTACATGCTTTTATTACATTTACTTAACTTACCTTTAAAACCATTTTTTTAAAGAGAACTGACCAGAAAAGACTTAGATTTATTATATCAAAAGCTTTTATTCAAAATCTTACATGCAACATGAAATTTTTGATTGTAACAGAGCTGTTTCTGTATGAGAGGTAGCAATGAAATGATGTGGTCGACTGCTGAATATCCTTTTCTACAACCAGCTTGATATTCACCCGTGATATTGTTTCTTTCCACCCATTCTTGTAATCCGTTACTTATTACTATACAAAATAATTTACTGCGGGTATCACTCAAAGAAATTCCCCTATAATTGTTGGGGTTATTGATATCAGCTTAAAAAAAAAAAATTAAAAAAAAAGCTGAATAACAGATTCAGACCAGTTGTCAGGAAATATACCATCATCAGTTTATTAAATAATTTGAAGAAAAAATATATAACCTGATCACTCGAATTCTTAAACAGCTCGCTAATAATGCCATCAGGACCAGCTGCTTTACGGTTTTTAATTTTCTTAAGCAAACAATATTTCTTCATTAGAATTTGGACGATTCATGTAGCCTTCTGTGTCTTCAACTGAGTCCTCATTCACTATGTTGTCAGCATCCTTTTCCAGCAAAGCTTTAAAAAGTTGACACCAAAAGTCAATTGATATGTTAATTCTAGGCTGTTTTCTTTTAACAGATGCATTATCAACAACGTCCCAGAATTCCTTTTTTGTTTTTCACTGTCAGTACAAGTTTGTCTTATAAAAGCTTTGTTGAATTGCTTCTTCTTCCCCTTTGATAAGTTATTATACTCACGTCTGGCAATAACATGCATTTCTTTTTTCGATAATTGATTCTTTTTTCTTTTCATATTTTACAGAATGACGAAAATTTATCTGCAACAATCTTTTGGTTTATTTCTTTTCCAAAGTTTGTATTCTAAATCAAACTATCTACTTGAATTTTCATTGTTAACAAATGATATGTGTTTTCATGGATTCAGCACTTATTCTTATACAATCATTAAAAGCTTTAAAAGCATCGTTCACATTAACATCAATTAAATCAATCACAAGATTAATTTTCGTACGTAATTTCTCACTACACAAAATACTGGTAAGCTTATATTTATGAGCACACATGTCATCCCACACTTGTCATCCCACACTTGTCATCCCTCATTTTGTGTACAAATATCAGATGGATGTTGCTCTTGGAAAACAACAGATGCAGTCACTGGCAAATGGTCAGAATCAATACGATCAACAATAGATAATTCGCAGAAGTCAAACAACGTCATAAAAAGTTCACGTAAGAATACACAATAGTCTGTGACACTGCTTCCAGAATCAGATATGAATGTGTCGCAACCTTCTTCGTCGCCTCTGCACACACCAATCAAAAATCCTCAAATCTAAAGCAGTGCACATGTTCAATAGTGATTTCCCATAGTTGTTCAAAGTAAGGTCATTAGATTGTCTGGTCAAATTAAAAGACAAATTATTGAACTGTCGGTCAAGAGTATTTTTACAGAGTATTCTTGAGAAACATCAGCAGTTCTACTGTTCAAATCACCAACAAAAATAACATACACGTCATTCTATAACAGAAAATCAGTTAATCAAAATGAGTGTAGAAAAGAGATCCTTCTGGGGGTATGTATATAATGATTATGTACAAACATACAGAATATACGTATCCAATCCAAGTAGCTTTTTTTCAATCAGAAAGATGCAACCATTGGCATGGTCTATATCAACACTTTTAACATACTGGAAAAAAAGGCCACTTCTTATTAAACAACAAGCTCTCCCGAACGTCTACCCTGTTTAGTAAATTTTACAGCAGGTTTACAAAATAATTTGTATCCAGCAAATACATCACACTGACATTCATCAATGAATGTCTCAACTAATCAAACAAAAAATCAAATTCACAGAAAAAAGGAGTAATATCGGAATCATACATTTTTGTTAACAAGCCATTCACATTCCACAGCAAAGAAAGAGAAATGTTTTGATTTAGCACGCATTGTGTTTTGCACGTGCTCACTCACGCTGCCGCTGGTTGCGGCGTTCAAGTGTGTCACTGACATTAGAGACAGGTGAGCACACACACTGTGTTAGATTAACTCTGTACCCTCTCTTGCTGTTATCGGGAGGGGTGGTGGTGGTGGTGTATGTTTAGAACATGACCGGCCAATCTCTTATTTGAATTCGTGCAAGGTGCCCCCTTCACCAAGGGTATACCTTTTGCCATCCACGAGTAAGGTGGTCGAAGACCATCATGGCTCTTTTTCCATTAT
This sequence comes from Conus ventricosus, assembly GCA_018398815.1. NCBI lineage: Eukaryota > Metazoa > Mollusca > Gastropoda > Neogastropoda > Conidae > Conus > Conus ventricosus. The sequence goes on along the minus strand of CM031624.1, from coordinate 30,552,991 downwards.
TTCTAGCTTTGTTCAGATGGGGGGACACTGCGCGCCTAATCTCCCTCACCTGGAAGGAGAAGTTGTCCCCTACAAAAATACTGTTGCCCTGCAGCTTCTTTTTTACTTTCAGAACTTGCACTTTGTGCTTGTAAAAAGGGTACCATGCGATGATTGGAGAATCTGGTCTGCTATTCAAACTGTGGATCCTATCAAATTCGATGTCAGT
>CM031624.1:30532783-30550283 GCA_018398815.1 Conus ventricosus | reverse complement strand
GTCTTTGAATTCTGTTATAAAACCATATTCGGAACAAACTCCCTGGTTCAGCCAAACAATACCAAAGCCATTTTCAGTCAGAGTCTTTTGTACTTCTGTCACCCAATTAAAGTGACCAGATTCGTGCTGTAACAGAAGCATTTCGTAGGCTTGCCTACATATTCTCGACATGGGGAGTCTGACTAGTTTTAACCAGTATTTGATGCATTTTACAGTAGTTGTAACGCGTAGAGAATACCTCCCAGTTTCTCCATATATCAGTTTATTTGATGTATGTAGGGGTACATTCAGATATCTTTTTATGGCAAACATGTGGACATTTTCAATCTGTTTACTGTCTTGTTCTAATCCCCAGACTTCAGCTGCGTATGTTAGGATAGGCTGAATTTGTGTATCGAAAAGCTTCCAAAATAAATTTATATCAATAGTGTTTAGTCTTCTTAATGATTTCATAATTTCCATCACTCCTTTTTTTGCCTTTCTGCAAACATCAGACAGAGCACTGCTAACACTCAACTTTGTGGTAAAAGCCATCCCTAAGTATTTGTACGAGTTAGTTACCTTTATTTCTTCATTTCCATAAAACCATCTTTCTCTGTCACTTAAGTAGCCACCTTTTCTGAAAACCATTGCATTTGTTTTGTCAAGATTGACTGTTAACTTTAATCGATCTGCCCCTTCTCTAAGACTATTTATTTGATTCTGGAGCCCAATAACAGAGTCAGATAACAAAATAACATCATCCGCAAACAATAATAAGAATATTTCAACTGCACCAGGAATGAGCTGAATACCATGTTTTCCATTGCTTGACAAATCCACAGCCAATTCGTTTATGAAAAGGAAAATAAGAGCGGGCTAAGTAGACATCCTTGTTTCACCCCCCTTGGGCATTCAAAGTAATCTGAAGAACAACATTTATCTCGTACACATGCTAATACAGAATCGTAAACACTTCGTATAGCTTGATAAAGTTTTCCTTTCACACCACATTTTCTCAAAACTGCCCATAAAACATTTCTGTTCACAGAATCGAATGCCTTTCTGAAGTCCACAAAGGCAACATACAGTTTAGACTTTTTTATAAGAAACTTTTGTACTATCGCATATAGGGTGAAAATATGATCTACGGTACTATAACCTGGTCTGAAGCCTGCTTGCTCTTCTATTATTTTTTCCTCTTTCTCTACCCACTTTGAAAGTCTTTTGTTTAAAATATGTGTATACACCTTACTTACAACACTCGTTAGGGCAATGCCACGATAGTTATCTGGCAGGTTTGGATTTCCCTTTTTATATATTGGAACAACTATAGATCTCGACCAGTCATCTGGGTAAACACCAAGGTCAAACAATTTATTGAAATAAATAACTAAGAAATCAATAATTTTTGAACTGGCATGCTTCAGCATCTCACTGATAATTTTGTCAGGACCAGAACTTTTTCCGGCCTTGAGCTTACCAATGCTGGCTTGAACCTCATGCCTGGAAATTACTTCATCGAACAAAACATCTGAGTCATCTGTTGTTTCTCCCACATGGCTAAACTCGATATTTTCCTCTGGAGTAGATGATACATCCACATCATTAAAGACATTGTAAAAATGGTTATGCCACTGTTCAATGGTAATGGAGTTGTATATGGCTGACTTTCTATTGACTGATCGAATAGTTTGCCAAAATACCTTTGGATCATTAATCGACTGATTAAGTTTGGTTAATCTTCTTTGGTCAAATTCATCTTTTTTCCTGTTTAACAAATATTTGTATTCTTTTCTTTCTTTTACGTACTCTTCTCTTTTTTCTGCACGTGATTTCTTTGAAGCTCGTTTAAATTTCCATAGTGACCCCTTAACTGCCTTCTTTTTTCGATCACATTCCTTGTCAAACCAGTCGTTTTTCTTTTTCTTATTTCCTATTGTTCTCATCATGCAAGAAGCAGCACTGCAAAGTGATTTAACGAAGAGTTCAATGGAAATATTGACATCTGTAGCTAGAGCTTGGTAGGCGTTCTGTAGGCTTTCATCAAATTCATGAGAACTTAATTCCTCTTCAAAAGCACTAAGCAAATCGTCTGACCACACAAACCTATCTTCCACACCTTGTTCAGCTTCAGCTGGCTTTTCCACATCCTGTCCTACATTTGTCTACTGAAATTTAACTGGTAAATGCCAGGAGTCAATACGGTCTCCGACATTCAGCTTACAATGTTGCGTAGAAAACATATCTTGAGACATAATGACATAATCGATCACACTAGAGCCGTGAGGAGAAACATACGTAAAATCCCCAGCAGACTCGCATTCACCACAACCGTTAACTATGACACAGTTGATCATGAAACATAAATTCAACAACGATTTACCGAAACTATTTATAACATCATCTTTTGAAAATATGTGCAAAACATCATCAGTCACACAATCGTCATCATCAATATCAGGTGAGTAATTAGTCATCACTTCGGGTGTTGGTTGTTCAGATCCTGTTCTTGCATTGAGGTCACCCATTATCAAAACATATACGTTTTCATTTTCTGTAGCCTGCAAGATACATTCTTCCAAGTTCACAATCCCATCTTTGATTTCCATTGAATTGTACAAAGGACCATTTTCAGGGACAACATAACATACGAACAATAACACATCTCTATCCGAGTTAAATACACATCTGTCAATCCGTATGGCCACAACATTTTCACAATTAACATTGACTACTGAAATATATCTGGAAAAGGATTTGCGCACTAACAGAAGAACGCCACCAGAATGTCTTCCATGATGTGACAATTTTCTTGCTGGAGCAGTAAACTTAAAGTCTTGAAGAGTATTACTGAAATCAAAAGAACTATCCACAAAAGTCTCTGTCAAGCACGCAACATGAAACGTCGAAATGTAATCCATGAAAGAAAAGTCATTAAGCTTACTGTACAAGTTTTCCACATTGTAAACAAGAAATGTCACTTCCTCAAGATGATCCGGCCTGTCCTACCGTGTTGTCGTCCGTGCAGTTCGCCTGGGTCGTGCGTCATTGGCAGGGCTCTTGTTGACAGGGGGTGACAAGAAGCGGTGTAGACTGCCGTCGCCACGTCCACCTCGTCCCGCCCCACCTTTGCCACGACGCACACCACGTGCGCCCCGTGCAGGGTCAGACTGGCTGACCTCGTTGAAGCGACGAGGGGAATCTCCGTCTCTGCTTCCGCGTACTTTCTGCTGCCCTCTGCCCTCTGTTGCGCTGTCAGCTGCCGGCTTCCTCGCGGTGTCGGCGTTGGCCTCGGAAGCTGTTCCTCTGGCATCAGCGTCGGCGTGGTCGTCTCCTGCGGCTGCTACCTCCGCATAGGTTCTGGGGTCCGGTCGTTTTGGATTCCACAACCAGTCTGCCTCTCTTAAAGTAGGCCACTTTCCCCTCCTTCCTGGCTTCTGCCACAATACTGGCTTGTTGTTTGGTCAGGTCGTTGGACACTGTCACACCTTTCGCTTTCAGTCTTTCTCTGAAACCACGGTCTGTGATCACTGCCATCTTCTTCTTCCACTGACTAAACTTGACCACCATTGGTTTGGGTCGGCCGTCTCTGTTCTCCCCTACCCTGTGAGCTCGGGCGATGTCATCGGTTGTCCATTTCATCGGCCCCTCCACACTGTTGAGGGTATCGGCGATCAGTCTGGCACAAGTGTCATAGTTTTCAGACTTGGCCGTCTCAGGCACACCGTAGAAGCGAAGGTTATCTCGACGTGAGAAACCTTCCAGTCTGTCATGATTTTCTTTCAAACAGTCCATTTCACTTTTCATTTTTTCGACACTGGAGGTGAGTTTCCGGAATCCGTTTTCATTTTCGGCACACTGCCTAAAGAAATCCCCAACGTCTTCTCTGGTTTCATCTAAGGACGAAGCAATCTCTCGTATATTCTTTTCAAGGCTGTCACATCGTCTCCCAATCTCCTCACACTTGCTTCTCACCAGTCCGATGTCAGATCTGATGGCGCCTATATTACTTTCCATGCTGGACAAACGACTGACAATAGATTCGAACCTCTCACTTTGAAGTCTGAGGGTGTCCAGTATCTGTGATGCTACGTCAGAGGACAAACCTGAGTCTGCGGCGGGCTGGGAAGGGGAAGTCATGGTAATCCTGTCACTGTTGGATTCAGTCACTGTATCACTGTTTGCAGTAGCCTCCTCTGTGCGGCACTCGTTGTCTGTAGGCCCAGGGTTCATTTCCACATCGCCACAGCATAAGAGGTATGCAGCGACGAACACGAACAACAAACCCTGCAGTTTGTTCCGTACGGCCACCACTCTAGTTCGCATTTTCAACACGAACTTGACACGCTTCGCCATGAAGTTCAGAAACGTGCCAAGGAACAGGCCACAACTCGCACGAAATCGCACGTTGTCCACAGGCATGGTCACTGATAGTCACAAATTTTATATCACTGTCATCAGTGCACTTGCCGCTAGGTGACTGTCAGGCCAGGTTCTGCCAAAAGGCACTGAGTAAAGCGCTAATTAACAAAAACGACTAATTTCCAAGAGAGCTCAGGAAAAAGCGTGTTGTCGCCACAGTGAGATCATCTCAGCCCCCGAGAGAGAGAGAGAGAGAGAGAGAGAGAGAGAGAGAGAGAGAGGAATACGTCTGTATGTGTTTAAATATTGATGAAAGGTACTGGCACTCGTAAAGAGGTTATGATGCACAAAAGGTATACGTTTCAAAAAGAACTATTGGTAAGTCTGCAAATCAGCAGGGACAAATTACAAGACAGAGCACATTGTCAGTGCACGTGAGCACACACATGCCCATGCGTGGACGCGTTTCCCCTGTCCTTCGACACGCTCACACACAACACTCACTGCATTGTTCCAGCGAGTCACAGTATGTGTCTCTTCTGCAGAAGGCGTTGTTGGCACCACTGCAGTTTCCATGCAACTCCAGTCCTGAAAGAACACAAGAATACTGGCACATGAAGCAGCGGAGTCAGACATGTCTAAATGAGAAGAAACAAGGCAAAAGACAAATGTGGATGTGATGAGGTGAGTTGAAGACTGGAACAGAGCAGAAAATCTAGATGAAGAGTGGGTAGGAACAATGAAACATTAGAAGAGGATTTTATTTTTTGTACTGAACGCTATAGGTACACACACACACACACACACACACACACACACACACACACACACACACACACACACACACACACACATGCACACACTCACTCACTCACTTATTGCCCGCACATGGACGTGCGTACACACACACACACACACACACACACACACACACACACACACACACACACACACACACACACACACACTGCTACTCACTGCACACAGAATCAAAGTCGCAGACAGCTCCTTCCCTACAGTATTTTTTGTAAATGCCATCACACTGCTGTCCCAGATCTATCCCTGTAACACATGGACTGTCATTGATCTCTGAACAGTGCATCTCCATCTATCATACAGCTGTCCTATCTGTACCCCTTGGACAAATGGACTGTCACTGATTTCTGACCAATGGCATGTGTCACACAGCTGTCCCAACTGTACCCCTGTGGCACACAGCATATGGCATGTGTCACACAGCTGTCCCAATTGCACCCCTGTGGCACACAGCATATGGTATGTCACACAGCTGTCCCAACTGTACCCCTGTGGCACACAGCATATGGCATGTGTCACACAGCTGTCCCAACTGTACCCCTGTGGCACACAGCATATAACTGATTTCTGACCAATGGCATGTGTCACACAGCTGTCCCAACTGTACCCTGTGATACATGGGCTGTCATTGTTATTTGAACAGTGCACCTCCATCTCTCACACACCTGTCTCAGCTGTGCCTCTGTAACACACACACACACACACACACACACACACACACACACACACACACACACACACACACACACACACACTAATTTCATAACTATAGGCTATCACTCAGCTCTCTCGGCTCTACCCCATACATAATTATCGTCACTGGCTTTTGAACAAAACACCATTATCTCTCTCTCTCAGCTGCCTCAACTGTACCCCTGTAACACACACACTGTCACTGATATCTGAGCAAGAGATCGTTATCAGCCACACACCTGTCTTAATTGTACCTATGTAACATAAGCATTGTGCCCGCTTTCTGAACGATAGACCTTTATAATATATCACGCAGCTGTTCGAAGTGGACTTTCTCAATGTAGATACTGTGACTGTTTTCTGAACAAAAGTTCTACACCTACCATACAACTGTCTCAACTGCATCCCTCTAACCAGAGTTTCCGTTTACCGGTAATTCTCGGTATTTTACCGAAAAAAATTCGGCTTGGACGGAAAATTTGGCAACCTGTCCGTCCTCGGGACGGATAAAATTTGGAAGGAGGGGGGGGGGGGGGGGGGGGGGGGGGGGGAGGCACGCTTTTAACCTAACCGGTTGTTTTGGCGGTTAACTGTGACGTAACGTCGGTAACGCATGCGCAGTGAAGGAGATTATGAAGGTGCTGCCTGCCTGCCATTTGATTGGAGTTTTAGCCATGTCTCAAAAGCCACAAGTCTGTTGTGGACTTTTTTTAAAAGGTTTAGGCCTAAACAGACAGTGACTGAAAGTGCAGATACTGTGACAGTAAGTGATGAACAAGTTGAAGAAGAACAACAGTTGGCAACAGCAATGTGCAGTGAAACAGAAACTGAAAGCGATAGGACTACTAGTAGTACAAGTGGCGCAAGTTCTGAAAAAAAAAAGAAGAAAAAAAAACACACACACAATGTCGAAAGTGCGTGAATACCGCAATGAATGGAAAGCAACATTCAAGTGGTTGTACTCTGAAGAAGACAGTGAGGGTGCTCTCAACATGTATTGTCGGATGTGTGTGAGTGCCAAGCAGCAGAACGGATTCACTCGTGGATGTAAAACAATGCAGAGATCTGCTCTGGTAGACCATAGCAACAGTGGAAGTCACAAAGTGTCAACACAACTTGTGGCTCAACAGCGTGTGTGCAAGGAACATCAGGAAAATGCAAAGCTAACTTCTGGTAGTGCACTGTCAGCAAGCTTAAAGTGGTGTTTCATATGGCTAAAACGGCTACCCAGCTGCTCGGTTCCCTGATCTGATTCAGCTGCTTCAAGCAACTGACTGCTCGCATCTCAAAGTGGAATCCCAGATCTACAAACATTCAGATTCTGTGGATGATATGGAAAAGTCAATTGCAACTGTGATCAACAAAGAGATAAACGAAGCCATCCGACAGAGTGATTTTGTTGGGATTGTGATTCATGAGACAGTGAACATGACTGTTGATAAGAAACTGATCATCTACATGAAAATTGAGAGCGGAGGTGCCACAAGAACGGTGTTGTTCGGGAAATTTTACTGTTCATTCTGGAACAGTAGAGTGTGTGACACAGAAAGTGGAGGAGGTGCTGGAGTCCCGCAGCATAGATTTCGCAAAGGTGGCAGGTCTTGGCTCAGATGGGGCCTCTGTTATGACTGGCAAGCAAACAGGTGTTGCACAGAGGCTTCGCAACAAAAAACCCTCACTTGATCAACGTGCACTGTGTGGCGCATCGGACTGCTCTAGCTGCACAAGATGCAACAAAGGCTGTGCAAAGAGTGGCCAACTTCAAAAACACTGTCAACTCCTTGAACAAGTACTACCAGTACTCAGGTACACGTAATCAGTGGCTTAAGGAGCTGAGCAGAGCCATGGATAATGAGGATTTCATCAGTCCGAAGCAGCCGTGTGCAGTGCGGTGGCTATCGCTCAGTCGTGCTGTCGAAGCCTTGAGACGGAACTGGGCTCCAGTTGTGATGGAGCTAGACGAAGAGGTGATGGCCGGGAAAATGTGCAACAGCTGGGGGTCTCAAGCGTGCACTAAGTGCCTGCAGTTTCACTGCAATGATGCACATAATGTGTGATGTGCTGCCAGTGATGAACAGATTGAACCTGACTTTCCAGAAGGAGGACATAAACGTTTCTTCCATACAGCCCATGGTGAAAATGACAACTCAAACTCTGAACGATCTAGCAGACACTCTAGGTGAACATGAGCAACGCTTTGAACAGGTGTGTACAGAAGGAAAGTTCATGGATCTACCTCTACTCTATGCAGATGAGCAGTCAGTGGAGGAGTACGGGCGTATGCGGACAAACTACATCAAGAGCTTGCCAGTGCATTGGAAAGGCGATTTCATCCAGTGCATTGGAAAGGCGATTTCCAAAGGATGACATGGATGTTCTGACATGCCTGGATGTTGTTCTCAACCCATCCCGGAATCCAACTCAAGAGTGCGGACTGAAGGAATATGGTGCTCGAGAAATTGCTGTTGTGACTGACTTCTTTGGAAAACCAAAACAAAACAGTGATGGACAGGAGGCCCCGCCCCTCACTGACGCAGAGCGCACAAGAAGAGACTTTCTGTCTGTGAAACGTGTCCTGCATGGCTACAACCGTCAAATGCGGCTGGAACAAGCAGCAAAAATCATCATCAGTGAAAGATGCAGAGTTGTTTCCTGACTATGCTGTGCTCTGTAAAATCGCTGCTGTCATCCCTGTCTCAAGTGTGGCTGCAGAACGTGGTTTCAGTTTGGCTAGCAAGATCAAGACTGCCCAACGCAGTCGCCTTGGAGACCAGAAAGTTGACCGACTTATGCAGATTGCTTCCTGCAGTGCCAGCATGGATACCTTCAACTTCGCCGCAGCTGCAGCTGAGTTCACAAAGGGTGACAGGAAGAAGACGATGTGAACGAAGGTTTTAAGTTGATTTTTTTTGTTTAACATCGATAATCGTTTGAATGGACGTTTGTAACTTGTTTTCTTGTTATTGTTGATTTAGACTATTAAATGGAGGGGACGGACAAAAATCACCCGGGGACCGAAAATTTTGACCCCCCGTCTGTCACCGGGACGGAAAAAAAACTACCGGAACCTCTGCCCGTAACACATGCATTGTCACTGACTTCCGAACAAAAGACCTGTTTCTTTCACACACCTGCCCCAGCTGTATCTTTGTGACAGATACTGCCTCTGATCTCAAAACAATACACCTACACCTATGATATGGCTTTTCTAGCTACAACTTGCAGCACACACACACACACACACACACACACACACACACACACACACACACACACACACACACACATACACACACACACATACACACACACACACACACGCATCGTCATCAGTAGTGGCAGTAAATGCCCTGCACTGTAGATAATGAGACAACCAATGAAAGGGGACTACGCCTGTACGCTCTGCCAGAAGTCATGACTCGCTTCTTGATAACACACTCGATGCACCCTGACAATGGACATGACACTCCTCGAACGGCCAGTGGCTTACCAGAGAGACTGCACACTATTGTGAAGAACTGAATACACAGAGCTAATGAGAAGGGGCTGACCTAGGCCATAGTCATGATGAACTCAAACGACCAAGCTATTTTAGCTATGAAATGACCAAGTGGGGCCATTTGGACCCCAGTAGATTTTCTGCTGAAATGCTAGCTTTACTGAGTCAGGTTTCCTTTAAATAAAAGTTTTATTGATTCTTTCTGCTTTCACAAACACTATTTAATATCCAAATGCAATCATGGTTTTAAAAAAAAAAGAAAAAAAAGAAAAGATTGTGAACTTAAAACGGTTTAAACAACAAAATGAAGAAAGAAAAAAAAAAACGTAATGAAAGAAGGAAGGCTTAGCGTTTATTCAAACAGATTCAGACCAAAGGGATTCTTGAGGTTCATGATTGCTTTGGTACAACCCTGCTAGGATGCAGAGCCCAATCACTGCTTTGATCTCAGTATCATCAACTGGTTTCCATTCTTGTTTTTGATTGTCATTGTGACTGTCATTATATTCCCTCATTTTGTTTCTTGCCTCTCTGTTAGTTTCAAGTGCAATGATATATGTCATCACTGACGTAAGAAAGAAGGCAAATGCTGATTGGATGCTATTACATCACGCGGCGTTGGTTATGCCTGGTTGCTTTCATATGATGTCTTGCTCGCGACGCGGACCTGCAGGAGGAGAATTTCTTTCCCATGTGAACCCATTTTTGCTGGTGTATGACCTGTTATCGTTATCTTCACTCTCTCCATCTGTTTGATTAGTTTGCCTCTGAGGACTTTCATGGGCTCGTTCGTCCACGAGCTCTCGATCCCCACGCGCTCGGCCTCTATTTGTTCCCCTTGCAGGCACAGTTGGATCATCTGCTCTTACTGGCTCATTCTCTTCACCTCTTTCAACAGTTTGGACAGTTTCTGTATTGGAATGACCCGACATCTCAGGCAGATGTTCGTCATAGTTCGATGCTACTTCGTCGTCACCAGTGGGGCTGTTTTCGTCATCAGTTAGGTCATCTTGAATTATTCTTAAAGCTTCTGCTGCTGTGTACCTTAGTGGTCTAATTCTGTTGCCCATAGTTTACTGTAACACAATACGAAACATTTAGTAGACGTGAAAAGTTTGATAAAAATTGAAGACAATAACATCATATAGCATTTATTTCTTGCTGGGGTCCATTTGGACCACAAAAAATTTTCACTGCAGTTGTCATACCCTTATGCCGAATTTTTGTAAAAATGCGCGTGAAGTTCAAAACGACATACATTGACGAATTCATGGTAGGAAACTTTTTTCTTACGAAAATCTAAAAAAAAAAAAAAAAAAAAAAAAAAAAAAAAAAAAACGCCACATAAAATACGCTGCTGGGGTCCCAACGGACTGCACTTGGTCATCTGAGGGTTTAAAGCTGACTTAAATTCGAACTTGACACTGAAGATCTTGACGCGTCCAAACATTTCAAAGTTTACAGGAGGTACATTCGCACCACTGCTTTTCTATCTTAAAGGTATCACAATTTCATCAAAATGAGGGCGAGACAACAATCAGATGTCCTTAAAAAAAGCCGATAAAACTGAAGCATGGATCAGAGGGCAACATCATGGAGAGTAGTGACAGCAGACAGATCTATAACGCAGAAGAAGACTAAAATTGTGAGGGAAAAACAGTGTCGTAAACAAGAGGATCAGTTCATGCAACGAAGAATACAAAGAAAAGCTGGGTTGAACTATTTTATAAATGCACTGGGAAAAAATATACACAGCAACAACATAAAGAAAGATTTTACGCCTGTGAAAGAATCGACCAAACAGAAGCAGACTAAATTCAGCACGATTTAGACAAAGATGGTTATTGTCTCACACAGAAAGACAGAATCAATACAAGATTGACTGAATATGGCTTTGAACTCTACGACAGCGGGGTAAAATAAATCCAAGCATATACTGTCATTGTTGAAAAGGCCCGTAGAAGCCTGAAAGCAAAAGTACTACTAAACAGATGTTTCATCTGTGTGTCCTCTGCAATCTCTCAATCCAACCCACCTCCACCTCCACAACATCCAGAGGAAGTTCTATTACGTCTTCATCGACTTTAAGAAAGCATCTGGCTGATTTTGACAGAAGGTAGTATGGGAAAAATTGAAAAGTGTAACTTCTGGCAAAAGCTTTCGAACTTCAACCAGCATATATACACAGAACAGACAAACGCGGAATTCATACAGGGTGTGTTTGGAGATAGGTTTAATACATCAGACAGTTGTCCCAGTTATATAACTCAGTCACTGTCAGTGATTTCTGAACTGTATATTTACTCAACTATGTATTTTCATCTATAACGTCCCAACACTACCTTGTAATGCAGAGACTGCCAGTAATTGTGCATGTAAAATAACATTATGGCTTTATCCAAAACACACACACACACACACACACACACACACACACACACACACACACACACAACACACACACACAAAGCTAAACAAAGGTGTTTGTCACCTATGAATGGCAAGGTCCAATGAAAGACAGGCTTCATGGCACAGATGTAGAATCAGTGTTGTCAGTCCTATTCAGTCATTGAGAACACACACACACACACACACACACACACACACACACACACACACACACACACACACACACACACACAGCGTGTGTGGGGGGTAGAGGTGGGGGGACATAGAGAGAGAGAGAGAGAGAGAGAGAGAGAGAGAGAGAGAGAGAGAGAGAGAGAGAGAGAGAGAGAGAGAGAGAGAGAGAACAAACAGGCAGGCAGGCACACGGACAGACATGTGCGTGTAGCAGACATAATACTAATACGAACACTAACATACGAATGCGAATAATTTATTCAGTAGAGACCAAAGCTCCTAACTGAAGGGAATAACACGTATGGTAATGAAATCAAAATTGTGAGAAGAATCGCTTCGGTAGTACTCTTGATTTTGTAATAAATGTAATACTTACTTGCATAAGACGAATTAACAATGAAACAATTTTTTCAGAGGTTCATATATAAACGTTGCAAGTTTAAAAAGAGTGGCTTCATTTCTAGACGAAGGGAACAGTTTGAATCGAAAGTTACATGCGTTTCTAAATATTTAAGTTGTTTTTGTTGTTGTTGGGTTTTTTTTTTTTTTTTTTTTTTTTTTTTTTTTTTTTCCCTTAAGATCCTGGAGAACGGAACAACAAAACAAGAAATGAGTTTCATCCTCGTTAGCTCTACTACACAATCATATAACACCTATCGATCATGTTCAAGTTTATATATAAAACGATGGCAAGCAATATCAAAAATACCAAATCTAATCTTAGTCAAAGCAGGTTTTAAATATCTGTTCAAACCAATTCAAATATTCGGGTGAACCACGCATGTAGATTTAAAGTTGCTGATATTCAGCAAATCTATTACTGGTGTATGTGTGATCGTGCCAATCCTGCCACCTACAATCTATAATTATTTGCCTAAAGGAACTTATGAAACTTGAAATGCATTTAACACATTGATTACCCCAAACGAAAGTACACACATATGAATTCAAGCGCTGACGAATACTTGTAACTCACGTTTTCTTGCCACTTCTGCCCAGACTATACAATATTTTGCAAGCTATCAAAGGTGGCCTACTTCCGTCCATCGTCATTAACTGCAGCCAGTATTTAATACATTTTATATGAGTTTACATAGATCGGAAATCTTCCTATATCACCATATACAAAATCATTTGGAGTTTTGGTGTCCACATTCAGAAAACGTTTCATGGCAGATAAATGTACTTTTTCAAGATCGGAAATCTTCCTATATCACCATATACAAAATCACTCGGAGTTTTGGCGTCCACATACAGAAAACGTTTCATGGCAAATAAATGTACTTTTTCAATCTCAGTACTACTGTCAAACATCCAGATTTCTTCACCATATCTCGCTGATAATTGCACCTGGAGTCAAACAATGTCGTAAACAAACTAAAAGAACTGCAATCCAATAAGTAAAGCACATGAAGGATTACCATAACCGCTTTGCTTATTTTATCAATTATATCTTGACACGTTAAACTAAAAGTAAGTCGCGCTGAAAACTAAGCTCTATATGCATTAACTATGGCCACAGTCTCATTTCCATACGTCCACATCTGAGTACGCGCCAAGTACCCCCCTTTGAGAAAAAAAACAAACAAACAAACAAACAAAAACTAATAATGTTGGTTTTCGTCATGTTGACTTTAAGTTCTACAGGGTCGAACTTTAATTAAGGACCACCCCGAAAAAAGGCCCTTTCTTTTTAAATTGGCCAAAAATACAAGCAATGCATTTTTTCGAAGAATTCGACTGGGAAAGGTTTAAGGGGTTTACAGAGTATTCCGCAAAGCATGCGAAAGCTGTCTTATTGTCACGTGCGGCATGCAGAGGGGGGGTTGAAAGTTGCAGATTGTTGTCAAAATTGCTTGTTTTTTAAGCAAGAGTGAACACTGCTTCAAACGGTTTGGCACTGAAATTCCAAATGCACGTGCAAAAACCAATGCATTGCAGAGCATTTTACTGACTGGAGTGCCCCTAAAAGCAGCCCAACGTGCATAATTCTTCATAACACAAAAATGCCTCCAAGACGCAAGCTGTCTGATTTTGACCGGACCCGGGCGATTGCATGGCTGCAGGATCCAGTTGGCGTTCGAGAAGTGGCCAGAAGACTACAAGTGTCCCACTCGTCATCATTCGGCTGAGAGAACGTTTTCAAGCCGCTGGAACTGTCAAAGAGAGACCCTGTCCAGGCCAGCCAAAGAAGACCACTGCAAGAGATGACAGGTTCATCCGCAGACATGCTCTTCGGACCAGGACCACCACCTCCAACACCATCAGGCGTCGGCTCGAAGCTGCCACTAACACAGCAGTGTGTGAGATGACCATACGGCGGCGCCTCAATGCTACCAACCTTCGAGCAAGGCGCCCAGTCCGGAAACAAAACTGACTGCGGCCCACCGGGCACATCGCCTGGCCTGGTGCACAGCTCATCGAACATGGACTCGGGCTCAGTGGCGGATGGTGCTTTTCACCGATGAGTCCAAGTTCCAGTTGAAGCCACGAGATGGACGCATTCGGGTGTGACGGCGTCCCAGGAAGCAGCTGGCAGATGACGTCATCCAGGAGGTCGTCGCTTTTGGTGGTGGGTCCGTCATGGTGTGGGGGGGGGGCATCAGCAGTCACCACAAGACTCCCCTGTACCATGTGGATGGCAACCGGAACGGCCAACGCTACCTGCAGGAGATTTTACGGCCTTTGGTTGTCCCAGCACTCCAGCAGATTGGGGCTCAGGCTGTGTTCATGGACGATAATGCCACCCCACATCGTTGTCGAGCCGTGAACACTTTTGTGGTGCAAGCTGGCATCACCAGGATGCCATGGCCGGCAAACAGCCCGGACATGAACCCTATTGAGAACATCTGGGGCGAGCTTGGGAGGAGAGTTCAAGAAAATCACCCTGTTCCGGTAAATCGACAGGAGCTGCTGCACTACCTGCAGCAGGAGTGGGCAAACCTCACCCAGGCACTCATTACAAGAACAGTCAACACCATGAGGCAGCGCTGTGTGGATTGTGTGGCAGCACGAGGGGGGCACACTCGGTTTTGATCAGACTGTAAAGAAACACTCTTTTTGTGAATGTCATTTTTGTTAGGGGGGGGGGGGGGGGGGGGGCAGTCTCATTCAGGCTCCCTGTCTAATCAGAAAGAATGATTTTTTCGATGAAAGTGACAAAATGTTGTTCACTGATAATGAAATTAAACATTTATAAAGTTTCTGTCGTTTGTCGGTTTTTCTTTCTATGTTTTGTGAGACTGTGTATAAGTGGTCCTTAATTAAAGTTCGACCCTGTAGGTTTGTCGCAGCCGAGTCTCTGTAAACCAGTCACTGTTTCAGACCAAACAAGAATGTCGTCTGCAAAAAGTCATTTAAAAAGGACAATAGAATCAAAATTAACACCATGCCAACCGTTTTGAATTATCTCCCAAGGCAAGCTCATTAATGAACAAGGGGAAAAAAACAAGAGAGAGAGAGAGAGAGAGAGAGAGAGAGAGAGAGGAGAGAGAGAGAGAGAAGAGAGAGAGAGAGAGAATGCGAATGCGAATGCGAATGCGAAATTTATTCAGATAAAGGCCAGAGCCCCATACTGAAGGGGTGATACCTGCAATACACATGATATAAATACTACCATGAAGGGATATGCAAGGAAAAAGCAAACATATATGCACAATGCAATGATATCAAGAATAAACGGTACGCAGCCTTTGTTGCGCTTCATAAATGTACCGAGAAAGATTTAAGAGAGTGAGAGAGAGAGAGAGAGAGAGAGAGAGAGAGAGAGAGAGAGAGAGAGAGAGAAAGAGAGCGAGAGAGAGAGCAGAGAGAGAGAGAGAGAGAGAGAAGAGGAGAGAGAGAGGAGAGAGAGAGAGGAGAGAGAGAGAGAGAGAGAGACAGACAGACAGACAGACAGACAGACAGACAAGGGCTCACTGCATTTCTGATAACAGCATCACATAGCATCCCACTAATTTTGCAGTCGGACTCCTCTTTGCAATCTTCATCCAGAACTTTGGCTGAACAAGAGACATAGACAGATTACAGACAGGTAGACTGACTAAACAAGGGGTACAGACAAACTATAGACAGGCAGACTGGCTGAACAAGAGGTGTAGACATACTGTAGACTGATAGACTGGCTGAACAAGAGGCATAGACAGACTACAGGCAGGTAGACAGGGTGACCAAGGGACATAGACAGACCATAGACACGTAGACTAAATGAACAAGAGGCATAGACAGACTACAGACAGGTAGACTAGCTAAACACGGGGTATAGACAGACAGCTAGACTGGCGGGTAGGCAAGCCGGTAGTAGATGGAAGAATGAAAATCTGAACAAACGGACTGGAGGATAAATGCATAGCTACGTTGTTTCACTGACAGGTGAATAGCAGGCATATCAACACAAGTGAATGAATAGACAGACAGATAAATGGATGGATAGATAGATAGATAGATAATAGATAGATAGATAGATAGAAGATAGATAGATAGATAGATAGATAGATAGATAGATAGATAGATAGATAGATAGATAGATAGATAGATGTCACTTTCTTTATTTATCTTTTAACATATCTTCTCCTCGGTTTATCTATCCACATATATCCACATGTCTATTTACTGGTTGATCTGCATATCTATTTATAATAGATCGCTATCTGTTGATCTGTCCGCCAGATACCGAACCATTAAAAAGAAAAATCTAGCAACATCCATGAGCTTTTATCTGTCTGTATCTATCAACATTATCTCTCCATCATTCCATCCATCCCTTTATTCATGGTTCATTTTATTAATCAGTCTACGTGTGTGTGTGTGTGTGTGTGTGTGTGTGTGTGTGTGTGTGTGTGTGTGTGTGTGGTGTGTTGATGTGTGTATGATGTATGTATGTATGTATGTATGTATGTATGTATGTATGTATGTATGTATGCATGTATGTATGTATGTGTGTAGGTTATATGCATCTGTGTAGGTTTATATGTATGTATGTATGCATATGTGCATGTTCGCACGTATGTAGACAGACAGAAGAGAGAGAGAGAGAGAGAGAGAGAGAGAGAGAGGAGAGAGAGAGAGAGAGAGAGAGAGAGAGAGAGAGAGAGAGAGATCTCAGTCTCTCCCCTCTATCTTATAGTAAGGAATTTCTGTTTGCTTATCCAAGTCATTCCAGTAGGGATCAGTCATGACTGCGTGAGCGGGAAGTCCATCCAGTCTTTCTTGTGTTCTTTATCATTCTTATATTGTTGTTCTGTTCTCAATACACCACCACATCATAAGCGGAAAGGCCTTTATATGATTAAATCATCTGAGTTCTGAATTTTCATCCCCTCTCTCTCTCTCTCTCTCTCTCTCTCTCTCTCTCTCTTCTCTCTCTCTCTCTCCTCTCTCACTCCTCCTTTCTCTATTTATCTCTATCTATCTATCTATCTAATCTATCTATCTGTCAAAAAAAAAAACAACCAAAGGTGCCACCTAAGAAGCAAAAGATAATCATGAAAGGGCAAAACAAGCTACATTTTCTTGTGAAAAGTAGAAAACTCAACAAACATACTACGGTATTGCACACCAGCTTTT
>CM031624.1:30522783-30530283 GCA_018398815.1 Conus ventricosus | reverse complement strand
GATGCTTCAGCTTGTGTGACAAGAACAGCTATGATACTTAAAAAGAAAAATCATGATTGGCTTGATAAAGAATATAACGACAAAAAGGATACAGTCAGAAGACTGCTAAGACAGTTTTAACGTTAAAAGAAATCTTATAGGATTAAACAAAAAAAGTATATGCCAGTGACAGAAAAAACAATACGAACATCTACTCCATCGAGGGAAGTACGAATCTGAAAAAGAAAAAACAACAACAACAACCACGAGAGTACTGGAACTGAAAGAGTCAATCAAAATCTGAAATTATTTTGGCAAACAATTTGGTAAGTTGATAGGAAATCTGTAATCTACAAAGAAATCACTATTAAACAATGGCATGAACACTCTATAAGCGTAGTCGATGAAGTTATCTCAACAGCACAGCTTGAAGATGATGTTACAGAAGACAACGGTGAAGACGCGCCTGATGTTTTGTTCCATGAGCCTATTTTCAAAGCAAGATGTTCTTGCCAGTATTTGTAATTTCAAAACTGGAAAAAGCGCAGGCCCTGACAACACGGTTGATGAATTACTTGTGCATGCGGATAATACAGTAATCAACTTTCTAGTCTTTTTCAATATGCTAAATTTGAAAAGAGAGGGGTTAGTTACCGCCAAGGACACAGACAAACAGGTTCAGGACTAGACGCAATGCATTTCGACCTCTTCGGTCTTCTTCAGGCTAGGACAGTGACAAAGAACAAGAGACCACTTAGCCTTGATTGCGATACGAACAGGAGCAGCTAATAGCAGCTAAGTGTTTTCTTGTTCTTTGTCACTGTCCTAACCTGAAGAAGACCCAAGAGGTCGATATGCATTGTGTCTAGTCCTGTACTCTGTCCTTGGCGGAAACTAACACCCTCTATTTTCAAATTTTGCTTCATTTTCCGCCCTCAATCACTACGTTTTGAAACTTAACTTTTTTTTTTTTTTTAAATTGTTTAATTTAAGAATCTTTCGAGAGACTGGTCTATATCCATCATTGTGCCTGTACATAAGAAAGAAAATGTGCACAAGCCTGATAAATCCGCGGTTGTAGCATTAACTATTGTTGTTGGTATAGTATACATATTAGTTTTGAACAAAAGGCTCACTAAATGGGGAGAAAAGGAAGAGAAAATGAAGATGAGTAAGCACGTTTTTGAGCTGGCCTCAGTACTACTGACAATATATTAAAATTGTGTGAAATATTGCCGAATATTTTGCTTTAGTATACTAAATCTACATTTGTTGATTTTAGAACGGTGCGTTTCCATTCTTTCTTTCTTTTTTTTTTTTTTTTTTTTTTTTTGATGCGCCCCATGCTTGGCTTTTTTTGCTCATCTTATCTGTCCATATCCGGGTATATTACTGCCTTTCTCTCTATCCGCCTTGTTTCATCTCTTTCTACTTCTCTCATTCTCTTTGTTAACCACCTGTTTACCTCTTTTTTTTTTCCTCCCACAAAGACTACCGTAACTTTCCCTTTCCAACTGTCTGCTACCTTATTTCTTTACTGTTCTCCCCACCCCACTCCCATCTCTCTCTGTCTCTGTATCTCTCTGTCTCTGTCTCTCTCTCTCTCCCTCCCTCCTCCCCCCCCCATCTCTCTCTCTCTCTCTCTCTCTCTCTTCTCTCTCTCTCTCTCTCTCTCTCTCTCTCTCTCTCTCTCTCTCTCGGGTTGTGATTAGCGTCTGCTGAGAACAAGTTGTGCTTTCCTCCTGTAAATAGGTGAAAATTTGCTGTGTTTGATGGTCTGTGGAGTGCTGTTAGTCTGCAAGTGCTTAGCTGCCAGACAATGCCAGCCGAACCTTTGTGCTTTAGGCAGAAATGTGGTTCCTTTCTATGGATTTTTATTAACTTTATGTTTCGTCGGGTTCAAGCCATTGTTGTGGTTCCGAAACATGCGGTGTCTTGGCAGGTTTGCTCCTCACTCAACTTTTCTACATGGATTTTCTGCAATTGTGTGGGGATGTTGAATTAAACCCTTGTCCTACGAAAAGTGATAGCTCTTTGCGCCAGTCAAGACTGAGGAGCGTTTCTGATCCTAACAGCAATTCTGCCTCCGCAGCCTCTCCCGAAGTAAGTACTCCAACTTGTGTTAAAGATCCAACTCTGTATCAGACGATGAAAAACCATGTCCGAAATGAACGATTCTCTTAACTCTAAAATGGACTTGATTAGAGATGATATGAAGCAAGTTCGTGACGGCTTTGGCAGGTTAAGTTTAAACATGGATAAGTTGAAAGAAGAATTAGACACGCTGAAAGAAGAAAATACAAAGCTAAAGCAGGACAACGACTCTCTGAAGAACACTGTAGATGACCTCGGCAAGAAGCTAGATGATCTGGAAGGCAGGTCGAGGCATAATAACCTCATTTCCTATGGTCTGGAGAAGAGGGACGGGGAGACCAGCGAACAGTGTGAAGGTGTGCTGCAAGACATGATCACAGACAAGCTGGGGTTGATTCGCAACATTGAATTCGATCGAGTCCACAGGCTGAGCTCCAAACCCAACGCCCTGTGATCGCCAGGTGCACCTTCTTCAAGGACAAGGCTAAAATCCTGAGCGCCAAGATGACATTAAAAGGCACAAGAATCTTTGTGGGTGAGGAGTTCACTTCACGAGTGCGTGAAATACGACGCAAACTGTCTCCTCATCTGACGGACAAAGAAAACAAGGATATCGGGCCTCAATGGTTTTTGACCATTTGATTGTTGATGGTCGGAAGTTCGGTCTTGACCATCATGATAATCTTGTACAAGTAGGACAGCGGTCAGGCCGGCCTTCTGGAAATGTATATATCATATCAGTCCAACTATTCACGAAATTAACCCTGTGCACCTGTCAAGTTCGGAGGCTCAACATTACACCGTTTTCTAGTCTGTCTACTGATCCGCGAGTGCAAACAAGCGAGCGCACATCACCATCAACGGGTCTCATGTTGCACGTGCTGTGATGGGGATGGGGGTTTCTGAACAGGTTGGCCCAGGCAGTTTTGGCGTCGGTGACCGTATTGCTGTGTTGGGGTCAGTGTCAGTGGCGACCCAAGTTTCACGTGCAGTGACAGAGGTGAGGGGCACCGTGCATGCTGACAGAATGTGCTCGGGTCGTCGCATTGACAGTGACAGTGCCGACGTTGATGCTAACTGTGCTTCTGCTTCCGATTTGTCAGTCAATAAAAATGTAAATGACAACGTTGATGATGCCGTCACTGTTAACATTGCAAATGCAGTTTTTGATGATGCCATTGCTATTGATGATGCTAAAACAGGTGTTACATTTCAAACATTTTCATTCTCACATTGGAATATTCAGGGATCAATCTCAAAACTTTATGACGCAGATTTTCTTCCTTTCGTGTTTTCTTATGATTTGTTTGTCTTGTGGAAACATTTCATGAGTATGTTACACCTGACAGGTTTCCAGGTTACACGTTATTCAGTGAACCTGCCGTTAAGTTATCAAGACAAGTAAGACGTTCTGGTGGTGTTCTTTGCTTAATAAGGAAAGAATTAGAACAATTTGCAACAAAGATATATGCAAATCAGTCCAATATTTTTATGTAGATAAATCACTGTTTGACCTACCTAAGACATAATATATGTTTGTACTTATGTGCAACCAGAATGTTCGCCATGTTATACGTTTTTTGATGTTGATAACGGTATTGTTAATTTGGAAGATTGTCTCATCGACTGTGTTGTCACATTAGAGGATGTATATATTGTGCTGTCAGAGGATCTTAACAGCAGAACGTCGAATATTTTGCCGAACTTCATTTCCAGTGAGACTCCATCACCTTACAAAAGCGCTTCCGTAAACACTGGAAGACAATCACAAGACATGGTTTTAAATCCTTACGGTAAATCTTTACTAGATTTATGTACTGGTTTAAATTAATTTATGTATATTGAACGGTATGTGTGATGGTGACCTCTATGGTTGCTGCACGTACATTTCCGACGTTGGCAGTAGTGTTGTTTCGTGATGTCATACGATTTGTTTTCAATTCTATGTGATTTTTGTAATATGTCTGTTTTGGAAAGAATTGACTCCGATCATATGCCTGTAAGAATGTCCTTGCGTTTACCAACTGAAAACACTCCTGTTCCAAAAAAAAAAGGAGAAGAGAGATATGCTTTTGACAATATGTCTGGAATGCAGAAAATGCAGGGTTATACTTGAATTCTATAAAATCTGAGGATCTAAACTTACGTTTGAATGCCGCCATTGATTTAGTTGATGTCGATGTTAACGAAGCGCTTTCTATGTTTAATGAACGCATTAAAATGCAGCAACGTGTATGAGAAAACGTATTGTGGTAAATGGCAGGTTTAAATCACAAGATTGGTATGATAAGGAATGTAGTGTAAAGAAAAGAACAGTGCTGATGTTACATTTTAAAAAAAGGCGGTGCACACTGGATGCAGGTGATTGCGTTGAATATTGTGTAAGTAAACGAGAGTACAAAAACCTACTGAAAATGAAGGAAAAGATTTTTTATAATACTGTCGTTAAATCTTTAGTCGATTCTGTACAAAATCAGCAAGAATTTTGGAGTAATGTCAACAGAATTTCTCCTAAACGTAGGCACATAAGGAACACGATTACAATTGACATCTGGTTTCAACATTTTAAAACTGTGCTTGAAAATGAAGTCGAAAGTTTTGATTCAATTGACGCCTTAATTGATACCGTAGAGGTAGATAATAATGAGGATATTTATGTCTTTAATCGTCCCATCTCTAAAGAGGAAATCCTTCTAGTATTTAAGAAATTGAAACTTAGTAAATCTGCTGGACCAGATGAAATAATTGGTGAGCTCCTTAAATATCCATGCGGTGACATTATTGATTTTTTTTGTCAAAGTTTATAATACTTTGTTTGACAAAGTTTTGTTTTTTCCGTATAACTGGAGTGAGTCTCTTATCCTACACTGTACAAAGAAAAAAGAGACGCAAATGACCCTAGTAATTATAGAGGCATTGCTTTAAGTGAAATCAGCAGCAAACTTTATGGTACTGTCATCAATAGTAGAATAGTGGGTAACAGAAAACGAAATTACCAAAGATATACAAGCAGGATTTAAAAAGGGTTACTTCACAACTGACCACATGTTCACGCTCATGGCTTTAACACAGAAGCAATTAACTGCTGATAAAACAACAACAAAACATTTTTTTGTACGTTGCTTTTATTGATTTTCAAAAAGTCTTTGATTCAGTAAATCGTAACATACTTTGGCCAATTTGACTGAAGAATGGGATACGATGAAAACTGTTTAAATGTATCCAGAGCATGCACAAAGACGTGAAAGCTAGAATTAAAACTGGAAACAGACTGTCGGATGTCATTAACGGCACTGTAGGTGTTAAACAGGGTGATGTATGTTGCCCTGTATTGTTTTCTTTATTTATAAATGAATTGACTCTGGAAGTTGTAAGGAAAGGGAGAGATGGAGCATGTTTTCTACCTGACGCTTTTGATTTGTTCATCTTACTGTTACTGACGATATTGTTTTAATGTCTGAAATTATCGTTGGACTACAGACCCAGCTAAACAGTTTGCAAAACGCAGCTTTCAATCTGGATCTGCGTGTTCATTTAGATAAAAGGAA
Organism: Conus ventricosus; assembly: GCA_018398815.1. Classification (NCBI taxonomy): domain Eukaryota; kingdom Metazoa; phylum Mollusca; class Gastropoda; order Neogastropoda; family Conidae; genus Conus; species Conus ventricosus. The sequence goes on along the minus strand of CM031624.1, from coordinate 30,524,662 downwards.
TATTATTGTTTTCAGAAGGGGGGGGGGGGGGGGGGGAGGGGCATTTAGCAGCTAGAGAACGATGGACCTATAATGAAGTTATAATGCCTGTTTTAAATGTCTATAAGTATCTTGGTATATATTTTTCGACAAAATTGAGTTTTACCGGCGCATGTAGAGATTTAGCCAGTCATGGAAAGAACGCTTTGTTATGTGTCATGCAGAAATTGTATCTGCTTAAAAATAATTCCTTGGAATACTCTTAAACATTTTTTATGCCAAAATACAGACTGTTGTTCAGTATGGGGCAGAACTGTGGGGTTTAGAAAAGCTGCTAAACATTGTGAAAAGGTTCAATTGTGTGCTTTGAAACGTTTTCTTAGTGTACACAGACGTACACCCAAAAGACTTAGTTTATGGCGAAACAAACAGATATCCGATTACAGTCAATTCTGTTCTTCGATGTGTAAAGTTTTGGTGGAGACTAATCAGCATGGAAGAAAACAGACTGCCACGCAAAGCATATTTGACACTGTTGCATCTTGATACTAAAGATAAACATAACTGGGCAACCAATGTAAAGTTATGCTTGTTTAAATTTGGTTATGGTCATGTTTGGGTTAATCAGGGAGTAGGAAGTGTTCAAATGTTTATCCGTAGCTTCAGACAAAGACTGATTGATTGTAGCTGGCAGAACTGGCAAGACCATATCCAAACCAGTGAACGTTTTGAAATGTACTCTTTGTTGAATGGGATATCTCATTCTGTTAATACTATCCAGCCGACAGCGACACTACGGCGCGATTCCGCGGCGGCCGCAGGGCAGCGCACAGCGCTCATTCCCTACCGACGCACAGATTTGGCCACTTTCTAATTTATTTTTTACGGTAGCTCTACAACAACTGACAGTCTTGTGTTAGGTGTCACAGGAAAGAACAAACACTCAACTCCCCTCATCACCAGATCCACTTTGTAATACGATTTCAAGTGCTTCATTCAGCGAGAAATTGCTTCCACCTCTTTGCCTGACCGACATTTTTCTGACACAGGAAATACGTGCCGCGCACCACGTGGTAGTGCCGTCAGTCTCTTTGTTTGAAACCTCCTGGGGTCAGCCAAGTTCACAATAGGCCACTGAAAGTATGGTCGACAACTCGTTCCAACATCCCAAGACTAGTTACAGCGCTTATAACCCTTAGATTGAGTCGATCCTTGAAAAGATCACATCTAAGTTCCAATTTGGAGTATCAGAAATAAGAGTTCATTACCTAAGATACAGGGCTCATACTGATCATGATTTAATATGTCCACTGTGCAGAAAATCTAAGGAAGACAAAGTACATTTTGTTTTAGTATGCCCAACTATTCAGAATACAGAACAGACGTTTATTCCTGGAAAAAAAAAAATATAAGCAGCCCTGTCTCTTCCGCTTGTGTATGCTGATGGCTTCTACCAATGCAAATGTCGTGAAATATGTGAGTCTTTTTCTTTATCACGCCTTTCAAATAAGAGATACATTATGTCCTTAGCAGAGCTTGATGTTTGTCTTTGGTTTTGTTATGTTTGTGTATGGAAACATCTGGAACAATTTTCTTTGTCTTGAATTGTTTGAATATACTGCACTCCCCTTCATACAGGGGCTATGGCCTATGTGTATGAATAAACCATTTTTTCATTTCATTGTCATTTCATCTCTCTCTCTCTCTCTCTCTCTCTCTCTCTCTTCTCTCTCTCTCTCTCTCTCTCTCTCTCTCTCTGCCATCACTGAACATCGTCTTGCGTACCTATCCTTCTACCCATCACTGTTGTTCCTTCCTCCATCTCTCTCTCTCTCTCTCTCTCTCTCTCTCTCTCTCTCTCTCTCTCTCTCTCTCCCTCTCTTCTCTCCCCTCTCTCCCC
>CM031624.1:30517783-30520283 GCA_018398815.1 Conus ventricosus | reverse complement strand
TCGTTCCTATCATCTATCCCCAAATCGTCATGATTTTATTCTTCAAACTTCCGCTCTAGAATAGTTTTATCGTGAACAGTTAAACATCATAAATTAATTCATAACAAATAAATGAGTATATACATAAATGGACAATTGAACAAATAATCATTCTAATGATACGATAAAGAAATGAAATATGATAAATAAATGACTAAATGATCTCCTACGTAATGGGTTCATACTTCACACTGTACATTTATGGTATTACACTTTAGTTTGTTATTCCCCCCCCCCCCCCCCCCCCCCCCCCCCCCCATCATTTCTACAAGGAACTGTTATGCTTCATGCAGTTATCCTTTCCAACTGTCAGTCATCAAATGCTTATACTGTGAATTGCTGTACCTGTATATACATTTTCGTTTTAATGCCATTGTACTTCATATTCTGTTACGTTCATATTCAAAATGTTATTAGTTCATAAGTTTTCACTTTAAAACTCTTATCTTCACTACCAATCAGTCCCAGCATTAACGTTAAAGCCTGTCATTGTGTTCCCCTGTTTTTCTGCTGTTTTGTCCGACAAGGCATTCGCGTGTCCAGGATACACGTGAGTCGATAGCTGGGTTCAAGTCTATTCGTCTGAGACACAAACACACTCTCAACAGCTCTGGGTAGAAGCTGGCCCAGGCTTTATGTAACGTGTGTGGCCTCTAAGCTCTGTTGATTGTTCTGTCTGGATGTTCAATAGCACTTACGCCTGTTCAGTTTTTTTCGCTACGTTTGACAATAGTTTAGAATAATTGTATTTGTCAGGCATGGGTATGCCTTCAACATGTATTTGTGAACTCTCATATCATCTGATTACAATGTGGGGACATTGGAAAAAAAAAGTCTTAACAGTTTACTGCATACAGGCTTTGATGCTTTCTCTTCAATCCTTTGTGTTTCTTAAAATGGCTTAACTTTCCGAGTGCTCATTATGACCCCTCCCTACCCCAAACCCACACACACGAGCACTGTATGGCTTGTTCTGTGGTATCTTCAGCGCCAGCACTACTCATGAACCTTAGAGGTCCGTGTCGACATGCGAGCAACCCACGAAAGGAGAAACTGCACTGCGTTGCAGATGTGTTTGTGAGTGGGTTTAAGCCGTGTGTGTTCTAATCTTAGCAGAAATCACACACACACCACACACACACACACACACACACACACACACACACACACACACACACACACACACACAACGATTCCGTACATTTATACAGAGACACCGCAGTGCGCTTTCATTAACAAAATAAGAATAAAATGCACAAAGTACACAGGTAGAAATACCTGCAGGTCGCATCGATATGATGTATTTGAAGAATTTTGACCTCACAGAACACGGTTTATAGCTACATTTCCTTTTCTAGCTGACACAAGTAGCACCAATCTGAATTCAGATGGTCTTTTTTAATAGTTATATGGGACAGAGATAGCTCTATGATTGGAAGAAAACCATAATAGAGTTAACTTTATGGTTTAATAGAAAACAAAGTGTATTTCATATTGTATCATCTGTCCACACGAACAGTACATCTGATTTTAAAACCTACAATATTTCATCCTGACAGTGAACAGCAACATCACACACTGAAGGTTGAGACTTTTTGGGGTTAGATGAAAAAGCAACAAGACTAGACAGAGTCGATGACAGAGAGGGTTACATTAAAGAACGGTTTTGAATCATCTACAATGGAAAACTTCACTGGTCTAAAAATGATAGTTCCAATCTTGTTACCTTCAATCAATAATTCTTTGTTTAACACGATCGGAGATTTTCTAAACAAAGTCCCTGGTTAATCCATTAAGCAGGAATTCCACCACTACACACATCACTGTGCTTGTTGCCTATCTTTCTTACCTCTTCAATGCACCACTACACACATCACTGTGCTTGATGCCTATATTTCTTACCTCTTCAATCCACCACTACACACATCACTGTGCTTGTTGCCTATCTTTCTTAACTCTTCAGTTCACCACTACACACATCACTGTGCTTGTTGCCTATATTTCTTAACTCTTCAATCCAGCACCACTACACATATCACTGTGCTTGCTGCCTATATTTCTTACCTCTTCAACCCAGCACCACTACACATTTTCACTGTGCTTGCTGCCTATATTTCTTACCTCTTCAACCCACCTCTACACACATCACTGTGCTTGTTGCCTATATTTCTTACCTCTGCAATCCACCACTACACACATCTCTGTGCTTGTTGCCTATCTTTCTACCTCTTCAATCCAGCACCACTACACATATCACTGTGCTTGTTGCCTATATTTCTTACCTCCTCAATCCAGTTTATACAGCACCATATATGCCTGAGCAGGCCGCTGGCATGCATCTATCTGAAACACTTTTAACGTCACTGTTTGGTGCAATGCAATCCATAAATCAGTTCAAATACACTGGATAGCTTCCCAGTTGCATTAAACCGTTTGGAATTCTATGGTGAAAGGGAACTTT
>CM031624.1:30502783-30512783 GCA_018398815.1 Conus ventricosus | reverse complement strand
GAATAATATTATTATTTCTATTTATCTCAGAAATTGCCGAGGTGGAGACGGAGGGAATGGTGGTTTGTTTTTCAGGTGGAGACGAAGCTGATAAATTTATTATTGAAGTGTTAGGAACTGGGATAGTAATGGTGGTGTTCCCAGACTTTGTTTGTAGAGGTGCCATGCTCCGCTACGGGAGTGAGAAGCTGGAGGAGCTCCTGCCGTAGACGTTTGAGGCTGCACCGGGTGTGAAGATGTACAGATGGCATGCTCCGCTACGGGAGTGAGAAGCTGGAGGAGCTCCCTGCCGTAGGCGTTTGAGGCTGCACCGGTCGTGAAGACTTACAGAAGGAAGGTCCCGGCTACGTTTGGCTAGTCGCGGAGCCAGACCCAGGTTGGGGTCGTTGACGTCGTCCCTGGTGAACTTCAGGGGAGAGAGGCGACGAGGAAGGACTTTGGAGAATCTTTCAGTGATGTTCAGCTAAGTGAAAAACCTTTTAAAACTTTCCCCATTTCTTTCTGCTCTACACCGGAGTTCTGAGTGTAGACATTTTCTAATAATTTATAAAGAAGGGGTGGTATTTTTACAAAGTCTAAGTGTTATATCCCTGGGTAAGAACGCGTATGGAGTAAGATTGTGTGTGATGTGAGATATTTATTTCTGTCTCGTCTGTGCTTTACAGTGGTGACCCCGAATCCCAGGGTTAGGCTTTGTTTTATTTAGCACACCTGATTTCATTTAAAAAGTCCATGTATATTTTTATGTTGTAATTTACTCCCGTCTCCAGTTTACGGGGACACTACTGTGTAAAATAGATAGTTTTCTGTAGTGTCGAGGGTGTAGTTCATTTTCCTTCCTTTGATACTGTCTATCTCTCTTGGCTCCCTGTTTGATTGTGTTTTTTCTTCTTTAATACTTTTATATTTTTTAAGTTTATGTATGAATACCACCCTTTGTAGTGTAGGATATTTTGTACATTTGATAGTGTAGTTTGTTTTGTATAGTTTGTGGTGTAAATTGTTTTGTGTGTTTTGTAAGTGATATAGAGTAATATTTGCATTCTGTAGGTTTCTTTTTCTCTCCCATTGTATTGTCTTATATAAATTTGTGTGTGTGTGTGTGGACTTATGATTTAAACATTTGTGTGTGCTTAGAAAAATTTGATACTAAAAGTAAATTTTGATTCAACATTGTGTTTTTGGTGACATAAATTTATTAATTTTGATTAAAGAATTGTATAGTATTTTCAAACATGGATCCGGATAAATTTGCGTTGTTAACCTCACAGGCAAAAGAGTTAGGTTTGGCTGGTCCAGAACTTAAAGATTTTGTGGATAAATACTTGGAAAGAGAGAGAAAATCACACTAAACGACTTGACTTAGCCGCTAAAAAAGAAAAAGAACAAAGAGACTTGGCAGCTAAAAAAGAAAAAGAACAAAGAGACTTGGCAGAAAAAAAAGAAAAAGAACAAAGAGACTTGGAAACTCAACTGGATAGAGAGGAGAAAGAAGACAAGCTCAGCTGGATAGAGAGGAGAAAGAAAGACTAGCTCAGCTGGATAGAGAGGAGAAAGAAAGACTAGCTCAGCTGGATAGAGAGGAGAAAGACAGGTTGGCTCAGATAGCTAAGAAGAGAGGATGCAGCTGAAAGAGAAAAGGAAAGGCAGGCTCAGATAGCTAAAGAAGAGAGAGATGTAGCTGAAAGGGGAAAACGAAAGACAGGCTCAGATAGCTGAAAGAATAGCTAAAGAAGAGAGAGATGCAGCTGAAAGAGAAAAGGAAAGACTTACTCAATTAGCTAAAGAGGAAAGAGAAATAGCTCAGAGAGAGAAAGAAAAATTGGCTCAGTTTCAGACTGATAAAGAACAAGGTGAGAGAGAGTTGATGCGATTGAAATTTGAAGAGAAGCTCAGAGACAACAGGAAAGTGAGAGAGAGGATCGGCTGTTACAAAAAGAACCAGCTGAACTTGAATTAGAGAGAGAGAGAATTAAGTTTTCTGCGGGGGTTAAAACATGAGCAAGGTGATCAGAACAATGGTTCTCAGTCTGGTACTAAAGCAGTACGTTATCCTAAGATGCCTTATTTTAATGAATCTAGGGATGATATGGATCATACTATTTCGTTTTGAAACATTTGCTGAGAATGTGAAATGGGATGAAAGGATTGGGGTATGTTTTTGGGTGTACATTTACAAGGCAGTGCGTTGTCTTTGTATCTACTCTGTGTGCAAGTGGTCCTGTGGAATATAAAGAACTCAAGAAAGCTTTGCTTGCAAAGTTTCAGTGTACAAAAGATGGTTACAGAGATAATTTTTAGAAATTCTAAACCAGAGAAAGATGAATCTTTTGTGTCATACGCCACTCGTTTTACACATTTGTTTGATCGTTGGGTGGAACTTTCAGACATAGATTTGTCATATGAATGTCTTCGTGATTTGCTATTATGTGAACAAATTTTGTCTTCTGTGAGCAAAGAATTGGAAGTTTTTCTACGTGAACGTAGTTTGAAACATCTGCTGAACTCTTAGAAGCAGCAGAAAGCTACCGTTTGGCTCATCCAAATAAGTGTATGTCACGTGGGAACAAGTTTGAGATTGGAATGTCTACTTCAAATGGACAAAATGTGAAGCAAGGTTACCAGACAGGTTTTCCCGTTCCCAACTTCCCATTCCAAAACCCGCAGTCCCAGTACCCTCGTGCTCAAAACCAGCAGTTTTTGATCGTGGTGGACAATATTTCAGGTTCAGAAGTCGTGGTGGTCGCGGGAGGAAATGGTCGGAGTTCGTACTCGCAAGGATTTGTGAGATGTTTTGAATGTGGTGGTAAAGGTCATTACAGAGAGGAATGTCCAACATTTCAGAGAAGGTCACGTTCACAATCTCCAAAACAGCACAAAGAAGTTGGAAATGTTTCTTTTGCGTTGAGGATTCTGTGGATGCAGAGGTGCTGTGTTCTTCGTTGACTTCAGAGTCTGGTTCCTTACCATTTGTGATGGAACAGTGAATGGCTTTCAGTGTCAGTTCTACGTGATTCAGGTGCAACAACTGCAGGAGTTAGGAGGTCACTTGTTCGTCCAGATCAGTATGTGGGAAAGACGCAGAAAGTGGTGACTTTTGGTGGAAATACTGAGGAGTTTCCTGTCGCATCTGTGGAGGTGGATACAGTGTTTTTTTCAGGTTCTCTGTTATGCTGTGTCATAGATGAGCCCATCGCAGATCTCTTTTTGGGGGAATGTTTCAGGTGTTACTCCCATTACAGGTCTCATTCATGAATGATAGTCTCCGATTGCAGCTGCTGTGGAAACAAGGGCGCAGAAAAAGCAGGAACAGAAGGGAAAGGCTGAGTTAGACATTCCAGTGTCGGATTTGTCTTTGTCAACAGAGGAATTGATCAGTTTGCAGGAAAAAAGATGTTTCATTGGCTAAGTTCCAAAACATGGTTCAATCTGGCGAGTTTTATTCAAACAAAACAGAGTTCATGTTCGTTTGTGAAGGAAAAAGGTGTTTTGTTTCGTTCATTTTCCAAGGGAGATACACACTTGTCACAGATTGTGGTTCCAGAGAAGGTTCGACAGAAGGTGCTGGGTTTTCAGCTCATGATGCTTTACTTGCAGGTCATTGTGGTGTCAGGAAAACATTGGCTAGAGTTCGGAATCGTTTCTGGTGGCCAGGAGTAGTGAGAGATGTCAAGACTTATTGCAGGACATGTGAAATTTGTCAAAAATTGTTCTCAAAAGGGTCGTACTCCTGATGTTCCGTTGTCTCAGATGCCAAGGATCGAAGAACCCTTCTACAGAGTAGCAGTAGACATTGTGGGTCCTTTTTCTCCACCTTCAGAGGACAATCACAGGTATTTGTTGACAAGACTGCAAAAGTACAGAAGAAGTACCCTGACAAACGTTCTCGTGTTCGTTAGTTTCAAGTGTCTGACGAAGTTTCTTGTATTTCTTCCTACAACTACGAACAAACTGTTGATGACATGGAAAGGTCCCTACAAGATTGTAGGACGTACTTGACTTTGACTATGTCGTTGACATGGGTGGCAAAAGGAGAATTTTACATCCAAACATGCTAAAACACTTTCACAGGCGAGAAGGTTTGACTGCTGTTGTAAGTGTGAATGGTTTGACACAACATTTCAGGACATTCTACCTCATACGTTTGTTCCTCAAAGATTGAATGTTGAAACTGACAATAGACATGTGTGTGACGTCACAAGTGAATGTTCCAGTGAGAGGTTTAGTAGCTGTTTTGCCTTCAGTTGACACTGTGATGAACATTTAGCGAAGATACCTACTTTGGACACTTCTACTAGTGAGACGTGCTCTGACGTTCATTACTCTGACAAGTTGTCTGTGACAGAACAGAGGAAATTTCTGAGTATTTTTGCAAGTACGAGTCAATTTTGACAAGTAATCCTGGTTGTTGTTCTCTGATAATTGTGCACGACATTAATCTTGTGACGGAATTAAAACCAGTTTTCAGGAAACAGTACCCTTTCCTTTTTCTTTCAGGAAAACTATTAAGGAGAGGTACAGAAGATGTTGAATTTAGAGTCATTGAACCGTCCCAGTCTCCTTATTCCGCTCCTGTTGTGTTGGTTAAAAAAACAGATGGTTCCACTAGATTCTGTTGTGATTACAGGGGAATTAACAAAGTTTTCTCGTACGGATGCTGAACCGATTCCTGATCCAGAGGAGTTGTTTTCTAGGTTGTCTCATGTCGTTACTTCACCAAGATTGATTTAACGAAAGGTTACTGGCAGATTCCAGTGAAGGAAGATGATAGAGATAAGACGGCTTTTCAAACACCCTAGGGTTGTTTCAGTGGGTGAGAATGCCATTTGGCTTGGTGACAGCTCCAGCGACGTTTGCTAGGGTTATGCGTGCTTTTAAAGTTAGGCGAGTCAGCATTGAATTTCTTCGATGACATTTCATCATCAGTAAGATGTGGTGTGGTCATTTGAAGGTGTTGGGAAGTGCTAGAAAAGCTAAAGCAAGCAGGTTTGACAGCTCGTCCTTCGAAGCTCTATGTGGATTTCAAAAAATTGAATTCTTGGGACTACAGTTGGTCATGGTTCCTTGCAGCCAGACAAGGAAAAGGTTGAGAAGATTCTTCATGTTACTCTCATCTACAAAGAGACAGTGCGTGCGTTACTGGGGTTGGTTGGATACTACAGACGTTTTATCCACAACTTTGCGTCGCTTACTGCTCCTATCAGCGATTTGTTGTCAGGAAAGGTACAAAGAAGTTAGAGTGGTGTCTGCTTGTCAGTCTGCTTTGGAGAAGTTGAAGAAGAGGTTGTCTTCAAGTCCGATTTTGCTGTTGCCAGATTTGGGGAAACCATTTGTGGTTCGGTCGGATGCCAGTTCCATCGGGATCGGTGGTGCTTTGTTTCAGGAGCATTTTATGATGTTCTTCATCCAGTCCTTTCGTGAGTCGAAAACTTCTACCCGAAACTCGATACAGTACTATCGAGAGAGAATGCTTGGCTATTGTGTGGGTGATTACGAAGCTAGGTAGATATCTCTGGGGAAGGACATTTGTTTTTCCAGACAGATCATCGCCCTTTGGACTTACCTCCAGTCTTGTGTTTTCAAAAATGCAAGGATTATGAGGTGGTCCCTGTCATTGCAGGAGTACAGGTTCACTGTTACTCCCATCTCTGGTACTGCAAATCTGTTTGCAGATTTTCTCAGCCGTTGAGAAAATGAAATGCTGATGTTTTGGTTTTTTTTTTTTTTTTGTGATCATGTTTGCAATATGACCTGATTGTATGCTATTTAGTATACTGTTTTACATGATGATTACTGTTGCGTGTTCGGATCACGTCAAGTTTCTTGGATACTCTCAATGTCAATTTCTGCTATTTTGTTTGTATCCATGGATAAGAATTTGAAGGTGATGTTTGAATTATCATGTTTCTATGATAAATTTCGAGGTAGTGAATTAATGATAGAATTTTGTCTTGGAGATATTGTCATTTTGAGTGTGTACCTTGGTTTTCCTTATAGTTAAAGATCGCTGGTGCGCTTTTTTTGTAAGGGGGGGGGTACTGTAAAGAAAATTTTTTAATTTTTATAGGTTTTCATTAATTGGTGTTTAGTATAGAAATAGAGGTGCATTTATTTTATTGCAGTGTATAAGCGCACCCAACTTGTATAAAAGTTGATATGCTGATGCAGACTGTGTGTAGCCCGTGCACAGGTTTTAGAGGGGAGATGCCCTGGATCTCGTGCAGTTTTTATAAGGGGTGAGCTTTAAGTTTGTATGTGTGGCGGTCGATGTTTAGCTGTTTGCTGTGACAGACCGAGAGAGAGAGCGTGCGCTGTCTGCTGTGACAGACCCAGAGAGCGTTTAAAACGCTAGTAAGTCCTGGGGAGAGAGGGCCGGGTAAGTTGAAGACTTAGTGTTGTTAAGTTATAATATTTCATTTTCTTTACAGCTTGGTTTTGTTTATGGTTTATGATAGTATTACGATGGGAAAATGTTTGACAAGTATATGAAAATTATTCTTTCATTGTTTTATAGATTCGAGATGGTTCGAGGCCGTGTGAGGAGACAAGCTTTTCTGTTTTATATAATAAATTGTCTTGTTTGTTGAAATGAATTGGAAATAATATTATTTATTTCTATTTATCTCAGAAATTGCCGAGGTGGAGACGGAAGGGAATGGTGGTTAGTTTTTCAGGTGGAGACGAAGCTGATAAATTTATTATTGGGAAATGTTAGGAACTGGGATAGTAATGGTGGTGTTCCCAGACTTTGTAGAGGTGCCATGCTCCGCTACGGGAGTGAGAAGCTGGAGGAGCTCCTGCCGTAGACGTTTGAGGCTGCACCGGGTTTTGAAGATGTACAGATGGCATGCTCCGCTACGGGAAGTGAGAAGTGGAGGAGTCCCTGCCCTAGGCGTTTGAGGCTGCACCGGTCGTGAAGACTTACAGAAGGAAGGTTTCCCGGCTACGTTTGGCTAGTCGCGGAGCCAGACCCAGGTTGGGGTCGTTGACGTCGTCCTGGTGAACTTCAGGGGAGAGAGGCGACGAGGAAGGACTTTGGAGGGAAACTTTCAGTGATGTTCAGCTAAGTGAAAAAACCTTTTAAAACTTTCCCCATTTCTTTCTGCTCTACACCCGGAGTTCTGAGTGTAGACATTTTCTAATAATTTAATAAAGAAGGGGTGGTATTTTTACAAAGTCTAAGTGTTATATCCTGGGTAAGAACGCGTATGGAGTAAGATTGTGTGTGATGTGAGATATTTATTTCTGTCTCAGTTTTGTGCTTTACATTGTTGAATTCCAATTGCTTACTCAGAGGAAATATGTTTAGCTCTTTTAGTTTTTCGTCTGTTGTTAGAGACCAGCTGGATGGAGTAGTTTTGCTGCACGTCTTTGGAGAGAATCCAACCTTTTTGTGGACGTCACACTCGCGTCCCACACTGTTGAAGCGTAATTGATACGTGACTGTAACAATTTAAAAGGGAGACAAGATGGGTATTTTTGGTCAGTGGAGTGCTATTGTTGATTTGTCTAAAACGTTTGGAAAGTGAATGTATGCCTTATTGTTCAGTATTGTTTTTGGATCGATTGATAATGCGATTGGAATATTCAAAATTATGAGAGAATGTTCACCAGATTTAATAATAATAAATGGTAATGTATGGATTTTATATAGCGCAATTCTTGGGGTCAACTCATTGTGCTCAACACACTCAAACACTCGCACTAACATGTTTTCACACACACACACACACACACACACACACACACACACACACACACACACACACACACACCTACCGACACAGGCGCACTTATCAAGTTCATCGGTTCAAGCGTAAACAATGCAGTTTTGCATGCAGTACATAAAACGTCAGGTCAGAATAATAGACTTCCGTAACAGATTTCCGTAAGTTGCTAGTGCTTTGCGGAAGGTTCGAGAATGTTGTAGAAACTGACCAAATTACATTTGCATGCGGTCGTCGCGATTTCATTGGTTTAGCTTACTAATATGCAGAATAGTCTAGAAAAGAATAATCAAGTAGGTTCGAGAATATTCTTTCGATATCATACAAAAGAATAAGAGCTGTGCGACTGAGAGAGAGACGCACAGACAAGAGAGAGAGAGAGAAATGAGATTTGTTGAAGAGTTCTAGTCTAGAAGTGTTCGAGTCTTCATTGAGTTTGAATCTAGTCGACGAGAAGCTGCAATTAGTAGAATATTCGCTGCTGCATGTACGATTGAGTTCCTGTACGACTTATTGAACCTGAAGGTCAGTGGTTTGTTTTGTTCCTACATTCTCCAACGTGTGTAAATAAACGGATCCTCTTCGTTTCAATACCGCCTGGTGTATTTTGTCGTCTGCGAGCCGAACACCTACCACAGGGTCTACAATGAACTCTTACAAGCTATAGTACTGCACTTACCTTGTGCTGATATGAGGAAGGCAGCGCATTTTAGCAGTGTAACATTTGGGGGCCAAGCCGAAGATCCTGCTACATTGATATTTATTCCAGAGACATTATTCACTAGCCTGTACTAAACGAACTGCGATTTTGAAGGCGCCAGTCCAGATCTACGTCGACAAACGCCGTCAGATACTGCATCGGCTGCCGTCTGAGAAGAATCGAAACTTAGATCAAAACGTTCAGCGTCAAGAAAGTCTTTAGCCTTGTTTCCGTACACACAGGGGGTGTGCACAGAGTTTAGTGCAGTCTAAGGAAGTGGAGGAAACTGTTGCCTGTGTCTGCAAGAGCAATCAGGATTTTAGAGAGCTAGGAGAGTCAAACGGAAGACTGTTGCCCGAGTCTGTAGTTGAGCATTGGAAAATATTGTTTCAGTGACTGATTGCTGACGTTAGTCTGAGTTACCATGGAATACGTAAAGATTGGAAAGGAACTAGGCCTTGAAGGTGATGAACTCAGGAAATATGTTCAAGAGGCTGAGGCTGCAGCAAGAGAACTGGAAAAAAACGAAAAATAGAATTGGCAGCTGAAGAGAAGAGAAGAGAGCAAGAACGTGAGAGAAGGAAAGACAGGAAGAACGTGAAGAGAAGGAAAGACAGGAAGAAGAACGTGAAGAGAAGAAAGACAGGAAGAACGTGAAGAGAAGGAAAGACAGGACGAACGTGAAGAGAAGAAAAGACAGGACGAACGTGAAGAGAAGGAAAGACAGGAAGAACGTGAAGTGAAGAGAAGACAGCAAGATAGTGAAAGAGAAGAACGAGCTGCTGAAAGAGAATTGGAAAGACTTGAAATAGAACATCAAGAGAAAGAGAGACAAGAGAATTTGAACATCAATAGAAAGAGAGACAAAGAAGAATTTGAACTGCGAATGGCCGAAGTAAACGTTTGAAATGGCGAACGCATTTCCCAGTCAGAAACTGAGGTTGCCAAAAGACCACGTCTTCCAGCTTTCGTAGATGGGTAAAGACACACTCGACAGTTATCTTGAACGTTTTGAACGCCATTCTGAAGCAATGAGATAGCCAAAAGAGCAGTGGGCTACCAACTTAAGTGCCCTTTTGACTGGTCATGCCCTTGAGGTATATTCAAGACTACCCCGAGAAGAAGCAAATGAAATATGGAACAATGAAAACAGAACTTCTTCGAAGTTATGATTTTTCTGAACAAGGCTTCCACAAAACGTTTTCGGTCCAGTGGCCAGAGAAGAACGAAAGTCCTGCTCAATTCCTAACCAGTATTCAAAACTATTAAGAGATGGCTGGAGTTGGCTGGAAGAAAGCAAGACTATGATGGCTTGTCACATCTGGTCCTGAAAGAACAATTTGTAGAATCATGTTCCTAAAGACCTTGCATCCCACCTTCCACAAGAGAAGGACCAGAGCCTGAATACTTGACTGAAGCTGCAACAGAGGATCCTAGAGTCTCACAATTGGACCCTTGACACTAGATAAAACCATCTACAGACCGGATACGACCAGTCTAGGTTCCAAATATATCAATCCACCGTTGAAATGCTTCAACTGCGACGCCTGGGTCACAAGGCTGCTGAATGCAG
>CM031624.1:30490444-30495650 GCA_018398815.1 Conus ventricosus | reverse complement strand
TCCCCTGGAAACTCAGGCAACAAAATCTCTCCTTCTTCTGCTGGGTCTCCTCACCTCATCAATGATTGCTGCTGCGCATGTGCTGATCTCACGCTGAATATATTGCGGATAAATTTGCATGAAAAGTTTGATTTCATTCACATCGATTCGTAGTCCTGATACCTTTCATGATGGTGAAGGGTCCCTTCCAATGCATCAGCAGCTGTTGTGATCCGTGGGAAGCAGTACAGGACTTGATTCCACTGGAATGCTTCTCCCTTCCTGTCATATGCTTTCTGGACGACCCTAGCTCCTGCAACTCTCCCTTGCGACCTACATGTCTCCTCGAGCCTATTGCGTAAGTCTACCAATACTGATATGTGGTTTTGACTTTTCGGACCCCTGTTCTCCGGACCACAGCTCTTGAGAATGCACACCGGTCCCCGAAACTGTCCGCCATACAGCAGCTCAAATGGCGAAAAGCCTGTGCTTTCTGAGGGGCTTCTCCTGTAGGCAAACAGTGCCGCTGGAATGTAGCGGTCCCAATCTGCTGGCCTTTCCTCACAGAGCTTCTTTAAGATGCCCTTCAGCACACCGTTGAATCTTTCCACCAAGCCATTGCATTGTGGATGGTATGGGGTAGTGAGCAGCTGTGTGATCCCTAGCAGCCTGTTGACCTCCTTCATCACGCCTGAGGTGAACTGTGACCCCCTGTCACTGAGAATTTGTGTGGCACACCCACGCGAGAGAAGATGTCTACCAGCCCTTCAGCGACCTGTTGCGTATCTATGCCTTTCAATGCAACCGCTTCTGGGTATCTGGTCGCGTAGTCCACCAGCGTCAACACATACCTGTGCCCGCCTTTGGAACAGGGCGCGATTGGGCCAATCAGATCAACAGCCACTCTCCTGAACGGTGTGTCAATTAAAGGGGGATGTTTAAGAGGCGCCTTCCTCTTCACCCCTCTTGTGGCTGACCTTTGACACACATCACATGACATGCAGAACCGCTTTATGTCTGCCATTGCTCCTGGCCAATGAAAGTCATCAAAGACTCGGTTCGCTGTTTTGCTGGGCCGAGATGACCGCCATGAGCGACTCGTGACCCACTGACATGACAGTGTTACGATAACATGCTGGTACCTCTAACTGAGTGGTCACCTTACCTGTCTTCCCTTGGTGAACACTCGGTACAACAGCCCGCCTTTCACAAGAAATTCTGTCTCACCTCCTCTAACCTCCTGTTTCTCTCCACCTCTTGCCAACTCCCAAGACTTCAACGAGCGAAGGGTCTTGTTCCTGTTTCAGCCCTAAACTCATCAGGCGACACGTCTATGCCCGACTTCCTTCCTGGAAACAACTAACGGTTTAACAACCTTTCCTCCTTCTTGCTCCGTGTTTGAACTGCTGCCCCGTAGCAGTCAACAACTCAGGATCCCCTGGATCCCTTGCACCTGGAATATTTTCCAATGATCAGATCGTGAAGGGGTTTCTCATCACCAACGCAGGACAACCCGCCTGAGAAGTAAGGGGTACGTACTTCTATCTTAGCACTGAAACTCCCTCACAGTGCCATCGATTAGAGTACAGGTCTGGATTTGCCCTGTCAAATCCCTTTATCGACCAGCGTTGTTCGTACTACACGCATGAACAACCAGTGTCTCGTAACACTTTCAAACCTCTGCTGGCCAATCCACCCTTCTTCCACTGGTAACGACCATCAGCCTAGTGCCCTCCATCCCTGACAAATGACTGCTGTCAGTGCTAGCCATAGGCTGCACTCTACCCCTTCCGACTGAATCCCTTTTGGTTCCACTGCAGGTCGTTTCCTTGACGACCCTTATCCACCTCTTGCAAGGCTGCTGCCTTCTGGAACCTCATGCGACAATCCCCGCCACATTCCCTTTCTGTGACAATAAAACCTAATGTCCCTTGCCCTTCCTTCTGCCCCCCCCATGGGTTTGCAGACTTTGAAAGAAAACTCCCCTAGTCTCCTTGCACTCTTCTCACCTGTGCCTAGCACCTGTTTCTCCTGCACCTTCGTGCCCAAACGTGCCTCTCTATACACCCTGCGAATTTTCAACAACTCCCCTGCTGTCTCTGGCTGCCCTTTCTTTCAAATGTATGGTTAACTCGGGGCCGCAACCTGACAAAATCTGTTCTTTCATAACTAGCTCTTTCAATTCAGCGAACTCCTTCTTCGTACCGCTCAACTCTAACCACTTTTCAAAATATGATCTAGACGTGCACCAAACTGAGTGTACGTTTCCCCTGCTTGCAATCTAGCTGAACGAAATTTCTTCCTAAAACCCTTTTCCTCTGTGAGGTCAAAATCCCTTCTTAAAGACTCCTTCCCCGCACCAAAATCAGACTGTTGTTTGTGGTAACGCAGTAAAAATCTGCAATGCCTTACCGTCAGTAACGCCGACAAATGACTGCCCACTCTTCGGGGGGCCCAAACCCGATGGTCGCAAACGTTTCGAAACGACTGAGTATGCATCAATCGAATCGGTCCCTTCAGAGAATTTTGGACAACTTGGGTCGGGGGGCATAGCTACGCACAGAGTCACTGGAAAGTGAACTACCATCATCGGTGGTCTCCCTTTGTATTCTCACTTTCTTAGCTCTAATTAAACCCTTAATCTCTCCGTTTCCTGCGCTTCCCTTAGTTTTTTCGGTTTCCTGCGCCTCCCTTATTCTTTCTGTTTCCTGCTTCATTCTTTCTGTTTCCTGCGCTTCCCTTATTCTTTGTTTCCCTGCTTCATTCTTTTGTTTCCTGCGCCTCTACTGCGATACGGCGTCTTTCCCCCTCGCTCTTTCCCTTTCCCATCTTTTGTTGGTTTTCAACAAATGCACGCAATCATCTCCTGAGTAACCTAAATCACGAGGCGACGCTCACAAGTTGTTAATAGGGGTGTTCTTTTCTTCCGCCATTATATCTCTTTCCTTTTTTTTTTTTTTTTGAACAAGATTTTACTACTACGCAGCCAAAATGGTGGTTTCCGACACGAGTGACGTAATGCACAATCCTATGAATGATAATATTAGTTGGGCCCAACGTGTTAGTTTTTATAAGACGCCCAGCGCCTGACCCAACTATGAGAGTGAATTATAGGAATCTGTGCGAAATGATTTACTCGGGGGGCTGAAATGCCAACCCTAGTTTAACTATCTTGGAAGAAATGCCAAGCCTAGTATTTAACTATCTTGGGAACATACAGTAAGAAAAACCCCTTGTCTTAGGATTACAATACTTGAATCCCACCCAGCTTCCTCTTGAGAAGTTGAACAATTATAATTAAATGGGCCAGAATCATCCTGGCAAGCTCGCCAATAAATTGTCAACCTCGGTGTAATGTCAGGGGAAAGGAAGGACTAGCGCACAGCCCAAACACACTCACAGCTTGCTTACAATCTCATTCATATATCATGCTTTTCAGTCACATCAAACCACTAGTAAAGTCTATAACTTTACTTTTACATGATCATGGAAAGAAACATCAATGCATATAGAATCAAACAAAATAAAACATTCTCTCTTTCTTGAACTTCACAAATCATTTATCTAAAACATCATTAACTAACCCGGGTATAAATAGATTTCTACTTTACCTGGCCAGGTGATCTTAAACTATTCACGAATCACTGTCTTTTCTTTTCTTTTTTTTTTCTTTTCACTGTCACTTTCACAACACGACAAAAACTGCCGGCACTGGTTTTGGTCTGATGGCGCCTGGTCAGGTGAGATGTTGGCGTTGGTCTGGGGTTTTCTGCTTGGCGAAGTGACGCTGCCAGGTATGAGGTCCGAACCCCGGTTAGGGTAAAAACAGGGGACTATCAACATCGATCTGTTCTCCTTTCTTTCTTCCTGCATTAACGCATTGCACTCTCTCTCTCTCTCTCTTCTAGTCTGCTCTTATCAAATGGACATGGTTGCTTTTCTTTTTTTTTTTTCTTTTCTTTCTTTTTTCTTCATAAATTAGCAACTCTTTCTCTCTCTCACATCTCTCCTCAGTCCTTCCTCTGCAGACTATCTCATGCAAATCTCTCAACTTGGTTCTTTTCTCCTCATTCTCTTTTCTCTCTCTGCCCTTCTCTCCTGCAGAGCTCCACTCAGAACCTCCTCTCCCTCTCTCTCTCTATTCGTTCTTCCCCTCGTTCTGCCGTTCTCTCACTCACGCATTCCTTTATTCGTTCCGATCTGTCCAAAACGGCGAGTAACCATTGGTCAGTATTTTTACCCCTGACACCCGGGTTTGTCTCCCTCTAATTCCTTTGGACCGTTCAAATCATGCCCAGTCCGTCTACACGCCTTACTCTCTGTTGTGGTCAATTGGTCATTTAATTGATTAGCTAGATTTCACCCCCCACCACACACTACCTTCCCCCCTTCCCTACTTCACTGGCGCGGTGTGGCTTAAGGGGTTTGGACACTGGTCAATCTAAATTGGCCAGCTGAGTTGGGTGGCACCAGGGACGTCCGATTTAACAATGACGTTGGTTCCACAAAGTGGCTAGATGAGCTTGAGCTCGGCTCTGCGACTCGTCTCGCTAGACATCGAGGCGTCGGTCAAAGCCGCTTAGTCAGACTGGGTGGGTCGGACCGTCTTCGGTGAAACCTTCCACTAAGCTTAATTGGCCGGGACCCGCCCTAGGGGCCCCGTCTCTCTGACGCCTAGAATGTTTGATTTTGGGACTTAGGTCCGAACAAATTGCTGGCGACTCCCCAAGTTAGGTTGTTCCCCCCAAGTTAGGTTGTTTCCCCAAGTTAGGTTGTTTCATTTTTTTGTCCGTGACACAGATATATGTTGTTGTTGTTTTTCGGGCTCTAACTCAGAGTGAAGTGTGCTTGAGCTCTAATAGGAAGACTGGTAACACAAATTCGAGTTTCATCAAATTGAATGATGCGACTTTGAGAGTGCTGCTTAAATTTCCTGACCAACGCTGCAGGTGTCTGTATCTTTCGGTCTGGTTGAGGCCAGGATATATTATGATAGTAAGCAAAGAGGGACAGCCCTGTCACCGTAGTGTCTAACCAATATGGACCTCCATAGCGCTTCATTGTCGTCCCCATCCTCATGCAATAAAAAAAAATTGTCACATAATTATACAGGGCCTTTTATGCCGTTCTCTCATGGTAACCTCAGTTTCGATTAACCTCCACGCCTTGCTTATGGTGACCTCCTTTTGGGGGGGCTTCTGCTGAACTCTTGGGACTGTCGCTGGTT
>CM031624.1:30475444-30480444 GCA_018398815.1 Conus ventricosus | reverse complement strand
GTTGTGTGTGTGTGTTTGGTGTGTGTGTGTGTGTGTCTGCGTGTGTGTGTGTGTGTGCGCACGCGTGCGCGCTCTCTCTCTCACACACACAGACACAGACACACACAGACACACACACACAGACACACAGACACACAGACACACACACACACACACACACACACACCCCACACACACACACACACACACCACACACACACACACACACACACACACACACACACACACACCACACACTTACATATATTACACACGTCTTAATGCAGAAAACTACTAATCGATTTCTCTAAAAGCTTTTTTCTTTTTCGTTTTTTTTCCCTTGATTTGAATAGTCTGTTCATTAGAATGAAACTACTGAATAATTTCCGTCTGTTGTTGAGACTTGTCTTTCTTTTTTTTTCCCTCTCCTTCTTCTTCTTCTTCTTCTTCTTCTTCTTCTTATTCTTCTTCTTCTTCTTCTTCTTCTTCTTCTTCTTCTTCGTTCTTCTTCTTCTTTCTTCTTCATAATTCATCATAATCATCATCATGATAATATCATCACTCATCTTCTTCTTCTTCTTCTTCTTCTTCTTCTTCTTCTTCTTCTTCTTCTTCTTCTTCTTCTTTTTCCCCTCCTTTCCTTCTTCTCCTTCTTCTTCTCTTCGTCTTCTCTCTTCTTCTTCTTCTTCTTCTTCTTCTTCTTCTTCTTCTTCTTTCTTTTCTTCTCTTCTTCTTCTTCTTCTTCATAATTCATCATTATCATCATCATGATAATCATCATCATCATCATCTTCTTCTTCTTCTTCTTCTCTTCTTCTTCTTCTTCTTCTTTCTTCTTCTTCTTCTTCTTCTTCTTCTTCTTCTTCTTCTTCTTCTTCGTCTTCTTTTCATCTAACAATGTTGCATCCCTGTCCTTATGAACACAGTCATATGCACACAGAACAATACTTCGCCTGTCACGAAAAAAGCATCTGACACCTCTCTTTCAGTAGGGCAGACGAGAATTCTATTTTTTTGTTTTTTGTTTTGGTCATTAAAGAAAAAAAGAAACAAAATCCCTTCTACTCACGCCTGACTTCTTTTGCCGCAAGTTTTTTTTTTTTTTTTTTTATCACACGCGATATCGCAATGTATATCTTTTACACACTCAAAGCCAGAGAAAATCTATTATAAGAAAATAAATACCAAGAGGGCTGGCAATGTTACCTAAACATATCATAAGATTAGAAAAATGAAACTTAATCACGAAACAGACGAGAATGGAAGATGGAACTGGAAGAAGAATGATAGAATTTGTGTAAAATAATGAGGAAAAAATGATAGACTATTTCTGAAGGAGAGACTGGAATAAACTGAGAAAGATTTGACAAATGTACATAAGTGAAATATCTGAAAAAGGATGACGTCCTTGCATATGCATATCTACTTTGTACAAGTGCATGACGACGGAAGGTGGGATCATGATAACAGAAAGATGGAAGTAATGTAGAGATGTATGTTGGATGAATATGTGTAACATGTGTATATGTATAAGTAGGCATGGATTAGAAGACAAGAAAACATAGACCAATGTATATACAATAATAGAAAGAGGCACTTAAAGATAGCAAGTAAAATGATAAAGTACATTATATGTACGGGCATAACAAAGAATAAGCCAAAACCAAAACCAGGTTATTATGTACAGATTGAAGTAAAGGTCGTGGTCGGCCTTATGCTGAATGTGGCACGTCCTCTGTGTGAAAGCAAGAGAGCGTTCCATATTCGGCCTAGGGCGACCCAGAACATGGAAAACATAAAACAAATAATCTCAAGAAGGTCTATGTTTTTGCTGTGTTTATATGCGCCTTGGTAATCTTACTTTCAGATAAAGTTGTTGGCATGCAGGTTACATGTTCAGGGCTTTGGGTGCGAGCTTGTGAGTCGGGCCGGCGCGGCTCGAGGTCTCCCACCCCCTCCCCCTCTCTTGTGCTTCCGCTGTGGTGGGGGGGGGGGGGGGAGGGGGGCGAGGATACGGTGCGTGCGGCTGGGACAGGAACAAAAGACGTCGGAGCACAGCTGCCGGCCGGCTCGCCCCGTGCGGCTCGTTGTCTCTCCACCCCCCCCCCCCCCCCCCCGCCCCCTCTTGCGATGCTCCCGCTGTTGGGGGGGGGGGGGGGGGCCTGGCCCGGACAGCAACAAGAGACGTCGTAGCCGGACAGCAACAAGAGACGTCGGAGCCGGACAGCAACAAGAGACGTCGGAGCCGGACAGCAAACAAGAGACGTCGGAGCCGGACAGCAACAAGAGACGTCGGAGCACAGCTGTCGGCCGTCGCGCCCCGTGCGGCTCGCGGTCTCCCCCCTCCCCCCACCCCCTTGCGGCTCGCGGGTCCCACCCCCCTCCTCCCCTCCTTTGCGCTCCCCCTGTGATTGGGGGGTCAGGTGGGGGGACGCGGGGCGGGCGAACAGCAACAAGGCCTGTTCTTAATTTTGCCTGGGTGACTAGTATTACAAAGGTTCGAGGATATATATGTTGGTATACAATAGTGTTGATTATTAACCTTAGAAAGTATTGTCTTGATTAACTAGTATGTTTTGTGAATATTTATAATATGTAATTGACGTAAATTATAGGGATGGTTTTCCGGTATGTTCTTGATTGCAATGAAGTCACTATATTACTCAACCATACCCTAACCCCACCCTAACCCTAAAACCTAACTTGAGTTTTGGAAAAAAAAAAACTATCTCTGAAACAGGCCTTCATAGCGAGAGAATCAGGAATCCCGAATTCTGAGGCTGGTGCCTTCTTACTGAGACTAAACTGATGCAAACGAACGAGAACTATGTTTCATTTCATTTGATACTGTTTTCTTTGGAAAAACCGAAAATTTGACGCTGTGAAGTCTTTGTGTACAGACCTTTGGCCTCACAATAAATTCATTGTTTGTGTTTGTAGTAAATGCCACACACACACACACACACACCACACACACCACAACACACACACACACACACACACACACACACACACACACACACACACACACACACACACACACACACACACCACACACACACACACACACACACACACACACACCACACACACACACACACACACACACACCATGCAAACAAACATTTGCTCGCACGCACATATAGACCCTTTCGCCACATCCAAACACTTACTGTGTGGAAAAAAAGGTGTCAGATACAATTGTGCGTTATGGGCAAATGATTGCTTCTGTGTGCCTGTGATTGAGTCCATGAGGAGGGGCATGCAACATTGTTATATATTTTTTAACAAAAGAAGAAGAAGAAGAAGAAGAAGAAAAGAAGAAGAAAGAAGAAGAAAAAAAAGAAAAAGAAGAAAAAAGAAAAGGAAAAAGGGGAAAAAAAAGGAAAAGGGAAAAAAGAAAAACGGAAAAAAAAAGTCGCAAAAGCTAAAGGGAAAAAATATTCAAAAGTTTTTATTAAAAAAGGGGATTGTTTACACCAAAAAAAATCCCTTATAAAAACCCGATAGGGTTTCCCTGCTTTTGGTCTGTGTTTTTGGGCCCTGTGTGGTGTGCGGATACGCGCATGCGCGCGCGCGCCGCGCGTGTGTGGTGTGTAGGGTGTGGTGTGTGTGTGTGTGTGTTGTTTGTGTGGGGTTATGTGTGTGTGGTGTGTTGTGTGTTGTGGTGTGTTGTGTTTTTGTGTTGGGTGTGTGGTGTTGTTGTTGTGTTTTGTGTGTTTTTGTGGTTGTTGTGTGTGTGTGTGTGTGTGTCTGTGTGTGTGTTTGTGTGTGTGCATTCACTGAACACAAACAATGATTTTTTTTTTTAAAAACGGGGGGGGGGGGGTTTTAAAAAATGTTAGTAAGACATTTAAGGGTTTGACCAACGTTTTTTCCAAATGGGTAGGCAGCATTGCTAATCGTGCGACGAGACCCCCTTTTTTAATTCTGTCAACTTAGATTTTGATTTCTCCATCAGGTAAAATCATGGCAATGTAGTCTCACAATTTAAGATATGATGACCGTTTTCTGGATAGCCCGCCCTGACCCTCTGGGCTGAAACGAAACTAAAACTTAAAAACAAAAAAATTGTTGTTTTTGTTTTTTTTTTAAAAAGGGGGGGAGGGAGTTTTAAAAGGGAAAAAAACATTTCGCAAAAAAAGAAGTGAGGCAAAGAAAAAATTTGGGTTTTTTTTTTTTTTTTTTTTTTCCCCTTTTTGTTACAAAAAAAAAAAAACAAAATATCTTCAAATGTACCGGTTTTAAGAAAGGGCAGATGCAAAAATTTTTTTGCGAGGGAATGATTGTTTCGTTGCTTTTGAGTGCACTCGGGGCGGTAGCAACTTTTTTTCATGTTAAAAAAAGAAGAAAAAGAAAAAAAAGAAAAGAAGAAGAAAAAAGAAAGGAAAAAAGAAGAAGAAAGAAGAAGAAGAAGAAGAAAAAAATAAAAGGGGAACGAAAGAAAAATCTCAAAGCGACGGAAAATTTGAGCAGTTTCAATTTAAAGAAGGGGGTTTTTTTAAAAAAAAGGTTAAAAAACCAAGTTGGGGGTTTACTGTATATGGACGGGTGTGTGGGGTGTGTGTGTGGGGTGGGTGTGTGTGTGTGTGTGGTGTGTGTGTGTGGTGTGGTGTGGTGGTGTGTGTTGTGTGTGTGTGTGTTGGGGAGTTTTGTGTGTGGTTGTGTTGGGGGGGGGGAGTGGGGGGAGTGGGGGTTTTGTGGGGTTGTGTTGGGGGGGGGTGGGGGGGGTGTGTGTGTGTTGTGTGTGGTTGTGGTGTGTGTTGTGTGGTGTGTGTTGTGTTGTTTTGGTGGGGTGTGGGGTTTTGTGTGTTGGTTGTGTGTTGGTGTGGGTGGTGGTGAGTGGGGGGTGGGTTGGTGTGTGTGGTGTGTGTTGTGTTTTGTGTGGGGGTTGTTTGGGTGTGTGTGTGTGTGGTTGTGTGTGTGTGTGTGTGGGGGTGGTGTGTGTGTTTGTGTGTGTGTGGTGGTTCACTCCACACAAACAAGAAATTAAAAAAAAAAAAGGAGGTGGGGGGGGGGTG
>CM031624.1:30461977-30472844 GCA_018398815.1 Conus ventricosus | reverse complement strand
AATGGGGTATATTAAGATCATAAACAACAAGCACAAATCACTGTTGACGTAAATGAAAAAAATCTTTCAGGACTAAATGATTAATCTTAACATTTAGGCTCATAGGGTTTTATTATACTGAACAATTTTGACGAGAGTATGATAAAAATAATAACTGAATTAGATTAAACTCCTGTTATAAAACTATGAGCAGTTAAACTTTATGACAAAAACTCCTCATTGCTCATTGATTTGTGGGCAGACTGGTTGTGGAAAAACAATATTTATCCTCGACCTGTTACAAACAGTTATCGTTATAATTTATCATATTGTGTTTTCTGTCCAACACTTAAATGGACAAAGCATATCATATAGAAGGTTTATGGAAGATGATGGCATATATTTAGTTAATCCTAGCAATAAAACTGAGTGAGTGTTTAGAACAGTTTTATAGACTGTTTGAAGGAACGCAGACACTATTTATTATAGATGACTGTTCGGCAGAAAGAGACATAGTTAAAAAGAGAAACACTTTGTCGAAACTAGCTTTCAGCGGAAGGCATGCTGGGATAAGTGTGTGGATTTTATGCCAGAAATATAACTCGGTTTTAAAAGACTTTAGAGAACAGTTAAAGACTGTAGTTTTATTTCACATGAAAGACAAAGACTCATTTGAAGAATGTTTGCGCGAAAATGATGTTATTGAAAATGACCAGGAAAAACACAGGATTAAGCAAAAACTGAAATCTAAAAAGTTAGTAAATAGTATTGAAAACGGATAACCCTACGCAGTACGTTTGTTTGTAGATAATCGTTATTTTTTAGTTATTGAAGTCTTACTGTCAGAGAACGGGAAGGGGCATTCTGGGTTACTTTCGCCCGAAACTGGGTGAGGGCGGAAGTGGCCCAGAATGCCCCTTTCCTGTTCTCTGTGTGTTTTTATCGTTTTTCTGTGAACTGCGATCTTTTGTTTTCCGCCACAATGGGTGTGGACATTGAGGCATACCGCAATGCGATCGGTACATTTGCACCCAAATTAGCCAACCTGTTGTTGAAGAAGAGAACTGACAAGAGATCCCGTGCATCCCTTTGAAGTATTTTGTGGCAAGGTACACAGTGGGTTGGATATCACTGTCTTTTTTAATGGATGGGCCTGTTGACACTGATCGCGCACAGTGTACCGTTCTTGTGTTTACAGCATCATTGCACGGGAGAACTGTGTCATAGTTTTGGCATGAGAAACTCAGTGTCTCCACTGACTGTGAAAAGGATTCCCTTCCGCACCTTAGCTACCGTGACAATTTGTTAGATGGGCCAACATTCTCTTTTGTGACAGCACCTTGTGCTACATATGACAGTCTTTCTGTACACCCACCACCAGACCTGCGTTTCCTGTTGCTGCTGTCCGGACAAGTGGAAACCAACCCAGGCCCAGCTCTATGAAAAACTCAAAAAGGCTCCCGTTGACATACAGTGGGGAACAGTCAGAAAGAATGGAAGCAAACTGAACAAGTTAATTGACATGATGAATGATACAAGGTCCCATGTACAGCGTTTAGAGGACAGTATTAACGAGAAATATGAACGTTTACAGATCAGTTCATACAAATACAGAACGTTGTCCCCACGTTGCAGTCATCAATAAAGAAGACTAGTGAACAGCTGGTCACATGAAAGAAGATCAGCGTCAGTTTGATTCCAGACTGAGACATCTTGAAGATGAAGTGGAGAGGCAGGAGCGCTATTCTCGGCGATCCAACTTGCTGCTGTATGGATTACGAGAAGAGGAAGGCGAATCCCACGATCGATGTATGGAGAGAGTGATTCAGCATCTGAATCACTATTTCCGTCAGAAAAGCTGGACGATGGACGACATCGATAGGGCACATCGTCTTGGCTTACCATCTCCCAACTCCAGCAGGCCACGCCCGGTCATTGTAAAATTCCACAGATGGAGGGACGCTATGGTTGTTATGAAAGACCGCGGGGAAGAGCCAGATGCGGGACTCGGACGGCATACGAGTGGCAGGGGACCTGACGAGGCAGCAGAGGAACACCATGGCGCAGCTCCATCAGGAAGGCAAGCATGGCTACTATTCCAGAGGCAAGCTGATCGTCACAGAATCCCGAAGACACCCAGACAGCAGTTACAGACGTGACAACAGGCTCCACCCCAGTCTTTACCCGCTGATGATCGCCCCTCTGTTACCACCCTTTTCCCACCAGTGTCCCCGCCCTACCTACGCTGATGCTGTGGCACAAAGCCAGGACACCACAGCTGCCTGTCCCCATCAGATGGAAGATGCCGACGACGCCGGTCTCTCCGAGGATCACACGCAGGACACAACATCAGGCGGAGTGCAGCACCGAGCCAACGCAAACAGTCCTCAGCGTGCAGGAGACGAGGACGACACTGCCGAGGAGGGTACCACTTCCAGCCGTTCTCATTGCCTCCCCGTGGTCATGGTCGGGGCTCTCCTCTGAGGACTCCGACAGAGCAGTCATCAACGGCAAAGAAAGATGCCAGTGGAGGGAGGGGACGAGGAGGTCACGTTTGGTGGGACAGCACGTTCTGATTGCAATCAGCCGCCCCGGCGACACCTGTGCGGACCAGAAACCAGAGGTCTGCTCTCTCTGCGTCCAGCCAAGCAACACTTCCCAAGGACTGGCACCGGAACACACCAACTCAAAATTCTGGCATGCCGAATTCCAGTTGTGTGAAATAGCAATCAGGCCATCGCCCTAGCTTTGATCCTTTTACCGACTTAATAGTGACACAAACAAATCTCAAACTGTTTGAACTCGACGATAACTCTGATGTGAAATGTAGCAACCGTTATGACGATAATGTGCATGCCGTCATTATGTCGATGATAATGACTCTCCACTGTCCGCAGTGACTCAGTGTGACCGCTCTGACAGTGCTGTTGAATCAGCCTTGTTCGTCAGTACACATCAAAGACTACGTTTTGTGTCATTTAATGTAGAAGGCATATGGAGGATTGCGAATGAACTTGATTTACCCCATTTTGTTGCAAAGTATGACTTTGTCCTCTTATTGGAAACTTTTTCCCACACTTTTCCTGATCATTAGCTCCTTCACATGTAGCATATGTTTCACCGGGTATTAAAGTATCAGACAGTGTACATGGTCGTCTATCAGGAGGTGTTGTTTTCCTTGTTCGAAAATCACTTAGTAAATATGTACGTAGAGTTGAATGTGAAATGGACAATATTGTTATTCTGAAAGTGTCCCGCCAGCTCATGGGAACCATGTCTGATTGCTTGGTAATTGGAGTTTACATTCCCCCTGAAAACTCGCCTTATTACCAGGAAACGGACATTTATAATGGTGTTAGTCTGTTGGAAGACTGCTTGCTCGATCTTGGAAATGAATTATATGATGTTCCAATTATGATTTGTGGAGATTTAAACTCACGAACTGGTTCCCTAAATTCACAAAAAAGCAACATATCAAACGAATTTTATGATTTACGAGCACCTGTGGACACGGAGGATGCAACTAATTCCCATGATAGATTACGTACGTCTTCAGATAGCATAGTCAACCCCTTTGGTCGCTTGTTGCTATCTGTATGTGACCAGTATGAGCTTTGTATCTTGAACGGATTGGAATCGAAGTCTTTTTCAGGGGAATATACATATATATCTGCAACTGGATGTAGTGTTGTGGATTACTGTTTGATTTCAAACCGGTTGCTAGACAGATGTGATTGTTTTAACGTTGTTCCTATGGTTGAATCGAAGCATGCGGCGATCGAAATATCTTTAAATGTATTTGCTGATGCGGGTTTTCCCAAAACTTGATTTCACCCATAAAGTCGTTTCAGTATGTATGTATAAATGGGACGAGAACAAGTATGAAACGTTCTCTGATCTGATGCATAATGAAAATGTCAAAAATATCATGGACGAAGCTGTGTCACTTATTGAAATTGATATAAATCAAGCCACTAAGCAAATTCAACGAATCTTTATATATGCTGGTGAATGTATGAAAAAAACTATACATGTTGGGTCAGAAAAGAGAAAAAGATGGTACGATCTTGAATGTAAACAGACTAGGGCTCTTTGCGCAGGAAACTGCACCAGTTGGGCAGATCTCACCTCGATACCGACAGAATAGCTTATTCTGGGGAAAAGAAGGCAGTACAAAGAGCTACTTGAATGTAAAAAGAAATCTTACAAGGAAAATATTTTGCATTCCTTGCACGACAATTTGAATAATCCAAGAAAGTTTTGGGATACGGTCCGTTCTGCATCACCCTCAGTTAGTGGACAAAACACAATAACTAAAACTGAATGGTTCGAGCATTTCACCAATGTTTTCAACGCCAGTGGCAATGACCGTAGCGATGATGATAGCATTGAGGGTAATGAAGATGCTAATCTTGACGCTCATGATGCAGCCCCAAGTCCCCATTTAACTGTGACACACTGAATGAGGCAATCACTATAGGAGAAATTCGGGACGCAGTACGAGCACTCAAAAGCCGAAAAGCTGCAGGTCCGGATGGTCTCATAGGAGAGTTTTATAAAAATGGTATAGAACATAATTTTGCCTTTCCTATTGAAATTCTTTAACTACCTGTTTGATCATGGATTGTTTCCAGATGAATGGTCCTTGTCAATTATCCAGCCCCTGCATAAAAAGGGTGACTTAAATATTCCTGACAATTATCGAGGAATCTCGCTTCTTAATATTTGTAGTAAACTGTACAGTTTATATTAAACAAACGTATCTCAAGATGGATTGATGTAAATGGTATTTTTGGCGAGGAGCAAGCTGGGTTTAGGGAAGGTTATTCCACAGCAGACCATGTTTTCACTATGTTCGCTATGGCTCAAAAGCAACTTTTGAGGCATAGAAAACTTTACGTGGCATTTTTAGATTTCCGCAAAGCTTTCGACACTGTGTGCAGAGGGAAATTATGGGCTGTTTTTACGCAAGTCTGGATTGCAAGGCAAGATATTTAATGCTCTAAGATCGATTTATCATGTCGTTAAAGCAACGGTACGTGTCCATGGTGAATTAACTGATGTATTTATGTGCCCTCGAGGGTTGAAGCAGGGAGAGGTGTGTCACCAGTTCTTTTCTCCTTATTCCTAAATGAGCTCACAAAAGACGTAGTTAATTTTGGCCGGCCATGGTATCCAGTTGTCCCCAGACTTTATACAAATATTGATACTGTTATTTGCTGATGACGTGACATTAACATCTGACAGCATCATTGGCCTTCAGACCAGCTGAAAAATCCTGTCTGATACAGCAGAACGCCTGGGTCTTATTGTAAATATGGAAAAATCAAATGTTGTTATTTTTCGTAATGGCGGACACTGGGCGGCGAATGAAAAATGGTGTTTTAATGGAAATGAACTTAAAATTGTGAACATGTACAAGTACCTGGGCATTTATTTGTCAACAAGATTTAGTTTTGTGTATACAATGTCTGATCTTGCAGAAAGAGCCAAGAAGGGAACAGTAGCATTGATAAGAATGTTGTGGTCCATTGGTGAACACTCACCTAAGATCTTTTTTAAGCTTTTTGATAGCCAAATACAGCCGATCCTGACTTATGGATCTGAAATATGGGGTTTAGTTGAAAATCAAGAATTAATCGAGAAGGTCCACTTGTTTGCATTAAAACGATTGATGGGTGTTAACCCCAAATCGCCTAAACCCTTTGATATACGGCGAAACAGCAGATACCCCTGTATGTTACAACGAATTTGAAATGTATAAAGTTCTGGTTACGCCTTGTTTACATGGATGACAATAGATATCCAAAGAAAGCTTACCATATGCTACTCAGCCTACAGAGTCAAAACTATCAAACTTGGGCATGTAAAATTAGAAATGTTTGTATAGACTTGGGTTTGGAGTAGTCTGGGAAGCTCAAGGGGTCGGAAATATAAGTATGTTTATGGCAACTTTTAAACAGAGACTTGTAGATTGTTTTCAAAAGGATTGGCATGCGAAATTAGAGTCATATACTTTCTATAATTTTTTTGCATCTTCAGACAATCCCTGTCAATTAGTACTCATTTATGTCAAATCATGAACATCAGGGTGCGTAACACGTTTCCAGGTTTAGAATTGGGATGTCCCCACTGAATTGTCATTTTATGCAGTACAATGTTGGCTCGAGCAGAGACGTTAACTGTCCATTTTGCACCAATGTGCCAGAGACAGAAGTGCATTTTTTGCTTGTTTGTCATACATATGAAACTCTTCGGAAAGAACTGATCCCAAAAAAGTACTACATCCGCCCATCTACGTTTAAATGTGTATTGCTACTCTCCTGTAACAACGAAATAATTGTAAGAAAAATGGCCTTATTTATTTTCAAAGCCTTAAAATTGAGACAAGAAAGAATGAAGTGGGTTACATGCTGTTAACATTGTGTTTCATTAACCTCACTCCATTGTATGGGCGATTGGCCTGACAATTAAACATTCGTGACTCGTGACTCGTGACTCGTGACTCTCTCTCTCACTCTCTCTTTCTCTCTCTCTAACACAGACACACACACAAACACTCACACACACACACACACACACACACACACACACACACACACACACACACACACACACACACACACACACACACACACACACACACACACACACACACACACACGTCCATATACAGTAAACGCCAACTTGGTTTCTTTAAGCCTTTTTTAAAAATAATCCCTTCATTACATTGAAACTGCTCAATATTTTCCGTCAGCTGTTGAGACTTTTCTTTCGTTCCTTTATCTTCTTCTTCTTCTTCTTCTTCTTCTTCTTCTTCTTCTTCTTCTCTTTTTTAACATGTAACAATGTTGCATACTCGTCCCCATGTAGACACTCACAAGCACACAGAAACAATCATTGCCTCGTCACGCAAAATTGCATCTGACACCTTTCTTTCAACACGGTACACTTGGAAGAATATTTTGATATTTTTTCTTTTCGTAATCAAAAAGGAAAAAAAAAAAGAAAAAAAAACCTCAATTGTACTCTTGCCTCACTTCGTTTTAGCGCAAGTGTTTTTTTTACCTGTAATATCTCCCTCCCCTCCTTTTAAAAACAAAACAAAAAACAACAACTTTTTGCAATATGTTTCTTTCAAGTTTTAGTTTCAGTTTCAGCACAGAGGCGTCACTGCGTGCAGGCTAGTCCATGTACGGTACATCATATCAGTTAAGCTGTGAGACTACATTGCACATGATTTTAACCTGATGGAAAAATCACTAAATAACTAAGTTGACAGAATTAAAAAACGGGTCTCGTCACTACGACTTAGCAGATGTCTGACCTACCCATTTGGTAAATGCGTTGGTCAGACCTTAAGTGTCTACCTAACATTGTTTAGCCCCCCTCCCCCCTGTTTTTAAAGAAAAATTCATTGTTTGTGTGTGCAGTGAATGCACACACACACACACACACACACACACAGACACACACACACACACACACACACACACACACACACACACACACACACACACACACACAGAGACACACACACACACACACACACACACACACACACACACACACATACACACAACACACACACACACACACACACACACACACACACACACACACCGCGCGCGCGCGCGCACGCGCGCCATGCGCGTATGCGCGCACACACACACAGGCACAAATACACAGACATCATAATGCAGGAAACGCCTACTCGGTTTTCATAAGGCATTTTTGTGTGTGTAAATAATCCCTTCATTACAATAAAACTTCTGAATATTTTCCGTCAGCTGTTGCGACTTTTCTTTCTTCCTGTTTTTCTACTTTTTCCCCTTCTCCTTCTTTTTCCCCTTCTCCTTCTTCTTCTCCTTCTTCTTCTTCTTCTTCTTCTCTTCTTCTTTTCCTTCTTTTTTCTTCTTCTTCTTCTTCTTCTTCTTCTTTCTTCTTCTTCTTCTTCATTTGTTAAAAGATATATAACAATGTTGCATGCCCGTCCTCATGGACTCAATCACAGGCACACAGAAGCAATCATTTGCCCATAACGCACAATTGTATCTGACACCTTTTTTTCCACACATGTAAGTGTTTGGATGTGGCGAAAGGGGTCTATATGTGCGTGCGAGCAAATGTTTGTTTGCATGGTGTGTGTTGTGTGGTGTGTGTGTGTGTGTGTGTGTTGTGTGTGTGTGTGTGTGTGTGTGTGTGTGTGTGTGTGTGTGTGTGTGTGTTCGTGTGTGTGCATTCACTACAAACACAAACAATGAATTTATTGTGAGGCCAAAGGTCTGTACACAAAGACTTCACATCGTCAAATTTTCGGTTTTTCCAAAGAAAACAGTATCAAATGAAATGAAACATAGTTCTCGTTCGTTTGCATAAGTTTAGTCTCTAGAGATCGTTTTTTTTTTCTCCAAAACTCAAGTTAGGTTTAGGGTTAGGGTGGGGTTAGGGTATGGTTGAGTAATATAGTGACTTCATTGCAATCAAGAACATACCGGAAAACCATCCCTATAATTTACGTCAACAAACATATTATAAATATTCACAAAACATACTAGTTAATCAAGACAATAATTTCTAAGGTTAATAATCAACACTATTGTATACCAACATATATATCCTCGAACCTTTGTAATATTAGTCACCCAGGCAAAATTAAGAACAGGCCTTGTTGTTATTCGCCCCCCCCCCCCCCCCCCCCCCGTCCCCCCCCCCCCCCCCCGACCCCCCAATCACAGCAGGAACGCAAAGGAGGGGAGGAGGGGGTGGGAACCTGCGAGCCGGAAGGGGGTGGGGGGAGGGGGGAGACTGCGAGCCGCACGGGGCGCGAGGGCCGACAGCTGTGCTCCGACGTCTCTTGTTTCCTGTTCCGCCCGCGCGCACCGCATCCTTCCCCCCCCCCCCCCCCCCCCACCCCCCACCACAGCGGAAGAACAAGAGAGGGGGGGGGGGGGGGGGACCGCGAGTCGCGCCGGCAGGAACACACAAGCTCGCACCCAATGCCCTGAACATGTAACCTGCATGCCAACAACTTGTATCTGAAAGTAAGATTACCGATGCGCATATAAACACAGCGAAAACATAGACCTTCTGAGATTATTTGTTTTATGTTTTTCCATGTTCTGGGTCGCCCTAGGCCCAATGTGGAACGCTCTCTTGCTTTCGCACAGAAGACGTGCCACATTCAGCGTAAGGCCGACCACGACCTTTACTTCATTATGTACATAATAACCTGGTTTTGGTTTTGGCTTATTCTTTGTTATGCTTGTACATATATGTACTTTACATTTTACTTGCTATCTTTAAGTGCCTCTTTCTATTATTGTATATACATTGGTCTATGTTTTCCTGTCTTCTAATCCATGCCTAACTATACATATACACATGTTACACATATTAAATCCAACATACATCTCTACATTACTTCCATCTTTCTGTTATCATGATCCCACCTTCCCGTCGTCATGCACTTGTATAAAGTAGATATGCACATGCAAGGACGTCTCCTTTTTCAGATATTTCACTTATGTTACATTTGTCCAATCTTTCTCAGTTATTCCAGTCTCTCCTTCAGAAATAGTCTATCATTTTTTCCTCATTATTTTACACAAATTCATCATTCTTCTTCCAGTTCCATCTTCCATTCTCGTCTGTTTCATGATTAAATTTTATTTTTCTAATCTTATGATATGTTTAGGTAACATTGCCAGCCCTCTTGGTATTTTTCTTTTCTTATAATAGATTTCTCTGGCTTTGAGTGTGTAAAAGATATACATTGCGATATTGCGTGTGATATCTATGTTATCATTTGTAGTAAATTTCAAGTCTAATTGTATTCAAGTTTCTAAAATGGTTTTGATATGTATTTCTCTCTTAATTGTCTGTAGTTTGGACAGATTGTTAGGAAATGTATTTCTGTTTCTTCCACTGGACAGCAGGGGCATGTTGTAATCACTAAATTGTCTATAAACTTCTTGTTAGTATGCAATTCATTTATTCCTAGCCTCATTCTTGTCAATGCTTTCCTGAACTTTGCTATAGTGATTTCGTGTATTCTTCTGTTTGGTGCATGGTTTTTAAACGAATAATATGTTGTAAAAAGTTCGCTGTTTGTAATTTTATTATGCCATGTGTGTTTAAAACAATCTAGCATTCTTTGCTTTAACCATTAATGAACCTGTGTTCATTTCTTGCCCCCTCATTGTTCCATACTTCTGAAAACCCATAACTGTCCTAAACATCTTTTTATTCCTAGAGCCCAATTTTTGTGGTTTGTTTACTTCTGTTTTTTCCCTCTCATATGCTTGATTCGGTATCCTGTCCGGTGTCATTTTACCAGTCTTAGCCAATATCTGATTGTCTTTATTGTACTATCTATGTATATCGGGTATCTGCCTAACTCTCCATATACTAATAGTTCGGTGTTTTCATTCCTACCCCTAGGTATTTTTTGCTTGCGAGTAAATGTACATTTTCTGCTGCTGAATAGTTAATTAGTCGCCATACTTCTGCTGCATATAGAAGTAATGGTTTAACCTGTGAATCTAAAAGTTGAAATAGATTTTCATGTCTATATGCCCTAAGCTATACATAGTTTTCATTATCTCTATCATCTTTCCTTTCGCTCTGCCTGCATATTCTGAGAGTGAGATAATCGACAGAAAGTTTAGTTGTTAATGTATAACCTAGGTATTTATAGCTGTTGACGACTTCAATTTCTTTTCCTTTATAATACCATTTTTCCTGTTTGTCTAGGTACCTCTTTTCTAAATGCCATGATTTTGTTTTGCAGATTCACTGTTAACCCTATGTGATCAGAAGTTTCTTGCAGGTTTTTAATTTGGTTCTGTAGTCCAGCTGGTGTCCGTGATATTAGTGATATACACCG
>CM031624.1:30429642-30447142 GCA_018398815.1 Conus ventricosus | reverse complement strand
CATCCAGGGCTCCTCTCGCCAAATCTCCGCCCTTCACACACCCATCCAGGGCTCCTCTCGCCAAATCTCCGCCCTTCACACGCCCATCCAGGGCTGCTCTCGCCAAATCTCCGCCCTTCACACACCCATCCAGGGCTCCTCTCGCCAAATCTCCGCCCTTCACACACCCATCCAGGGCTGCTCTCGCCAAATCTCCGCCCTTCACACACCCATCCAGGGCTCCTCTCGCCAAATCTCCGCCCTTCACACACCCATCCAGGGCTCCTCTCGACCAATCTCCGCCCTTCACACACCCATCCAGGGCTCCTCTCGCCAACTCTCCGCACTTCACACACCCATCCAGGGCTCCTCTCGCCAAATCTCCGCCCTTCACACACCCATCCAGGGCTCCTCTCGCCAAATCTCCGCCCTTCACACACCCATCCAGGGCTCCTCTCGCCAAATCTCCGCCCTTCACACACCCATCCAGGGCTCCTCTCGCCAAATCTCCGCCCTTCACACACCCATCCAGGGCTCCTCTCGCCAAATCTCCGCCCTTCACACACCCATCCAGGGCTCCTCTCGCCAAATCTCCGCCCTTCACACACCCATCCAGGGCTCCTCTCGACGAATCTCCGCCCTTCACACACCCATCCAGGGCTCCTCTCGCCAACTCTCCGCCCCTCACACACCCATCCAGGGCTCCTCTCGCCAAATCTCCGCCCTTCACACACCCATCCAGGGCTCCTCTCGCCAAATCTCCGCCCTTCACACACCCATCCAGGGCTCCTCTCGCCAAATCTCCGCCCTTCACACACCCATCCAGGGCTCCTCTCGACCAATCTCCGCCCTTCACACACCCATCCAGGGCTCCTCTCGCGAAATCTCCGCCCTTCACACACCCATCCAGGGCTCCTCTCGACCAATCTCCGCCCTTCGCACACCCATCCAGGGCTCCTCTCGACCAATCTCCACCCTTCACACACCCATCCAGGGCTCCTCTCGACCAATCTCCGCCCTTCACACACCCATCCAGGGCTCCTCTCGCCAAATCTCCGCCCTTCACTTACCCATCCAGGGCTCCTCTCGCCAAATCTCCGCCCTTCACACACCCATCCAGGGCTCCTCTCTCCAAAGCTCCGGCTCCATCACCTGCGGAGAAGTGTCAAGCCGCCACGAGGCCACTCAACCAAGGAGATCCTGCTCCTCGCTGGTGTTCTGTGACGTTTGAAGACAATCGTTCTTGCGTTGCGAAGCCAGACTGAATGAGTGCAACCCTTAGAGAGGAGAACACCACCGCGTCCAACCAGCGACAGTCCCAAGAGTTCAGCAGAAGACCCCCAAAAGGAGGTCACCATAGAGCAAGGCGTGGAGGTTAATCGAAACTGAGGTTACCATGAGAGAACGGCATAAAAGGCCACTGTATAATTATGTGACAATTTTATTTATTGCATGAGGATGGGGACGACAATGAAGCTGCTATGGAGGTCCATATTGGTTAGACACTACGTGACAGGGCTGTGCTCTTTGCTACTATCATAATATATCCTGGCCTCAACCAGGACCGAAAGATACAGACACCTGCAGCGTTGGTCAGAAATTTAAGCAGCACTCTCAAAGTCGCATCAGTCAAGTTGATGAAACTCGAATTTGTGTTACCAGTCTTCCTATTAGAGCTCAAAGCACACTTCACTCTGAGTTAAGCCCGAAAACAACAACAACATATATCTGTGTCACGGACAAAAAAATGAAACAACCTAACTTGGGGGAAACAACCTAACTTGGGGGAACAACCTAACTTGGGGAGTCGCCAGTCAATTTGTTCGGACCTAAGTCCAAACTCAAACATTTCTAGGCGTCAGAGAGACGGGCCCATAGGTCGGTCCGGCCAATTAAGCTTAGTGGAGAGGTTTCACCGAAGACGGTCCGACCCACCCATCTGACTAAGCGGCTTTGACCGACGCCTCGATGTCTAGCGAGACGAGTCGCAGAGCCGAGCTCAAGCTCATCATAGCCACTTTGTGGAACCAACGTCATTGTTACTCGGACGTCGTGGTGCCTACCCAGACTCAGCTGGCCAATTTAGATTGACCAGTGTCCACCACTTAAGCCACACCGCGCCAGTGAAGTAGGAAGGGGGAAGGTAGTGTGTGGTGGGGTGAAATCTAGCTAATCAATTAAATGACCAATTGACCACAACAGAGAGTAAGGCGTGTAGACGGGACTGTCATGATTTGAACGTCCAATGGAATTAGAGGGAGACAACCTCGGGTGTCAGGGGTAAAATACTGACCAATGTACTCGCCCGTTTTTGGACAGATCGGAACGAATAAAGGAATGCGTGAGTGAGAGAACGGCAGAACGAGGGGAAGAACGAATAGAGATAGAGAGGGAGAGAGAGGTTCTGAGTGGAGCTCTGCAGGAGAGAAGGGCAGAGAGAGAGAGAGATGAGGAGAGAAGAGAACCAAGTTGAGAGATTAGCATGAGATAGTCTGCAGAGAAGGACTGAGGAGAGATGTGAGAGAGAGAAAGAGTTGCTAATTTATGAAGAAGAAAAGAAAGAAAAGAAAAAAAAAAGAAAAGCAACCATGTCCATTTGATAAGAGCAGACTAGAAGAGAGAGAAGAGAGAGTGCAATGCGTTAATGCAGGAAGAAAGAAAGGAGAACAGATCGATGTTGATAGTCACTGTTCTACCCTAAACCGGGGGTTCGACCTCATACCTGGCAGCGTCACTTCGCCAAGCAAACCACAGACCAACGCCAACAGTCTCACCTGACCAGGCGCCATCAGACCAACACCATGCCGCAGTTGTGTCGTGTTGTGAAAGTGACAGTGAAAAGAAAAAGAAAAGAAAAGAAAAGACAGTGATCGTGAATAGTTAAGATCACCTGGCCAGGTAAAGTAGAAACTATTTATACCCGGGTTAGTTAATGATGTTTTAGATAAATGATTTGTGAAGTTCAAGGAAAGAGAGAATGTTTTATTTTGTTTGATTCTATATGCATTGATGTTTCTTTCCATGATCATGTATAGTAAAGTTATAGACTTTACTAGTGGTTTGATGTGACGAATGCATGATATATGAATGAGATTGTAAGCAAGCTGTGAGTGTGTTTGGGCTGTGCGCTAGTCCTTCCTCCACTGACATTACACCGAGTTGACAATTTATTGGCGAGCTTGCCAGGATGATTCTGGCCCATTTATTATAATTGTTCAACTTCTCAGAGAGGAAGCTGGGTGGGATTCAAGTATTGTAATCCTAAGACAAGGGGTTGTCTTACTGTATGTTCCCAAGATAGTTAAATACTAGGCTTGGCATTGCTTCCAAGATAGTTAATACTAGGCTTGGCATTTCAGCCCCCAGAGTACTCATTTCGCACAGATTTCCTATAATTCACTCTCATATTTGGGTCAGGCGCTGGGCGTCTTATAAAAACTAACTACGTTGTCCCAAGCTAATATTATCATTCATAGGATTGTGCATATTACGCACTCGTGTCGGAAACCACCAGTTTGGCTGTCGTAGTAGTAAAATCTTGTTCAAAAAAAAAAAAAAAAGGAAAGAGATATAATGGCGGAAGAAAAGAACACCCCTATGAACAACTTGTGAGCGTCGCTCGTGATTTAGGTTACTCAGGAGATGATTTGCGTGCATTTGTTGAAAACCAACAAAAGATGGAAAGGGATGAGCGAGCGAAAGACGCCGTATCGCAGTAGAGGCGCAGGAAACAGAAAGAATAAGCAGGAAACAGAAAGAATAAGGCAAGCGCAGGAAACAGAAAGAATGAAGCAGGAAACAGAAAGAATAAGGGAGGCGCAGGAAACAGAAAGACTAAGGGAAGCGCAGGAAACGGAGAGATTAAAGGTTCAATTAGAGCTAGAGAAAGTGAGAATACAAAGGGAGACCACCGATGATGGTAGTTCACTTTCCAGTGACTCTGTGCGTAGCTATGCCCCCCGACCCAATTGCCAAAATTCTCTGAAGGACCGATTCGATTGATGCATACATCAGTCGTTTCGAAACGTTTGCGACCAGTCAGGGTTGGCCCCCAGAAGAGTGGGCAGTCATTTTGTCGGCGTTACTGACGGGTAAGGCATTGCAGATTTTCACTGCGTTACCACAGAACAACAGTCTGATTTTGGTGCTGTGAAGGAGTCTTTAATGAAGGGATTTGACCTCACAGAGGAAGGGTTCAGGAAGAAATTTCGTTCAGCTAGATTGCAAGCAGGGAAACGTACACTCATTTGGTGCACGTCTAGATCACTATTTTGAAAAGTGGTTAGAGTTGAGCGGTACGAAGAAGGAGTTTCGCTGAATTGAAAGAGCTAGTTATGAAAGAACAGATTTTGTCAGGTTGCGGCCCTGAGTTAACCATACATTGAAAGAAAGACAGCCAGAGACAGCAGGGGAGTTGTTGAAGTTCGCAGAGGTGTATAGAGAGGCACGTTTGGGCACGAAGGTGCAGAGAAACAGTGCTAGGCACAGGTTAGAAGAGTGCAAGGAGACTAGGGAGTTTTTCTGCAAAGTCTGCAAACCCAGTGTGGGGCAGAAGGAAGGGCAAAGGGACATTAGGTGTTTCATTTGTCACAGAAAGGGACATGTGGCGAGGGATTGTCGCATGAGGTTCCAGAAGGCAGCAGCCTTGCAAGAGGTGGATAAGGGTCGTCAAGGGAAACGACCTGCAGTGAACCAAAAGGGATTCAGTCGGAAGAGGGTAAGTGCAGCCTATGGCTAGCACTGGACAGCACTGCAGTATGTCAGGATGGAGGGCACTAGGCTGAGTGGTTCGTTACCAGTGGAAGAAGGGTGGATTGGCCAGCAGAGGGTGGAAAGTGTTACGAGACACTGGTTTGTTCATGCGGTGTAAGTACGAACAACGCTGGTCGATAAAGGGGATTTGACAGGGCAAATCCAGACCTGTACTCTAATCGATGGCACTGTGAGGGAGTTTCCAGTTGCTAAGATAGAAGTACGTACCCCTTACTCTCAGCGGGTTTGTCTGCGTTGGTGATGGAGAAACCCCTTCACGATCTGATCATTGGAAATATTCCAGGTGCAAGGGATCCAGGGGATCCTGAGTTGTTGACTGCTACAGGGCAGCAGTTCAAACACGGAGCAAGAAGGAGGGAAAGGTTGTTAAACCGTTAGTTGTTCCAGGAAGGAAGTCGGGCATAGACGTTGTCGCCTGATGAGTTTAGGGCTGCACAGGAACAAGACCCTTCGCTCGTGAAGTCTTGGGAGTTGGCAAGAGGTGGAGAGAAACAGGAGGTTAGAGGAGGTGAGACAGAATTTCTTGTGAAAGGCGGGCTGTTGTAACCGAGTGTTCACCAAGGGGAAGACAGGTAAGGTGACCACTCAGTTAGAGGTACCAGCATGTTATCGTGACACTGTCATGTCAGTGGGTCACGAGTCGCTCATGGCGGGTCATCTCGGCCCAGCAAAACAGCGAACCGAGTCTTTGATGACTTTCATTGGCCAGGAGCAATGGCAGACATAAAGCGGTTCTGCATGTCATGTGATGTGTGTCAAAGGTCAGCCACAAGAGGGGTGAAGAGGAAGCGCCCTCTTAAACATCCCCCTTTAATTGACACACACCGTTCAGGAGAGTGGCTGTTGATCTGATTGGCCCAATCGCGCCCTGTTCCAAAGGCGGGCACAGGTATGTGTTGACGCTGGTGGACTACGCGACCAGATACCCAGAAGCGGTTGCATTGAAGGCATAGATACGCAACAGGTCGCTGAAGGGCTGGTAGACATCTTCTCTCGCGTGGGTGTGCCAGCACAAATTCTCAGTGACAGGGGGTCACAGTTCACTCCAGGCGTGATGAAGGAGGTCAACAGGCTGCTAGGGATCACACAGCTGCATCAC
This sequence comes from Conus ventricosus, assembly GCA_018398815.1. NCBI lineage: Eukaryota > Metazoa > Mollusca > Gastropoda > Neogastropoda > Conidae > Conus > Conus ventricosus. The sequence goes on along the minus strand of CM031624.1, from coordinate 30,441,291 downwards.
TACCCCATACCATCCACAATGCAATGGCTTGGTGGAAAGATTCAACGGTGTGCTGAAGGGCATCTTAAAGAAGCTCTGTGAGGAAAGGCCAGCAGATTGGGGACCGCTACATTCCAGCGGCACTGTTTGCCTACAGAGAAGCCCCTCAGGAAAGCACAGGCTTTTCGCCATTTGAGCTGCTGTATGGGCGGACAGTTTCGGGACCGGTGTGCATTCTCAAAGAGCTGGGTCCGGAGAACAGGAGTCCGAAGAAGTCAAAACCACATATCAGTATGTGGTAGACTTACGCAATAGGCTCGAGGAGACATTAAGGTCGCAAGGGAGAGTTTGCAGGAGGCTAGGGTCGTCCAGAAGAAGCAGTATGACAGGAAGGTGAGGAAGCAATTCCTCAAGGTGGGAGATCAAGTCCTGTTACTGCTTCCCCACGGATCACAACAAGCTGCTGATGCATTGGAAGGGACCCTTCACCATCATTGAAAAGGTAGATCAGGACTACCGAATCGATGTGAATGGGAAATCAAAACTTTCCATGCAAATTTACTCCGCAAATATATTCAGCGTGAGAGTCAGCACATAGGCGCAGCAGCAATCATTGATGGAGGTGAGGGAGACCCAGCAGAAGAAGGAGAGATTTTGTTGCCTGAGTTTCCAGGGGAAGAGTCATACAGGATGTGTCACTGTATGAAGGGCTAGACAGTAGAAGACATGGAGGAAGTTAGTGGGCTCCTAGAACAGTATAGGGCGTCCCTGACTGATAAACCAGGCAGGACAACTCTAGAAACATGTACGTGGAGTTAACATCGCAGAAACCCCGTACATGTGAAAGCCTACCCGATCCCATATGCCACCAAGCAAGTGATCGAGGAGGAGGTAGAAAAGATTTGGACCTTGGGGTGATTGAACCGTCCAAATCATCATATAGTGCACCCGTCGTCTTAGTAGGAAAAAGTCAGGTGAGCATCGATTCTGTGTCGACTATAGACGTCTGAACAGTGTCACCAAGGTCGATGCAGAGGTCATACCCAACATGGAAGACCTGTTCGCTCAGATCGCCACAAGCAAGAGCCAGTATTTCACCAGGATCGATCTGAGCAAGGTTACTGGCAAATAGCCTTGAGTGATGACTCAAAGGAAGTCACAGCATTTTCCACTCCTATGGGGCTATACCAGTGGCGAGTACTCCCTTTTGGGATGGTCAACGCACCGGCGGTCTTTTCTCGAATGATGAGGAAGCTATTGACGGGATTGGAAGGTGTCGTGAATTTCATGGATGACATTCTGATAGCATCCGAGACATGGGAGGAGCATATGAGGCAGCTAGGAGCAGTCTTGGAGAGGTTGAGACAAGCCAATCTCACAGCCAGACCAACAAAGTGCCAGGTTGGCTTTCCAAGCCTGGAGTTCCTAGGTTTTGTTGTCGGAGGCGACACAAAGCAGCCGGAAAGAGGAAAGGTGGAGAAGATGAGAATTCAGAGAGACCAAAGACCAAAACAGAAGTCAGGAGTCTGCTAGGTTTTGTTGGCTTCTATAGGGAGTTTGTTCCAAATTTCGCAGCAATCACGAGTCCTCTCAGTGATTTGGTCAAGGCAGGGAAACCGGCAGTGGTCGAGTGGTCAGACGCTGCAGAGCAAGCACTGCAGACGGTGTTGGAAAGACTAGGTTCCCGTCCCATCTTGAAGCTACCAGATATGTCCAAACCATTTTTGTTGCGGACAGATGCATCAGGTGGTGGGATAGTGCAGTATTGTTGCAGGAGCATGAAGGGGTCGAGTTTCCTGTGAGATACGCTAGCAGGAAGTTGACAAAGTGTGAAGAAGGGTACGCAACTGTAGAGAAGGAGTGTTTAGCTGTCGTGTGGGCCGTGCAGAAATTCCACAAATACTTGTATGGGAAAGAGTTCGTGATCGAGACGGATCACCAACCACTCAAATTCCTGCAGAGGCACAGCTGAAAAACAGCAGGGTTCTGCGTTGGGCAATGGCACTGCAGCCCTACAGGTACCGAGTGCAGTACATTCCCGTCGACAGAATGTCGGAGCGGACTATTAAGTCGGGTAGTCTAGCAAGCTGCAACTCAGAGGAAGTCAGTCATATCCAGGTGCTTTGTTGATAATATGTGTTGATTCCAGTTATGTGATTGGATATGGGTTACATTCCCAGTTGGCTATGGTTCATAATTTTTTTTTGTGTGAGACTAGTTCATATTTTCTTTGTGAGACTTGTTCATGTGGATGTAGTTATGCTTGGAGCATACAGTCGCTTGTGTATGATGCATTATTTGCAATAAGCGAGATGGAGATTCCTCAGTGAAGTGTCATGGATCGTGATCATATTATATTGTGCTTTTCATAAGAATTGTGAAAAGAAGATGTGGCAAATCCGCAGGTAGGGGAATTGCATAAGTGTGCACAGAGGTCGTTATAGAATGAGTTGAAATAACGCAAGAGCGCACGTCAATGATAACTCATGGAGTGGTATTCACTAATTGTATATTTTATAATTTATAAACCGTTGGTTGTAAAGTATTTTCCAAACATTGGCGCGTGTAGCTGTGTGTCAGCAAATTCGGTGTTGTCTTTTTTGTACCGTTGTTTGAGACAATGCGGAGCATGGTCTTTGTGCAAGGGGGAAATTGGTCACGGAACAAAAAATGAAACAACCTAACTTGGTGGAAACAACCTAACTTGGGGGAACAACCTAACTTGGGGAGTCGCCAGTCAATTTGTTCGGACCTAAGTCCAAACTCAAACATTCTAGGCGTCAGAGAGACGGGCCCATAGGTCGGGTCCGGCCAATTAAGCTTAGTGGAGAGGTTTCAACCGAAGACGGTCCGACCCACCCAGTCTGACTAAGCGGCTTTGACCGACGCCTCGATGTCTAGCGAGACGAGTCGCAGAGCCGAGCTCAAGCTCATCTAGCCACTTTGTGGAACCAACGTCATTGTTACTCGGACGTCGTGGTGCCTACCCAGACTCAGCTGGCCAATTTAGATTGACCAGTGTCCACCACTTAAGCCACACCGCGCCAGTGAAGTAGGGAAGGGGGGAAGGTAGTGTGTGGTGGGGGTGAAATCTAGCTAATCAATTAAATGACCAATTGACCACAACAGAGAGTAAGGCGTGTAGACGGACTGTCATGATTTGAACGTCCAATGGAATTAGAGGGAGACAACCTCGGGTGTCAGGGTAAAAATACTGACCAATGGTACTCGCCCGTTTTTGGACAGATCGGAACGAATAAAGAATGCGTGAGTGAGAGAACGGCAGAACGAGGGAAGAACGAATAGAGAGAGAGAGGGAGAGAGAGGTTCTGAGTGGAGCTCTGCAGAGAGAAGGGCAGAGAGAGAGAGAGATGAGGAGAGAAGAGAACCAAGTTGAGAGATTACATGAGATAGTCTGCAGAGAAGGACTGAGGAGAGATGTGGAGAGAGAGAAAGAGTTGCTAATTTATGAAGAAGAAAAGAAAGAAAAGAAAAAAAGAAAAGAAAAGCAACCATGTCCATTTGATAAGAGCAGACTAGAAGAGAGAGAGAGAGAGAGTGCAATGCGTTAAATGCAGGAAAGAAGAAAGGAGAACAGATCGATGTTGATAGTCACTGTTCTAACCCTAACCGGGGGTTCGACCTCATACCTGGCAGCGTCACTTCGCCAAGCATAACCACAGACCAACGCCAACAGTCTCACCTGACCAGGCGCCATCAGACCAACACCATGCCGGCAGTTGTGTCGTGTTGTGAAAGTGACAGTGAAAAGAAAAAGAAAAGAAAAGAAAAGACAGTGATTCGTGAATAGTTAAGATCACCTGGCCAGGTAAAGTAGAAATCTATTTATACCCGGGTTAGTTAATGATGTTTATAGATAAATGATTTGTGAAGTTCAAGGAAAGAGAGAATGTTTTATTTTGTTTGATTCTAATATGCATTGATGTTTCTTTCCATGATCATGTATAGTAAAGTTATAGACTTTACTAGTGGTTTGATGTGACGAATGCATGATATATGAATGAGATTGTAAGCAAGCTGTGAGTGTGTTTGGGCTGTGCGCTAGTCCTTCCTCCACTGACATTACACCGAGGTTGACAATCTGATGGGATTCGAACCCGACCTCCCAACCTCTAACGTCCACGAATTTCCCACGCCACGGAGGCTGGTTATGTACTGTTTGTTGTGGTACAGTTAATGTCATAAGCTATGTTTAAATACATAATTTTGATTCATGCATGATCATTTAGTTTGATGCAACCTACATAGCCACTATATCATTGTTTATTTCTGTTTTTTATCATTTTGCTTGCGTGTAAATCGAAAGGGAACTTGAAGGTTTTATTCTGTCCTTCTTCTTCTTCTTCTTCTTTCTTCTTTCTTCTTCTTCTTCTTCTTCTTCTCTCTCCCCCCCCCCCTCCTCCTCCCTCTTCTTCCCGTTCTTCTTCTCTCTTATTTTTTTGTTATTAACTTCCTCCCTCTATTTCTATCTTCAAACTCCTCCTCCTTCTTCTTCCTCTTCTTCTTCTTCTTCCTCTTCTTCTCTTCTTCTTCTTCTCTTCTCTTCTTCTTCTTCTTCTCTTCTTCTTCTTCTTCTTCCTCTTCTTAGTACGAGTAATATAAGTGACATGCCTTGTAGTAAGCTTCCTTCGGTCCATGACTGACCATGGATGAATCCGTCTAAGTTTACGCCTGGATTGCCAGACTGTCTGTTTGGCTTGAGCAGTGTCTCTTATGGCTGTAAAGACCAATGCGAGTGTGGCAATCTCTATCGCAGAGGTCAGATTCATGCGATGACGCTGGTCTGATGGCTGTCGTTCGCTTTCGCGGTCTCGCCTCTCTGCTGCTGCGCAATCTTTTCACCAGTCTTCAGTTGTTTGCGAAGCATGTTCCTCCACTTTGCGCGGTCTGTCTGCAAGGTCCTCCCAGGACAAAGTGTTGATCTCGAGCGCCTTCATGTCTCTATTGCAGATGTCCTTGTACCTCAGCTGTGGGCGGTCCGAAATTTCTGTGCCCCGCGGCGAGCTCTCCATGTAGGATGAGTGACTCGCCACCGACAACAATAATATCAACACTACAACTGTCATTAACTCCCCCCTCCCCCCCCCCCCCCACTCTCTAACTACAACCTCCTGTTCCCCCTTTCCATTCTTCCTCTTCCTCATCTTCTTAGTATGAATAATATATCTGACAAAGCACTAGAAAAAATATTAAGAACAAATAGTACAACTAGTCACGAAGTAAACAGGAGCGAAAAGAAATCAAGAATGAAACAAAAAAGAATGGAAGAAAACTGAAGCAAAGAAGAGATTTAAAAAAAAAGGATGAAGGAAGGAACCCAAGAATCGATCATTCGTGCAAAAATCAATCTCTGATTTTGAGAATACCGGGCTTCGCTACTCCACCCAGTCACAGTATACGGACACCGATCCGATTTGTTCTAACACTGTTTTTTTTTGTTTTGTGTGTTTTTTTTTTCTTCTTTTTCTTCTTTTTTTTTTAGCCTGTTTGTTTCTTCTTCTTCTTCTTCTTCTTCTTCTTCTTCTTCTTCTTTTTTTTTTTTTTTTTAACCTCCGGCGCCAGACAGGACAGCTGTAAGAATGCCAAATTTGTGTATGACGCGACCTGGATATGAACCCACGACCTCCCATTCACAAGGCAGGCGCTCCACTCCATCACCGAACTGGTCGCAAAAATCATGTTGACTATGATATATAAAAATCATGTTCACTATGATATATAAAAATCATGTTCACTATGATATATAAAAGCGTTATCCATTTTGTAAAACGAGTATTTTGGGGGCTACACTTTACGCAGTGATGGGCGACACTTTATGTTTGTGTGTAAGTAAAATCTGTTGACTTCCAATTAAATCGATTGAACTATAATGTAAAGTTTCCTCTCTCTCTTTTAACTGCAAAGTATTCATTCATACATGCATATGCACACACGTGAGTTCTTGCTGAAACTAAAAGTCATTGGTTTTTAGACATGTATAAGGACGAAGAGAGGAAGAAAACCTTTGTCAAATGAACGTATTTTCGTTAAAACTACGCTACATACATGCTTCATTAGGACAGAGAGAGATAGTATCCACAGAGACGGGGCACAATGAGACGGGGGCACAATGAGACGGGCACAATGAGACGGGGCACAATGAGACGGGTTGCACATGTGGGGGCACAATGAGACGGGGCACAATGAGACGGGTGTCACATGTTGGGGCACAATGAGACGGGGGCACATTCTGGGGCACATAGAGACGGGGCACAATGAGACGGGTTGCACATGTTGGGGCACAATGAGACGGGGCACAATGAGACGGGGCACATTGGGGGCACAATGAGACGGGGCACAATGAGACGGGTTGCACATGTTGGGGGCACAATGAGACGGGCACAATGAGACGGGGGCACATTCTGGAGGCACATAGAGACGGGGGCACAATGAGACGGGGCACAATGAGACGGGTTGCACATGTTGGGGGCACAATGAGACGGGGCACAATGAGACGGTTGCACATGTTGGGGCACAATGAGATGGGCACAATGAGACGGGAGCACATTCTGGGGCACATAGAGACGGGGCACAATGAATGGGTTGCACATGTTGGGGGCACAATGAGACGGGCACAATGAGACGGGGCACATTCTGGGGCACAATGAGACGGGGGCACAATGAGACGGGTTGCACATGTTGGGGCACAATGAGACGGGGCACAATGAGACGGGGGCACATTCTGGGGGCACATAGAGACGGGGGCACAATGAGACGGGGGCACAATGAGACGGGTTGCACATGTTGGGGCACAATGAGACGGGTTGCACATGTTGGGGGCACAATGAGACGGGGGCACAATGAGACGGGGGCACAATGAGACGGGGCACAATGAACGGGTTGCACATGTTGGGGCACAATGAGACGGGCCACAATGAGACGGGTTGCACATGTTGGTGGCACAATGAGACGGGGGCACAATGAGACGGGGCACAATGAGACGGGGGCACAATGAGACGGGTTGCACATGTTGGGGCACAATGAGACGGGGGCACATGAGACGGGTTGCACAATGAGACGGGGCACAATGAGACGGGGGCACAATGAGACGGGGGCACAATGAGACGGGTTGCACATGTTGGGGGCACAATGAGACGGGGCACAATGAGACGGGTTGCACATGTTGGGGGACAATGAAACGGGGTGCAATGAGACGGGGCACAATGAGACGGGGCACATTTTGGGGGCACATAGAGACAGGGGCACAATGAGACGGGGCACAATGAGACGGGTTGCACATGTTGGGGGCACAATGAGACGGGGGTGCAATGAGACAGGGCACAGTGAGACGGGGGCAAAATGAGACGGGGCAGATTGACATGACCCCTAAAAACCAACGAGACAGCCAGTAGCGTCTTTTTTTTTTTTTTTTTTCTTATTCTATTTTACGTCAATAGGTCTTAGACCTATCAAATTTTGACGTCATTTCTTTCGTTTCACGTAGGATCACGACATTGAGCAAGCCACATACTTCCAGACGAAAATGCTCAGGGGTGATCGTTAAACATGGAAATAGAACTCACAGTAAATGAAGGATAACTGATGTTGTTCTTAGTTTTGATCGTGTGGTGCCATCACACGCAAGGCTACGGTAAGTTTTATTCCTACATTCAAAAGAAGAAGCGTGGTAACATAACATCATATTCATATACGTCCCATCTTTCAATGCTGGTTGAGAGGTTTGCGATTTGCGTGATGCGCTCTGATTATCAATTTATCAAAATCACGACCAAAAAAAATAAAACAAAATAAATAAATTAAATAAATAAAAATAATAAAAAATAGAAATAAAAAATAATCATTTAAGTTTTTAGAAGTATCCAGGCAATATATAAATGTTAGTACATGGTGTCGTTTTATGTGCAGGTGATAGCCAGCTTAGAGATCAGAAACTCTATTGCCTAAACAATGTGTACGCGTGTTGGCATCGGGGCGTTAAATATGTTGGCCTGATTTACCCTACTGTTTCATCAGATACTGATGATGAATAAAAAGGTCTCAAAGTTGATGTCTTCTGAATTCTCAACCATCATTTACATGTCTCAATAAAATCTTCATTGTGGAGTCAGAATCCAGCATCTTGGCCAACATTTATAGTTCATATATTTATGCCCTTTGACCTGTTTGGTTGCGCTTCTTTGTACTCGTTCAAACACACTGTGGCCGGTAGTAAAGGTATGAGAACTAGACTACACTCCCATATTCCCGATGAGGCCAACCATGGTGTTTATAGTCTGAAGACCCATGTAAGCGGTGGAAGGTTTTAGAGTCGGAATTCAACGTAATGGCGTCCGTACTAATTGTAGTTCCTTTGCGATCGGCTTGGCTATAAACAACATGGATCTCTCTCTCTCTCTCTCTCTCTCCCCTCTCTCTCTCTCTCTCTCTCTCTCCTCTCTCCTCTCTCTATGTCTCTCATTCTCCCCCCCCCCCCCACTTCCCCGAGCCTCGCCTATTCAAAGAGTGTTTTGTTGTCTATTTTCAGAAAATGCCTACCCACAAGTCCCGACTGTGGCTATCCATCGAGGTTGTTCCCATGGAAATATCTCCGATGAAATCAACCCAGACAACAACGCTCTTTACAGGGAAAAAAATGCACAGACAAAGACCGTCCACCTCACTGCTCAACCTGACAGCCACGAGAGGACCGAGACGTCGATATCAGATGTCTCTGGAGACGATGCAGAAAGGAAAGGAAGTGATGCGACATCACGTGTCTTTGAAGATGAGGTAGAAAGCAAAGGAAGCACTGCAGCAGCAGCAGCTGGAACCCATACCAAGAAGCCGGAACAGGAACTTGATCAGGAGCTGCAGTTCCTCAGAACAAAGGGGTACGATAGTCCTGCCATAGCCTGGGAAACAGATCAACCTCCCTACAATCTTGGTAAACAATCGAGAAGATTTCAGAGGAAAGGGCACAGCAAACCACCACGGTTTTATCCGTTTGTACCCAGGAGAGATTCTACAGACAAAGAAATAAGACAGCGACTTCAACTTTTAAACGACAAGGAGAAACATATTGAACACCGCAAAGATCTACCACATACAGAAAGACATGGGAAATGATAGCGACCTATCAAGCTACTAACTTGAGAGAAAACTGGGCTAAATTCCCGGTATTGGCCAGTGAGAGACTAAATGTCCAGTCAAACAACAATACCGATCGCCAGCAAGATGGGCGCGATGAAACCGAGCAAATTGCAGAAGACATATTCTCAGGTGGGCTAATTAAGGATAGAAACATACTCCCGACTGCTACGCTAACTCCTGAAGAATCCACAGCGATGCAGTTGGAGACGCAGAGTCGAAATCGCTTGAAGATGTTCTCAACAGAAAGGAGTCTTCTGTCAACACAGAAAGTTTCACGACAAAAAGGAAAGCCGTGTAATCGGGTGTACCCAAAGACAAATCTGCAGGTGAACAGTCCAGTTGGATCCGCTTCAACGGACGGAGATGACGTCAGCGGAATGGCTCTCTGGATGTGAACACCAAGAACAAGACACCCCTTAGAAGGCAACCAAGACAAGGTAAACCATTTTGCATCTCTCAAATAAATTATGATCGTTACATGAAGAGCTCATAAATACAAATGCAATTCCCCCATTACACGCAAGACAAGATTAGAACTGTACATCTTGCAATAACTTAAACGTAAAGAAGTGAAACAAAACAAAACAAAACAAAACAAAAAAGTATTGAGAGATGGTACTTGTATCCTGCATTTTGTCATATCAAATTCTGAGGGGCTTGTTTGCGGCTCCCTTAGGTGGATTCTTTTCCTAGACAAAACTGGAAATGCAAATATTGTGCTTGTTTGTGTATTTGCACCAAAAATTAGTCTGAAAGAACTCCAGTTAGCACGGCTCTGTTGCAAACTATTGTATGTACAGAATCCGTTGTGAGCTAGCATCTATTGAGCTTCATTGTCAGCACAAAGGCCAGCGTGTAGCGGTTCTCTACAGCCACCAGTGTATTGGCAGGGTAGTCAGGGAAGTGGTCAGCGCTGTTCTCAAATAGGGAAACACTCTTCATACAACTGATTGTATTGCACACTAGCAGGGTGGGAGAGTTCCGTATTGATATGGAATTCCGTACAGCATATTTGTTTTTCGTCTGCACGTTCCGTGTTCCGATTTGTGTTTTTGCGCCACTCGTATTTGAAATCCGCCTTTTTGTTTTCAATGCGTGAAGACCACATCATCGTGTTTTATATTTGTCAAAAACGGAGCTGATTAACGACGAAGCAGGGGCACGGAAGATCGACAATGATCTGAAGACAAACAAGCGGAGAAATGGATGAGATGGGCGAATTGAATCGTCCGTTCAGAAAATGGCTGCGGAAAACAAATGAAGTGGGCGCTGCTTGGTGTATTCCCCAACCATTTTGTGATTTGTCTCCCAGAACAGAGTCAGCCAATGAAACGAAAACCCACTCCCACAGACATAAGAAGCTTTATTGCAAAGAAGTAAATGAAAGAGGAACAAACAGACAACAATCAGATATAATCAGTTGATTTTCATTTCCAAGACTTGTATCTCTGCTGTTATTGATTTCCATTTTTAGGACTAAACCCACCACAGCTTCTAGTTTTCAAGACTTGCCCCTCGGCTAACACTGATTTTGATTTTAAAGACTGACTTTGCTGCAGTCACTGACTTCTATTTCCAAGACTCGCCCCAATGTAGGTTTAAAAAAACCACAACTGATCCCACTGATTTTTGTTTCCAAGAATCGTCCCACTGTAGTCATTGAAATGCTGACCCCACTGCTGTCACTGACTTCTGTTACCATGATTCGCCTCACTGCAGCCGCTAATTTTCATTTCCATACTCACCTTACTACTTCAGCTGATAGACTTTTACAAGTTCAGTCATTGCAGCCACTGATTTTCTTCTCAAGATTTGTTTAGTTGGAGTTACTGATTTATTGCTTCAAGGTTCATCCACTCGAACCATTGCCTTTTATTTTTCAGATGCCCTATTGCCATCATCCACTGATTTCGATTGTAAGACTTGGCCCACTGGAGCTTTTGATTTTGCTCAGTGTTGGTTCCAATCCAGTGCAAGTGCAGACATTGACTTTCTGCTGAATTTAATCCATGTAAGACTAAAAGAACACAACAAAGCAGAAATCCTCATTCTTGAACTTATAAATTAAGTGATTGAAGTTTGGCCACCATCGTCTATTAACATCACTGGTGAGTAATATTTATACATTGCATCCTTTTTGTTTTGATGGTTTACTGAATTTAAGATGCATTCCAAGTACATGGCATAGCATTTTCAGTTTGATATTTAAGCCGTAAGTCATATTTTGTCATATTTAGAGTCATTTTGTGTAGACGTTAATTATGAACTTTGTTTTCAAGGAGAGGCCACAGAAGTTTCTTGGCAAGACAAATTTTCTTCAGCGTCTGGCCCCTGCACCCCACCGGGGGCCTAAACCAGCCCCCTGGATCCTTTTTCAGTATAGCTATGGTTTTCTGCTCCCACCCCTGCACTAGTGTGCAGGTATATTTTCAAGGTTGTGGATATCAATTAGTTTGCCCCGGGTGTATACAGCTACATCAGGATCTAAAGTAGTCCGTCCTATTGGGAAAGTTGCCGATG
>CM031624.1:30412142-30417142 GCA_018398815.1 Conus ventricosus | reverse complement strand
AGATTTTTTTAAAAAATGTAGATCAAAGGAAAACACACCAAAGACACTCAAAGAAGGAAAGGAAACAAACAAAAAAGGAGACAAAGATAGAGAGAATGAAGGAAAGGACATAAAAAAAATAGATCTCTTTTAGAAATTTAAAGATCACATCAGGTGGACATTTCTGAACTTTTTTTTCATGGTTTCTGCTGTATAATCGTTCATTCTTACATCATTCAAATCCCAACACTCTAAAATGATATGGTTCACTACACGAGCTTCCTTACCTTTTAAACGATAAGAACAGGCGTAAAAGGAGTGGCCTGTACGCAAACAGCACAAAACTGTTTCTCCTTTACGGACGCCTCAGGAACATGATAAAAACTATCAGGTTTGAAGTGATTTTGAACGATTTGTTATCTGTTTGTGATTTCCACTCCTCTTGCCAGACATCTTTGACGTAAGCCTGGGCCCTGGGTTTCAGATTCAGTGTGAGGGATGGCCAGTCTATTCAGCCCTTTCCTTGTGGCACTCTTGGCAAGCTGATCAACCAACTTGTTGCCTCGAATGCCCACATAGCTGGGAGCCCAGCAAAAGCTATGATGTATCCATCTGATTTCAGAGAGGTGTACATTTCTAAAAAAAAACAAACCTTTCAGCAGCTGAGGGTGCTGGAGGTTATGACTGGCGATGCCTTTAAAGCAGAAAGTGAGTCTGACAAAATAAGGAAATCTTCATGATCTGCTTTAGAGACCATATTAAGAGCCAGGACCAAGGCTGTCAACTCGGCAGTGTAGATGGAGCTGTTGCAGGGAACGTGTTTAGAACAGCTCTGAGAAGAACCTGTTGCACAAAACACAGCAGAGGCACCCCCGTCCTCAGGTTGAGAACCGTCGATGAAAATTCTCCTGAAGGATGGAAACTTCAAACACAGTTCGATGAAACAAAAAAATGACCTGTGCGCTAAGGAGCTGGTAGTATCTTCACAATAAAAGGCAAAATCAAACTGGTACTCCAGCGTGAAGAAAGTCCATGGTGAGTCATAAGGAAACTTGCAAAAACCACACATGATTCCAAGGTCTAAACCTGCATTTTTCAAATGGGGAAGAACATGAATTCCCAAGGGTGGAATGCAATTGAGGGTCATCGAATTTCTGTTGAAACATGGGGTCAAAAACATAATTATATGCAGGGCTGTGGGGTTCAGAAGATAGATTCAAACAGTAGTTCAAGGTAAGTTTCAACCGACGGTTCGAGAGGGATGGTTCTCCTGCCTCAGCATACAGGCTATAGACAGGGGTGGTGCGGAATGCACCCAGACAGAGAGTCGAAGCCCTTGATGGCGGATGGGAACAAGACTTTTAAGGTCGTTTAAGTTAGGAAGGTCTGGCCGAGCCAGGCACTAGGCACCCATGGTCCAGTATGGAACAGATCAGAGCCCTGTCAAGATGGAGATGAGCTTTCTTATCAGCGCCCCAATCCGTGTGTGCCTTCACTTTCAGAACATCCAGTGCTTTGCGGCGTGCAGTTTTTAAGTATTGGATGTGACAAAAACAGCTCCTGAGTATTTGTTTTTTCTTCTTTCACAGCTAGGATGGTGGGTTTGTCTAGATAAATTTCAGGGTCGACAAAGAACTGACGAAAATTGTGAAAAATGGATACACTGTGTTTTGGTGCTTGAAAAGGTACATCTGTTTTCCTCGGCCGAACTTCGAATCTTATCCACACAAAGTTGAAGTCCATGCTGTAACTGCTACTACTACTACTACTACTACTACTACTACTACTACTACTACTACTACTACTACTACTACTACTACTAACACTAACGGATATGAAATTAATGATATAATAATAACTACAATAACAAGATATGAATAACGGTAAGATAAGTAATGATAACAGTAATAACAATGAAGATGATGATACTAATATTAATAATAATATATTATCATTAATAATGATAATAATAATAATAATAACAATGATAACAATAAATATAATATCAACAATAAAAATAAAAGCAATAATCATGATTATAATATGTTGATCTCTCCGTCTTACCTTACACCCACCCGCCCCTACCCCCAATAAACACGCAGTACCTCTCTAACTCTCTAACTCTCTCTCTCTATCTCTCTCTCTCTCTCTCTCTCTCTCTCTCTCTCTCTCTCACACACACACACACACACACACACACACACACATACACACACACACACACACACACACACACACACACACACACACACACACACACAACCAGTCTTCCGAACAGTCTCTCATTGGACTAGAAATCTACGATCCAGATGGGTAGTGGACAGAGATCGTGAGTGAGTGTGTGTGCGAAAAGTGAATGGTTTTTTTTTTCTGTAATAGGGCTTAGTGTCCCATGTGGAAAGAAGACGTGCGTGTGATAATGATGTTGCGCATTGTTCTGTTCTATCCCCCAGGGGGAGGGCCGCGGATGTTGTCCCTGAACGTTTATCTGGATGGAGTACTGTGTAAAAGCTTCCCCGGCTATGGGAATCTTGAAGCAGCGGAAAAATGGCCCAAGGGTAGGTAACACACAGATCAAACCTATCAATTCCAGATAGCCTATAGATACGAGCATAGTGCGGGGTGTGTGTGTGTGTGTGTGTGTGTGTGTGTGTGTGTGTGTGTGGTACGGGGGGGGGGGGGGGGGGGGGGGCATGTAAATATATTCTTGCAAGTGTCACTCAATTGGGAAACATTATGAATGTTTCAGTGTCCGTTTCAGTTCAAGTTGTGTGGACGTGTACAAAGACGATAGAGAACTGGAGGTCGACTCATAGAATAAATACACTTGCATCATCATCCTCTGTCCCAGGCCATGTTAGTTAGCTGAGACCCTGTCTTTCTTCCCATTGCTTTCCTATTGTTTCCATGCACTGACTTATCTCTTTACTTATTTACTTACTTACTTATTTATTCATTCGCTTATTTATTTATTTTGTAATTAATTAATTAATTAATTAATTAATTAATTAATTAATTTATTATTTATTTATTTATTTATTTATTTATTTATTAATTCATTCATTTTTCTATCTATTGAGTCATTTGCCTTTATTTATACATTTATCTGTTCATTTATATATTCATTTATTTATTTGTAGATTTGTTCTTTTGTTCCCATTTATCAATTTATTTATATGTATTCATGTATCTATTCATTTTCTTTTTTGTTTCATTAATTCATTTGATCATTTATCCATCTGTTTATTTATTCATTTATCTATTCATGCATTAATTATCTATGTAATAATTGTGTATGTACGCGCCCCATGTGCATTGAAGTCTCATGGTCGCCCTTGTCCTTAAAATTAATCGTTTAGATCTTAAGACAACATTCCGAGAGTCACGTTTTTCTAATGTTTTGGCATTACCCATACAGAGGGCTGGAGATGTCTTTCTGAGTGTGTGTGGGTTTTTTTTTTTTCAGCTATAAGACACACAATGTTTTTATAGCGTTGGGACTTGCATGATGTGAGATAAACATATTACAGCAGATTCCATGAAAACCTTGTTGAGAGATCCATCCACCTGATGCGATTTGAATTATTGAAAGAGATTAACATTTTTCATTGGGTCTGAGATTTTATAGTGGAAAGATCTGAAACAAAATTTTCGGGTGGGTTTTTAGAAGGTGTATTTGAAAGAGTTGTGTGAATGAATGACTTGAGTTGACTCAACGTGGTGACAACCCTGATATGGCCCTTTGTGGTCGGCTGGGCTATAAGCAACATTATCTTACCTTACCTTCCGCGCCGAATGTGCATTGAAGTCTCGTCGCCCTTGTCTTTAAAATTAATCGTGTAGATCTTAAGACAGCATTCAGAGTGTCACGTTATTCCAGTGTCTTAGCATTACCCATGCAGAGGGCTGGGCATGTTTTTCTAAGTGATTATTTTTCTCAGGGATAGGAAGACCTCGATCCCATTCAGATCTCTTCTGGTGGCAGTGCTTCTCTTTTGCAGCACGGAATCAGGAGTGAGAAACAAGTTTAGTGTGTGTATGTGTTGGTGTGTGTGTGTGTGTGTGTGTGTGTGTGTGTGTGTGTGTGTGTGTGTGTGTGTGTGCGTGACACATTGTAACAACGTCAACAACAACAACAACAACAACAACAACAGCAGCAGCAGCAGCAACACACACACACGCGCGCGCGCGCGCGCACACACACGCAAACACACACACACACACACACACACAAACACACACACACACACACACACACACACACACACACACACACACACACACACACTAACACTAACACACACACACACACACACACACACACACACACACACACACACACACACACACACACACACGCGTGCGCGCGCGCGCACGCGCGCGCGCGCACGCAGCATGCATGCACATGCACGCACACGCACGCACGCACACACGCACGAACACACACACACACACACACACACACACACACACACACACACACACACACACACACACACACGTGCGCGCGCGCGCGTGCGCGCGCACGTATCTATGGACTGTCCAGTTTACACACTTGCATCTCTTCATCTATGCACACTTACCACTACACATACTTTTTGCACTAAAAACTGGGGTCATGGGCGATTGACAGTCTGATCTCAGTTGACATGTGTTTGGTCACTTATATCTGTTTTTGGAAATCCCAGCATGAATCTGCCCCGTTCTTTAGGAGTGTTGGCCTTGAGATTAATAAATATCTGTTTGATTGATGACGTTTTTTGCTCTTCCTTTAAGTGTGGGTGTGCGGCCAATTCCTCTCTTGTTGTTGAACTTGATAGATGTTCTACGGCTTTCCACTTGCTTACTGGAGCGGTTCTTTAGATTTCTTATCACGTGAGACCGACGAAGCTGTACTCCACTTCTTAACGTTGCCTTGCCCGCCAGTGTGTCTGCTCTCCCATTTCCAATGACACCTGCATGTCCTGGGCACTTCATCCATAAGAGTGTGTCCAATGGAACGTTGCACATTATTTCATGCA
>CM031624.1:30392142-30404642 GCA_018398815.1 Conus ventricosus | reverse complement strand
CTCTGACGTCAGGGGCCTGGTGTTCACTGTACCAGATGTGGCCACTCTGACGTCAGGGGCCTGGTGTTCACTGTACCAGATGTGGCCACTCTGACGTCAGGGGCCTGGTGTTCACTGTACCAGATGTGGCCACTCTGACGTCAGGGGACGGTGTTCACTGTACCAGATGTGGCCACTCTGACGTCAGGGGCCTGGTGTTCACTGTACCAGATGTGGCCACTCTGACGTCAGGGGCCTGGTGTTCACTGTCACAGATGTGGCCACTCTGACGTCAGGGGCCTGGTGTTCACTGTACCAGATGTGGCCACTCTGACGTCAGGGGCCTGGTGTTCACTGTACCAGATGTGGCCACTCTGACGTCAGGGGCCTGGTGTTCACTGTACCAGATGTGGCCACTCTGACGTCAGGGGCCTGGTGTTCACTGTACCAGATGTGGCCACTCTGACGTCGGGGGCCTGGTGTTCACTGTCCCAGATGTGGCCACTCTGACGTCAGGGGTCTGGTGTTCACTGTACCAGATGTGGCCACTCTGACGTCAGGGGCCTGGTGTTCACTGTACCAGATGTGGCCACTCTGACGTCAGGGGCCTGGTGTTCACTGTACCAGATGTGGCCACTCTGACGTCAGGGGCCTGGTGTTCACTGTACCAGATGTTTCCACTCTGACGTCAGGGGCCTGGTGTTCACTGTACCAGATGTGGCCACTCTGACGTCATGTGCCTGGTGTTCACTGTACCAGATGTGGCCACTCTGACGTCAGGGGCCTGGTGTTCACTGTACCAAATGTGGCCACTCTGACGTCATGTGCCTGGCGTTTAATGTACCAGATGTGGACACTCTGACGTCAGGGGCCTGGTGTTCACTGTCGCAGATGTGGCCACTCTGACGTCATGTGCCTGGCGTTTAATGTACCAGATGTTGACACTCTGACGTCAGGGGCCTGGTGTTCACTGTACCAGATGTGGCTACTCTGACATCATGTGCCTGGCGTTCAATGTACCGGATGTGGACACTCTGACGTCAGGGGCCTGGTGTTCACTGTACCAGATGTGGCCACTCTGACGTCATGTGCCTGGCGTTCAATGTACCAGATGTGGACACTCTGACGTCAGGGGCCTGGTCTTCACTGTACCAGATGTGGCCACTCTGACGTCATGTGCCTGGCGTTCAATGTACCGGATGTGGACACTCTGTCTGAGGCATCCCTTCTGACGTCATGTGCGTGGTGTTCACTGTACTAGATGTGAACATTCTGACGTCGTGTGCGTGGTGTTCACTGTACTAGATGTGAACATTCTGACGTCGTGTGCGTGGTGTTCACTGTACTAGATGTGAACATTCTGATGTCATGTGCGTGGTGTTCACTGTACTAGATGTGAACATTCTGATGTCATGTGCGTGGTGTTCACTGTACTAGATGTGAACATTCTGACGTCGTGTGCGTGGTGTTCACTGTACTAGATGTGAACATTCTGACGTCGTGTGCTGGCGTTCAGTGTAGCAGATGAGGACACTGTCTGAGGCATTCATTCTGACGTCATGTGTCTAGTGTTTACCGTACCAGATCTGAACACTCTGACGTCATGTGCCGGGTATTTACTGTACCACATGTGGACACCCCGTCTGATGCATTCATTCTGACGTCATGTGCCTGGTGTTCACTGTACCAGACTTGGATACCCTGCCTTAGTATTCATTCTCAAACGTTTTGGTGCACATTCCAACTTAACGTCCGGCTCTCGTACCTACAGAAAAGACGAAAGGCGTGATTCCATTATTTCATTTATGACTAAAGTCATGGGTCCATTATGGAAGTATTGCCTAGTTACGGTTTTCAGATACGGCAAACAAACAAAAAAAAGCGCAGGGAGAAAGGCCCATGATTTCTATCGTTTGCATACAGATACGCCCATGGTTAAGGTTATGGACAGTTTTTGTTTTGTTTTGTTTTGTTTTGCTTGTTGTTTTGCTTTGTTCCGTTTCGTTTGTTTTCATTTTACTAAGGTTAAGGACATGGTTTTTGTTTGTTGTTTTGTTTCGTTTAGTTTTTTTTTTCTTTTTTGTTTGTTGTTGTTGTTGTTGTTGTTGTGTTGTTGTTGGTTGCTTGTTGTTGTTGTTGTTGGTTTGGTTGGTGGTTGGTTGGTTTTTCTCTCTCGACCGGAGTAAATAGCAATTGATGCTTTACCATAGAGGTTAGTGGATGCTGTTAAAGCACGATTCCCTTTACCTGCTCATGGTTTGGAAACACGAATTATTCGTTATGGTCATGGGGACATGACATATCCTTTATGATTATGTAAGCAGGAATTATTCGTTTATGGCTATGGAAGCACGAATTATCCGTTTTAAGGTAAAGGAAGCATAGGTAATCCATTTATGGTTATGGAGGTACGAAGTATGTGTTTATGGTCATGGAAGCATGCATATTTCGTTTGTGGTTATATAAGCGTGAATTTTGAAAATTAAACGAGACTTACGCGGAAATTGAAGTTTAATGGAGATTTTTCGAGGATGTTGTTGGGTAGAGGTATACATGTGGAGGACGAAACCGTGCGAGCGCCCCAGACTTCAGCTACGTGTATCCCCGTGAAACAAAATAAGTATCTCAAGTTGCTGATGGGTGGGCACATGATACCTCTACCCAACAGCATCCTTGAAATAATACCATTAAACTTCAACTTCCACGTAAGTCTCGTTTAATTTTCAAATTATTCCTCGTCTGCTGATTGGTCAGACGTATACATGTGGAGATTTTAGCGTCTGGGATCACACATTATTCCTTAACACGTCAGGTTCTGAAAAGTGAAAGGCAATCAGCCAATAATTTGAGTTACTTCCCTTTGTCTACAAATGTGTCCAGCACGGACTGGGGAAAAACTCTTAGTCTTCGTAGAACCACCATTTCCATCTTCATTCTGTTTAATGATCCGGTGGTAGAATCTTGAAAAAAAGTGTTCCAGTTTGACCAACCACCAGCTTTAAGGATGCTGTCTATTGGTACACTCTGCTTAACGCTGCAGAAGTACTAGCAGCCCGAGTGCTGTGAGCTGAGTACTTCGACATGTCTGTTCCAGCCAAAAACAGCAAATCTTTCATCCGACGAGGAATGGTGTCTCTTTTCACAGGTGCAAAAGGCTTTATGCAACTGATAAAAATGCTTTCCCAGTTTGTAAGTGGGCAGTCTTTTTCAAATACTGCCGAAGGTGGTGAACCAGACAAACCCTCTTGTTTTCAAAACAAGGTATGACTAAATGCTTTAAGTGAGTCCCTGGTTTGGTTTGCTTTAAAAGAGAGCTATATACAAGTACACATTTAGACTCATGGGTTTTACATCATCAACAGTAAGACTATGGAAGTCTGTCTCTCTTGACCAGAGAGTAAAGCAAGTAACATAAGTGTTGTGAGTGTGAGTTTCAGAAAGCTGGGCTGTTCTGCATCTGGCCACTGTGCTAACATATCAATGACTGTGTCTACATCCCATGTGTCACAGTACTTTGGGAGTGATGGTCTATTGCTGAAACACACCTTTGATGACAATTTCACAGACTATAGGATGTTGACCTATTGTTTCTGCGTTATCAGGACAAAGGTATGCTGAAACCACACCTACTGGCTAGGTTAACTGTACTATAACTAGCACCTGCAGCATACAGTTCTGCCAAAAAATGCCACATGCACATGGGTACATAAAGTGATTTCATCCTGCTTACAAATTTCTCCATTTTTTTTAATGTAGGCGTTGTAGGATGTATGGGTGCTAGGTGTCCATTAATCCATAAATAGAGCAACTGAATTTCCTGATAAACCAGACGTTAAGAAATGTTTGCTGAGATCTTGCAGACAAGCAGGTTTAGCCGACGTTTCTGAATGAGAGGATGAACTGCTCTGAGGTCGCTGGGTAGGTGAAGAAGGTAACGTCTGCACCTGAGTTCTACTGGAGGGCAGTGGAGAAGTTGAAGAACAGCAACCACGGTTGTGTTGGCCAGTTAGGTACCACAATTATCCCCTCTGCACGGTCTCTCCGGATCTTCTGCAGCACCCTCCCTATAATGCTGAAAGGTGGAAATGCATACCACTGTAAATGCTCCCAAGAGATGGAAAAAGCATCAACCTGGAAGCAAAGAAGTCAATATCTGGACAAGCCCTGAGCTGTTGGAAGGCAGACTGCAGAGCCGGCTCATCAAGTTTCCACTCAGCATCAGTGTTCTGGCGCCTGGACTCCTTGTCAGCTGTCCTGTTCTGCTTCCCTGGAATGTGCGCTGCACTGATCCAGATATTCTTAGAAATGCACCATGACCAAATTGTAAATGCCATGTCATTACAAGCATCTGAATGTTCCCATTCGATTGATACAGCTGACAGCTGTTGTATTGTCTATCATTATCGGACATGCTTGTTTTCCAGCTTTCCCTGAAATGACTGCAAAGAAGTAAAACAGCTTTCAATTCCAAATAATTCATGTGAAAGACCCTTTTATGCGGCAGCCAATGTCCACCTTAACCTGTTTCCTCACACTCGCACCCCCAACCTGTGTCACTAGCATCAGTGGTGACAACTATATCTGGTTCAAAACTGCAAATGTCTTCTCTGTATCAGACACATCGACACCATTCATTCATGCCCATCGCTCCCGGTCGACGACCATCGACGACCTTCGCCATCGCACTCTGTTCTGGGCTGTTCTGGTCATTCCAATCCAGTTGGTCCCTTGTTGTTTCAGCTCTGCCTCAGTGTCTTGCCTCCAGCTGTTGCGAGGCTGGCTCTCTCTTCTCTTCCTGCGGGTTCCAGGTCAGGGCTTGGCGTGTGGTGGCTGGACGCTGGCTTCCTGAGGGTGTGTCCGATCCAGCCCACTTCCTTCGCAGTACCTGCTTGCCATGGTTCCTGTCCCGCACGCTCCCACAGATCTTCGTTTCGGATCTTCTATGGCCATCGGATTTTGTAGATGCGCCTCAGACAGGTGTTGAAGAATGTCAGATCTTTTGTTGCATCGTCTGTGTTGTCCGCCATGTCTCGCTTCCGTAGAACAGAACTGACTTCACATTTGAGTTCAAGATGCAGAGCTTGGTTCTTAAGCTGATTCCTCCAGATGCCCAGATGTTCTTAGCAAAAGCTGCTCTTGCCTTGCCAATTCTGGCTGTGATGTCTCGGTCCATGCCTCCTGTTGGTCTCGGTCCATGCCTCCCTGTTGGTCAGCCACGCTTCCCAGGTAGACTCCACCTCCCTAATGGGCTCTCCACCAACTGTGACTGATGTGCTGGCAGTGGTGTTGATTTTCATCAGCTTGGTCTTCTCCCTGTTGATCTTGAGCCATGAGGGAGACGATCTTCTCGGGGACTCCGTAATGCCTCAGTAGCTTCCACAGCGTCTCTGTCCACACTGTCAAGGTCTTCTCATAATCTATGAAGTTGATGTACAGGGGGGAGTTCCACTCCAGCGACTGCTCCACGATGATGCGCAGGCTGGCGATCTGGTCGGCACATGATTTGTTCTGCCGAAAGCCTGCCTGCTGGTCTCAGAGCTTGGGGTCGACAGCCTCCTTCATCCTCTCCAGTGGAACCCTGTTGAGAACCTTGCCTGGCAGTGACAGGAGCATGATCCCTCAGTAGTTGCTGCAGTCCCTGAGGTCTCCCTTCTTTGGCAACTTGATGATGATTCCCTCTTTCCACTGGGCCGGTACCTCCTTCTTCTCCGAGATCTTGCTGAAGAGGCTGTATGGCATGTTGACAGCTGTCGCTATGTCTGCTTTGATGGCTTCTGCTGGTATCTCATCCGGCCCTGCAGCATGCCAATTTTTCAGTCATGATGGCCTTCTTGATCTCTGCCATTGAGGGTTTGTCGCAGCTGATGGGCAGTTCTGACTCTGCGGGTGGGATGTCTGGTGGTGCGTCAGGGGTGGGGCGGTTCATCAGCTCCTTGAAGTGTTCTGCCCATCGTTTCATCTGTTCCTCAGTTGTTGTAAGTGGGTTTCCATTCTTGTCCTTCACTGGCTTGTCTGTCTGCTGGAACTTGCCCAATAGCTTCTTGGTCACCAGGTACAGGTTCTTCAGGTTCCTTTGTCCAGCTGCTGCCTCTGCTTGACTGGCCAGGTCGTCAAAATATCGCTCTTGTCCTTCTTGATGCTCCTCTTTACTTCTCCGTTCGCTGCTGTGTGCTCTTCCTGTGCCTTTGCCTTAGCTGCTCTAGTTCAGCTCATGTTCAGCGTAGTTTTCTTCTCTCTCCTTGTTTCCAGCTTGTGGACGGTGTCGGCAGAGATCCATTCCTTGTGCTGGGTCTTCTTCTTGCCAAGGATCTCTTCACATGTGTCATGCCAGAGCTTCTTGCAGTGTTCCCACTGTGTTTCAATGTCTGTCTCACCATCTTCTATCAGCTCTTGTAGCGGCTGGAACCTGTTGGAAAGGCTGATCTGGAATGCTACTTGTGTGTCCCTGTTTCTGAGCAGTCCGACATTGTACCTTGTCCGCGTGTTGTTGACCTTGATGAATCTCTTGAGGTGAAGTCTCACTGTTGTCAAGAGAAGAAGGTGGTCTGATGACACGTCAGCACCTCTCATCACTCGTACATCCCGCCATTATCTCATGAGCCTGTGGCTAATGCAGATGTGGTCAATCTGGTTCTCTGTCACGTGGTTCGGGGATCTCCATGTGGCCTTGTGGATGCGCTTGTGTGGGAAGATGCTTCATCCTATCACCAGCTGGTTCAGGGCGCACAGGTCTGCAAAGTGCTCACCATTCTCATTCATTTGTCCGGTCCGTGTGTCCCCATGATGTCCTTGTAGCCTGTGTTGTCCATTCCATCTTGGCGTTGGAATCTCCCATCAGTATGGTTATGTCCTTTGCTCCTCTTCTGTCTATCACTGTCTGTAGTTGCTTGTAGAAGTCATCTTTCTTCTCTTCTTCCGCATCATTGGTGGGAGAATAGCGCTGGATGATGTTGAGCCTGATGTCATTCTTCTTCGTGGTAAACATGGCTGTGATGATATGAGAGTTGACAGGTTCCCATCCCATGAGTGCCCCCTGTGCCTCCGGTGCCAGCATCAGGGCCACACCCTCAGTGTGGGGGCTCCATCCTCTGTGTGTCCTGAGTACAGCAGCTGTTCTCCAGATGAAAGTTGCAGCTGTCCTGACTGTAGCCACCTTGTCTCACTCAGTCCTAGCACTCCGATCTTGTAGTTTTTCATCTCTGTTGCAACTTGGATGTTTTTTCCTGTTTCGTACATCGTCCTGATGTTCCATGTGGCTACTCTCGTCGTTGTCCTGGGTGTTAGAAGGGGAGTCAGCCTTGCAGCTTCCTTTCGGCTTTCACTGCACCGCGTCATAAGTCTCCGTGATGGAGACCCTTCCTTGCCCAGGTGAATGTTTTAGTTCGTTGTCGTCGATGCTTCTGCAACTGGTCTTTTTTACAGGTAGGGTTGTTAGCCCTACGCAAACCCCTTTATCCTCCAGGCGAGGTGGTCCTGCCTTAGTCGCCTCTTACGACATGCATGACAGGGCAGTGGGTCTTTCTATGCCCAACCCACAGGGAAAGACACATTGACAGTCCACCATTTAAGTCCCTCCTTACTCTCTTCAGACAACTGCATGAGTTGGTTAAAGTCACCCCTGCTCCTCTTCAAAGCTAATCTTTTGTCTTCCCTAGGCTGTCTGTAATAGAGAGGTCCATACTTGACAGCAGCAAAGCTAGCAACGATTTTTCCTATAACTTGAGCAACCTCACGGATTGTGTGACTTTGCTCTTCAAGAAGCCTTTGACAACTAACAGTATGCTGATAGCCCTTTCAGTGCTAAGAGTGACTTTCAAGGAGACAGAATCTATAATGACTCCAAGGTATTGAATCCTTGTTGTGGGCTGAACAACCGACTTGGTTGGTGAACGAAAAATCCTTTTGAAATGAATCAGTTGTGTCTAACATTCCTCATGCAGCTGCTCTCTGTGAGTCCAATCAACAAAGAATCATCCCAAAACCCCGTAGATACATAGCCTTGCATTCTAAGGGAGGCATGGAGAGGTTTCAACAGCTTTGTGAACAAATGGGGAGCTGATGATAGGCCGTTGGGTAAAGCACTGAATTCATAGAGTTGATCTCTCCATTAAAATCTGAGTAGTTTCTTGTGCTGTTTATGGATTGCTACACTATACTAGGCATCCTTCAAATCAATTGAGGCCATAAAGCATCCTTGAGTTATCAAAGTCAGGGCAGTGTTCAGAGTATTCATTTTGAAATATTGATAACTGACTTCTAAATTGAGTCTTTTTAGATATAAACTCATGCGATAAGATCCATCTTTCTTTTCCCTGGTAAAAACTGGAGAAAGAACTTCACCAGGGGAATTCTTGCATGGGTATATTATTTTCGAAGCAATTAACTTTTGAACTTCTGAATCAATGACCTTGCACTCTTTCTAATTTGTGACATTTGTTTTAGTGCAAGATAGCCTGGATAACTGTCTAAAGGACAGTCAAATCCAACCTTAACCCCTGCTATCATGCATAAAACCCCTGGGCCTGAAATGATTTTAGACCATGTGTCTTCAAACTGTCTTAATCTCCCAGCAGTAAACTCATGTTTCTGAGGTTTTAAAGATGGAACCAAGCTCACCTCTTCAATTGGGAGCTGGGATTCTGATGTCCCCGTTTCTGCTGAAACCAATGCTGTCTTTTGTTTGTTCTGCTCCTTTGGCCTAAAAAAATGACCATGTAGGCGACCTGACTCAGAGTAGTCAGAACCGCCGGCTTGTCCACGAAAGTAGCGGGCGTTTCCGCGGTAACTGCGCTCATGGCCTACACTGGAGCTGATGCGGTCGGTCTCACGCACATCTTTCAGTGTCGCAGACAAACTGTCCCCAAACAACTGGTCTGTGATCGGGACCGATTCATCACAGATTCGCGAAAATGTTTGTTTACATGTGGTCTGAAGCCACTGCGTCTGGCAACAAAATCTCGCACAAAACGTGACGCAAGATAGCCACTGCATTGGTACAATGCTATAACAGCTTCAGAATTGGCTTCTGAAATGGGCAAGCCGCTAGGCTTATCAAGTAATCCGTTTGCGGCACGCACGCACGCAGTCGCTGCCTTGATGACCGCCTCTGTACATGTTGCATTTTCAGGTCACTTTTGATGGCCTCTGACGGCAATTTCAACCATATTTCGTTATTCACCATCAGACGATCAATTTTTGACGGTCTGTTGTAGGCTTCAGATTTCTTCTGCAGATCCGGGCTGAGTTTGTTCGTGAACCGACCATTGACAATTTCTGCCAGTTCCTCTCTTACTTCTTCGCTTACCGGTTCGTCCGTAACGCTCAGTTCAGCGGCTATTTCTTTCAGCAAGGTCAGATTTGTCTCTGTCCGGTCATCTTTTTTTTATTCTGCGATGCGAAAAGCTGTGCCTCTTTTTTCTCTAATTCTTCTAGTTCTCCATCTTGTCTCAGCTCCAGAATATCACTGTTGTGTTCCTGTTCTGACTCTGAATCGTCTCCAGAAACTCGGGCAAACTTGGCGGGTTCTGCAGCACCATCTTCGTCTGGAAGTTGCCTCTTTGGCCTAAGTAGTCCCGCTAGGGTCTCGAATGTTTTGTTTGTTTGTTCCAGCTTGCATCTAACTCTTGAATCAGGCTTCTAACTGATTCTGAGACTGTTGAGGGCCTGCTGCTGTCTGTGGGTTCTGAAAAACCCTGCGACATGGCTACTGAAAGAGCCGCCGATGTGTGCTCAAAAGTTCAGCTTCTGAAAGAGCCGAGCACAAAGGATCTAGACTACCGGTGTCGATCAGAAAGCCGACCAGTCTAATACAAACTTTGGAATAATGATTTCTAGATTGTTAGTTTCTAATGATCCTAATGTGATTATAATGATCATTACTGACCTGAAAGGACTGTGAAGATCCAAGAAATTATTCACGCTTGATATCTATCACTGAGAAACCACTTTCATGCGTCCGTCTGGCACCGCGTTTTGGCATCAACTGGGGCACGCGCGCAGATTTGTCCTCCGCATGTATACGTCTGACCAATCAGCAGACGAGGAATAATTATCCGTTTATGGTCACGGAGGCATGAATGTTCCCTTTATTGTTATGGAGGCATTGATAATCAGTTGATCATTATGGAGGCATGAAGTATATGTTTATGGTTATGGAGGTACAATTCCTTTTATCCTTCTATGGCTCCGGAATCTGTTAACTGTCTGGCGCAGCATTGAAAACTACATGTTCTGGTCTTGAATGCTCATTTGTGCAACTGTACCGTATTTGTGCAACTGTATCGTCATTTTTGTATTTTGCATCTTCTTGTGCTTTTTCTTTGCCAGATTGGTAGCCGTGTCTGTAAGGTATGAATGGAATCGTGCCACTTTCACTGTGAACGGATGATTGGAATCATGCCTCAAAGGTGTGGTATGTTTGGTCAATAATACAGAACACAATGCGCAAGTGAAAAAGACACAACCACGATTCCATGTGTCTGCAGAGAGATAGTTACGGATACGGAAAAAATATGTTTATTCTCGACTACAGTATATTTAGCAATTGATGCCATACTTGACATTTACCCAGTCACTACGGTGATGAGTATGACATAAAACGTACAGGTAGACACGAAGAAAACTTGATTTTTTTGAAAATCCGGAAATGGTTATGGCAATGATGACGGTTACATTTACATTGCCCAGAGAATTTTGCGATCGATGCTGTATAGGACGGGTTAATGGATGTGAGCCACTATCGAAACGGCTATTCAGCAGTATTGGCTACGCAAACCCTTCTATTGACCAGAACATGTGGTGATGGATCCTATGCCAAACAGGTTAACGGATGTGCTTGTCAGTTCATCTCCTCCTGTCTAGTGACTGTCCGTGCCTTTCTGACACTGGCTAGTCACATTGGGAGTAGGTGAGAAATTTGCTCCTGGCAAGCAAGCTCACCACATCAGAGACAGAGCAGCTGAGAGAACTGGGGAAAGAAAACGTCTCTTCACATGGGCATGAGAACCACGGCCTTGTCAGACCCGTTCATGTCAAGGAATGGCCTGCATGGTGGCAGCTGTGGGAATTTCTTGGAGTGAAGTGATGCCACGGCCGAAAGAAATGCGGACAATGAACGACTCTCTGTGTCGAAACGTTTGTCATTCTTTATGGTGGACCACCAGTCTGGACCGTACGCAACATTTTCCTGAAACGCTGTGACGGATACAGTATTCATAAACATAAGCAGGCAGAGTGAATTTCACAATGATGCGTTGAGTGTTTTCTTTACTTTGAAGCCGATATCCTAGCTTGTCTGTGATGACGGAAGCATAATGCAGAGCAAGGAGAAGAATGACAGTCCCTTTGCGATGCAAAATGAAGAAAAAAATAAAAAAAAAAAGAGCGATTATGTCAGCTGTGTTTAACGCAGCATAGGAATGGTTTGACAAATTATGGAGGTATTTTACAAAATATGAATTACTTAGCATTGCTTTAATGACATGATTCAACCACTTGTTAATGATGATACCCCTCATGAAACTGGGGGGTGGAAAAAAAGAAAGATAGAAAGAAATGGTCAATATAGACTCCCCACACAGAAAAAAAAAAAAAAAAACGCCCCGCAAAGACGGTAAGGACAGTAAAGTGTCGTGAGGTGTAGTGTAGTGTAGTGTAATGTAGTGTAGTGTAGTGTAGTGTAGTGCAGTGTAGTGAAGTATAGCGTTAGTGTATGTAGTGTGGTGTGATGTAGTGTAGTGTAGTGTAGTGTGTGTAGTCTAGTGTAGTGTAGTGTAGTGTAGTGTAGTGTTTTGTAGTGTGGTGTGGTGTGATTTTAGTGTAGTGTAGTGTAGTGTAGTGTAGTGTAGTGTGGTGTGGTGTAGTGTGGTGTGGTGTAGTGTGGTGTAGTGCAGTGTAGTGAAGTATAGCGTAGTGTATGTAGTGTGGTGTGATGTAGTGTAGTGTAGTGTAGTGTAGTGTAGTGTAGTGTAGTGTAGTGTAGTGTAGTGTAGTGTATGTAGTGTGGTGTGGTGTGATGTAGTGTAGTGTAGTGTAGTGTAGTGTAGTGTGGTTGTGGTGTGGTGTAGTGTGGTGTAGTGTGGTGTGGTGTGGTGTGGTGTGGTGTGGTGTGATGTAGTGTAGTGTAGTGTGGTGTGGTGTGGTGTGGTGTGGTGTGGTGTAGTGTAGTGTAGTGTATGTAGTGTGGTTGTGGTGTGGTGTAGTGTAGTGTAGTGTAGTGTTTTGTGGTGTGGTGTGGTGTGGTGTGGTGTAGTGTAGTGTAGTGTTAGTGTGGTGTGGTTGGTGGTGTGGTGTAGTGTAGTGTAGTGTATGTAGTGTGGTGTGATGTAGTGTAGTGTAGTGTAGTGTAGTGTGGTGTGGTGTGGTGTGGTGTGATGTAGTGTAGTGCAATGTAGTGTATTTTGGTGTACTGTAGTGTAGTATCGTGCAGTGTAGTGTAGTGTGGCGTAATGTGGTGTGGTGCAATGTACTGTGGTGCAGAGCAGTGTAGTGTAGTGTTTGTGTAGTGTGGTGTGGTGTGGTGT
>CM031624.1:30382142-30389642 GCA_018398815.1 Conus ventricosus | reverse complement strand
TATTCCATATATTGTGAGAAGGATACCTTGGCGGGTATGGCGATGTAAGGGAAGGAAGGGAGGATGTGGAATAGCTATGCCTCGTACCATGAAAGGCGGAATGAAGACAGTTATTATCAGAGGGGTATCGCGTGTAATTCACCCATACAGGACAACAGCAAATAGTAGATGTAATGGTCTTAAATCTGTGATTAACATTTCGACATTTTAAATCGATTTTCGGGGAATTTTAAATTCAGATGTTGCTGTAAAGAAAGACATAGTCTAGAAAGGGGGGGGGGGGGGGGGGGGGGGGGGGGGGGGGGGGGGAGGGGGGGAGGGGAGGAGTGATGGGGAGTGTGAATGGGTAATGTAACTGACATTTGGACAAATGGGGTGAGATGACATGGGAAGATGGAAGGAGAAGTGAATGGGAAAGGGGGGGAGGCTTTCGGTAGAGAACAGTGAATAAACGGAAAGGCAGGCTTTCTTATAGAGAAGGAATGTCAAGCGTTCTACACAGAGAGGAGAACAGAAAGGTTTCTGCACAGAGAAGGTATTGAAGGGAATGACAGGCTTTCTGCACAGAGAAGAGAATATAAGGCTGTCTGCACAGCGGAGGGAAAAGAGATGGCAGGCTGTCTGCACAAAGAAGAGAATAAAGGGGATGACTGGCTTTCTGCACAGAGAAGAGAACAAAGGGAATGGCAGGTTTTCTGCACTGCCAAGGGAATACAGGGAATGGCTTTACCACGGAGAAGGGAATAAAGGGAATGGCTGGGTTCCTGCACAGAGAGGGGATAGCGGGAATGGCAGGGTTTCTGCACAGAGAGGGGATAAAGGGAATGGCAGGCTCTCTGCACAGAGAGGGGATAAAGGGAATGGCAGGCTCTCTGCACAGAGAGGGGATAAAGGGAATGGCAGGCTTTCTGCACAGAGAGGGGATAAAGGGAATGGCAGGCTTTCTGCACAGAGAAGGGGATAAAGGGAATGGCAGGCTCTCTGCACAGAGAGGGGATAAAGGGAATGGCAGGCTCTCTGCACAGAGAAGGGGATAAAGGGAATGGCAGGCTTTCTGCACAGAGAAGGGGATAAAGGGAATGGCAGGCTCTCTGCACAGAGAAGGGATAAAGGGAATGGCAGGCTCTCTGCACAGAGAAGGGGATAAAGGGAATGGCAGGCTTCTGCACAGAGAGGGGAATAAGGGAATGGCAGGCTCTCTGCGCAGAGGGGGAAAATAAGGAATGGCAGGCTTTGCACAGAGAGGGGAATAAAAAGGAATGGCAGGCTTTCTGCAAGAAGGGGATGGGAGTCCGGAAGAGGGGATTAAAGGGAATGGCAGGCTTCTGCAGCAGAGTGGGGAATAAAGGAAATGGCAGGCTCTCTGCGCAGAGAGGGGAATAAAGGAATGGCAGGCTTTCTGACAGAGAGGGGAATAAAGGAGTGGCAGGCTTTCTGTCAGGAGGGGAATAAAAGGAGTGGCAGGCTTTCGCACAGAGAGGGGAAAGAAGTGAATGGCAGGCTTTCTGCACAGGAGGGGAATAAAGGGAATGGCGGCTCCTGCGCAGAGAGGGGACTAAAGGAATGGCAGGCTTTCTGCAAGAGAGGGGAGTAAGATAAGAGAATGACAGGTTCTGCACAGAGAAGGGAATGAGGGGATGGCAGGCTCTCTGCGCAGAGAGGGGAAAAACGGAATGGCGGCTTGCACGTGGGGGAATAAAGGGAATGGAGACTTCTGCATGGAAGGGGGTGGCAGCTCTCTGCGCAGAGAGGGGAGAAAAAGGAGTGGCAGGCTCTCTGCAGAGATAGGGGATAAAGAAATGGCAGGCTTGCTGCACAAGTGGGGAATAAAAGGAATGGCACGCTCTCTTGCAGAGAGGGGAATAAAGGGAGGCAGGCTCTCGCATGAGAGGGGAATGAGGGAATGGCAGGCTCTGCATAGAGAAGGGAATGAGGGGGGATGACAGGCTTTCCTGCACGGGGAAGGGAATATAGGGGGTGCCCGGGTTATGCAGAGAGAAGGGAATGAAGGGAGTGACAGCTTTCTGCACATGGAAGGGAATGAAGGGAGTGACAGGCTTCTGCACATGGAAGGGAATGAAGGGAGTGACAGGCTTTTGCACATGTAAGGGAATGAAGGGGAGTGACAGGCTTTCTGCACATGGAAGGAATGAAGGGGAGTGACAGGCTTTCTGCACATAGAAGGGAATGAAGGGATGACAGGCTTTCTGCACAGGGAAAGGGGGAATGAAGGAGTGACAGGCTTTCTGCACATGGAAGGGAATGAAGGGAGTGACAGGCTTTCTGCACATGGAAGGGAATGAAGGGAGTGACAGGCTTTCGGGCACAGGAAGGGAATGAAGGGAATGGCAGGCTTTCTGAACATGGAAGGAACAAAGGAGGTGACCGGTGAATGCACAGAAAAGGGAATAAAGGGTATGACAGGCTTGGGGCACGAAGAAGGGAATAAAGGGGAGACAGGCTTTCTGTACATAAAGGGAATAAAGGGAATGGCAGGTTTTTCTGACATAGAAGGGAATAAGGAACGGCAGGCTTTCTACACGTAAAAGCAATGAAGGGAAGGGGCATATTTTGTACAGACAGAATAAGGGAATGGCAGGCTTCCCTGCAAATGAGGGAATAAAGGGGATGACAGCGTTTCTCACATATAAGGGAATAAGGGGATGACAGGCTGTCTTAAACAGAGAAGGGGAATCAAGGATGACAGGCTTCTTCACAGAGAAGGGAATAAAGGGGTTGACAGGCTGTCTTTAACATCCCCTTTTATCCCTGCACGAAAAAAGGGAATACACAGGATGACAGGCTTTCTGCACATGAGGGGAAAGGAGGTGACAGGCTCTCTGCATTACAAGGAATAAAGGTATGGCAGGCTGTCTTCCAGAGAAGGGAATCAAGGGGATGACAGGCTGTCTTCACAGAGAAGGGAATCAAGGGGATGGACAGGCTGTCTTCACAGAGAAGGGAATCAAGGGGATGACAGGCTGTCTTCACAGAGAAGGGAATCAAGTGAATGGATGACAGGCTGTCTTCACAGAGAAGGGATTAAGGGGATGACAGGCTGTCTTCACAGAAAAGGGGATGAAGGGGATGACAGGCTGTCTTCACAGAGAAGGGAATCAAGGGGATGACAGGCTGTCTTCACAGAAAAGGGGAAAATAAAGGGGATGATAGGCTGTCTTCACAGAGAAGGGAATCAAGGGGATGACAGGCTGTCTTCACAGAGAAGGGAATAAAGGGGGATGACAGGCTGTCTTCACAGAGAAGGGAATAAAGGGGATAACAGACTGTCTTCACAGAGAAGGGAAAAGGGGATGACAGACTGTCTTCACAGAGAAGGGAATCAAGGGGATAAAGGGCTGTCTTCACAGAGAAGGGAGATGACAGGTTTCTTCACAGAAAAGGGGAATCAAGGGATGACAGGCTGTCTTCACAGAGAAGGAGAACAAGGGGATGACAGAAGGGGATCAAGGGGATGACAGGCTGTCTTCACAGAGAAGGGATCAGTGCATGACAGGCTGTCTTCACAGAAAAGGGGGAAATGAAGGGGTGACATGCTTTTCTTCACATAGAAGGAGATCAAGGGGAGACAGGCTGTCTTTACAGAGAAGGTAATCAAGGGAATGACGGGCGGGTCTTCACAGAGAGGTAAACAAGGGGATGACAGGCTGTCTTCACAGAGAAGGGATGAAGGGGTGACATGCTGTCTTCACAGAGAAGGAGATCAAGGGGATGATGGGGCTGTCTTCACAGAGAAGGGGAATCAAGGGGATGACAGGCTGTCTTCACAGAAAAGGGGAATCAAGGGGATGCGGGCTGTCTTACAGAGAAGGGAATCAAGGGGATGACAGGCTGTCTTCACAGAGAAGGAGATAAAGGGGGATGACAGGCTGTCTTCACAGAGAAGGTAATCAAGGGGATGACAGGCTTTCTTCACAGAGAAGGAGATCAAGGGGATGATGGGGCTGTCTTCACAGAGAAGGGAATCAAGGGGTGACAGGCTTTCCGGACAGTCTACTACTGCCAGTCCTGACTTCTTCTTCTGTGCTTGTCATCAGGTGTGTGTCGACACTGATTCCACCATTCATTTTACTCCCCTCCCTCCCTATTCCTTATGTGCTTGCCATTTTGTGGTGTTGTTGTCATAGTATTAACCAATTGCTGCCCCCCCCCCCCTCCCCCTCTTCCCCTTCAAGCCTTCCATTCTGCAGTGGCTTGTATCCATCACATAAAAATCAGAGATGTTTTTTTTTTTTTTTCTGTTTCATTTTTGGGCATATGTTTTGGGCAGATGTCTGTTTTCTGTTTGCCTTTAAGATGGTATGTTAGAAGTGAGATCAGGATGGACTATTAGTTTTATGGAAACAAGACAATCTCTCTCTCTCTCTCTCTCTCTCTCTCTCTCTCTCTCTCACACACACAACACACCACACCACAACTTTTTCGCTGTCTGCCTGTTTATTTCCCTGTCTGTCTATCTGTCAACCTACCACCTACCTATCTATCCATATATCCTCCTACCTACCTACCTACTTATCTTTTCTACTTATCTATGTATCTATGCTGAACAATTAAGTAGTGGGGGAAAACGTGCAGGTTAACAATTCTTCAGTCGTTTAGTAAGACTTGGCAAAGATTTGAACTTTAAAAAAAATAGAAGATGAAGAAAATGGGGAATATATTATAACTACGAGAAGCCCTTCACTAGCTGCTGAGAGAACCCTCATAATCTCTCTCGAGGGCACATTTATTTGTATTGCCTGCTCCTAGGCCTTTCGTCCGCTGGATCGGACTCATCAGGGAGACACGGCTGATTGTGCTGGCTCTTTGGGGTCAAATAGAGACACACCACAGTCCACAATTCGTGGTGTTCTCACTGCCAAGGGGTTTAAAAAGAATCCAACAGCACCCCCAAAGCAGCCAGTGAAGGGTAGTGAAATGGAACAAAACAAAGGTGTGGAGAGGAAAAAGTTGCTGAAAAACTAAAAGCATTATTCAAAAAGAATTAAATGTAAGGGACAATCTTTGAGCCTATGCTTGAGGATCCATTCAAGGATGCAAGGGAGGTCAAAAGATATGGAACAGTCTGAGTGGTCAGCTCTGCTGTTCAAAAAACCCAAGCATTGTCAGTGGCTAAGAATTGTACAGAACAACCTTTACTTGGATCTCTTAAGAGATGCAATCTCCCACTGATTGACCAAACAATAGAATGCTGAACAATTAAGTAGTGGGGGAAAACAAGTGCAGGTTAACAATTCTTCAGTCGTTATAGAATGACTTGGCAAAGATTTGAACTTTAAAAAAAAAATTGAAGATGAAGAAAATGGGGAATATATTATAACATGAGAAGCCCTTCACTAGCTGCCTGAGAGAACCATCATAATCTCTCTCGAGGGCACATTTATTTGTATGCCTGCTCCTAAGGCCTTTCGTCCGCTGATCGATCATCGTAGACACGCTGATTGTTCTTGCTCTTGTGTCCAAATAGAACACACACAGTCCACAATTCTGTGGTGTTCTCACTGCCAAGTTCAAAAAGATCCACACACCCCCACAGACCATAGGTATGAAATGAACAAAACAAGGTGTGAAGAAAAAGTTGCTGAAAACTAAAAGCCTATCAAACAGAATTAAAGTAGGGCAATCTTTGAGCCTAGCTGAGATCCATTCCAAGATGCAAGGAGGTCAAAAGATATGAACAGTCTATGGTCCACCTCTGTTCATAACCTCAGCATTTCATCTCAAATGTACAGACAACCTTCTGATCTCTTAGAGCAATCTACACTGATTACAACAATGAATGTGACATTAAGTGTGGGGGATACAATCAGTTAACAATTCTTCAGTCGTTTATTGACTTGGCAAAGATTTGACTTAAAAAAAAATTGAAGAGAAAAAATGGGGAATATATTATACTAGAAAGCCTCACAGTGCCTGAGAACATCTAATCTCTCTCGAGGGAACTTTATTTGTATTGCCGCCCTAGCCTGCTACTTTTCATAACTCTATCTCTACTACTACACCTAACTACCTACCTACCCTTACCTACCTACTTGCCGACTTTCCCCCCATCTGCTGCACTACACACCTACTATACTATTCTTGTCTACCACTGCCAGGAATATTGTCCAGCGGACCGCGGGCCAGTACTGTGGAAGAATGTTCGTTGTCAACGGCTGCAAGTTCAAAATGAGACATCAGTAAGTGCATTGTTGATGTTAATTTTTTTTCGGGTAGAGATAGTGCACATCATAGCTTCTTTTTTTCCAGTAACCCAAAATGCTACATCTGAAATAACTTGCACTACTGATTAAACTTCACGATTAGCAACACTACAGCCCTTCTAGTTCGACCAATCGTCATCTAAAGATAGCATCTTTCAGTTTCATGGACAGCCCAAGAGTAGACACAACTGCTGTTGTATCACCGGGTATATTCAGCGGTTTCTGTTCGATCCAACGTGCGCGACCCGCGATCTATGTCATGTATAGACTCATAATGCTCCTCGTGAGTTCACTGTCAGGAGCCCCCCCTCCAGAAAGTGTCACTCTGTCCAGCCATCAGTAACCTCAATGAATGCGCCAATACCAGCGACAGCAGACTCTATACAATGTCTAGGAGTCTCCATATATTCAGGAAATATATCAGTATCTGCTCTGAAGTAACATGACCGTGCGTTATTCTGAGAGGACATTTACAGACAAATTTACCAGATTCAAAGATAAATTCCCAAACCATCAGATATCTATCTGCTTTGAAGCCAGTAAAATACTGGGCTATTCTGAGAAGAAATTTTAAAATGAATTCCCAAGATTCAAAGATAACTTCCCAAACCATCAGATAATTATCTGCTCTGAAGCCAACAAGACCCTGGGCTACTCTGAGACGAAAAAAAAAGATTCCCAAGATTTAAAGAGAAGTTCCCAAACCGCCAGGTATCTGCTCTAGAGCCAACAAGATGCTTGGATATTATGAGAATAAATTTGAAAATTCATTTTTAAGATCCAAACATATGTTCCCAAATCATCAGGTATCTATCTGCTCTGAAGCCAACAAGGCGTTGGGCTGTTCTGAGAGGAAATTGAACATAAATTCGCAAGATTCCAAGATACGTTCCCAAACAATCATGTATCTGCTCTGAAGCTAACAAGACCCTGGGCTATTCTGAGAGAAATTCAAAGATAAATTCCCAGGATTCAACGGTAAGTTCCCAAACCACCATGTATCTGCTCTGAAGCCAACAAGACGCTGACCCGTTTTTAAAAACCATCAGGCAAAACAGTCCTAGAACAGGCAGCCCAGAAACCAAGTGCCATAGCCATGATTGAGCAAGTGGAATTGCCCTCACTTCAGCAACGACGGCCTACAGCGAGACAGGTTCTGCTTCACAAACAGCGAATGACCAACCCGGCTGAGCACCAAGTGCCTCCAAAGGAAACTCATCCCAGGACTACTACGCCAGCGTGCCCCCCCCCCCCCCCCACCCCCTGCTACGTATAGAGG
>CM031624.1:30362142-30372142 GCA_018398815.1 Conus ventricosus | reverse complement strand
TTATCACCGTCGGCCGCAGCCATGCTTTCCAAGGGAGTGACTCAATCTGGAAGCATTGGCTGAAGTGAAAATAGATCTATTCTGATGCCACTCTCCGTCGCAGAAAAAACGCCAAGAGCGATAAGTCTTAGTGCTGTCTTTGAGATCAGCTGCCACATTATGATGTCTACTGAACGAATGACGCTGACCGGAGTCGATGCGTGTGAGGAAAAGACTCAAATAAAGCAGATCGTCTTCAATATATGTTTTTTTATTCCTCGGAGGAGGGGGGCACAGGTATAGTTGTGCCCCCCCCCCTCCAAAATCGGAGGGGGGGCACGTGCCCCCCGTGCCCCCCCCCCCCCCCCCCCCCCGTTCCTACGCCCCTGCAATGTGACGCATATGTACCTCAGGCGAAACTCAGGTAGGGTGAAGGGACTGGGGTAATGGAAACCCCCCCCCCCCCCCCCCCCCTTAAAGAAAAACCAAAACAAACAAACAAACGAAAACAACAGAAAGAGAGAGACAGAAAAAAAGAGAAAGAAATAAAGAAAGAAAGATAAAAGGGTTTACAAATGCATAGTGGATATTGAGTGGATATTGTCCCGTTGTCATAAACCCCCCCCCCCCCCCCCCTCTCCCCCGTAGTACTCACATTCACAAAAGTCTCCGCATTGATGACCCTCCCCCCCCCCCCCCCCCCCACACACACACACATACTCTCTCCCCCACGTCCTCTCTCTCTCTCTCTCTCTCTCTCACTCTCTCTCTCTCTCTCTCTCTCCTCTCTCTCTCTCTCTCTCTCTCTCTCTCTCGTCCCAAAGTCTGCGACTGGTTTCACTACTCCCCTCCAGTCCTGTTTTTACCCAATTTGCTGGCAGGGTACTGCACCCCAACCTCAGTCCTGTTTGTGACTGCAGCACGCTTTAGCCTCGGCACTTCCTCGGTTCTGTTGGCATCAGGGAAGTCACATATTACAGAACTGTTGAGATCTGTACAGCCTTTTCATGCGTGAAGGTGTCACTGAATAGTCACAGCCATTCATCTGGTTTTGTTTTCAGCAACTAAAACGGTATTACAACTTTTTTTCTCTCCTTTTTTTCCCCTGAAAATATTCTGAATTACAACAAAGTGCATTGATAATATATATGTAACTGATGCTATATCACACTGAAAATGATATATGCACATACTTGAACATGACCAAGCAGAGGTGGCGATATAAGTGTCTGTGTAGATTACTGGTCTAGATAGAGAATGAAGATCATTCTTGTATACACAGGACAGCATCGTGCTGGTTTTTGTCAACATGAATATTGCGCCACAATGACCGTGCCCAATTTAACACACTGTTGTCCTCTTGGTGAAATGGAAGTGAAAAAAAAAACCAAACAAACAAACAAACAAATAAAACCGTGACCAGAGAGATAGAATAGAGACAGATGCTTCGCATAACAGAGGCGTATAAATGATCATGACGTGTTTGGCAGAGATGTAGAACAGAGACAAATGTTTCGAATAACAGAGGCGTACAACTGAGTATGACGTGTTTGGCAGAGAGGTAGAATAGAGACGAGTGTTTGTCATACCGGAGGCGTGCAGATGATCATGACGTGTTTGGCAGAGAGAGTGGCGGTGATCATGATCAGAACATTTCATATTGATCTCCTTGTCGTCAAGCAGAAAGGGTCGAGGACAAGATGGGAATTGGGTGAGGGGCTACAGGACAGGCACTGGCAGCAGGAGGGTGGAGTGAAGGAGACGAGAGTTGTGGTGGTGGGAGGGAGTGCGGGAGAGAGAGAGAGAGAGAGAGAGAGAGAGAGAGAGAGAGAGAGAGAGAGAGAGAGAGAGAGAGAGAGAGAGGGATATAGGTGAACGGTTGGGAATAATAATTTCAGTTTCGTCAAGGAGGCGTCACTGCGCGCGGACTACTCCATATGCGCTGCACCACATCCGCTTAAGTTTTACAACCACACCGCGCATGATTTTGGAATCGTAACAGTTTCAGTTTCGTCAAGGAGACGTCACTGCGCGCGGACTAGTCCATATACGCTACACCACATACGCTAAATGTTACGACTACACTGCGCATGATTCTAAGCTGATGAATAAATGAATTAATAACTAAGATGGGAGAATTTTAAGAAGAGGTCTCGTGGCTACGACATAGAAGATGTCTGACCTACGCATTAGCCCAAAGCGCTGGTCAGGCCTCTTATGGGAAATATAAAGATCAGAGGCCACTGCTATTCATGAGGGTGAAAACTTGCTTTGTGGCCATGGCTGCTAGTATGGAATGCCCTTTGCACTTTCTGTGCTCTCGCCACGTGGCGTTGCTAGTTTTTTTTGCTTTTTTTTAATTATTATTTTTACTTATATACCCCTCTGTTTCCTACCTTGTCCTACGCCTTACATCCTGCTGGTATAGGTAGTGATCACATGCGAGTCAAATAGGCAAATTGCCTCTCTCCCAATGCAGCCAATGTCTTTCACTTTAAAACATTCAGTACAACTGATGGCCTTCATTTTAGATTAGATTTTTCGTCATCGCTTTTTACAAATGAAAAGTTAACAATACTGCAATTGTATATCCATGTGATTTAGAACATGTATGGAAATGCTAGCAGGGATAATGGCTTGTGAGAATGTTCATTCATGCACTCGCATGTGTATACCTCTGAGTATGTGTCTGAGAAAGCGCGCGCGCGCGCACACACACACACACACGTGTGTGTGTGTGTGTGTGTGTGTGTGTGTGTGTGTGTGTGTGTGTGTGTGTGTGTGTGTGTGTGTGTGTGTGAGTGTGTGTGTGTGAGTGTGTGTGTGTGTGTGTGTGTATGTGAGTGTGTGTGTGTGTGTGTGTGTGTGTGTGTGTGTGTGTGTGTGTGTGTGTGTGTGTGTGTGTGTTCAGAACTTGACGTGGGTCAAAGCTGCAAAGACCAAAGAGAGTCGTGCGGTCAAAACGCCGTGTGTGATGTTCTTGATCGATGTGGTCAGTGTTTCTTCTTCATGGCCTGCCCTCCTTTCTTTTCATCCTCCTCTGCCTCCTCTATCTCTTGCCTCTGATCCTCCTCCTTCTCTTCTTTGTCTTCTTCTTCTTCCCCTCCTCCTCCTCCTCTTCTTCTTCTTCTTCTTTTATTTTCTTCTTCTCTTTCTTCGTGTCCTCGACCTCGTTCTTCTTCTTCTGCTTCTTCGTCTTTTTCTTCTTCTTGTCCTTGACCTCGTCTTTCTTCTTCTTCTTCTTCTCTCCCTCGTCCTTCTCCTTCTGCGCCTCTCTCTCCTCTCTCTCTCTCTCTCTCTCTCCTCTCTCTCTCTCTCTCTCTCTCTCTCCCTCTCTCTCCTCTCTCTGTCTCTCTCTCTCTCTCTCTTCGTCATGTAATTTCTAATATGTCTATCAATATCAAGTGAAAGATACATTTCGCAATTATTAGATGATTTAAACGTTCTGTACCATGAAAACCTATCACTTTCCTGAATATGTTCATGCCAGTACTGCCACCTGTTATCTATGAGTCTCTGACGAAATACTTGCAAAAAATGTTTTACATTTTCCACACCCTGGTTCAGCCATACAAATCCAAAGCCATTTAAAAATAGTATCTGACGAACACTTGACGCCCATGTAGTCTTACCACGTGAATCCAACCAAAATAACATTCTATAAGCTTTCAAGGGTAACCTGTTATCAGTCATCCGTAATATCTTTAGCCAGTATCTAACACATTGCACACGTGAATTTATATAAATAGGATAACGTCCGGTATCTCCATAAACTAACTCGTTGGGTGTTTTTATATGGATTCCTAAAAACCTTTTAAGAGCATACAAATGAACCGTTTCAATATGAACAGCAGTCGCATCCAGTCCCCACAATTCAGCACCATAGAGGGCAATGGGTTGCACCTGAGTACCAAAACATTTTTAACATTACTTAAGCGAAGTATTATTAAGTTTGTACAATCGTTGCAGAATAAATAGTAATGCATTCTTGCCCTGCTAGCGAGATCTTTACATGCAGCCACAAAACTGAGCCGGGAAAAAATTAATACCTAGATATTTGTAACAGTTAACAACATCCATTTGTTCCCCATTGAACGACCACCTCTGTCTTGCTGCAAGGTAACCTCCTTTTCTAAATACAACAATATTGCTCTTTCTCATATTCACCTTAAGTTGGAGTCTAGATGCTGCAATACATAAACTGTTCAACTGGGTCTGGAGGCCAACTGGGGTTTCTGACAATAAAGCTATATCATCTGCTAATAACAAAATAAACAGTTCAACAGTATCTGGAGACAGGGTTGCACCATGTCTTCCGTTCTCTATTTTTCTTGCGCTAATTCGTTGATAAATAGGGAAAACAAAACAGGACTACAGGCATCCCCTTGTTTCACCCCTTTTGTGCACATTATATAGTCTGTAAAATCTCCACCACATCTAACCCTCGCTTTTACACAATCATACATGCTCTTAATACATCGATGTATCTTACCCCTTTATTCCATTCTTTTAAGTATTGGCCAAAGTAATTTTCTGGAGACTGAATCAAATGCCTTTTCGAAATCAATGAAGGCTACGTATAATTTGCGATTCAATGAAAACTGTTTCTGTATAATAGCTAAAAGTGTAAACATTTGGTCGATAGTTGAATAACCTTTCTTAAAACCTGCCTGCCACTCGCCAGTGCTATTATTATGTTCGACCCACTCTTGCAATCTACAGTTGATTATTGAACTATTTAATTTACTACCTATACACAAAGTGATATGCCCCTGTAGTTGCCTGGATCGTTGACTTCACCTTTCTTGAATAATGGCAATATAATCGACTCTGTCCAGTCATCAGAAATATCCCTTTGTCAAAAAGTACATGAAAAAATATGACCAAAAAATCAGTTACGGCATTTCCAGCGTTTTTAAACAATTCTCCAACTATACCATCAGGGCCCGCAGCTTTTCTGTTCTTTAGTTTTTTAATCGCTGAGATTACTTCTGCTCTTGAAATTGGGCGGTCGAGGACACCTGCTTCACTATCAATATCAAGAGAGGCAACTTCTTCTACTTCTTGCACGTCTTCTTCAATATCGTTTTCGAGAAGTTCTTTGAAATGCCTATACCAGTCATTGACTGAAATATATTATACGTATTACTTTTTCTAACTGATGTTTTACGCATATGCTTCCAGAACTCTCTCTGATCGTTTACTGAATTAATCAAATTGCATAATAAAGTAGAATTATATTCGTTCTCCTTCCTCTTCAAAAGATTCTTATATTCCCTTCGGGTTTTACAATAAACGTCTCTGTCTTCATCGTCTAGCGTCTTTCTGGATATTCGCAGAAGCTGTTTCACTTCAGTTTAGATTTGGTGTGTCAGACATAGCAGTGCATCGTCAACGGTATAATGTTATTTCTGACAGCAGTTTGATATGCCCGCTCTGTCAAAAGGCAAACGATGATGAAATACACTGTTTGTACTTGTGCCTGTTCTCATGACTTACGGCAGGAATATATTCCATTCAAATATTATGTAAACCCATGTCAGTTTCGTGTCAGTCTACTAATGGCGAATGAAAATGAAATTATTGTGAGGCATTTATGCATATATTTGTATAGAGCTTTTAAGAGGCGAGCTGTTATGTTTACTTAATAAGTGTATGAAGGCGCCGATGTTGTATGAATACCGCTTCATTAGAATGCAGTTAATACCTGGGTCAGTAGATTGTACTTCATGCGCTGGTATAACAGATTGTACTTCATGCATTTTCGTGTTATGTTATTGTTGTTGTTGCACGCACCATGCTTTGTTTTGAGAATACCCCCCTTCAGAAGGGGCTATGGCCTATCCTGAATAAAATTTCATTTCATTTCAAATAAAATTTCATTTCATTTCTCTCTCTCTCTCTCTCTCTCTCTCTCTCTCTCTCTCTCTCTCTCTCTCTCTTTGGCCCCTTCTTTCATTTTCCTCTTCTCATTCATCATCGTCTCCACGATCTTTCTTCTTCCATTTCTTGATCATAATCTCCATTTCCTCCTTCATCTCCTTGCTCCTCCCCCTTTTCTTCTTGTTCTCGTTCTTCTTGTTCTTGCTTTTGTGATTGTTGTTGTTCTTCTTCTTCTTCTCGCTGTTGTTGTTGTTGTTGTTGTTGTACTTCTTCTTCTTCTTCTTAACACTGGTTATCATCGTCGTCTTTCCCCTCCTCTTTCCGCTCATTCCTTCTCTGAAGAATCAGAAGTGACAAACAATCGGGAGGCAGCTTGCTGCTGCAGGAGACAGTTTGGTTGGCGCTCTGATACCAAAGATTAGAGAAGGTCTGTTTCACGCCAGAACTGAGATGTACAATCTTCAGTTCCTTTGTGTCATCCACTCTGAGGGAAATGTTCTGATACTGAACATCACCTTTTATCAATCCTTTCCCTATGCCAGGGACAGTCTACCAATGGATGATTAAATCACTGTGGATATTTTAGTCTGTGAATACCCGTTACATAGGCTAGCTTTAGGCAGTCGTAAGATCTCGATGTTATGACGAATTCTCTAAAGGCATTGTTATTTAGGCCTTTAGCAGATCAATGACCTTCTTTGCAACACGCCGTGATGGTTCTGATGGCAATAAAGCCAGCAGTAGGTAACTGACTGGTCAAGACATCTTGCAATATAGTGGGTAACTAACCCCACGGCAAAAACCCGGCAGAGGCAATCGACTTGTCAAGATATCTTGCAAGAAGAAAATAGTTAATGAAAAATGTATGATCGATTTTTGGAAAGAATTCTTGACCAACAGGTTCAGAGATTGCATCTACTCATTATAAGTCACACAACAAAATAGCACACCGGTAAGCTTATCTCATTGGTTGATTACAAGAGAAAACAACCCATGCGTCTATGTATTATGTATTGAAGCCGTCTGTTATGTGTAACATGCAATGATGCGAAAACTGTGCTCAAGTAGTACAATTTGTTAGGAACAAGAATCAAACAAAACCAAGAGATTTCAGTGACAGCAGTGTCGTAGAGGACGGTTTATGGAAGATATTGTTGAAAATGATGTGAAAGGACATTGATAGTGGAGACTCGGATCCCCCACCATACTTTCTTAAAGGACAGATTTAATCCGAAAAAAAGAAGCCACACCCGTATACTTATTTTACTTTAAAAACTAACAAATGAAGAAGATGAAAGATTATTCCGAACAACATTCCAAAAGACGTTCCCCTTTCAAATTTGCGCTTTCTCCGAAAGAGAGAGGGAAATATAGAAAGTGGGTGCTATGACTGCACACTTTAAGACCTGGACCGCAACATTAATATCGTTGATTTGCTTTTGTTGTTGTTGTTGTTGTTGTTTTTGTTGTTGGTTTTTTTTTTTAATTTTCGCGCAACTTTTTCCACTGAGATGGTACCTTCTGCTTAAAGTAACAACCATGTCCATAGTGCTGCCGAGATATTTCTTTTTCTTGGACAATGCATATTCAGAAGAAAAATGAGACTGAGGACCATGTGAGTACAGGAGGGAAGCTAAGAATAGCACTCTGCTTTATTTTGCATGATTTATGGAGACCGAGTGTAAAGACTTCAGGAAAGTCGTCAG
This sequence comes from Conus ventricosus, assembly GCA_018398815.1. Classification (NCBI taxonomy): domain Eukaryota; kingdom Metazoa; phylum Mollusca; class Gastropoda; order Neogastropoda; family Conidae; genus Conus; species Conus ventricosus. The sequence goes on along the minus strand of CM031624.1, from coordinate 30,364,574 downwards.
TTACCTCACTCTTTCTCCAGTTGGTTTGTTATCTGTTCCAGAAAACGAGGGAAGAACAGCAACCAAAAAACAAAAACAAAAAGCTATAATTGAACCAACTATGTTGCACATGGCAACAGATACGAATGTGGTTTTAACTTGAGCACATTCATTAAGAATCTTGCATGCTTATCAAATCCAATTCGACCTCACAGAGAACAGGAGGTCAGTGTATGCCGATGAAACGGATGATGTGCAAATACCAACGAATGCAGACTTAGTTGTGTTTAGACATTATCGTCAAAATAAGTCAGGCTCACTAAGGCCTGAACTGCCCTACCGAGTGATAGACAGCCTCAAAGACCTGGCTAAACTACTTTCCCCTACACACAATGCAGTCCTAATACAGAGTCAAGGCGTACGCATTTGTTCTCCATCTATCCGACGACACAGGGATATATTTTACACTTAACTGCACACTCTCCAGACAGACAGGCAAGACAATTACACACACCATCAAGCACTCATAGGTTTAATCCATAGGCGCTCTTAACACCTTGGAAAAGCTAATGTCCAGCCGTGTATTCTCCTTGGGTGCAATGTCGCACAACAGGCAGCAATGCGCTCCCGACTAATATCACTATGGACCTTAGCCTACGAATACTGTAAATCACACTGTACGCGGCGAGATTCACTTAGTGATAATTGCTAAAATGAATCGCACCTTAAACTTTGCCAACTTCTACTAAAAATCAGCGGCAACCAACCACAGCGTGGAACAAACCTCTGTTCCCTCCCTGCACAATCGTTCTAGCAATCACAATTACATACAAGATGAAACAATTCGCGGGCGAACACTTTTAACCAGTCAGATTTGAGTTCAGCGATCCAAGCTGGACATCAAAATTGAACCCAGTTCCGAACTAGGAAGCACTGAACGATTTTCTTGTCAGAATTATAAAGTAGCTCAGTCTCAAGACCGATCGTATACGTACACGTTCTGTCTCCATGCAACCGTACAACCACCCCAAATATTTCATGTTGCACCCGCCAACCACACACAAACAGCTACTACTGCTTGGGTTTCAGCTTGTGCTTCAATTGTGCACTGACGTCACTCTATTCCAAAGTTATTATTATTATAGTTATTGTCTTGCGTTCCCTAATGCCCGCAACGTTACATCTTCCGTGCTCACTCGCGTACTCAAACGCTCGCTTCACTGTGTCAATAATGTCAACAGCACAAGGCCCTGATCCGTACCGAGAGCTTGCGGTTCTTCACCGTAGACCTCCTCTGGGAAAGGGCTGGAACAAAGAGAAGAAGCAGGAATACCTCCACCCGTTAGCTCCCACCGCGCCCCACACCAGGTTACGATTCGCAGAACCACCCCTCGTTAGGGGTGAGACTCGCAGTAATCCAATACGAAAGTTCCGGTACAATCCGAGCAGAATACAACGACTTCTCTTGCACACCACTCCAGAAAACACTCCACGCAAGTCCCGACGACGTACCAATGCGGTCCAAAGGCACTAGCAGGAAAACAGTCCAAGAAGAGCAGACAGACAAACTAGAACAAAACACAGTTCTCCTGTGTACCACCTACAGCCATTGGAGAACTACGCAGATCTACATAGAGCCCTGGCCAACTCTATAGCAATGCAACTTCGCAACTAGGCTAATAGACATAAGCCCAACAGTACAACTCCCGTTATCATGACCACACAAATCAATGAATGCGTCATAATAGAAAAAAAACGTCACGCCTGTGACGTAAACGGCTACCTTTTTCTCAAAACAACGTAAGAACTATGCACACACTCCCTATACCTGCGCATCTAAAAGAGTCTCGCTGTTTCGCAGCAGCGCTCACCCGTATGGATTTTACCGGGTGCAACACTGTTTATCTCAATAAAATAATCTAACGACTCTCCCACCATTCAAGCCACTGGCTACTGCAGGCAACAACGCTGCCCTGTCCGACAAGACATCCACGAAGAACATAGAAATGCAAACACATGCATGACTCTTGCTTTGCACATACAACACAAACATCTTTCACTGCACGTGCTGAATGAAAATAGCCCTTCTGCTACCATGAAGTTTGTTCTCACGGTCACACAAGACAAATACTCTCACACAGACAAGCACACACGACTCTGCGCTTTACAGAATACTATTGGCACGCGGAATAAGTAGACTGACAGTCTGACAGTTGTGTTTAGACATTATCGTCATAAACGGACTGTGGGTTATTTTAAAAGTGGGATGAAAAACAGTGCGTACGCAAAATTGCCACTAAAAATAGCCAACGAACAGAAAATAAATAAATAAATAAATAAATGATGATAATAATAATAATAATGATAATATTAATAATAGTAATGATTTTTATAGCGCCTATTCTCTGAAGATTAGGGCTCAAAGCACTTTACATATAATGTAATAAACACTC
>CM031624.1:30349642-30354642 GCA_018398815.1 Conus ventricosus | reverse complement strand
CTCTCTCTCTCTCTCTCTCTCTCTCTCTCCGTGTTAACTGTTTGTTTGTCTGTCTGTCTGCCTGTCTGTCTGTCTGTCTGTCTCTCTCTTTCTCTCTCTCTCTCTCTCTCTCTCTCTCTCTCTCTCTCTCTCTCTCTCTCTCTCTCTCTCTCTCTCTCTCTCTCTCTCTCTCTCTCTCATTTATCGGTTGTAACGCGAAAATGGCATAGGGATTCATTAGCACGGTTTCGAACAAGGACCCTTGGTCTATATGCTAAAGAAAGATGGTATGGTATATTTAATAATGAACGTAACTGTATCTGTCCAATTTGTAAAAAAAATAATATAGAAGATGAATTTCACTTTTTCTTTCAGTGTGAGGTGTATGCAAAGGTACGGGGAAAATGCGATGTCTTTAAATCAGTATTAGCAGAAGAACGTGACTTAGTCACTCTGTTACAGAGTGATAGTGAAAACAATTTAAAATCTATTGCTAAATTTATTGCAGAAGCAAATATCCTTCGAAAAAGGAAGCTTTTCAATACTTAAGTCGAATTAATGTTCTTTCTTGTTAAATCCTGTTGTCCTCTCAACTTATTGACTAGGCCTGCTGGTCGCTTGCTATTTATGGTGTTTACGAATTTCTATTTGCTTTCTGATTCTCTTTAATTTTGATTTTTCTTAATTTTGTTCAAACAGTGCTCCCCATGTCAAGTAGCAGGTTTTGCTGATGACATTAAACTGTATTCATTGTCATTGTCATTGCTCTCTCTCCCTCCGCACCCCCCCTCTCCTCCTCTCTCTCTCTCTCTTCTCTCTCTCTCTCTCTCTCTCTCTCTCTCCTCTCTCTCTCTCTCTCTCTCTCTCTCTCTCTCTCTCTCTCTCTCTCTGTGCTTACTGTCTGTCTGCCTGCTTGTGTGTATGTCTATCTGTCTTCACTGAATCAATCCTTTCTGTTTTCCCCACCAGAACAGAAAGCAGGAAGGGACTGTGAAGCCGGCAGTAGTGATGATAGCAAAACATGTGCCACCGGACTCGTCTGTGAAAATGAGAAATGCAGTGAGTGGTAGTAGTAGTAGTAGTAGTAGTAGTAGTAGTAGTAGTAGTAGTAGTAGTAGTAGTAGCAGAAGTAGTAGTAGTGGTGGTGGTAGTGGTAATAGCAGCAGCAGCAGCAGCAGTAGTAGTAGTAGTAGTAGTAGTAGTAGTAGTATTAGTATTAGTAGTAGTAGTGGTAGTAGTAGTAGTAGTTGTTGTTGCTGTTGTTGTTGTTGTTGTTGTTGATAGTAGTAGTTGCTGTTGTGATTGTCGTTATTGTCTTTTTCGTTGCTGTTGTTGTAATAGCAGCTGTTGGTGTTGTTGCATTCGGTTTTATTGTACCAGCAGCAGCAGCAGCAGCGGCAGCAGCAGCAGCAGCAGTTGTAGTAGTAGTAGTAGTGATAGTTATTGTTGTATTGGTGGTGGTGGTGGCGGTGGTGGCGGCAATGGTGGTGGTAGTAGTGGTGGTAAACGTAGTACCGGTAGCAGCAGAAGGACACTCCAAAGGTAAATGTAGTTACAGTAGCAGGAGTAATTGTAGTCACATGAGCAGCATATGTAGCTGTAGAAGTAGCAGCAACAGCAGCAGCAGTGGCAGCAAGAACATTTAATTGTTGTAGCACAGAGCAGCAGTATAGACTGTATAGTAGCAGCAGCAGCAGCAGCAGTGGCAGCAAGAACATTATAGTTGTAGTAGTAGTAGTAGTAGTAAGTAGTAGTAGTAGTAGTAGTAGTAGTAGAGCAGCACTAGTAGTAGTAGTAGTAGTAGTCGTAAGTAGTAGTAGTATAGTATTGTAGTAGTAGTATGGTAGTAGTATGTAGTATAGTAGTTTATATAAGTAGTAGTAGTAGTAGCAGTATAGTAGTAGTAGTAGTATAGAATGTCTACATTTGAAGTGCAACCGTTTCACATCCACGATATATTTCCTTGATTAAATATTTTGTTTCGTCAGTTTGTTTGTTTAATCAATGATGTCAGTGCCCAGTGCTAAGCTGGCCAGTAAGGCAATGTGCTTTGTCGTGCCCACAGCAGCATTTATCACATGAATCGGCTGACACTGTCCACACATCCTTGTGTGTGTGTGTGTGTGTGTGGTGTGTGTGTGTGTGTGTGTGTGTGTGTGTGTGTGTGTGTGTGTGTGTGTGTGTGTGTGTGTGTGTGTGGTGTGTGTGTGTGTGTGTGTGTGTGTTGTGGTGTGTGTGTGTGTGTGTTGGTGTGTGTTGTGTGTGTGTGTGTGTGTGTGTGTGTGTGTTGTGTGTGTATGTGTATGTGTGTGCATGTGTGTGTGTGTGTGTGTGTGTGTGTGTGTGTGTGTGTGTGTGTGTGTGTTTGCGTGTGCGTGCGTATGTGTTGTGTGTGTGTGTGTGTGTGGTGTGTGTGTGTGTGTGTGTGTGTGGTGCGTGCGTGCGTGTGCGTGCGTGCGTGCGTGTGTTCGTTCGTTCTTCTCTTTAACGTCTTTTCACAATGCTGTGATATTAGACGAAAACACACACACACACACACACACACACACACACACACACACACACACACACACACACACACACACACACACACACAACAACAACAACAACAACAACAACAACAACAACTCCCGTCTTCCTATCTCTGAACCTCCCTACCATTTCCCTTCAAAAATGAAATCTTAACAACAATAACATACTCAAAACATTTGTAAACATTAAATCAATGAGCCAACTGGGCTCCGTTTTAAGCCTTTAACAACATCCAGCATAAGCAAATCGTTCAATAAAATATTCTTAAAAGATGAATCTGAAACCTTTGAATCACAAATCGAAGTGGGTAAAAATGATTTCAAATGCTGACAATGTAGAATAACATGGACAGGTGTTATTTCCTCACTGCAGACGCACTTAACATGACTGTTGAATTTGCATCTGAGAGCATTCAGTCTGAATCTGTAGACCAGGGATGACAGTGTTCGGTTTTTACACATGAGCTCACCATTGCAGGAATGTATATGTTTGACTTTGAAAATATTCCTCTTTTCGGTGAAATTTACAAAAGAACCTCCTAATAGTTCCTTCACATGATTCCAACAAGTTTTCGTTATTAAGGAATAACTTTCAGATAAAGATAAAGGAATTTTAACATATACATAATTTTTAATGTTCATTGCACCCTTTTTAGCTGTTCTGTCCGCCCATTCATTACCAAAAATATTACAATGTGATGGAACCCAAGAGAATGCGATACTAGTTCCGCGCAGTGACAAATAATGGATTGTATGACAAATTTCTGCAATAATATCACCCCTTACTTTTAGATTATAGGACTGTAGCGCGTCTAAAACAGATTTAGAATCAACCAAAAATAATACCTGAACTAGACTAAAAGGAGGATCAAGCAGAAAATTAAAACCCATCAAAATAGCAATAAGTTCTGCTGTAAATATTGAAAAATGTTTTCCAAGATGGTAAGCCTTTTCTGCTTTTAAAGCTGGGATTACAAATGCAGCTCCAACTATGTCATTATCTAGCTTAGAGCCATCAGTGTACATTTTTAGATGGTCCGGGTAGTGCTCAAAAATATGAGCTTTAACAGAAGCAGATAAAGTGGGACTATCATTTTTCTTTATATTTGTATAATTAGTATCGAAATAGGCTGATAGTAGTTCCCATTTAGGGACTGCAGTGAACAGTACACGAGATGATATATCTTTCTTATTGATTCGTGACTCTTGAAAAATGTCATTAGTGAAAGTGCCTATTGTTTCTAAAGAGGCAACCGACTTTGCTCTTTTGGGAAAATCCGTGTCTGATTTTACGCACACTTCATTATAATTTGAATTTGGAACTGATGCACTCCTTAGGACATATTTAGATGATGCAAGTTTCATATTTTCTTCAAAAGGTAATATACCAATTTCAGCATATGTTTGTAATGAAGATGTATATACTGGAACTCCAATGGCAAGTTTATAGGCTTTACTGTCTATACTTTGCATTTTTTAAAAGGTATTTTGGGGCAGAGAAGAATACCTCTTGGGCATATGTTAACTTTGAACGAATAAGTGCTGTTACTAAATGTATAAGAGTGGAAATATCTTGTCCCCACTGCTGTTTGCGTGCGTGTGTGTGTGTGTGTGTGTGTGTGTGTGTGTGTGTGCGTGCGTGCGTGCGTGCGTGCGTGCGTGCGTGCGTGCGTGCGTGCGTGCGTGCGTGCGTGGTGTGTGTGTGTGTGTGTGTGTGTGTGTGTTGTCGCATCTGTGTGTGTGTGTGTGTGTGTGTGTGTGTGTGTGTTTATCTGAGTGTGTGCGTGTGCGTGTGGTGTATGTGTGCGTGTGTGTGTGTGTGTGTGTGTGTGTGTGTGTGTGTGTGTGTGTGTGTGTGTGTGTGTGTGTGAGTGCATTCACATGTTTGTGTCTGTGTGTGCATTGTTTAAACGTTTTCCTTTCCTGTTCCGCTTTAACTGATAAAAGCCAGCATTATCATTGATTTTTTTTAAATGGAACTTATAAACCTGTTCATCACTGACATTTTTTTTCCTTCCTAAGAAATAACTGAAAGACAGAACTGTTCCGCAACGAACAAAACTGCAAGTCCGGCTGACATTGTGACCATAGTACATGCCAGTAAGTAATGAGGACATGAATTGATGACGTTCTGTGATATGTAAAACATATTTGTGGACATCATTTTCTTTTTTTTATGATGCAGTATGAGGACATGAATTGATGACGTTCTGTGATGTATGTAACATATTTGTGGATATCATTTTCTTTTTTTTATGATGCAGTATGAGGACATGAATTGATGACGTTCTGTGATGTATGTAACATGCTTGTGGACACCCCCCCCCCCCCCCCTTCTATATCTTTGTCATGTATGAAATATGGGACATGATCTGCTTTTGGTCAGTGATGTGTGTAGTATATTTGTGGACTTCATCTGTCTATTCCCTATGATATTTGTAGTATGATTGTGCACATCATCTATCTATTCTCTGTGATGTGTGTAGTAAG
>CM031624.1:30339642-30342142 GCA_018398815.1 Conus ventricosus | reverse complement strand
GGATGGATAGATGAATGGTTAAACGGATGCTGCTGCGACCATTGCTAATCAGTACGTATGAGGTTCCACCGCTTCCTCCATAGGAAAGGAGATGGGAAGTGACTGCCACCAAGATGGGGACTGCGTGGAGAACACCATCTGCGACAATCAGAACCAGTGCAGTGAGTGATGCTGTGGCTAGCGCACACACACACACACACACACACACTCACACACACACACACACACACACACACGAATGACGCGCATGAACGCACCCAGGGGACACCCTGACACACGCATCTGTACGCACATGCTCTCTCTGCCTTTATCTGTGTTGTTGTCTTTGTCTCCGTCTGCCTGCTTCTCTCTCTCTCTCTCTCTCTCTCTCTCTCTGTGTGTGTGTGTTGGGATCACGTGGCGTTGGCAGGAGGGGCATATGCACTGATGGATCCTCGACAAAGTTCGCAAATTTCATCGCAAACACGCCAGTTTCTGGACTCCCAGTGGCTATGGGGAATTCCTAAACGCCCTACTGTGATTATCTTGCGCCCCAAGACCGCCTCTTGCCAGATGTCAGCAGATATGCCGGATCCTGTCTTGAACCGCAACATCCAGGTTCAGTATCTTAAAAAAAAATAAAAATAAAAACACCCAGCCAGATCCGAAGAGACCAGCAGAGAGCCCGACTGCAGCAAGAGAGGCAGGCAAGTGGTCAAAGTGAAGAAGCCCCTGTAACCCCTGTGAGTAATCCATCTCGGACTGATACGCGACTTAAAAAACGTGTGTGCACATGACCCAGAAGTGGAACACACTGTCGATGCACGCTCGTGTCAGACAAATGACCAAGTAAGACTGGAGACTGATGTATTGAGTTTGCACGACGGCACAGAGACTACATGTGAATATATCGACAGCTCTGTCCCCTCTTCACCACCTGACACTGAAACGAACCAGTTTTTTGAGAACCTAGTGGCAGGACTCGGTGCCAGCGTTGTGAAAAGTTACGTTGCCGCCCTGACAGATAAATGTGTGCAAAGGCGACTGAGAGACAAGAACAGACACAAGCTATTCAGAAATGTCAGAAACAGGTTCAGTGTTGGTATGATGAGTGTGTAATGGTCAGTTGCAGGGATGGTTTGAATAAACAGACCGCATGTAGGCAATTTCGTTTTCATCTAGCTGTGACATCAACAAGGCCTATGATGCCACTGCCAGGTATTTTGTATTTTTGTGAACTTGCAAATTGTTTTAACTAAAGCTGTCGAAATATCACAAATAATAAAGCGTGAATTACAGAGTGTCTTGAACGTATTGTTTCTGTAAGGAATAAAAAAGACACAAAAAAAAGTCATTACACGCAGTTTACTACGTACTTGATAACAAAGACTGTTGTGAAGATGTAATGGCGGTCAGGACAGATAGCAAAAACAAGATTAAAGGAGACGACTTCAAACGTAAACCAGCAGTTCTTAAACAGGATGCTGTAGGCAGTGTTTCTAAACACTCCAATGGGAAAAAAGGTCATGTGTCTACGTCCTGTTTCTGGATGATTACTAAAGTCATGTGGCTCTCAACTCTACGTCTACAACTTTAAATGGCCTCTGAGAATATGTTGTATATCAACCCTGTGGAAAACTGCTATTGTTTGTATTGTACCAGGAAACGAAATCCTAACAGTCTCGACGAGTTTCTCCCGATGGCCTTAACTCCTGTTGCTATGAAATGTGTTCAAAGGATTGTTCTCCACTCCCTTTCAAATAACATGAGGCCATTCATTGACCCATCCCAGGCAGCATACAAGCTGAACAGTTCTACACACGATGCTGCACTCACACTTCTTATTTATGCTTATCTACCCCAGGAAAACCGTGTCACTTTTGTACGAATTCTTTATATTGATTTTTCTCCAGCTTTTAATGTTGTAGAACCACACCTAATAGTAGTCAAATGACAAAATATAAATGTAAATAGATCGTCAATTTTCTAAATCAGTGGAGTCATCAGCGTGTTCGATACCAAGTGCTATCTCATCACTGTTTCAATTGGCGCACCCCGATGTTTTGTCTTCTATTGTCTTCTCGCTTGTTTGATTGACAATTTGCACCAACGAACGTGAAGGAAACCAGAAAACTCTTTAGTCTCAAATTCGGCTTTAAAAAACGTTTAAAGATTTCAACTTTTGAAACAAACATAACGAACACATTTAGATCATCTCTAAAATGAATACGTTACATCTTTTGTCTTTGCTTTATTCTGTTTCAAGAGACTGGCAAGAAGGGAGACTGCAAGGCACGGCCTGAAATGTGTCTCCTAGGTGGCATGTGCTCCGGTGGTCAATGCCAGTGTAATGAAGCCCTGGCCGATGGTCAAACAGAAAAATGCGGTATGTTATAAACACTTATGCTTGCATGGGCGCGTGTGTAGCTCCCGTTTGTCTTATACTTTATGAAAATATTTCTTTTGAAATGTGCATGTTCACCTCTCTGTGAGATCATCCGGGAGCTTTGAGCCACATTGC
>CM031624.1:30297142-30334642 GCA_018398815.1 Conus ventricosus | reverse complement strand
TTCACTAGCAGCATACAGGGACCATTGTACTCTATACGGCCTTCTTCCAGTCTCTGCCAAACGCCTTCTTGAAGTCTACGAAGTCAGAACTACTCACATCGCCTCTTCCGAGATCTTTGGTCAGAGAGACATGCCTGTCTGTGTTTGTGTTTCCTTGGCATCAAACGGAGACACGCCACAGTCTATAATTCTGTGTGTGTGTGTGTGTGTGTGTGTGTGTGTGTGTGTGTGTGTGTGTGTGTGTGTGTGTGTGTGTGTGTGTGTGTTTGCAAGGCCTCTCTCCCGGTTCTTCTTGCTCAAGAAACGAGAAGGCAATTCAGTGCATTGAAGGAACAGTGTGTGACTCTAGAGATATCTGTGGTGAGTATGACAATATGGATTACAACATTTGTGATTAGGAAAGTGTAGCATGTCTATGTTGATTAAAACAAGAGCCGTATGTGTCTAAGGCGAATAATGCCTGTCAATACCATAGCAGCAATCGTCTTGGGGGGTCAATAAAGCCTATCGACATAGCTTACAACAACAGTCGTTTATGTTTAAGACCAGGAATACCTGTCACTGTGGTGAACATTCATTGTCGTTCGGTTTGTAATAAGAAGTGCCTGTCAGTATAGCTTACATCTATTGTTGCGGTTTGTATGCGGTGAGTGATGACTATTAAATCTGACAACGATGACGATTTTGTCCGCGATGAGCAATATCTCCAGACGAATGTTTACTGACAACACTAAAGAAAGAAAAATATGTTGGTATGGCCACGAAACAAGACCCAGTAGCCTTGTTGAAACTGTCCTTCGTGGAACAGTTTAAGGAGGGAGAAGTGGGGAGGAGGGGGGGGGGGGGGGGGGTGTAGAGACAGAAAATGAGTAGCCTTGCTAAATTTGTCCTCCAGGGAACGGTTCAAGGAGGGAGAAGTGGGGAGGGGAGGGGGGGGGGGGGGGTTAGAGACAGAAAATGAGTAGCCTTGCTAAATTTGTCCTCCAGGGAACGGTTGAAGGAGGGAGAAGTGGGGAGGGAGAAGGGGAGGGGGGGGGGGGAGGAGGGCAGAGACAGAAAATGAGTAGCCTTGCTAAATTTGTCCCCAGGGAACGGGTTGAAGGAGGGAGAAGTGGGGAGGGAGGGGGGGGGGGGGGGGTTAGAGACAGAAAAGGAGTAGCCTTGCTAAATTTGTCCTCCAGGGAACAGTTGAAGGAGGGAGAAGTGGGGAGGGGGGGGGGGGGGGGTTAGAGACAAAAATGAGTAGCCTTGCTAAATTTGTCCTCCAGGGAACGGTTGAAGGAGGGAGAAGGGGAGGGGGGGGGGGGGTAGAGACGAAGAGTGCTTGTAATGTCTCAGGGAACGGTTGAAGGAGGAGAGTGGGGAGGGGGGGGTAGAGACAGAAAATGAGTAGCCTTGCTAAATTTGTCCTCCAGGGAACGGTTGTGAAGGAGCGAGAAGTGGGGAGGGAGAGGGGGGGGGGGAGGAGGGCAGAGACAGAAAATGAGTAGCCTTGCTAAATTTGTCCTCCAGGGAACGGTTGAAGGAGGGAGAAGTGGGGAGGGAGAGGGGGGGGGGGGGAGGAGGGCAGAGACAGAAAATGAGTAGCCTTGCTAAATTTGTCCCCAGGGAACGGTTGAAGGAGGGAGAAGTGGGGAGGGAGAGGGGGGGGGGAGGGAGGGCAGAGACAGAAAATGAGTAGCCTTGCTAAATTTGTCCCCCAGGGAACGGTTGAAGGAGGGAGAAGTGGGGAGGGAGAAGGGGGGCGCGGGGGGGGGGGGGTGGTTAGAGACAGAAAATGAGTAGCCTTGCTAAATTTGTCCATCAGGGAACGGTTGAAGGAGGGAGAAGTGGGGAGGGAGAGGGGGGGGGGGGGAGAGGGCAGAGACAGTAATTGAGTAGCCTTGCTAAATTTGTCCATCAGGGAACGGTTGAAGGAGGGAGAAGTGGGGAGGGAGAAGGGGGGCGAGGGGGGGGGGGGGGGAAGAGACAGTAAATGAGTAGCCTTGCTAAATTTGTCCTTCAGGGAAGGGTTGAAGGAGGGAGAAGGGGAGGAGTAGGGGAGAAAGTAAATAAATAGCCTTGCTGAAACTGCCCTTTACGGAACGGTTGAAGGAGGGAGAAGTGGTGGTGGTGGTGGGGGGGGGGGGGGTGTAGAGACAGAAGACAAATAGCCTTGCTAAAACTGTCCTTCAGGGAACGGTTATAGGAGGGAGAAGGGAGGGGGTGGTGGGGGTGGGGGGGGGGGGGGGGTAGAGACAGAAAACAAATAGCCTTGCTGAAACTATCCTTCTGGACACGGTTAAAAATTTTTTAAAAGACGGAAGGAGGAGGAAGGGGGTGTATAGACAGAAAACAAATAGCCTTAGTAGAACTATCCTTGAGGGAACGGTTGGAGGAGGGAGAAGGAGGGTGGGCTTGTAGAGACAGGAAAAAAACCCAAAAAAAAAACACAAACAAACACAGAAAAGCGACGAGCTGATATTGCAAAGTGGACAGGGAAAACGTTATCAGAGATCCAGATCCTGGCACGCATCGACAGAACCGAAGGATCCAGTGGACTGTTCTACATAGAAACATGGTCATTGGTGTTCCTCATGGCTCCACCTGGTCATCGTGACTTACAATGAGAGTTTATCTAGCAGTGATCAATGATAGTGTATCTAGCTGTGGTCAATGATAGTTTGTCCGGCTGCAGTTAAAAATAGTTTATCTAGATGTGGTCAATAACAGTTTATCACCCTGTGATCAATATTAGTTCATCAATCTGTGGTCAGTGGTGATTTGTCCAGCTGTGGTCAATAATAGTTTATCTAGCTGTGGTCAATAATAGTGTATCTATCTCTGGTCAATACTAGTTTATCCAGCTGTGGGATGTTATAATTTATCTAGCTGTGGTCAATAATAGTTTATCTAGCTGTGGTCAATGATAGTGTATCTAGCTGTGGTCAATAATAGTTTATCTAGCTGTGGTCAATAATAGTTTATCTAGCTGTGGTTGTCACGGTCGCTAAGCCGGACGGCCCTACCACCTACCCACGCCTATTACACACAAGAGCAGACAACACAGCACACTAACACAGCTTTACAATCATGCGCACTTCTTTATTTCACACACACACACTATGGCGCCACCACTCACGTCCATCCACACCCACACACCGGTATCCCACTTCTTCACTGACCCACACTACCCCGATACGACCCCGAGAACCTTAACCTATACTAAGCACCAGTTGCGGTATATCGCTGCGACCTAGGGACGCAAAGATAGCCCGCACACGTGGTGGCTAACTACTAGGGACAAGGACCAACCCAAGGGACTCTAATCTCTAAACTACTACCACCACACCTCTCCCCAGGACCCACCCTTCTCTTTTGAGCCGGGACCACTACCGCACCGGTCACTGCGTCCCTAAGGGAGGCATCGACAAGTACCCTACCCCGTGCTGGCCACTACGTCCTAAAAGGAGGCAGTAGCTAACACCCCTAACCCTACTGCCTAACGCTACACCCCTTCTACCACAACCATGGGACAAACCATCCCGGCCCGGAGAGCTCCAGTCCTCGGCGCTGTACGTGGCCCCTCGCAGGCTGACACCTCCCCGGAAGATTCTGCACCCGGCGCTGACCGTGGCTCTCGCAGACTGACTCCTCCCTGCGATGAGCGCGACACCCAACGCACACCCACACCAGACGCCCTCTCGACGGATCCAGGGCTCGACGCCTCCTCCTCTGAAGGCCCCGCCGGACACCGAGGGTGAGGGAATGCCTGGTGCAGCGCCCTCTCACAGGACGCCTGACCAGGGAAAAGTAACAGGTGGCTGGAGAACTCCCGGAAGAACCCGGTAGCAGGAGAAGAGCTGCCTCACAGACGGCAGACGGCCTGGATGGTCTCCCTCTCCCGGGAAAACAGCGGGTACAGAAAGCCGCCGCTCACCTGCCGGCACGCGGCAGTAGACTGCAGTGGTCTGGCCCCAGTCTCAGGACGGAGCAGGATACCTGCTGACACAACTGTAGGCCACTACTGTAATTTTGCTACTACCCGAGTCATCAAGGCCCATAGGCTACCTGGTAAAGCTTTACTCCTCCATCTCCCTTGCCTACTTCCCACTCGGGCATGAGAGTGACCCTTGAATTTGGAGTACACCCCTCCCCAACCCGTTACTTTGGGGTTATCAGATCCATTCCCTGTCAACCCTTACAACAGCAGTAGGTTAATCCTTGTTATGCCAACACAACCATACTTCATACAATATTACATGCTGCACATCCTCCGTTTTTATCTGTCAACTGCTGAGCTACCCGCCTTAAACTTTACCTTACCCTTCTTTCCGACTACTAAAATTCATAATGGGACTGTCTCCCTACAACCTAAGATATCCTTCTCCAACCCTATTCTGTCACAAACACGTACCTCCCTGCATGTGTGACGACTGTCATTTACTATAAAAAAAACAACCTCTAACCATATGGACTCACTGTCCTGTACCAAATACGTACGTCACAGATACAGTCCGCACGCGCACGACACCCGCGTCGAGAACCAAGACTCGTAACAAAAGTGAAAAGACACCAATATAAGTTGAATGGTCACGACCGTACTCCAGTATAAACCACTCGACCACAAATCAGCCTTGGCCCTACTGCACAGTTAACCGTTCCAATGCTGTGCAGGTCAACTCCGAAATCGTTAATCAATTTCAACGAACTACTACTATTTACAACTGAAATTGAGCACAATCCCTTTACGATTCACGCAGACACATCTGCACCTGACTCATACTATGATCCTCAACAAAATGCAACTCGTATTACCTTCTTACTGACCCCCTGAAATTAACATGAACTAATCACAACCAATATCTACATCACCGTCCATCAACGGTTATTATATCGAACCCACATTGTCTAGCCAAACTGTCACATGACAATCGAACTCAGGAACCACTATGTACATACTTACAGAATATACAGAAAGAGGGTAACAACACAAACCGGCTGACAAGAAGTTTCAATCACAGAACCAAGACGACATCATACCAGACAACCAGTATACGCAACAAACATAATACAACTAAACATAACATGAGACAACTACAGTACAACTCGCCATAATACAAGACAACATGACGAACAACACCACCATGAACCTAACAAATCACCAACCTGGACAAACAGACGTTCAACCACACCAGTTCTGCAACTGGCTGAAGTGGCTGCCAACAAAGACGACACGACTCGGCACAGGCCAAGGGCACCCAAACCGACGAGGACCTGGCACTAACTATGACTCGAAGTCACTCCTCAAAAACTAACGGCGCTGCCGCCGCACCTACAAGGAGTACGTCCACTCGACGAACACCAGGGACCGAAGTGAAGCTACCCCAACGCATTCCGCCCTGGTCGGAATCAAGCGAACTCTACTCACAACACAAAACAGCGATTGGTCAGAGCAGCGTATCCTCCGCAGAGCTGACACGCCCGACCAACGGACTACTTGTTGCTCGTGCAACAACACGACAATTTACCACAACAACTCACAGACTTGACAACACCAACAACAGCCGATGTCCTGCCCCGCCTTCTCTGGTGTAGAACAGTCGGAAACGAAACCAACCTCCCGCTTCCACTCCTTCCATAATGAAGACTGGAATTCAAGAATATTGTATGTCTTATTTCCCCAGCCCCCTACCTAGCCTAACCATCCACCTTAACCAAAACCCCAATCTTACACACGCACGCTCGCACACACACATATACACATATGCACACGCACACGCTCTCTATTTCTGAGCCACCATTACTCCAACCACATGGACGGCTGATTTAGTACCGCCGATCGGTGACAGTGGTCAAAGATAGTTTATCTAGCTATGGTCAATAATAGTTTATCATTCTGTGGCCAATAATAGTTTATCACTCTGTGGTCATTGATAGATTATCTAGCTGTGATCAATAAAAGTTTATCTAGCTGTAGACAATGATAGTGTATCTATCTCTGGTCAATACTAGTTTATCTAGCTGCAATCAACAACAGTTTATCTCTCTGTTGTCAATAATAGTTTATCTCTCTGTGGTCAAAATAGTTTATCTAGCTGTGGTCAATAATAGTTTCGCTCTCTCTGTGGTCAATAATATATCTAGCGGTGGTCAAAATAGTTTATCTAGCTGTGGTCAATAATAGGTGTCCTCTATATCTAGCGGTGGTCAAATAGTTTATGTAGCTGTGGTCAATAATAATTTATCTAGTTGTGGTCAATAACAGTTTATCTAGCTGTGGTCAAAAATAATTTATCTAGTTGTGGTCAATAATAATTTATTTAGCTGTGGTCAATAATAATTTATCTAGCTGTGGTCACTAGTAGTTTATCTAGCTGTGGTCAATAATTGTTTATCTAGCAGTGGTCCAACATAGTTTATCTAGCTGTGGTTAATAATGGTACATATGGCTGTGGTCAACACTGATCCATCACTCTCTGGTCAATAATAGTTTATCTAGCTGTGGTCAATGATAGTTCATTCAGCTGTGGTCAATAATAGTTTATCTAGCTGTGGTCAACGACAGTTCATCACTCTGTGGTTAATTCTAATCTCTCTAGCTGTGGTCAATAATAGGTTATCTATCTGTGGTCAGTGAAAGTTTATCTGGCTGTGGTCAACATTAGTTCATCATTCTGTGGTGATAATATCTTAACTAGCTGTGGTCAATAGTAGTTTATCTATCTGTGGTCAATAGTAGTTTATCTAGCTGTGGTATATACGGCCATTCATCAAAAAGCTTGCATTGACTGCCTCTTGGACATATTCATCAGGAGTTAGTTGTATACATAACAAAAACAGAGCAATGAAAGAAGTGTGTATTGTCTTCGTAACTCTAAGAACGGCTGACAGATGATGTGGCCAAATGATTATTTCATCGTTGGTTTGGTTTGTGGTAATCTCATCTAAAGGAATGTGAATCCGAAGAAACATTGTTTAAAGAAGAAGAAGAGTAATTTAGTGAGGCATACCATTTTCTATTAATTTTAAGATCTTCTAGTTTTGAAAAAAAAATCAGATAATAAAAATATAGGACTCTGTGAGACAATTATGTGAAAACGTTGAACTAATATACAAACTGACTTTTTATTTCCCTTATAAAACATTGTCTTAAAGGAATGCATTTTGTCACAAAACAAAGTGCGCTTGTACTTGATGTGTTGTTTTTGAGAACGTTTTGAGCTATGCAATCTCTCTCTCTCTCTCTCTCTCTCTCTCTCTCTCTCTCTCTCTCTCTCTCTCTCTCTCTCTCTCTCTCTCTCTCTCTCTCTCTTTTGCATTGTTGACCCTACTAAGGGCGAGGACTGGATGTAAAAAAGCACATTAGTGCTTATCTATTGTGATCGTAAATAAAGAATTTTGTCTTGTCTTGTCTTGTCTTGTCTTGTCTTGTCTTGTCTTGTCTTCCTCTCTCTCTCTCTCTCTCTCTCTCTCTCTCTCTCTCTCTCTCTCTCTCTCTCTCTCTCTCTCTCTCTCTCTCTCTCTCTCTCTCTTCCCTCTGTGTGTGTGGTGTGTGTGTGTGTGTGTGTGTGTGTGTGTGTGTGTGTGTGTGTGTGTGTGTGTGTGTGTATAATCATTTCCGGTCTTGTTGTTGTTGTTGTTGTTGTTGTTGTTGTTGTTGTTGTTGTTGTTGTTGTTGTTGTCGTTTTAGATTTCTCAGTCGTGTTTAATGGCGTGCATCATTATGTGCTGGTTTGTTTTTGTATGCTTTCTTTCAGCATTAGACGCCAACGAATCCTGTAAGGGAGACCGAAGTGGTCACTGTAGGATTGGAACTGTCTGTGATTACGATCTGACGTGCCGTGAGTAAACAACGCAACATCAGCTATGATACCAATGATAAGAAGACGTTAGATCTACTACTACTGCTGCTGCTGCCGCTGCTGCTACTACTACTACTACTACTACAAACTACTACTACTACTACTACTACTACTACTACTACTACTACTACTACTACTACTACTATCATTGTTTATTTTTAACATTATTACCATCACTATTATATATTACTGAAATAATAATAACGTTAATGCAAAGAAGAGGAGAATAATATTTATTGACCAAATATTGAATGAAAATATAACGAACCTGAATGGCCTTCTCGTTTCTTGAGCCCCCCCCCCCCCCCTCCCCCCGCCCCCCACACACACACAAAGAGAGAAAAAAAAGAAAAAAAAAAAAAAAAGAAAAAACAGTGTTATACTCAGATGCTGTTAGAACAAAAAAAAAGTCCAAGCAGCGTCCATTGTCTGTCAGATGGACGAATTTCATTGGATTTTTTTTTTAAGTCTGCCCCAAAAGAAAAGAAAAAAAGTATAAAAAAAAGTAAATAGTAAACCTTGTAAGAAAATCGGCCACACTACTAAAAGACCAGCCCTCAAGGGAGACGTTAAGAAGCTGTTGGCCGTCTTCTACCCAAGCCGATATAAGTCTGCTGCTTGAGCGGCTGGGAAACGAGCCTCCCCGGTCCCTCCCGGCTCGCTTCCCTGAGAGGAGGGAAGCAGAAAACCGGCTTATTTGTCAATTGATTGATATGAATGCATACTCATTATTTTCAAAAGATGTGGAATTAAAATAGGTCCTTTAATTTACACAGTATAAACAAGCAACTTTACATAATACTAGAAAAATCCACAATCAATGCCCTTATATAATTTATGTGCGGTCAAAACCACCCACCCTCAAACAAAACAACCACACACACACACAACCACTCCACACCACACGACACACACCACACATCAACACCACACAAAACGCCGCACGCAAACGCACGAGCACGACGCACGCACGCACGACCACGAGGGCAAAACAAAAACACACCACAAACCACACACACCAACACTTCCTTTTTTTTTTTTTCTCTCTCTCCCCAGGCCGTGACATTCACCAAGCTGTAAAATGATAACTGGTTGTGAAATTCACCATTGTTGTATCAAAGATGCAGTGATGCTTCTTTTTGTCTGCCTGTGTGTTGCTGTTCTGTTGTCTGTTGTCGGGTCTGTTGTTGTCTGTCTGTGTCTGTCTTCTCTTCTCTTTCTTCTCTGCCTTTTTCCTTCTCTCTCCCATCTTCCCCTCTCTCCTTCTCTCTCCTCTCTCTCTCTCTGTCTGAGCAAAGTGGAAATAAAAAGTGCCCTAGCAATTCATTCCCACTGTTGCACTTTTTTGGAAACTAAGTGCTTAGTTAAATGTAAACTGAAAACGTCTTTGAACGAAACATAAGCATACGACCAAAATCTGTAGAATCTGGTCAAGCAGCTGAATATAGTTTTGCATCATGATTGCCGCAGTCAAGGAAACAATTCGCAAACGTGCGGTGGGACGCGAGTCTTCATGAATGAAAGGGGAATCCCCACCAATTTCGTGAAATAGACTCTTATCTCCAGAAAATAATGAAATTAAAGTGTATTTGTCGGAACAAAGACTGGGAAGTTTCAACTCGAAGCGTCTGCTGCAAAGAAAGGCACCCCAAACTTGGCCATGTTGTTTTTACCTTGCTCACACACACACACGCACCACAAAACCCCCACAACACACACACACACAACACACACACAACCACACAACACACACACACCACACACAACACACACACACACACACACACACAGAATGTCGACCTGTCGCCCCCATCCGGAAGTTGACTTAGCCCAGTTCTGGACAAGGGCTTGGACAGTTGACTCAAGAGTCACAGACATATCTCAAGCAGTCAGGGGCAGATCATCGGTCCCCTTTGTGAAAGAAGGAGGATTCCCAAAGGGTCCTTCCCCCCCTGTGCACTCTGTGAAGTTGAGCCGCCCACAAGTCCTGCGCAAAACTTCGGAGACGCACCCTGTGTTGTCACCCCCGGCTCTTAAACGGGAAATTTCCAAAACAAACGGCATCACTGACATTCTATGCCAAGAGATTCCAGCAGTTCAGGACACGGTGACTGATTCTTCAGCAGTCTTTCGCTGACTTGAAAAATTCAATACATGTACAAATTGAGGACGCTAAGGTCTGTGCTAAAAATGACCTACGCTCACAAATGGCTTCAAAGTCTGACTTCTTTATTCACAAATTGATTCTTCAAGACAAACATTTTTGAGTTAGAAAAACAAGTCAACACTCTCAAGAAAGAAAAATCATCACTGAAAAACTCAATGGGAAATATTTATTCTGAAATAAAAAAAACAAAAGCCCACTGCCTTACGTGTTTGCTAGCACACTGTTGAGATGGTGAATATCCAGAGCAGTGCGGCAACCACCCCACCTTGCAGCAGCTCACCAGCAGCCCCCGCCCCCTTGCAGCAGCTCAACAGCAGCCACCGCCCCCTGCAGCAGCTCAACAGACCCACCCCCCCCTGCAAGCAGCTCAATAGCAGCCACCGGCCCCTGCAGCAGCTCCCCAGCAGCCACCGCCCCCTGCAGCAGCTCAACAGCAGCCACCGCCCCCTGCAGCAGTTCAGCAGCAGCAGCCACCCTCTACAGCAGTCAACAGCACCCACCGCCCCTGCAGCAGATAAACAGCAGCCACCGCCCCTGCAGCAGCTCAGCGCAGCAGCCACCGTCTACAGCAGCTCAAAAAGCAGCCACCGCCCCCTTGCAGCAGCTCAGCAGCTAGCAACCACCCCTACAGCAGCTCAACAGCAGCCGCCGCCTCTACGCAGTCACCAGCCGCCCCCCCCCTGCAGCAGCTCCTCTCGAAATTATGCAAGAAAAGCTTCTGATCTCCCTGCCTCGTCCCAGGCGAGCTAAACAATAAAAACAGTGTAGGGGACATGCTGTGCGAAACGATCAGTGTCTGCCCAGAGTTTTCTGTTCCCTGATTGGTGATTCGGTCATCAGAGACATTGACCCACGAGAATTAGGGGCCAAAACATGACTTTATTTCCAAAATCTGTGTTCGGGCATGTGTACTGGTGACGTGTTTGACTGGTTAAGAGACCATAGTAGATGTTCTGATGTCAATTTTGATGATTATGCATGGGGTGTGAATGATTGTAGAAAGAAGGAGAAGTCTCCAAACAGACAATGGTGCGACCTTATTCACAGGCTTCTCACACTTTTCCAAATGCTAAAATTTATTCCTTAGTTCTATAATACCTGCAAGAGGAAAAAACCCCCTTAATACTTTATTTCCCCCCCAATCTAAATATGCAGAAAGCTTGCGAAAGGCTGAATGTAGAATTCTTGATAATCTACATACACAACCACAAACGGAAACCCTAATTAGCATGTTACAGCAACTTGATTCACCCCAGCAAAAAACAGGCACTGCCAAACTGGCAATTCATTTTAAGCAGTTTATGTTTCCATCTCAATTCATAATTTTAACTCAGACGGTATGGACCAGTATCTTCTCAGTTTATTTTCAAACCCGTCCAGTTCATAATGTAAATAACTGGCTTTCTATCCGAACCAACAGAATAGGTTTCCAAAACGACACAGACAGCAAAACAGTGGCCCCACTTCAGGGTTTTATCCACCAATGGAATCCATGAGTCATTTACCCTCCCTTTTCACAGACACACCTCAATGCCGACACAAATTCAGGCGCCTCTGATCGTTCACTTCATGGCCCTCTTCTTCCACCCCCTCCACTCTACACTACCCCCCCCTTTATCACACGAGACAACACCTGCCGATACAAACTTCAGGTGCCTCTGATCTTACATGTCGTGGGCGCTCCTCCCCCACCCCTCCACTCTGTATAACTGCGATCAGACAACCCAGTCAAACCAAGTCTTAAGCTTTTATCCCCCCTTTCCGGTAACGAACCCGTGTTGCTCTGGCACACTGGAAGCTTTCATGCCCAAATGTAATAAATCCTAACAATACCGTGACAATGACACAAACACCACCCCAGCTATTCCTTACGACCAGTTTTTGTTCAACCTTATGAACATCCTTCCCCAACACTCAAATGCAACAGCGTAAATTTCAGCTCGTTGAAACACAATGGTGTGTGTGTGTGTGTGTGTGTGTGTGTGTGTGTGTGGTGTGTGTGTGTGTGTGTGTGTGTTGTGTGTGTTGTGTGTGTGTGTGTGTGTGTGTGTGTGCGAGCCCCGGCGGGGGTGCATTGTGTTTTTTGTTCCCATCATGATTATTTGTATGTGTATGTATATGTGTGTATTATATGTATATAAAATTTATTAATATTTTAAAATATATTATATATATTTTTTATATATTTATTTTTATATGAAATTATATTTTATGTGTGTATGTGTTGTATATATATATTTATATAATAATATATATATAATATATATATATATTTTAATATTTATATTATATATATATATATGTGGGGTGTTATATTTTGTATGTGTTTTATAGTATTATATATATATATATATATTTATATATATATTATATATTTTAATATATATATATATATATATATATTATATATTATATATTGTGTGTGTGTGTGTGTATGTGTTGTATATGTGTGTATATATACATGCGTATGTGTGCATGTATATGTATATAGGGGTATGTGAGAAAAGGGAAAAAAGCCAGTATGGAGTTGGTGCTTGTGATGTTTTGGGCATCTCGCTGGACTGTGGTGGAAGTCACTAACAAAAAGGGAAGATCATTTGAATTTTGTTGTAGACGTTGCTTTAGGCCACTGCTGCAGCGAATGGTGTCTTTATGAGTATTTTGTTGTAATGCGCTGAGAAATCAAACATTATATTTTCTTGTTTTTAGAACGAACACGTTTCCGTGTTCAAAACGTTTATAGACAGAAATATTTCCTATTCGCACTTTGATTGTGATTTTTCGCTTATTTTTCGCTTTTCGATTGTGATTATATAAATTTTTATTTGTCTTTTTTTGTATATTGTTTAATTTTGTTAGACGGACTATAAGACTTGTCGAGGCCTCAGTATCATTGCTCAGGGCTCGAGCGAAATGGTTGTGTATGTGTGACATATATATGTGTGTATATATGTATGTATATATATTATATATATTTATATATATATATATATTATATATATATTATATATATATATATATATATTTATATAATATAATTTATTCTTAAAAATTTTCCCTTTCACTTTTGTTCTAAAATATTTAAAATTTAAGAAAATGTTCTTCCTAAGTCCAAAACTAACTGCAACATGTCTTTTTAAATTTGGAACATGGCCTTTAAACAGGGATCCGAATAGGCTATTTGAATATCAACCCAAATAAAAAAAAAGACGATTGTCGCAACGATTTTCCTAACAGTGGTAACAGCTTTCAATTTTTTTTTTGCGGGAATCCGTTTTTCCCCAGAATAACAGATGCCTGAAAATGAGCATACCGGGATTATGAAATAATTAGACTTTTCGTTTTTAAACCTAAAAGAAACCTTACTTTTGTACCTAGCATCTTCATTAACTGTAAAAATTTAAAAAGCCTCGAAAACTATTGGGTTGATCTTTTTATGGATTTTAATCAGTATGAAAAACAATAAAAAACTTATTATAGATTTTTATAAAAACCATCTGAAACTCTGGATGGCAAGAAAATTCAGTTCTCATGGATGAAGGGAACTTGTAGCTTTTAAATATTATTTTTGGAGATTTAAATTTGTTTAATGAAACCCAACCAAGTGGCATCAAAACTACACCTTACACGGTCTTGAAAACTTATTGACATACCAACCGTATAATGAGCGTAAGTACTTAATAGATACATTTAACAAAAAACAAAACAGTCCATCATGAAGTATGCTCTCCGCATGTGGATGTAGCGATTCATAATCCCCCTTGTCTGACGTGGTTCAAAACCGTATAAAAATTCCAAAGTAGGGGCACAAGATTATTATTATAGGAGCTTTAGAAATTTTAAGGAAAGAGATTTCCTTTCAGTATCTTGCCACAGCACAATTGGAATATTTTTTACCAAAAAAGATTGATGAAGCACTGAATTTTGGATTAAAACATTTATTTCTGTGTATAACAAACATGCTCCATTCATCAAAAAAAAGGGCAGTGACAAGATGCAAAATCCACGTGAATAACAAAAAGAATTAGATTATCGAAATTAACATAAGAAATCAGTTAAACAATTCCGGAACAAAATTTAAAAATTCCGTAACAAAGAAATTAAGGTAAACTCAATGGAAGTAAATCTAAGCGTAATTACTTTCAAAAAGATTTAATTTTACAAAGGATCACGGTCAGATTTGAAAGGCCATTAACATGTTGGAATAATAATATAAGTCTCAAAGGGAAATCTGGAATTATCACAGATGTAACTGGCAGATCAATTAAACAACCATTTTTTCTAGTATCAAAGAAAAAAATTATATACATGATAGGTCCCAAAGAAATGAACCCTTGAGCATTTAAAACACTACCTGATTTAAAAGATATTAGCTTTTCCTGTACCCTCCAACCAATGACTGTTATGGACGTTAGTTTTAAAAATATTTCATCTTTAAACAATCGGGGGCACGTGATTTAGATGGTTTAGTTTCAAAAATACTAAAGATTTCGTGTCCAATAATTTCTGATTTCACTAACGTATTTGTACAATTTATGCTAGAGAAACAAACCTTTCCCCTTTAAATTTAAGGGAAACTAAAGTAATTCCACTTTATAAATATTGGGGATAAGTCAATTCATCAAACTATAGGGCCAATTTCTATTTTATCTGCTTTATCTAAACCTATTGAAAAACACTTGCAAAATTTACTATATTCTTATCTTACTAAAAAACAATTTACTCCACGACGTTTAATCTGGTTTCCCTAAAAATCATTCCTGCCATTCACCCTTTGTACAGCTTATTGATAGCCTCTTATGCAGTTAAATGAAATAAATTTACTGGTATTTTTTTTTATTTACTTTGAAAAAGCTTTTGATGTAATAAATCATTCTCTTTCCCGTTGCGTAAACTGGAACTCTTACAAATTAATCCAGAATTCATAAATTTCATGTCTCATTCCTATGTAATAGGAAACAATCAGTTAAAAAGTCAACAATAAAAAGTCAAATTTAATGTCTATCCCAAAAAATGGAGTAAAACCAAGGTCTGTACTGGGCCCTTCTATGTTTACTGTCTACGTCATTGGGTTTACCTATTTTCTTTAAGTAAATGCGAAATGTTTGCTGATGACACATCTCTTCATTCCCGTGATTAGATCCATATAGATTAGCTAGTAACCTCAAATGATGTTAAAAAACTTATCGATGGACTCAGTTGAACCCTATGTCCTTAAATGCAAGAAAACCAAGTGCATGTTTGTATGTGCCCGACAAAAAGACAAAAGATGAAGTCAAAATTTCCACCTTGTTTATATCTGACCCAAAAAAAAGAAGAAGTCGCTCACATAAAATACTAGGAGTAAAAATAGATAAAGATTTAACATGGAAACCCACCACATTACGTCAATGGGGAAAAAGTCTCTCAAAAAAAATCTTCAATTAGCCAAGATTAAGAACTTCCTGGACACCATTCTCGAAAGCTCTTTTTCTGTGCTCATATTCTATCAATCATTGATTTGCATCAACCCTATGGGATAACTGCAGTTTAAACAACTTAAATTATCCATCGAATGTATAAAAGAGCATTTAAAATTAGTATTACTAAAAACAAGCACCCTAACAACAGAAGACTATAAACAACTTAATTTGTTAACCTTCTACAACAGACTTTTGTTCAAAAAGGCAGTATGCATGCATAAGTTACAAACGGATTTTGCTCCTAAAAAGTTTAAAAGATTCATTTACAATTAAACTTTATAGACATTTGTCATTTTTTATCCTTTCCTAGACCAGAAATATCTTTAAAATCTAGTTCTTGTACTCCCGGGGGAAAGTATGGAACAAGTACCCAATCCTTTGAAAAACATAAAGAACAAAATCAGTTTAAGAAAAATTGAAAAAAAGCATTCATGGATGGTTAGCAATCAATTTTTTCCAAATTCCTTTGAAATAACTTTTCAGTGATTTTACATGATGTATCCTTGTGGGGTATGTTTATGCCCATGTACATGTCTGTTTATGCATGTGTATGCTTTGTAGACAATGTATTGATATTGAACTTAACTCTCTCTCCTCTCTCTCTCTTTTCTTCCTCCTTTTTTTTCTCTCTCTCTTCTTTCTCTTTTTACTTATGATAATTATAACAGGCTGAATTTTTTTTGTATCCCTTTTTCCTCCACCCCACGCCTCCTCCTACCCTCCCCTCCTCCTATTTCTCTCCCCTCATCTCCCCTTAGTTTACCCCCACCTTCTCGCCCTTTTCCGCTGGTTTTCATCCCTTTTTATTCTTCGTTTTCATTTTTTTTCAGTTTCTTTGTTTTGTTTTGATCTTGATGTAAAAAAAGCAGTTTCTCTGCTTATTCTGTTCCATTGGGGAAAAAAAATTTTACCTTGACTTTGACTTTCACACACCACACAATGCGATAAGTACAGGGTCATTTAAAGTAATAATTGATTTAAATTGATACACGGATTTAAGCAAGGTCGTGTCGACACTTCTTTGGGAGATGCCTGCGTGTACTCGTCAGCACGGGGTCAGAAACTTCGGTCCTCCCAACGTTGTTTCATACTATTACAGTGTGTGTATTGTGTGTGTGTGTGTGTGTGTGTGTGTGTGTGTGTGTGTGTGTGTGTGTGTGTGTGTGTGTGTGTGTCTGTGTCTGTGTGTCTGTGTGGCTGTTTGATTTGTATTCCATATGAAAACTGGAGAGCGTAATTTTGTCGCTGCGAGTACGGAGCGATATCTGGACTTCTGTAGGATTGATGGGCAGTTGTTTTTTGACACCACCGAGCGATGTTTTTCCATTGCTGCTGGACTGCCTTTGTTCTTTTATGTGAATTCCCTTGTAGGTCAGGTCATCATCTTCTGTGTCAACACTCGAGCGATTCCGTTTCAGTTCAGGTCCGAAAGGCTTTAAGCGTAAACAGTGTGAAATACACGGGACAAAGGAAAGCCTTGAGGTAATACCACTGAGATTCAGACATGCGGTCTCCAAATTGCAAAATGACGGGTCGCTCCCGAAGTGCCACTGCGATCCACCATGCTAGTACCATGCTGACTTCATAATGAAGGAGTAGTTCCATGAGAGGTTAAACGTGGACTTTGTTGCATGCATCTACCATGCCTAGTGCTACTGTCAGGTGTTTACACACTTCATAGACAAACATGGCCGCCTTTTCCTATGTACTTTACCTTCTGTGTAGCCTCATTGTTTGGGAAGGAGGAAGGAGGATTTGCCTATGTTCAAGATCTTTAGCCAGCTTCCTTGCTGTAGTGCGTTCAATGGGGTTTCCCACTCTGTTTTCCATGGTGAGAATGCGGGTGACTATTTAAGATGATGATCTTTCCTTGAACTGGGCAGAACATTAAGACAGCTTTGTATCCAGTCTCCTGGGACATAACCTTTATCGAAAATGCCCTGAAGAATATTACACCTATGATCTTTGTCTTCTTCTGAGAGCTGGTTGATATTTGGACAGAGCACGTTGTCTGGACGTGGAGCGTTGTCTTCAGTGTCGTAGACTACTAAGACCTGACCTTGATAAGCTGAAGGATTCTAAGCGGGCGAAGCGTTTCACGCCACTGAGTGCCTGTCGGTGGTGACAATGATGCCAACACAGAAACACTGGCTGCCTCATTGAACTCTGCGATAACAGAAACTGTCAATGCGGGTCCAGGCAGGTATCGTTTAATCTGAATAAGGCCCTGGGCCACTGTCGGTATCCTCGGCCTATGTGGAAAAAAAAGGACAGAGCTTAAGAGTAAACAGAGGCAGCGCAAAAAGTCCAGAGAAGCAGAGTGCAACCAGCACTGAAAACCAGACGACGAAGGGAAACATCAAAAGGCTGTTGCTATAGAAACGAAAGTACAGAAAAAAAACCGATTAAAGCAAAGAGCATGAACAAAACATGGGGGACTGGATGGATGGACAGCGTACAAAGACAGATGATTTCCTGAACAAAAAGACACGGATGGTTTCCTGAATGAAAAGCCACAGATGGATTCCTGAATGAAAAGACACAGATGGTTTCCTGAACTAAAAGCCACAGATGGTTTCCTGAATGAAAAGCCACAGATGGTTTCCTGAATGAAAAGACACAGATGGTTTCCTGAACTAAAAGCCACAGATGGTTTCCTGAATGAAAAGCCACAGATGGTTTCCTGAATGAAAAGCCACAGATGTTTCCTGAACTAAAAGCCACAGATGGTTTCCTGAATGAAAAGCCACAGATGGTTTCCTGAATGAAAAGCCACAGATGGTTTCTTGAATGAAAAGCCACAGATGGATTCCTGAATGAAAAAAAAACACAGATGGTTTCCTGAATGAAAAGCCACAGATGGATTCCTGAATGAAAAGACACAGATGGTTTCCTGAATGAAAAGACACAGGTGGTTTCATGAATGAAAAGACACAGATGGTTTCCTGAATGAAACTACACAGATGGTTTCCTGAATGAAAAGCCACAGATGGATTCCTGGATTAAAAGACACAGATGATTTCCTCTATTAAACAACAATCCAACATAGCATGCCAGATAGTGACACACTGGGCAACCAACACACGAGGGCAGGTCGGTACTACCCACGACAAGTCAGGGAAATGTCTCGCTGCAGAACACAGTGTTCTTCAGCTCTGGTCCGAGTACTGCTCAGAGCTGTGTATCAATCAGACCGACAGAGATTCTGCTGTGTTGAGTTGTCCTTAGCCACCCAGTGAGGATGAACGCCTGGTCCTTACAGAAGTAGAACGAAAAATGATACACCCGAAGGTGCTGGTAGGACCCAGAGAAGTATTGTCCTCAACCACCGACCAACCAGCTGGGAGCAATCCCGCACTACCGTTGGAGGCCTACGCTGTGTCCACATAGAATGCAGGCACGCACAGGAGCATTCTATTAGCACGTGAAAGGACATGGCTGCTCCCTTGCAGATGCTATTGTGTAATGGCCACCGGATGTGACACAACAGAACCTTCACGTGAGCGTTCCCATGGGTATGCCAGCCCATATTTCATGCCCGCATAGCCCACCGGCATAAAAACGCCGCAATCAAACAACTGCCGTGTGCATCCCGTAGCCTTGCTCGTTGCTGCTGCGCTGACAGGTGATGACAGTAAAACACCAGACACGTCCAAGCTTTTGTCATGAGGTCTTATGTGCTTTCTGAAGAAAATCCCAAGTCACACAGTCTTTCCTATTGTCAGCAGGACTTTTCCCGCGGCTAGTGAGTCTGCCATGAACAACGATGAGTGCCTGGTCCTTACAGAGGAAGTACATGACGCAATAATCACTCGAAATAGAGAAGTCAGCTGGAACAGACAATACGCCTACAACGCTAGCTCAGGCTGGAGGAGAAGTTGTGTAGGTTCCGACAGTTACCTATGACAGCATTTGGTGGAAAGGACATTCAGCCTACCTATAGTTGTTATTGCTTTAGTTGCTCATGCATCAAAAAAGCTTTAGTCCATGTTTCTTGAAATTATCTCTGCATGTATTGAATGCATACTGTCTTGAGTATGTTTCTTTTATTTCTATTGATTACAATCAACCAAACGCTGAACAAAAATACTTGCACATTGTTTAACGAAGGCGAACCCTCAATTAAATCACTTCTCATCATCTATCTATTTCAGCTTAGATCATGGGGGAGGGGGGAGGGAGGGAGAGAGAGAGAGAAAGAGAGAGAGAGAAGAGAGAGAGAGAGAGAGAGAGAGAGAGGAGAGAGAGAGAGAGAGAGAGATTATGATTTTTTTTTCTTTCAAAAGTCAGAGAATGTTCAAGTCAGAGAAAACAATCTTGTTAAAAACAAAAGTCAGAGAAAACCATCTTGATAAAAAAAAGTCAGAGAAAACCATATTGGAAAAAAAAACAGTCAGTGAGCACCATCTTGATACACAGAAAAAGTGCCGGGCATACCGTGCCGAGAGGACGGAGCATGCATGGCCGGATCTCATTGTCAGGACAACCGTGTCTGCCAATGCACAGATGGCATCTCTGTACTTACTGCGGCATTTGTGGTAAGAAATTAAAAAAAAAAAGAGAAGAGAGAGAGAGAGAGAGAGAGAGAGAAGAGAGAGAGAGAGAGAGAGAAAGACAGACAGACAGACAGACAGACAGAGATACTGCGTGTGTGTGTGTGTGTGTGTGTGTGTGTGTGTGTGTGTGGTGTGTGTGTGTGTGTGTGTGAGGAGAGAGAAGAGAGAGAGAGAGAGAGAGAGAGAGAGAGAGAGAGAGAGAGGAGAGAGAGACATTGTGAATGTGTATGCGTGTGCGTATATAACTGTGTGCGTGGTGTGAGGTAAGCATGTTAATACTCTATGTTCACTATACAGAAAGTGCATTTAAATGACATGATCATCAAGAGATGTTTTCGGTGAATGTTTCTGTATCATGTTTTGTATATGCAGAATATCAGCACAAAAGGCACGCTTATAAGAGGCAATATAGGGACTGTAAGCATGCATGGGACTTTCTTTAGTGGTGGTGGTGCTGGTGCTGGTGGTGCTGGTGTGTGTGTGTGTGCGCGCACGCGCGCGCGTGTGTGTGTGTGTGTGTCTGTGTGTGTGTGTGTGTGTGTGTTTTGTGTGTGTGTGTGTGTGTGTGTGTGTGTGTGTGTGTGTGTGTGTGTGTGTGTGTGTGTGTGTGTGTGTGTGACCTTTGGTGAATGTTATGTAGATTACGTTTCCCAAAACATACACCCTTTCCTCTGGTGGTGTTTGTGTGTATGTAGCCTGTGGTGTATGCTATGTAGATAATCCTCCCAGCCCAAACATCCTTTCCTCTCGCCGTACCACCCTTATCTGCTGTTTAGTGTGTGTGTGTGTGTGTGTGTGTGTGTGTGTGTGTGTGTGTGTGTGTGTGTGTGTGTGTGTGTGTGTGTGTCCCTTGGTGTATCGTATGTAAATAATGCTTCCCATCCCCAACACCCTTTCCTCTCGTCGTACCACCTACCTTCTGTGTAGTGTGTGTATGTGTGTGTGTGTGTGTGTGTGTGTGTGTGTGTGTGTGTGTGTGTGTGTGTGTGTGTGTGTGTGTTTGTGTGTGTGCGTGTATGTGTGTGTGTGTGTGTGTGTGTGTGTGTGTGTGTGTGTGTGTCTGTGTGTCTGTGTGACCTTTGGTGAATGTTATGTAGATTACGTTTCCCAAAACACACACCCTTTCCTCTGGTGGTGTTTGTGTGTATGTAGCCTGTGGTGTATGCTATGTAGATAATCCTCCCAGCCCAAACATCCTTTCCTCTCGCCGTACCACCCCTATCTGCTGTTTATGTGTGTGTGTGTGTGTGTGTGTGTGTGTGTGTGTGTGTGTGTGTGTGTGTGTGTGTGTGTGTGTGTGTGTGTGGCCTGTGGTGTATGCTATGTAGATAATCCTCCCAGCCCAAACATCCTTTCCTCTCGCCGTACCACCCCTATCTGCTGTTATGTGTGTGTGTGTGTGTGTGTGTGTGTGTGTGTGTGTGTGGGGTGTGTGTGTGTGTGTGTGTGTGTGTGTGTTGGCCTGTGGTGTATGCTATGTAGATAATGCTTCCCAACCCCAACACCCTTTCCTCTCGTCGTACCACCCGTATCTCCTGTCGTGTGTGTGTGTGTGTGTGTGTGGCCTTTGGTATATGCTATGTAGAAGAAGCTTCCCGAAACACACACCCTTTCCTCTGGTGGTGTTTGTGTGCATAAGGCCTGTGGTGTATGCCATGTATATAGCGCTTCCCAAAGCCCACACCCTTTCTTCTAATCTTGCCACCCTTATCTCCTGTGTACAGATCCAGCTGAAGGCGTCGTGGGAGGGGAATGTGGGGATTCAGGCTGTGACGATTCTAATGCTGTCTGCAACGCTGACAAAAAGTGCGAGTGCAAGAAGGGATACGTCGGTGACCCTATGAAACTGTCTTGTTGTGAGTTAATGGTCTTCATCGTGCAATGTTATATCATATTATATTATACTGTGCTATATTGTGATGTGCTGTGTCATATCATATCATTGTATTATATCATATTATATTATATTATGTAATATTATCTCATAATATATCATGTATTAAATTGTATCAAAATACATTGTATTAAATTTCCCCCACTACTTCATTGTTCAGCACTTGTTTCTCCCACTATTTAATTGTTCAGCAGTATAATATATATATAAAATAAATTCCAGATAATACGAACCGTTCCAAATTAAGAGCACTTGTTGTTGCATATATACATAGAATATATATATATATATAATACAAATTGTATATATGTCTTAGATTGAAGAATATAATATATAATTATAATTCCAGATAAGTAGATCACCTTCCAAACTAACAGATGCAGCTTAGTGGGTGAACTGAAGAAAAAATTAATAAAAGCTTCTCAAATAGCTTCAGAAGCTTATATCCAAGGGGTGAACCCTCCATATCTCATTATAATATTCTAAACTAACATATTTCTTAAGTGGTGAATGGAAAAATATAATATATATGCTTCTAAAATAGGTCTTTAACAAGAATTCTCCAATGTGGGAGTTCAGCCTTCCTGTATATTATATTATGATACATATTTATATTACAATATATATATATATATATATTTGGAGTATATAGCGGTGTGGTTTATAGTTTTGCTAGCAATGTTGTGCTTGAGCAGCGTTGCGTGTCATATTATATTATGTATTCTATCTTATATACAATATATTGTATGAAGTTTGGGGGGGCGCGCGTGTGTTCTATGTGTGTGTGTGTGTGTGTGTGTGTGTGTGTGTGTGTGTGTGTGTGTGTGCGCGCGCGCGGGCGCGCACGCGAGTGTGTGCCTTTGATTATTTACGGTGAAAAATGTTCCGATGATGATATACTTATCATATAGCTGTAGTAACAACAACAACAGCAACAACAACCACAACGACAACACACACACACACACACACACACACACACACACACACACACACACACACACACACACACACACACACACACACCACACACACACACACACTTACTTACAAATATACGCACGCACGCACGCACGCATGCACACACGCACGCACGTACGCACGCACACATGCACGTTCGTACTAACGCATCACATCTATAAACCTTACTTGACACCCTTGCATCACTTCATTGGTGCACATTTACCAGTGAATTTTCAGTTAAAAAAACAAAAACAAAACAAAACAAAACAATACAAATATATCTGCCTTCAAAAGGGATTGCTATGGTTCCCTTATGCAGCTAGTGAAGAGTTTTCATATCTGTAACATATATTTTTTTTAATTTCATGATCCCAGTTTCTCCATCTTCAACCCCCCCCCCCCTCTTCCCCCCTCCTTAAGTCCAATTCTTTGCCAAGTCATTACTATGAAGACAGTTCAGTTGTTGGCCTGCGCTTGTTTTTTCCCCACTATTAGACTGTTCGTCTATGAAATTTGTCTGACTTCATTCAAGTTTAAAAGGCTGTGCCAGTCTTGAATAAAAGTTACTCTGTGTTAGGTTTCCTTATGGGAGCAAAACATACCCCACTTGTTTACTTTTTTATCGTTTACTGTTCCCAACCTCATTTCATTTCCGATAAAACAAAACAAAATAACAAAAAAAAAAAAAAAACCGGGAGAAATTGAGAGAGTCCAAGTCTTATCTCAGTTGTCTGGTGTTTGGTCATTTGAGGTCCAGTTTGAGTCTGCCCCAGTCTCTTGGGGTCTTTGCAGTGTTGGCATCAAGATTATACCAATATTTGTTCGGGTGGTGTATGTTTTTTTGTTGCTCTTCCTTTAAGTCTGGGTGTGCGGCCACTTCCTCTCATGATGCTGAGCTACGGATTATAGTCTTCGGTAGAGTGGATTGATCTTGTTGTTAAGGTTATTCTTTGGATTTTTTTTACAGCATCTGGCCATTTTCTACCGTGTGTCTGACCTGCATTGAAGAAAGGTCAGACTGTCATCTCACCGTTTCAATTTGTGTGTCCTTTGTAGTTCCCAGGATCAGTCTCGTTGCTTCATTTGGATTTTTTCTACTTTAAGAGCATTGGTTTTGGACAGAGGTGTAAGATAAGTTACATTGCAAAAATTGTTGAGATTGATGTTCTGATGTCTTGCTATTGAGAGTGCATACTAATGTGTAGGCTTTTGTGTGTTGATGGATGGTCCAGTTTCTGGATACCACTGAGACACCACTGAGCAATACTGTTCAGCTGCTGATGTCTTGCTTTCGTTTTGTCTTGATCATTATTTGATATTTAGAAGATCAGAGCGTCATACGCTTGTGTCAACACTCGAGCAGTTCCGTTTCTAGAGAGGTTTTTAAGGGCCTTTAATATAAACTTTACATGCAACAGGGGAGAGACGAGAATTTTGAGAGATCATGGGATTCAGAAATCCAGTCCTGAAGCGCTCCATCGTGTGAGTGTCCTGCTGACTCCATAATCAAGGACTAACTCCCTGAGACGCCAGAACTGGACTTTGCTGTATGCATCTTTTGGGTCTGTCTCAACTGCCAATGTTTCCGCCTTTCTCTGGAATCCTTCGTATTCTTCAAAGGCAGAGTGGCCGCATCCCCCATGTACCCTTTCATGTTTTGTTGCCTCCTCGACTGGGAAGGAGGATGTGTCTACTTTCAAGATCTCTTGTGGGTTGTTTTGTTATGATTCATTCCATGAGCGTTTCTACAGTTTTGCATGATGAGCACGCGGCATCCACTTGACCGATGATGATTTTTTTTTTTTTTTTGTTGGTTATGATAACACTTTCAGGTAGCTGTGTGCCCGTCTTCTGGGACATAACCTTGATCGGAACTATCGAGACTGAAGAGGTGGGCTGTCTCCTCTTCCGAGAACAGTTGAAATCTGTATAACGTATTATGTCTATACCTGGAGCACTATCTTTAGAACATTGCCCTGGCAGAGCCTTGTATGTGGGAAGGGCAATTGATATGTACATGTAGAGAACGCCCTCCATATGAAGTCGGTCAGCCTGGTGTGGCCCTAGGGCCAGACTGCATACAGTTCTAGACTGTTTACCCAACAGCCATACATCCCCTCAGTCCTGTATGAAAGACTTGGGATTGGGGGAGATCGACTCCTAAAAGGAAGGCGTCAGCAGGGGACATAATGGCGAAAAGCATACATCCTTAAGATGTAACCTGCGTTCGTGTTTGTATCTGATTCTTTCTTTGCTTTTCCTTTGAGATCATTTGTTTTAAGCTATCTGTGGGACAAACCGGTCACATAAAGACAAAAAACGTACAGGAAATTTAGATTACATACCTGTCTCCCAGTTTGGGGGATTTTTTTTTTTTACAAATCAGTATATGCCGGCTATCGGATAATATGCAGGTTTGCTCATAATCACAGCTTTTGATTTGACTTGTGATTGACAAACTGCATGTAACTGCTATTGTTGCCCATCACAAGCTGGGAATATCTATAGACTGAAAATCTTCCATTGGCTCTGGGCCTGCTGGCTTAAACACGTTTTATGTGAGCCCATGTATTTATCACGTTTATGTAACTATTGACTGCTGTCTTGTTTCATCATATCATCATGAAAGATTGTGGAAGGTTACAACTCCTGATACTAGTTTGTAATTTTTTGGGTGTAAATTACTATGTTATGATCCTGTATACACATCTAGGTCGACTTTGAGATTATGTTGTTTTAACTATCTGTGGAACAAACTAGCCAATTAAGGACCAAGTACATACCCAAATTTTAAATTACATGCAAATACACAAAAATGGAAGGATTGTATGTAATCCAAAAGTTTGCCATGTTCGGAGTCTTTACTTCGTCAGTCTGTTCCACAAACAGCTTGAAGAGAGAGAGAGAGAGAGAGAGAGAGAGAGAGAGAGAGAGAGAGAGAGAGAGAGAGAGAGAGAGAGAGAGAGAGAGAGAGAGAGAGGGGGGGGGGGGGGTGAGAGGGAGAGAGAGATAGAGATAGACAGACATACATACAGACAGACAGACAGTGAGGTAGAAAGAGAGAGAGGAAAAGAGAGAACGCACATGCTCTCAAACGCGTACAAGCATGCATGCTCGCACGTGCACACTTAAACACACACACACACACACACACACACACACACACACACACACACACACACACACACACACACACACACACACACACACACACATTCAAAACAAGCACATATACAAGAGAGAGAGAGAGAGAGAGAGAGAGAGAGAGAAGAGAGAGAGAGAGAGAGAGAGAGAGAGAGAGAGAGAGAGAGACAGAGAGAGAGAGAGAGAGAGAGAGAGAGGGGAGAGAGAGAGAGAGAGAGAGAGAGAGAGAGAGAGAGATGAACATTCACACATATAAATTTACATCACAGTAAAGGCTGTGGGACAAGAGTGCGAGAAGGACAGCGAGTGTTCCACAGGGTCGATCTGTGACCCCGTTACCAAGATCTGCCGTAAGTCTCTCTCTCTCTCTCTCTCTCTCTCTCTCTCTCTCTCTCTCTCTCTCTCTCTCTCTCTCTCTCTCTCTTAATTAATCAACTGTGTTTTTTTAAACATGCTTGTGCTTTATGGCTGTAAAATGGGTGGTCAAGAATGTTGCATAGATGTGGATATATTGTGTTCAAAAAAGTTCAGTTGAGTAATATAGTTTAATGCCTTTTATTCATCAAAGGAGAGGGGGAGGGGGGGGGTGGGGTAGCAATTGATCCGCACAGTGAACTTGTCATGATATCATGGGGTCATCAGTTTAGCTGTGTGCTTTTTTTTTTTTTTTCGCGCCGGAATGGGCCCTTCAAATTTGGATTAGTTTTTGTGTTCGTGTGTAGATGTTTTGAATTGATTGAAGCTTGAAGTCTCTATGCATGTGTGTGTGTGTGTGTGGTGTGTGTGTGTGTGTGGTCTATGTGACTACATACAATTGGGGTTTTTGTGCTTTGCGCTTGTAGTGGGGTGAACTCACAGAAAATGTCAGTGTGATGAGAATATGACCATAGGTCAGGGTTCCATTGAGAGTATGTATCTGATGGATGTAGGTTTTCTTTGTGCTGAAAAGAAATGTCATTAACAAAAAAGTTATCACAGTCTGAGAAAAAAAATCCATCGAAGAATATTGCTTGTGGATAAAGGCTAATTTAGATGGGTTGCAAAGGGAAATTCTATTGTATATGCAAATGTGTATGTGAAAGGTGTTCTTGATATGTCGATAAAGATGGGAACTGCTGTGACATTACGGCTGTGTCATTAATGAAACTGTGGAGTGGACTTATGAATGTAGTTGAGTTTGTTGTGGAGTAAAATAGTGCTAGTTGTCTTACGGAGTTAAGATGCAATGGTGGGGTCTAGTTTGTTTAAACAGAAAGTTGCAAATTGTGCGTGTGTGTTGACCCGACCCATAACATCACAAGACTATGTGACAGATGAGAAGAACAGCAATGTACTGTTCTTCATAGTCAGTGCATGCTACTTAGTCTTCAACTGTTATTTTCCTGTCCCACAGGATTTCATGAAATATGGCCTGTAAAGTTGTTTCATATGTATTTTCGGATGGATTAGGAAGACATAACGATCTAGAGTCAAATGCCTCGGCTTGGCTATACGTATTATGACGACTTGGGATGAAAGGTGTTGTTTTGCAGGCCGGTCATAGGGCAGTAATAGCCTGCCTTGTGTTTTAGAAAGGACTTCTACTTGGATCAATCCATCTGCAATGCTTATTTCCCTTGCCTGTATCAGATCATTGATAAACCAGTGTCATCGAATCTTTAATTAAGGTGGACTCAACTCTTTTTTTTTCTTGTGAACTAAATTTGTAATCGGATTTTTTTTTCCCTGCTACAAGCCATATATTTTGAAGTGCTTAGTAATTTTGTTTCAGACCTGAAAAAAACAACAACAAACAACAAACAAAAAAACCTTTAAATGGAGTATACCTAAACGTTTTTCTTAGGAATTTCTACATCCGTTTAAAATAACGGAGGCGATATAAGCAAACTGGGAAATACCGAATTCCAGATCTGTATTTTAACATTTCTGTATTTCTGTCTCTGATTTTACGGGTGATCACTTTGAAACAACAACAAACAACAAAACAGATACAAGGCATTGGATCTCTTGTCGGCAGGTTTTCTCTTCTGTGAAGGAAGAAGTTCTTGGTTGCCATTTAATGTTACGTGGCTGTTAAAGTTAAAATCTGCTTCGATGTATTGAATCATGTACATAGTGTGTCTAAATATGCGAATAATACTTCGTTCCTTTAAGGCTTTCTAAGTACAAAGCCTGTTTCATCCTCTTTCCTCATTACCCCACAAATAGCACTCGTTTCAGCTTGCAGGGGAGGTCAGTACGGTTTTACTATTCCATTTAGAAGGGTTATCACCCCTGGGTAAGATATTCTCTGTTTTTTCCCCGTATGGCAAACATATCGTGAACTTCTCCCTCAGACTAACTGACGTCTGACACATCGTGAATCTGTCATTAAGGGATCAGAGTACAATACCATAATAGTGTGTGTGTGTGTGTGTGTGTGTGTGTGTGTGTGTGTGTGTGTGTGTGTGTGTGTGTATTGTTGTTGTTGTTTGCTCTTTGCTGTAAAATGATTGGAAGTAAAAAAAAAAAAAAAAAGCTGAGGGCTTGTCAGAACCTGACTGTTGTCAATGGTTAATGAAATGTGTAAAGAATTCACATGTTGACATATATAAAGGGTAATGGAATGTGTAAAGCATTCACATGTTCACATACATAAAAGTTAATGAAATATGTAAATAAGTCACATGTTGACATATATAAAGTTTATTGAAATGTGTAAAGTATTCAGGTGCTGACATACTATATGTAATTTTGTTTTTAAGACAAAAAAAATCAAAATCAATACATGATAATTATGGCAATATCCTTAAGTAACGACTCGCTGTTTGTTGACACTCACTTAAACGTACACAGGCAAGATCAGCCTTTCTGGCCAGTCCTAGCGTGTTTCATAGTCAGTTATGGAACCATGATACCACTTTGCAGAAGTAGAACTGGGGCAGTTGTGTGATGGAGAGAAGAAGAAATTATGTATAACCGGATCTTTGTGTGACTACGACACTGTCTGCAGTAAGTGTTATTTATCTGTCCACCTGCCTGTCTCTCTAGCTATCTGTTTACCTATCTGTTTGTCTGTCTGTCTGTCTGTCTGTCTGTCTGTCTGTCTGTCTGTCTCTCTCTCTGTGTCTCCATGTCTCTCTCTCTCTCTCTCTCTCTCTCTCTCTCTCTCTCTCTCTCTCTCTCCACACACACACACCACACACACACACACACACAACCGCGCGCGCGTGCGCGCGCACACACACACATATGTAATCGTTACTATCAACATCATCATCATCATCATCATCATCATCATCATCATCATCATCATCATCATCATCATCATCATGTCATGATGATGATGATGGTGATGCTGCTGCTGCTGCTGATGACGATGATGATGATGATGATGGAGATGATCATTATTTTTATTGTGTTGATGATGATGATTATGATGATGATGATGACCAATATTATTGTTGTTATTATTATATTATTATTATTATTATTATTATTATTATTATTAATTATTATTATTATTATTTTTATTATTATCATTATTATTATTATTAATATTATTATTATCATTATTATTATTATTATTATTATTATTATTATTATTATTATATTATTATTATTATTATTATGAAGAAGAAAAGAAACACCCGAAGGTGCTGGGGAGGACCCAGAGAAGCACTGTCTTCGCCTGCCTTTAGAGCAGATGACGATGATGATGATGATGATGATGATGATGATGATGATGATGATGATGATGATGATGATGATGATATGATCATTATTATTATTATTATTATTATTATTATTATTTATTATTATTATTTTATTATTATATTTATTATTATTTATATTTATTTTATTATTACTATTCTTTCTGGCTGTCCCAGGACTGGATGTGAAGGGGAACTGCAGCGGTGCCAATATCATTTTCTGCAAGTCGGGTACCTTCTGCGACTGGATTGGACAATGTAGTGCGTGTCAGATCACCGAAGTGTGTGCTTCAATCTGTCCCTGTCTGTCTGTCTGTTTGTCTGTTACTCTGCTTCTCTGTCGGTGTGGTCTGCTTCTCTCTCTCTCTCCTCCTCTCTCTCTCTCTCTCTCTCTCTCTCTCTCTCTCTCTCTCTCTCTCCTCTCTCTCTCTCTCTCTCTCTCTCTCTCTCTCCCCCCCATTTTTTAAATTTCTTCTCCATTTTTTCTCTCCATTTCTGGCTTTCATTAACTCCCACTGGATTAGTTCCTCTCCAACACCTTATGCATTGTTTAAAGAAAACAAAAGAGGTCAGTATGAAGGATATATTACACTGTAATGATTTCATGCATGACAAGAAGAGAATGCAAGGCGGGGTCTCAGGTTCAATTCTTCACCTTTGGAAATTACATATTAGTCATCCGAACCAGTCCGCCATCCCTCCTGTCTTTGATGTACAAACAACAAGTTGTCAGATCAGTCATCCGACCAATCCGCCATCCCTCCTCTCTTTCATGCACAG
This sequence comes from Conus ventricosus, assembly GCA_018398815.1. NCBI lineage: Eukaryota > Metazoa > Mollusca > Gastropoda > Neogastropoda > Conidae > Conus > Conus ventricosus. Next base: position 30,304,140 of record CM031624.1, on the reverse strand, counting down.
ACAACAAGTTGTCGGATCAGTCATCCGACCAATCCGCCATCCCTCCTCTCTTTCATGCACAGACAACAAGTTGTCAGATCAGTCATCCGACCAGTCCGCCATCCCTCCTCTCTTTCAAGCACAGACAACAAGTTGTCAGATCAGTCATCCGACCAGTCCGCCATCCCTCCTGTCTTTCATGCACAGACAACAAGTTGTCAGATCATCATCCGACCAGTCCGCCATCCCTCCTGTCTTTGATGACAAACAACAAGTTGTCAGATCAGTCATCCGACCAAGTCCGCCATCCCTCCTGTCTTTCATGCACAGACAACAAGTTGTCGGATCAGTCATCCGACCATCCGCCATCCCTCCTCTCTTTCATGCACAGACAACAAGTTGTCAGATCAGTCATCCGACCAGTCCGCCATCCCTCCTCTCTTTCAAGCACAGACAACAAGTTGTCAGATCAGTCATCCGACCAATCCGCCATCCCTCCTGTCTTTCATGCACAGACAACAAGTTGTCAGATCAGTCATCCGACCAGTCCGCCATCCCTCCTCTCTTTCATGCACAGACAACAAGTTGTCGGATCAGTCATCCGACCAGTCCGCCATCCCTCCTGTCTTTCATGCACAACAACAAGTTGTCGATCAGCATCGACCAGTTCGATCCTCTCTCTTTCATGCACAACAACAAGTTGTCAATCATCATCCGACCATGTCGCATCCTTCTCTTTCAACACATGACAACATTGCGTCAGTATCCACATCGCATCTCCTCTTTCATGCAGATAACAAGTGTGTCAGTTCTGTTATCGACCTCCCCATCCCCCCCCTTCATGCACAGCACAATTGTCGGTCCATCACCGACCAGTCCGCCATCCCTCTCATTTCATGCACAAACAACAAGTTGTCAACAGCATCCGTTACATTTAGCTCTAAAACAAATGGTCATCACCAATCCTGGTTCAGCATTCATTGCAGCATGGACATAGCATCGATCAGTTGAATCCATCGAACTGTTTTTGTTGTTGTTATCTCTTAACCCCCCCCACCTTGTCGGTTCCTACGCACAGCTGAATGTGTATTGACTCAAACAGGACAGCAGTATCAATCAGTGAAATTTTATCTAATGAAATGATACATCTGTTCAGGCATTGCTGAACATGAAACAGGAAAGCGGAAATCAATCAATGTAATTTTATCTCATTAAATGATACATCTGTTGGGTATTGCTAAACATCAGAGCATAACCGAAATCAGTGATATTTTATCCAATTAAATAATGCATCTGTTCGGGTATTCCTGATTATCAAACAGGAAGCTGAAATCAGTCAGTATAATTTTATCTAATTAAGTGCTTTCTGGTCCTCCCAGCACCTTCGGTTTTCTTTCTCTTTTATCAAATTAAATGATGCATCTGTTCGGATATTGCTAAACAGCAAGCGAGACAGCAGAATCTATCAGTGAAATTTTATCTAAAAAACTGATCCATCTGTTTGGGTATTGCTGAACACCAAACAGGAAAGCTGAAATCAATCAGTGTAAGTTTATCTAATTAAATGATGCATCTGTTCGAACATTGCTGAACGTGAAACAGGAAAGCTGAAATCAGTCAGTAGAATTTTAGTTTAATTAAATGATGCATCTGTTCGGATATTGCTGAACATGAAACACGAAAGCTGAAATCAATCAGTGAAATATTTGTTTAATTAAATGATGCATCTGTTCGAATATTGCTGAACGTGAAACAGGGAAGTTGAAATCAATCAGTGAAATTTTATCTAATTAAATGATGCATCTGTTCGGGTGTTGCTGAACATCAAACAGTGGAATTTTTATCTAATTAAATGATACATCTGTTTGAGTATTGCTAAACTGTGTAGACCCGTCAGGCGGTTGTCCACAGTTGACGCCGTTATATTCTGTGACATGAGCTTGCAGTGCACCGCCCGGCCATGTAGCCTGAGGCAAAAACGGAATTCAATGGCGTCGCTTTCATCGTCGTTTTGAAATCCCGTCCAGCTCTGTGCGGTCGGCTGGTGAGGTCAGGTAGTGTTGTTTGTCCTGGCAATATTTCAAATCCCGTCCAGCTCTGTGCGGTCGGCTGGTGAGGTCAGGTAGTGTTGTTTGTCCTGGCAATTTTACAAATCCCGTCAAGCTCTGTGCGGTCGGCTGGTGAAGTCAGGTAGTGTTGTTTGTCCTGGCAAGACAGTGCATCGTCTCCTGTAGCTGGCTGCTTCGTAACAACGTGATCTTGATTGCTCCCCATGCACTGCCGGGTGTAGGGACTGTGGAAGGTAGAGGCTGGGTGTGGCTGTGAATATAGGAAGGAGAATCAGCAGCACGAGAGTGACGCCCCTCAGGGAACACTTCGCTTCCTCGTTCCCTCCTCCCACCCTGCAACGCCCACCCCCACTCCACAAAATACAATTAGAACGCACGCTGGTGGTGTGTGTGTGTGTGTCAAGTCAAGTCAAGTCAAAATTGTATTTAGAGATGGAAACATTGAATAAGCAGCATATCTGCTTTTTTACATCAAGCCATCTATGAAAAAAGAAAAGTTTAAAAACAAAAACAAAAAAACATCACATCGTGTACAATGCTTTCATCAAAAGAAAAGTAAACATACCGTCCTACCCCCTCCCATCCCCTCCCCTTTTCCTCACTCGCTTCCATTCACGTAAAAGGTAGCAATGCTCATTGCCTTCCCTATGGTTACATTCACGAACTGTATATCTTTATCAGTGTATTTCTTTTCTGCACAGGATGGACATTTTTCAGTATCATATGTGGTTAACGATTCATGAGATAATCTTTCAATTTTTTCTTAAATGTGTTTTTATTTCTTATATATTTTAACGGTTTTGTGAGTTTATTCCACAGATTTCCCTCTGAATATACAAAACTGGATTTGTATAAATTGTTGCGTGGTCTAGGAATGGACAATAAATGATTATGTCTATGACAATTGACTCTAAATGTTTCTGTAATCTTTTGGGGAGCTGTTCCATTAATAACATTATGCATACAAAGGGCTTTATTGAAAAAGAGTCTGTTTGGGAAGGTTAGCATTTTGAGTTGTTTGTAATCTTCATCAGTTAGGGAGCTCGATTTTAACAATACTAATTTCAATGCTCGTTTGTACAGACGATGAATTAATTTCAAATTATGTTCACTACAGTTGTCCAAAGGGTTGATGCATAATCAATTAATGACAAAATATGTGCACAGAAAAAAAGTTTTCGAGAGTGGCCATCGAGGAAATTTTTTATCCGAGACAACTGAAATATTTTTTTTGAAAGGCGTTTTGCTAAGAATGTTATATGTTCTGTCCAAGATAAATCTTTGTCAATAATGACACCTAGTGTTTTGTGTGAACAGACTTCCTTAACTTTATTGTTGGATATGAGTAAAGGCTGAAAATTTGATTTCATTTTTTGTCGTTTTTGTCTTGTAGACACGTACATGCACTTTGTTTTAATAGCATTTAAAGACATATGGTTTAGTTGTGTCCATTCAGTAAGTTTATTGATATCTGCTTGAAGCTTGATTGTTAATTCATAGGCATCAGAGTCGTTTTCGTGAAGAGATGTATCATCTGCAAACATTTCGCATTTACATTTAACAAAACAAGGCAAATCATTTACGTAAATAGTAAACAAAAGAGGTCCTAACACAGAGCCTTGTGGAACACCATATTTGACAGGCATAAATGTTGACAATTTATCAGCTACAGCTACTAATTGTTTTCGGTCACATAAAAAAGATGAAATAAGACTTATGAACTCTGGAGTCAGTTTGTAAAGTTCAAGTTTACGGCACAACAAAGAATGGTTGATGACATCAAATGCTTTTTCAAAGTCTACGAAAAGAATACCTGCAAATTTATTCTCGTTTATGCTGCAAAGAAGACTGTCCATAAGCTGTATGAGGGCTGTGTGGCAAGAATGATGTTTTCGAAAGTCCGACTGACTTTCGTGGAGAAGTTTGTTATCAGCAAAATAAGAATACAAAGACTTATGCATGTGTTTTTCGATCGGTTTTGCTATGGCTGATAAAATGGATATCGGTCTGTAATTTGATGGGTTTGAAGAATCTCCGGTTTTATACAGAGGAATAACTTTAGCTTCCTTAAATTTTAGAGGAAAAGTTTGTTTATCTATGCATAAATTGTATAAATATGTCAAAGTATCTGTGATAACAGGACATGACAAATTGTGTGTGTGTGTGTGTGTGTGTGTGTGTGCGTGTGCGGTGTGTGTGTGTGTGTGTGTGTGTGTGTGCGTGTGCGTTTGCAGGTACTGGGGTAGGTGATCCATGCGATCCTAATGCTATCTCAGACACCTGCTCTGCCGGCGCCAAGTGTGTGGATTCCATGTGTGTCTGCGACCCGGAATTGTCCACAGATTATGGTGCCATATGTGGTAGGTTTCACACAGACGACAGACAGACAGACATACAGACAGACACACACACACACACACACACACACACACACACACACACACACACACCACACACACACACACACACACACACACACACACACACACACACACACACACACAACACACACACGTGTGAAAACCAATGAACTAGATATGTTAACACATCTCTATTATCATTTTCTGTGCTTATGATCAAAGTACCAAAATTTACATATGAATCACTGTATCATTTTGATTTGTTTGTGTTAAATTTCTAGTTTCCCTCTACCTTCCTCCCAGATGATAACCTGTGGGGTCTTTGCATTTGTTTACATAATGACATCATCTGAAAGGGGGATATGGGATTTTTTTTTTAAAGTTCTTCTTGTCTGACCTTCCACCCCTTAGGGCTCAGTTCTGATTTTCATGGAGAGGTTTGCATTGGTTTATATAATGGCATCATCTGAAAATTGGATCCGGGATCGTTGCATTTGTTTACATCACGGCATCATCTGAAAAAGGGTATCTGGGGTCTTTGCATTTGTTTACATAACGGCATCATCTCAAAATAGGATTCTGGATTGTTGCATTTGTTTACATAACGGCATCATCTGAAAAGAGGATTCTAGATTGTTGCATTTGTTTACATAATTGCATCATCTGAAAAGAGGTTTCTGGATTGTTGCATTTTTTACAAAAACGGCATCATCTGAAAAGAGGAAATTGGGGGTCTTTGCTATGGTGTATATAACGGCATCATCTGAAAGAGGAATTGGGATCTTTCTATTTGTTACATAAACGACATTATCTGAAAGGCGGGATTTGGGATTTTGTTTAAAGTTCTTCTTGTCTGACCTTCCAGCTCTCAGTGCTGTGGTGGGACAGTCACTCTGTGTTTGCGACTTTAAGAAAGACGGGGAGCAGACTTCGGATGCACGCAAACTCACATTTAAGAGAGACAGGGAGCAGTGTTCTGGATGTACTACAAACTCACATTTATGAGGAACGAAGATGTACTACAAACTCAAATTTAAGAGGGGGGGGGGAGAGTAGACTTCTCTGGATCTACTACAAACTCACATTTAAAAGGATGAAGAGCAGACTCTCTGGATCTACTACAAACTCACATTAAAAAAGGATGGAGAGCAGACTTTCTGGATGTGCTACAAACTCACATTTGAAAAGGATAGAGAGCATTTTTTTCTGGATGTACTATACACTCATATTTAAGAGGATGGAGAACGGATATTTGGATGTTACTTCAACCCACATTTGAAAAGGATGGAGAGCAGACTTTTTCTGAATGTACTACAAATTCACATTTGAAAGGATGAAGAGCAGATTTTTTTGGATGTACTACAAACCACATTAAGAAGGATGGAGAGCAAACTTTTGTGAATGTACTACAAATCAGAAGATCAAGAGTGTTCCTCTCTCAATGATGCAACAAGAGCAGTCAAGATGTTTTACTCTCTCAATGATGCAACAAGAGCAGTCAATATGTTTTACTCTCTCAATGATGCAACAAGAGCAGTCAATATGTTCTACTCTCTCATTGATGCAACAAGAGCAGTCAATATGTTCTACTCTCTCAATGATGCAACAAGAGCAGTCAATATGTTCTACTCTCTCAATGATGCAACAAGAGCAGTCAATATGTTTACTCTCTCAATGATGCAACAAGAGCAGTCAATATGTTCTACTCTCTCAATGATGCAACAAGAGCAGTCAGGATGTTTTACTCTCTCAATGATGCAACAAGCAGTCAGGATGTTTTACTCTCTCAATGATGCAACAAGAGCAGTCAAGATGTTTTACTCTCTCAATGATGCAACAAGAGCAGTCAATATGTTTTACTCTCTCAATGATGCAACAAGAGCAGTCAAGATGTTTTACTCTCTCAATGATGCAACAAGAGCAGTCAAGATGTTTTACTCTCTCAATGACGCAACAAGAGCAGTCAAGCTGTTTTACTCTCTCAATGACGCAACAAGAGCAGTAAGCCGCATTCCTTTCCACCTCCCATCCACCAGTCAACAACAAAGAGTACTCCAGAAACGAGGGTGAAACATGGCCTTTCTTCGACAATTAAGCAAAAACACGTTTGAATAATTTTCTTAACTTTCTTGGTGCTCTGGCTGTTCCATTTGGCAGACAAAATTAAATTCTCACAGCATCCCTATCCAGCTGCACCTCAGCAGCTTTCTGTGGCTATACCACATAGGCACAGAGTAGTAGATATCCTTCGTATCAGTTGGTGCTTTAAAACAGTCTTTCGTGATTATCCCGACAGCAGTCTGTGGCTATACCACATAGGCACAGAGTAGTAGATATCTTTCGTATCAGTTGGTGTTTTGAAACAGTCTTTCGTGATTATCCTGACTGCAGAATATCCATCTTGAAACGGGGATGGGTGATTTCCCTGTTCAGTGTCTCTACATTTAGGATTATTTATGTTGTGTTTTGTATCTCATTCTTCAATTAATGTTGGGAGTTCTACGTGAACCTGACTCACCTCATACTGCATGTGTGACTGAGGCTGACACTTCCAGTTTGTCGCTCATCGTTCTGCCTCTTGTCTGCATCA
>CM031624.1:30269642-30279642 GCA_018398815.1 Conus ventricosus | reverse complement strand
GCGCAACCAGGGTATGCCAACAACAAGTCACGAAAACCCCCTGCTTGGGGGGGGTTGGGGCATCAGGATGGGGGGGGAATCAGCCCCCAACCCGATTTTTTGGGCCTTTAATTGTTTTCTAGACTTTGGCCTGGGGGGGGGAAATAGCGTTACTGCGAAAGCGTTTAAAAGGACAGGTTTTGGGGCCCCGTTGTTTGCCCCATTCCCAAGCAGAAAGGTTTCCCTCACTTTTCAGAAAGGGACAAGTTTCGCCCACACACTGCCAGAGTCACCACAGATTCCGCAGAAAACAGGGAACCCAGAGTCTGCGGGGCCCCTCGTTTAAAAGCCCAAAATTTGAACCATATCAAACATTTTGGGGACCATTCAAACGGGGCTGATGTGTTCAGCTGGGGAAAAACACACCCCGTCAGTAGACAGGCATGGGGCAGTTGGAACAACTTCAACATGGCCCCCGTTCAACCATCGGGGACCAATTTTTTTTTTTTTCCCCATGCCGCCAGATGTCAGGCTGTTATCAACGCTCGGGGGGGGGAACCACTTTTTACTGACCCTCTCCATGCACTCAGGGACCCGTACCATTTTTTGTTTTGGGCCCCCCCCAATTAAGAACACAAAAGCCAGAAATAAAAGGGTTTCCCATTAAATTCATTTTCAATGGTTGAAATTTTAAATGTCAAAAAACATGAGAGTACATTGAATGGCCCCCTTTGCGTTTTTTTTTGTGGCTCTTTATACTTAGTTTCATTTTCATAAACAATTATCCATTTTTTTTAAATTTTTATTTAAATCAATTTATGGTTACATGTTCATTTTATTTAATTTGTTTTTTTTATTTCCCAAATTTCATCAGCGAAATCTTTTTTTTTCCCTTTATTTTTTCTTTTTATTTTTTCTCTTGATCTTGTTTTCTTTTTTTTTTATTTATTGAAAATTTTTTATCTATTTATCTCTGTATTTTTTATTTTTTGTCGTTGTATGTTTATTATTTAGTTATAAATCATTCACTTATTCATTTCGATTGATTGTTTGATTGATTGTTCGTTTATTTTCTCTTTTTTCCCTTTAAATTTTCCCTTATAAATTTGGTGATCTTTTGTATTTATTCTTTAAATTTCCCTATTAGTTTATTTTTCATTTTCTTATTCATTTTTATTTTTAATTGCTTTTTTATGTATTTATTTATTTCATTTACTTTTTGTTCTTGCCCTTCAGGGCCAAATTTTCCCAGAGATGTCGGTGCCAAAAGATCAGGTCAGCCCCCTGCTACGGAGCACCTCGGTGTCGGGATTGAGATCCGCCCAACCCGCTACCCCCAGGGGGATCGAGGGATTTGGACCCCTTCCCTCTGCTGTTCCTCATCGGTCGCTGACCCCAAACGATTTTGCCCGAGCTCTGTGGGGTCCTGAACCCGGGGCTGAGGGTTACAATTTCAGAGACATATGGGGGACCCAACCCGATACAAGTCATAGGGGGGGCCATGGTGACTTTGTGCAAAAAGGACGAAAATAAAAATGTGTGTGAAGGTGTGTGTTTTGTGTGGGGTGTGTGGGTGGGGTGTGTGGGGTGTGTGTGTGTGTGTAAGCGTGGATGAAGGTAGGAGTTCGCGCACCCAAAATTGAAAGAGAGGGGAGAGAGAGAAGGACGTGAGGGAAAATGAGAGGAGAGAGAGAGGGAGAGAGAAGAGGGAAAAAAACGAGGAGGGGAGAGAAGCGGGTGCACCAATAACCCAAAAGGGCCCCACTTTACACGTGCACGCGCGGGGCGCTCCACACAACACACAAAACAAAACATACACACACACCACACACCACACAACGCACGCCCGCACGCACGAAAGCACAGGGCACACACCACACACCCCACACAACCACAACGCACACACAAACACACACACACCCCACAGAAAATTTGTGTTTTATATGAATTTTCTTCTTTCTTGTTCAAAAGGATCATGTAAAAAAAAAAAAAAAATAAAAAAAAAAAATTTAAAAAAAAATAAAGAGACGTAAGGGTATGGCTGTAGTGCGGGGGTGTGTTAAATTCCCACGCTGTACGAGTCAGAACTTTCCATCTTCGTGTGTAAGTGTGCACAGTTTTTGCATGTAATGTGTAGGTGTAGGTGTGTGTTTTTTGGAGATTAAAAAATTAAGGGGTTTGTTTTTGAGTTTAACAAGGTTTTTTGGTTATAACAAGATTTAAAGGGTTTAAAAAAGAAATGCTTTTCTCACACTCGGGCGAACGTGTCTGATGAAATTACGGGCATTTAAGAAATAGGGGAAATTTTTTTTTTTTTTCACTATCATTCTGACACAATTCATTCCATCAATGGGATTGATTTAAGAATTTTAAAATGCCCCGAAAAAACAAAATTTTTTGGAGAGAAAACAAAAACAGGTTTTAGACGAATGAAAAACCCCCACACAACCACACACACCACACAAACACACCACACACACACACACACACACCACCCACAACACACAACACAACACACACAGCTGTCAATTGCGCACGCAGAAAACCCACACACAACCACACACAACCCCCACACACAAACACACCACACCACACACACACACAAGCATCTTCCCTAAATAAAAAAAATAAATTTTAAAAAAATGTATGTTTTACGTTCAGTCACTGACCAGGGGTCCCACCCCAGGTCGTGCGCCCGAAAAATCCAGTTTCCCCGTAAACAACACCCCTGCGGGCCCAAGCGGAGGGGGTTTTGTTTGAAAGCCCCCAAGTAAGCTTGTTTCCGTGGTGACCTGGGTTTAATTGGTAGTCGTTTGTTTAACCCCCCGCAGGGTTTTAAAATTCACAACGTTCATACGCGTTTTCGACCCGGGCCGGGGCATCAAAATTTTCTTTAAAGGGAAGGGGGCGCCACCGAAACCTTGGCGAAAATTCGAAACCTTTTGCATTTCACGCTTTCATTGTTAAAAAATCACGGTTTTTCGGTACCGCTAGCTTAAAAATAAGTCTCATTAAAGGAAACACTGGGAAGAAAATTTTTTCCAAAACGGAAAAGGGCCCGGGTGAAGAACGCGTAAGGCAGGGGCTAATCGGGGATTAGAAACAAGTATCCATCTTCGTTCGGGGAAAAAGGGGGGGGTGCAACGTTTTCCCACCCAGATACTAGCGGGAAATGGGAAAGGGGGGGCCGAGTCAACTCAAAAAAAAGGAATGGAACAAAGTGCGCATGCGCCAGGGAGAAGTTTGAGAAACTAATGGCGAAAATCGAAACGTGGAAAAAAAAGAACGTTGGATTCCAAAATTTTACCTGTGACTGAGGAAAAGGGCGTGCCCGGGGGAAAGAGATGGGTTGTGCCCTTTCGGAATGTGAATTTCTGCTTGAACAGTTTTTTTTGGAAAAAGGGGCTCAATTTTGCTGGGACCCCGGGGCAAACTCCCCCTCGTGGGCTACATTAGTGTGGTTTTGTGTGTGTGTGTGTGTGTTGTGTGTGTGGTGTGTGTGTGTGTGTGTGTGTGTGCGTGGTGCGTGCGTGCGTGCGTGTATGTGTGGGGTGTTTTGTTTTGTGTGTTATTTGTGTGTGGGTGTGTGGGTGTGTGTGTGTGTTATGTATGTAAGGTGTTGGGGGGGGTGTGTGTGTGTGTGTGTGTGTGGGAGTGTGTGTGGTGTGCACGGGCTTTATATATATTATATATATATATATTTATATATATTTTTTATATTTATATAATTAAAAAAAAGCTTGCTCTTATTTCTTAGATTGAAAAAACAGGGGGGGGATAAAAATTCATATCTGCAGTGGGGATTTCTGGGCCCAATAACAGTATGTGTCAAGTGGGGGGATGGGGAAAAAATGAAAAAAATGCTTTTCCAAAAAGAGCCTTAAACAAGCTTTAATCTCCCAAAAGGGAGGAAAACTCCCCTAACGCCCCTCCGGTCATATACCGATATTTTGAAACTTGGTGGTTTTTTTCCTTTAGTTTAAAGCGGAAAGTGGTTTTTTGACTTCCCCTGCCTTTTCAGTTTTTAAAAAGAAACCCAAACCCGAAAAAGGGGTTTGGGGTTAAAAATACCGTAGTTTTGTTTGTTGAGTTTTCAAAAAACCCAACCCAAAAGGGGCCCCTTAAGAAACAAAAAGGAAAAAACATAAAGAGGGAAAACAAGCCACATTTTCTTGTTTAAAAATAAAAAAAAAAAACCAAAAAAAGAATTTCCCCTAAAAAAATTTCTGAGGGGCCCGTTCTTGGAATGAATCGCCCAAAAGGGGCTAAAAACAACAAACTAATTTAAAATTTCCCAAAGGTAAGGACCGCACCGTTCCAGCAAAATTACCGAGCAGTTTTGGGGTTGCAAATTTTCTGCAAGAAATATTGAATTATAAACAAAGCTTTCTCTTATGTCTTAGATTGGGAAAAAATAGGGGGAGATAAACTTCATATCTGCAGTGGAATGCCTAATTTAAAAGTATGTTTCTCAAGTGGGTGGTTTGGGGAAAAAATTTAAAAAAGCTTCTAAAATTTAGCCTTTAGCTAGCTTATAATCCCAAAAGGGGGGAAACTTCTAACACCCAACCCTGGTTTATATACCGATATTTCGAAATTTGGGGGTTTTCCTCAGTGCCCCCGGAAAGTGGTTTAATTTTAATCCCCTGCCTTTTTTAGTTTTAAGAAAAAATGCAAAACCCAGAAAAGGTTGGTGTTACAATTTCCGTAGTTTGTTTGTTGGGGTTTTCAAAAAACCAAAACCCAAAGGTGCCATCTAAAAAGCAAAAAAAAAATAAAAAAGCAAAACAAGCTTTAATTTTTTTTTGGGGAAAGTAAAAAAAAAAAAAAAAAAAAAGATTCCTCTGGACAAAGTGTGTGGGCAGTTCTTGGGGAAAGAATCCGCAAGGGGATAAATACAACAAAACTAATAAAAATTCCCAAGGGGTAAGTACCGCACCCTTCCCGCAAATTACAGAGCAGCTTGGGGTTTTTCAATGACTGCAAAGAAAAAATTTAATTTATAAAGAAAGCTTGCTCTTTGTCTTAGATTGAAGAAAAGGGGGGATAAGCTTCCCTATCCCCAGTGGCATACTTTCCTAACTTTAAAAATTTTGGGGCTCAAGTGGGTGGATGGGGGGAAAAAAAATTTAATTTTTTGCTTTCAAAAGGCCTTAAACAAAGGGTTTTAATCTCCCTTAGGGAGGGGGGGAAAATCACTAACACCCAACTCCTGGTTTATATTTCCCATATTTCCCAAACTTGGGTGGTTTTCCTCAGTGACGCGGGAAAAATGGTTTAAAATTTTACTCCTCTGCCCTTTTTTAGTTTTTAAAAAGAATTTCAATCCCCGAAAAGGTTGGTGTACAATACCGTAGTATGTTTGTTGAGTTTTCAAAAAAACCCAAAGGTTTCCATTTTAAGAAGCAAAAGAAAATCTTAAAAGAGCAAACAAAACTAATTTTTTTGTGAAAAGTAAAAAAAAAAAAAAAACGATTTCCTCTAGCACAAGTGCTGAGGGCCAAATTCTTGGAATTTTTCGCAAGGGACTAAAAAAAACAACAAACTAATAAATTTCCCCGGAAAGTTTCCGCACCGTTCCACCCCTTACAGAAACGCTTGGGGGTTTCAATGACTGCAAGAAATTTTGAAATTTTTAAACAAAACTTGTCTTAGGGCTTAGTTTTAAGGGAAAAAGGGGGAGTTTAAACATTCATATCTGCAGTGCATATGCCTAACTAAAAAGTAAGTGCTAAAATGGGTGGTGGGGGGAAAAAAAATGAAAAAAATGCTTCTCAAAAATTTAGCCCTTTAGCAAAATTATAATCTCCAATAGGGGGGGAAAATCACTAACAAACCCAAATCCGGGTCATTTTAAACCCATATTTTGAAAAATTGGTGGTTTCCCTCAGTGACCGCGGGAAAGTGGTAATTTTACTCCCCTGCCTTTTCAGTTTTTAAGAAAAATGTAAACCAGAAAAAATTTGGGGTTCAATACCGTTGTTGTTTGTTGATTTTTTAAAAAACAACAAAAAGGGGCCATCTAAGAAACAAAAGAAAATCATAAAAAAAGGGAAAAAAAGCTACATTTTCTTGTGAAAAGTAAAAAAAAAAAAAAAAAAAAAAACGATATCCCCTTAAAACCCCAAGTTTCTGGGGGCCCGTTCTTGGAATGAAAACCCCCAAGGGCCCAAAATCAAAAACTAAAAAAAATTCCCGGGGTAAGTACCGCCCCCCGTTCCCGCAACTTACAGAGAGCTTTTGGGGTTGCAATGACTCAAGGGAAAAATTGAAATTTAAAAAAAGCTTGCTCTTTTTCTTAGATTGAAGAAAAAGGGGGAGGGTAAACATTTATTATCTGGGAGTGGGGGTACTGCTTTAAATAACAGGGATTGTGCCAAATGGGTGGATGGGGAAAAAAAAAGAAAAATTGCTTCTCAAAAAAGGCCTTCAGCAAACTTATAATCTCCAAAAAGGGGGGAAAATCATAACACCTAAAATCCTGGTCATTTTCCCTTTTTTCGAAAATTGGGGGTTTCTCCTTTATTTACCCCGGAAGTGGTAATTTTTACTCCTTGCCCTTTTTGTTTTAAGAGAATGGGAATTCCCCGAAAGGTTTGGGGTACAATACCGTAGTATGTTTGTTGAGTTTTCAAAAAACCTAACCCAAAAATTCCATCTAAAAAGCCCAAAAAAAAATCATTAAAAAAAGCAAAAAAGCTCATTTTCTTGTGGGAAAAAATTAAAAAAAAAAAAAAAAATATCCCCTAAGGGCACAAAATGGGAAAGGGCCCCGTTTTGGAAAGAAACCGCAAAGGGGCTTTAAAAAACCCCCCAAAAATAAAAAAATCCCAAGGAAAGTCCGCACCGTTCCAGCAACTTAAAAGAGCGTTGGTGTTTCAATGATGCCCAAAAAAATATTGGAAAAATTTTAACAAAACTTGCTCTTATTTCTTTGATTGAAAAAAAAAAGGGGGGGAGATTAAACTTTTATATCTGCGTGGTTTCTGCCTAACTAACAGTATGTGCTCAAATGGGTGGATGGGGAAAAAATGAAATAAAAGCTTCTCAAAATGAGCCTTTAGCAAGCTTATAATCTCCAAAAAGGGGGGGGAAAATCACAAAACCAAAAATCCTGGTCATATACCGAATTTCGAAATTTGGGGGTTTCTCCTCAGTGGGGGCGGAAAATGGGAATTTGATCCTTGCCCTTTTTTAGTTTTAAAAAGAATGCCAAAACCAGAAAAGGGGTTTGGGGTACAATACCCTAGTATGTTTGTTGAGTTTTCAAAAAAAAAAAATCAAAAGGGGCCAAACTAAAAGCAAAAGAAAAAACATAAAAAAGCCAAAAAAGCCCCAATTTTTTTTGTGAAAAGTAAAAAAAAAAAAAAAAAAAACGATATCCTCTAAGACACAAAATGCTGAGGGCCAGTTTTTGGAATGGGAAACCGGGAAGGGAAATTTAAAAAACAACAAAAATAATAAAATTTCCCAAAGGGTAAAATCCGGGACCCTTCCAGCAACTTACAGAGGGGCTTGGTGGTTTCAATGACTGCAAGAAATATTGAATTATAACAAAGCTTGCTCTTATGTCTTTGTTTTAAGAAATTGGGGGAGGGTAAAACATTCTATCTGCAGTGGCATACTGCCTAACTTCAGTATGTTTCTAAAATGGGTTTGGGTGGGGAAAAAAATAAATTTAAAAACTTTCAAATTTTGGCCCTTTAGCAAGCTTATAATTCCAAAAGGGGGGGGGAAAATCACTACCCCCTAACTCCCGGTCTTTTTACCGATATTTCGGAAAATTTGGGGGTTTTCCTCAGTGACCCCGGAATGGGTTTAATTTTTTTCCCCTGCCCCTTTTAGTTTTAAAATGGGAAGGGAATCCCCGAAAAAGGGTTTGGGGTCAAAAACCCTAGTATGTTTGTTGAGTTTTCAAAAAAAAAAACCAAAGGGGGCCCTCTAAGAAGCAAAAAAAAAATCAAAAAGAGCCCCAAAACAAGTAATTTTCTTGTGAAAGTAAAAAAAAAAAAAAACGATTTCCCCTAAGGAAAACAAGTGCTGAGGGCCAGTTCGGGGAAAGAATCCCCAGGGGCTAAAAAAAAAAACAAATAATTTAAAATTTCCCAAAGGTAAGTACCGCACCTTTCCCGCAAATTAAGAGCAGCTTGGTGTTGCAATTTACCAAGAAAAATTGAATTTAAAAAAAAGCTTTTTTCTTTTTAGGCTTAGATTGAAAAAATTTGGGGGGATAAGGGTTTATATTCTCGGCATACCCGCCTAACTAACGTATGTGCCCCAGTGGGTGGAAAGGGGAAAAAAAAAGAAATAAATTTCTTCTCAAAATGAGCCTTCGCAAGGCTTATAATTTCCAATAGGGAAAGGAAAATCACTAACACCTAAACCTGGTCAAATCCGATATTTTTGAAATTGGTGGTTTCTCCTCAGTGACCGCGGGGAAAATGGTAATTTTTACTCCTCTGCCTTTTCAGTTTTAAGAAGGAATTTCAATCCAGAAAAAGGGTTTGGGGTACAATACCGTAGTATGTTTGTTGAGTTTTTTAAAAAAAACCAACCAAAGGGGCCCTTTAAGAAGCAAAAGAAAAAACATTAAAAAAGGGAAAAAAAAGCTAAATTTTCTTGTGAAAAATAAAAAAAAAAAATAAAACGATTTCCTCTAAGACACAAAATGCTGAGGGCCAGTTCTTGGAATGAAACCCCAAAGGGGCCCAAAATACAAAAAAACTAAAAAATTCCCAAAGGGTAAAGTTTCCCCCACCGTTCCAGCAACTTAAGAGGGAGCTTGGTGTTGCAATGATGCAAAAATATTGAATTTTTAAAAAAAGCCCTTTCTTTAAAGTATTTGATTGAAGAAATAGGGGGAGATAAGCAATTTATATCTGCGTGGCATATGCCTAACTAACAGTATGTGCTCAAATGGGTTTGGATGGGGAAAAAATGAAAAAAATGTTCTCAAAATGAGCCTTCAGCAAGGGGGTTTTAATCTCCAAAAAAAGGGAAAATCACTAACCCTAACTCCCCGGCATATTTCCCATAAATTTTGAAACTTGGTTTGGTTTTTCCCAGTGACCGCGGAAAAGTGGTTTAAATTTTACTCCTCTGCCTTTTCAGTTTTTAAAAAGAATTTCAAAACCCAGAAAAAAGGGTTTGGGGTTTTCAAAACCGTAGTATGTTTGTTGAGTTTTTAAAAAAACCCAAACCCAAAAGGGGCCACCCAAGAAGCAAAAGAAAATCTTTTAAAAAGCCAAAAAAAGTAATTTTCTTTTGAAAAGTAAAAAAAAAAAAAATAAAACGGTATCCTCTAAGACACAAGGGGCTGAGGGCCCGTTCTTGGAATGAATCCGCAAGGGACTAAAAAACAACAAACTTAAAAAATTCCAAAAGGGTAAGTTTCTGCACCTTCCAGCAACTTACAGAGCAGCTTGGGGTTGCAATGACTGGGAAGAATATTGAATTATAAACAAAACTTGCTCTTTGTTTTTAGATTGAAAAATAGGGGGAGATAAGCATTCATATCTGCGGGGCTTTCTGCCCAATAACAGTATGTGCCCAAGTGGGTGGATGGGGGAAAAAAAAAAAAATAAATGCTTCTCAAAATGAGCCTTCAGCAAGGTTTTAATCTCCCAAAAGGGGGAAAATCCTAACCCCCTTTTCCCCTGGCTTTACCCCAATTTTGAAACTTTGTGGTTTTCCCAGTGACCGCGGGAAAAAGGTTTAAATTTTACTCCTCTGCCCTTTTTAAAATTTTTAAAAAGTTTCAAACCAAAAAGGTTGGGGTACAATACCGTAGTATGTTTGGTTTGGGTTTTAAAAACCCCCAAAGGTGCCCTCTAAGAAAACAAAAGGGAAAAAATAAAAAAGCAAAACCCAACTACATTTTCTTGTGAAAAATAAAAAAAATTTTATATATATATTTAAAAAGATATCCTCTAAGACACATGTTTCTGAGGGCCTTTTTTGGAATGAATCCGCCCAAAGGGGTTTAAAATACAACAAAAAAAAAAAAATTCCAAGGGTAAGT
>CM031624.1:30242142-30257142 GCA_018398815.1 Conus ventricosus | reverse complement strand
ACAGTGAAAAGAGACGCTATTTTGTGCGTGATGAAATGCATCTGTTTTGTGTATAGGGAAATAGAAGCTGCTATGTGCACAGGGAAATGGGATATTTTTACATTGGGAAATGAAAACTATTTTCTGCTGAGGAAAATGGAAGCTATGTAACACACGGGGATATAGGAGATAATGTGTACACATGGAAATGAAAGCCATTTTGCACACAGGAAATAGAGGCTACTCTGTACAGAGGGACAAGGAAGTTATACATCGGGAAATGGAAGCTATTTCATACATAGGAAAATGGAAGCTTTTTGTATACAGGGTGCCTTGGTCCGTTCCAAACTGGACTATGGCTGTGCTGTGTACGGCTCTGCAAGACCCTCTTACCTAAAACTCTTGGACCCTATCCACCATCAAGGGCTTCGTCTCTGTCTTGGAGCATTCCGCACCACCCTGTGTACAGCCTGTACACAGAGGCAGGTGAACCCTCACTGTCCAACTGCAGGCTGAAAATGTCTCTAAATTACTATATCAGACTGTTCTCAGAACTGCAGAATCCTGCCTATGACTGTGTCTTTGACCCTCAGTTTCAAAACAAATTCGAAAACAACCCTAAGTGTATTCCGCCGTTTGGTCTTTGTATGCAGCCTCACGTGCGGAATGCAGGTCTAGACCTAGGAGTTGTGTCGGATTTTTCCAAGTTTCCAGATCAGCCTCCATGGACCTTTTTCACACCAAAGATTCGTTTTGATCTTGCAGCTTTTTGCAAAGAGCCTACCAGCTCTCTGGCATACAAGGCCTTGTATGCTGACCTCTGTTCAAAATTCCCGTCTTCTCAGAAAATTTTCACTTCCAAGTCTGAGGATGGAGTGGCCTGTGCAGCCTATTGCCCTGGTGCTCCTTCTCAGAAACTGTTAGAACACATACCTCCAGATGCTTCTGTCTATTCCGCTGAACTTACTGCTCTGGTTCTGGCGCTGAGGATAATCTCACAACCCACGAAGAGGGACTTTCTGGTTCTGTCGGATTCGCTGTCAGCTTTGGAGGCCATAGCTGGCCGCAACCTTCAGCATCCAGAACTTTAGACTTCTTTGAACTTTTTAGCAAGTTGAAAGCGGATGGTTACAACATTATTCTAGCTTGGGTTCCTGGTCATGTTGGCATCGGAGGGAATGAAATAGTTGATCGTTTAGCCGATAATGCCACAAGAGAGAAATTGTCTAACATTTATATCCTTGCTCAGATCTGAAACCCAAAATTAACGATTATGTCAGAGACCTCTGGTAGGGGATTGGAACACACAGACGGATAACAAACTCTTTCAGATCCGTCCAAACCTTAAGGAGTTCCTCCCATCTACGTCTGGTGGTCGTAAGGAAGAAAACAGTTCTGTGCCGGCTGCACACCGGCCATTCGTATTTTACCCATTCCTACCTTTTAAAGAGTGAAGTAAGCTCCGTGGTGCATTCCATGTCATGTGCCACTCACAATGAAACATATTCTTTTAGAGTGTTGGAACTTGCACGATGAGAGACACAATCATTTTACAGCGGAATCCATGAAAATCCTGTTCAGGGATGTCCCGCCTGATGTGATCTTTGAGTTTTTGAGAGAGATTAACATTTTTCATCTGATTTAAAATTTTACGGATGAAAGATTTTTTAACGAAGTTTCTGGTGCCTTTCTAGAAGATGCCATTTAAAGAGATGTGTAAAAGGTGGTTTTTTTTTTAATTTAAAAAAAAAAATGACTTGTGAGTTGATTTTAACGTGGTGACAGCCCTAATGTGGCCCTTTGCGGTCGGCTGGGCTATAAGCAACATTATCTTATCTTATCTGTATACAGGGTAATGGAAGCTATTTTGTTCACAGAGAAACAGAAGTTATTTTGTATATAGGGAAATGGAAGCTATTTGGTGTATGGGGAAATGGAAGCTATTTTGTATTTAGGGTAATGGAAGTTATTTTGTGTATAGGGAAATGGAAGCTATGTGTGTGTGTGTGTGTGTGTGTGTGTGTGTGTGTGTGTGTGTGTGTGTGTGTGTGTGTGTGTGTGTGTGTGTGCGTGTGTTGTGTGTGCATGTGCGTGTGTGTGCCTGCGTTTGCGAGCGAGTGTATGCATCTTCATGTGCACGTGTGCGCAGATACCTTCATGCTTTCTAATAAAAGTGATCTTACGTCATGTATGCCCCCCCCCCCCTTGTCAAAAAGGGCTGTACAGCTATTTTATAAAGTATAAAAAAAGAGGAGAAAGTGTCAGTGTCAGCCTTTCTCTCTCTCTCTCTGTCTGTCTGTCTGTCTGTCTGTCTGTCTGTCTGTCTGTCTGTCTGTCTGTCTGTCTGTCTCTCTCTCTCTCTCTCTCTCTCTCTCTCTCTCTCTCTCTCTCTCTCTCTCTCTGTCTGTCTGTCTGTCTGTCTGTCTGTCTGTCTCTCTCTCTCTCTCTCTCTCTCTCTCTCTCTCTCTCTCTCTCTCTCTCTCTCTACTTACGTGTGCGTGTGCATGTCTGTGCAGGTGTTGGTGGGGGAGAGGGAAAGGGGAAAAAAAAGGGGGGGGGGGGGGGGGTCGTGTAAAATGTGGGAAAGGGGAGGGGAAGCAGGAGAGGAGTCGACAGTGATGGAAGAGTAATCTTTCACATCACTTGTATTGTACAGACCACAACTTATGTCCGGTTTAAATGACCAGATTCGTGTTGTAAAAATGAGCATTTCATAGGACTATATGCATATTCTTGATATTTGTAGCTTTGTGAGTTTCAGCCAACATTTTAATACACTTTACAGACATTCGAATACAAAGGGAGTATCTTCCGATTTTGCCATAAGCTAATATAGTAGATGTGTGGACAGGAACACATAAAAGTCTTTTCATTGCAAAAGTAGGCACATTCTCAACATGTTTACTATCTGCAAACAAAGAGAAAAAAAATCGACTGCCCCAGGAATTAATCATATCCCATGCTTTTCAGTCAGAGATAGTTTTACAGCTAATGATTAATGAAAAAGAACCAACAGAAAAGCCCGGGTACAGAACAGAAGGCACCAAAGCAGACAGAAGACCATGAAGGAAGGCGTTCCACAAGGTGGAGTTCTCTCCCCTACGCTTTTCATCATCTTCATGAACGACATCCTCGATGACATCCCTGCATGGATCCATGGTGCAATCTACGCAGACGATCTTGCCATTTGGTGCTCTGAGCAGTACATAACAACAGCCACTGTAAGGATCCAGGAAGCCCTGAGGAAGATCGAGACATGGACAAAAAGTGGCTCGTAACCATCAATGCCAGAAAACCACATACACCATCTTCAGCCTGGCTACAAAAGAACAGAGTGCACGCCTCCAGGTGAATGGTCACGTCCTCCCACAGGATAAGTCACCCACTTACTTAGGAGTCACATTTGACCCCAGGATGACTTGGAGACACCAGATCAACAAGCGCACAGAAAGAGCCAGGCTACGTTTGGCATTGATGAAGAAGTTATCAGGAACTTCCTGGGGAGCTGACCACAACATCCAGAAGAAACTGTACCTTGGACGAGTCAGATCTGTCATAGAATATGGTACAGCTGCCTGGGGGACAGCAGCCAAGACCAACCTAGACAAAGTTGCCAAGGTCCAGAACCAGGCGTCCAGGATCATCACTGGCGCTCTCAAATCAACCCGATCCAAGCCATGGAAACTCTGACAGGTCTTCAAAGCCTTGAAAGCAGGAGAGATGCCATAATACTCGCCCAAGCTGCCAAATTCAAGAGGATGAAGAATCACCCCATGAACAAAAGAATGTCAGAGCCAACCAAGTGCAGACTGAAGTGCAGCAGTTTTGTGCACAACGCTCGCAGACTCGAGAGGCAGGACCCTGAACTGCTACAGCAAGGGAACAAGCAGATTCCAACTCACAGCTCTGTACCCGCTTGGAGAAGGGACCAGTTTCCGGAACTCAGTGAGACAATCACAGGCATTCTCTCAAACGGCACACAGTCAGAACCAGAGAAGAAAGCACTAGCTCTAGACCATATAGAACCAAGGAGCTGTGGACGTATGCATACACGGACGGCTCAGCAGAGGAGGCTACCAGAAATGGAGGTGGAGGAATATCCCTAACCTTGAAGGATGGAACTCACGTCCGACAAGCCATTCCCACTGGCAAATTCTCCACGAACTACAAAGCTGAGGCAGACGCATTGCAGACAGCAGTGGAGACACTGTGTGCGAATAGAGAAGCCATACATCCCAAAGTCGTCATCTTTTCTGATGCACTGTCAGTACTGCAGGCTGTACAGAACCCAAAGAACAAGGACCTCAACCCCCTTGTCTCTGCCCTTGCCAGACTGCAGCAGGCCACTGAACTAACTGTCATTCAGTGGATACCCTCACACTGCAACATAGCAGGCAATGAGGAGGCACACCGACTGGCAAAGGAAGGAGGACAGCAGCCACAAGAGGAACAGGAAATCTCCTATGAAGAGGCCAAGACGATCATCAAGGAGAAGCAGAGGAAAAGATGGCTTCAGCTACATCCAGATTATAACCAGACAGATCCTACTACCTCCTACCCAGACCAGACCAAGTAAACATTGTGAGGCTGAGGACGGGCCACTCCAGGCTACACCATCACATGTTCACAAGGTTCCGCATTGGCGAGTCTGCAGTGTGCCCCTGCGGTACAGCCCCAATGACAGTGGAACACTTCCTACAGGACTGTCCAACACACCATAACCTGAGAGCAAAGACCTGGCCTGCTGACCAACCGATGAGCGAAAAACTCTACGGATCTCTGGAGGCCTTCCGTCGGACGGCAGCCTTCATCAGTGCATCGGGGGTTCCTGTCTGAGCGAACGAAGAAGAAGAAAGAAGAAGAAGAAGAAGAAGAAGAAGAAAAAGAAGAACAATATGGGGCTCATTAGGCAACCTTGTCCCGCTCTTCTAGAGCAATTGAAATAATCAGAATAACAACATTTGTCACGAACACATGCCAACATAGAATCATAAATACTTCTCAAGGCCCTATACATTTTGCCATCCACACCAGCCCTGCTCAAAATCGATTTTCATGAATTCCTGTTCAGTGTCGAACGCTTTTGGAAAACCAGTAAACGCAACAGAGGTTGGAATTATATTGTAACAATTTCTGTATGATAGTGTAAAGGATGAAAATATGGTTCTTTGTACTATAACACACACACACACACACACACACACACACACACACCTCTCTCTCTCTCTCTCTTCTCTCTCTCTCTCTCTCTCTCTCTCTCTCTCTCTCTCTCTATATATATATATATATACATATATATATATTTATATTAAATTATATTATAATATATTATATATATATAATATATATAATATGATAATATATTTTTCCGCTTTTTTAAGAATGGCTAAACATGCAGGAGCAGTGAAATATGATTAAAAGCAAATCTTATAACCGGAATGACAGGCTTTTTCGAGGCTTCCTCTTCAGATCCCTGCCAATCCTGTATGGCTAATCGTATATATGCGTTTGGGTTTGAACTGTTGTCAGTTGGTATGTTTGCAAGTGTTGTGCAAAGGGGGGCCACTGTCAACGTTAAGGCTTTTCTTATTGAAGTAAAATTACTGTACAAGGGGGGGGGGGGGGTCCTATCAGGTTGCTATTTATACTTGTCTAATAAAAATTTCCTTTTGTGCTTGCGAAACTGTCTACGATTCAATCTTGTGTCAGTGTTGCCATACTAGGTTTGACAGAATCATCATTTCTGTTGGACACAAATTACAATCTCTTTGTGTATATAATATGCCTGCTTCACTGATATTTTCCATTGTGGTTAAAAAACTGAAAGTTTTCTTAAGATCCATATATGTGTAACTTAATTCTGTTGGTGTTTGTGTTTTTCATATTGAAAGATTGCTGTGAATTGGACAACTAGCTTTGAATTTGTTTTCTGTGAATCCCTATGTATGTCTCTTGCTGCTTTTCGTTGTCACAGGTTGGTATACGATGTTATAGAGAGACATTGGTGTCAGAGGCATTGCCCTCTCGTATCTGCAGTTGCAAGTTTTCCGTTGATCACCTCGTTTTTGACGTGGTTTCTTTTGTTTGAAGCATCAATTATTTTTTTTAAGATTGGCATACAACGAATAAGATAGTTGATAGTGTTCCTATTGAATATTTGAAAAGTTTATGGTCTTTCTGAACGACTGTTATATTTGAAGATTCTTTGCAATGTTTTTTGCCCTCTACCATATATGGTGGGTTATAACAGGGGTATATATATATTATCAGCTAGAGAAACAGCTCCACACGTCGAGCACTTTAAACCTGGCTAGCACTTTTTTTTTTTGAAAAAGAAAATGGAGAAAGTAAATTTTAAACTATCACCAAGAATATCCCCTATGCTACACCAAGAGCTACGTAAAAAGGCTAATTGAACAAACGGAAAAATTTGTACGCACGCAATTTAAGATGGAGGGCTTTCTTTTACCTTAACCCTAAAGCACAGCAGGAAAAGACAGAAACATATGGAATCAACTCATGGAGATCTCCACCAGTTATTGAAGAGATGAGGAGTTTTGAGGAAAATTAAAAAAGCATGATTTCCACCATCAAAATTAGGAAAATAAACAACAACTTCCAAAAATCTCTGAGCTGCAATATAAAGATATAACGCATGATAAAAGAATATTTGTTAAAGCAGACAAAACTAGTAACTTTTACAAAATGGAAGTAAAAGATTACGAGCAGCTCCTCATAAAAACATCCAAAAGAACTACAAGAAAGCTGAAGAGGAAACATGTACTATCATCAGAGAGAGAAGAAAAGAAACTGGTGGAACGCATAGAACTAAGTGACAGGATAGAAACCACGGCAAAAAGTAGAAGCGTTTATAACACTCAAAGATCATAAACTAATTTCCAAAACAACCCCTCATGTAGACTGATCAACCCCACAAAGTCTGAACTAGGAAGAGTAAGTAAGCAGATTCTAGAAAAAAATAGTAACTGACGCCAAATCAAATCTTGAACTGAACCTTTGGAAAAATACTAATGAGGTGGTGCAATGGTTCCAAAAGTTAAACAAACAAAACAGAACAACCTTTATCGCATTCGACATTGTGGACTTTTATCCATCCATCAATGAAGAACTGCTCAGGAAAGCTTTGGAATTCACTACTAAATACACTGAGATATCAAATTCGAATTGGAATTATATTCCACACAAAAAAAACACTGTTGTATAACAAAAAGGAGCCTTACATGAAAAAAGCAGATTTTAATTTCACTTTTGACGTTGCAATGGGTTCATTCGATGGTGCAGAAACATGTGAGATAGTGGGCCTGTTGCTATTGTCAAAAATGCACAAACTACTTGGGCATAAAGTTGGGCTGTACAGAGATGACGGATTGGCGGCACTGGACAATACACCTAGAGAGGTAGAGAATAAAAAGAAAGAACTGTGTAAGTTGTTCCAAAATCACAACTTAAAAATTACAATAGAAGCCAACAAAAAAGTAGTCAACTACTTGGATGTACACTAGATTTAAACAAAAACCATACAGACCATACAAAAAACCCAATGATACACCATTATATGTAAATTCCACAGAGTAACCACCACCAACAATCATAAAACTATACACAAGGATAAACAAGAGGTTATCCAACCTTTCCTGCAATGAAGAAATTATTCAACGATGCAGCAACAGACTACCAAGAAGCACTGTTGAAAAGTGGATACAACTACAAAGTTGAAATATGAACCTGAAAGTACCACTGGAAGCAGGAAGAAAAACAGAAAGAGGAAAATAACCTGGTATAACCCACCATATGATGGTAGAGTGAAAAGCAACATTGGCAAAGAATTCTTCAAATATTAACAGAATCGTTCCAGAAAGACCATAAACTTTTCAAAATATTCAATAGGAACACTATCAAACTATCTTATTCTTGTATGCCAAATCTTAAAAAAATAATTGATGGCTTCAAACAAAAAGAAAACCAACGTCAAAAACGAGGGTGACAAACGGAAACTTGCAACTGCACGATCAAAGGGCAATGCCCTCTGAACAACCAATGTCTCTCTGATAACATCGTATACCAAGCCACTGTGACAACGAAAAGCAAGCAAAGAGACATACATAGGGATTACAGAAAACAATTCAAAGCTAGGTACGCCAATCCAAGCAATCTTTCAAGTATGAAAAATACAAACACCAAACATAATTAAGTAAACATTATGGGATCTTTAAGAAAACAAATACAGATTTTAACACCACTGGAAAATAATCAGGAAAGCAGCAGCATATAATAATAGCACAAAGAGAGTAATTTGTGCACAACAGAAAATGATGTTCTGTGCAAACCTAGTATGGCAACACTGAACACAAGAGTTGAAATCGTAGACAGTTGCAGGCACAAAAGGAAATTTTTTCAACAAGTATAAAATAGCAACCCGATAGGACCCCCCCCCCTCCCCCATACAGTAATACTCAATAAAGAAGCCTTACAACCTTGACAGGGCCCCCCCTATGCACAAACAGTGCACAAAACCCAACACCACAGTTCATAACGCAAACGCAATACACGATTGAGCCAGTAGCAGGGATTGGCACGGGTCAGAGAGAAGCCTCGAAACAGCCGTTCGTTTAATTTTTTCTTTTTAATCATTTTTCCCCCTTTTTTGAGCCTTTTCAAAAAAAGGAAAAATATTATCAGCTAGAGAAACAGCTCAAACGCAGCACTTTACTGAAAGTTGAAAAAATTCCAAAGAGAAGTAAATTTTCCTATCAACCAGAATATCCTAAAGGCAAACAGAAGGAACTAATAAAGGCCAATTGAACAAAGGAAAATTTGTACGCACATTAAAGGGGCTTTCTTTTACCTTAAAACCTAAAGCAACAGGAAAAGACAGAAAATATGGAATCAACTCATGGAGACTCACCAGTTTTGAAGATGAGGAGTTTTGAGGAATTAAAAAATGATTCCACCATCAATAAGGAAATAAACAAACTTCCAAAAATCTCTGAGCTGCAATTAAAATATTATTGCATGATAAGATTTTTGTTTTTAAACAACTAATAACTTTTACAAATGAAGTAAAGATTCGAGCAGTCAATAAAAACAACCAACGAACTACAAGAAAGCTGAAAGAAACTGTTATAAAGAAAAAAGAAACTGTGGAAGCATACTAAGTGAAGGATGAAACACGGCAAAGAAAGCGTTTATAAACCTCAAAGTCAACCTATTCCAAAACACCCTCATGTAATGATCAACCACAAAGTCGAACTAGAAGAGTAAGTAATGCAGATTCAAAAATAGTAATGACGCCAATCAAATCTTGAACTGAACTTTGGAAAATATAATGAGGTGTGCATGGTTCAAAAGTTAAACAAAAAAAAAAGAACACCTTTTGATTTGACATGGGATTTTATCCATCCATCAATGAAGAACTGCTCAGGGAAAGCTTTGGGGGTTTATACTAAAAAACCTGAGATATAAATTCGGAAATTTGGAAAATTATATTCCCACAAAAAAACATGTTGTTAACAAAAAGGAGCCTTTCTGAAAAAAAACATTTTTTAAATTTCACTTTTTCGTTGCAATGGGTTCATTCGATGGTTTTCAAAACTGTGAGATAGTGGGGCCTGTTGCTTTTCAAAAAGCACAACTACTTTGGAAAAAGTTGGGCTGTACAGAGATGAGGATTGGGGGGGCATGGACAAAACACCCAGAAGGGGAGGGGAAAAAAAGAAAAAAAACTGTGTAGTTGTTCCCAAAAACACAACTTTAAAAAATTTCAATAGAAGCCAACAAAAAAGTAGTCAATACTTGGATGACACAGATTTTAAAAAAACCAAAACAGACCATACAAAAAACCCAAAAATACACCATTAATTTAAAATTTAGAGTAACCACCCACCCCAAAAATCATAAAAACTATACCACAAGGGGTAAAAAGGGTTACCAACCTTTCTGAATGAAGAAAAATTTAAATTCAACGATGCAGCAACCCGATACCAAAAGCACGTTTTAAAAGTGGGTACAACTACAAGTTGAAATTGAACCGAAAAAGACCATGGAAGCAGGAAGAAAAAACAGAAAAGGGAAAAAAACCTGGTATAAAACCCCCCATAGATGGTAGAGTGAAAAGCAAATTGGGAAAAAATTCTTCAAAAAAATTAAAAAAAAATCGTTCAGAAAAAACCATAACTTTTCAAAAAATTTAAAAGGGAACAATCAAATTCTTTTTTTATGCCAAAACTTTAAAAAAAAAAATTTTGGGTTCAAAAAAAAAGAAAAAAACGTCAAAAACGAGGGGACAAAAGGAAAACTTTCAAACTGCACGATCAAAGGGCAATGCCCCCTGAAAACCCAAGTCCTCGATAACATCGTTACAAGCCCCTATGACCGAAAAGCGCAAAAAGAATACATAGGGATTACAGAAAAAAATTCAAAATGGTAGCCAATCACAAGCAATTTTCAAGTTGAAAAAAAACAAAACCAAAAAAAATTAAGTAAAATAATGGGATCTTAAGAAAACAATACGATTTTAACACCAATGGAAAATAATGGGAAGCAGCAGCTATAAAAAGCACAAAGGATGAAATTGTGCACAACAGAAAAATGGATGTTTTTGGCAAACCTGTATGGAAACTGAACACAAGAGTTGAAATGAGACAGTTGCAGGCACAAAAGGAAATTTTTATCAACAAGTAAAAAAAAACAACCCCGATGGACCCCCCCCCCCCCCCCTACAGTAATTCAATAAAAAAAGCCTTACAACCTTAAAGGGGGCCCCCCCGAACAAAACGTGCAAACAACCCAATGGGCCCCAATTCACAACCCAACGCTATATACGATTGAGGCCATAGCGGGGATTTTCACGGGATTGAAGAGAGGGGAAAGGGCTCGAAAAAAGCTGTATCCCCGGTTTTAAGATTTGCTTTTAATCATTATTTTAGCTGCTCCCGCATGGTTGAGCACTCTTTCAAAAAAAGCCGGAAATATATTATCAGCTAGAGAAACAGCTCCACACGTCGAGCACTTTAAACCTGGCTAGCACTTTTTTTGAAAAAGAAAATGGAGAAAGTAAATTTTAACCTATCAACCAAGAATATCCCCTATGCTACACCAGAGAGCTACGTAAAAAGGCCAATTGAACAAACGGAAAAATTGTACGGAATTTAAGATGGAGGGCTTTTCTTTTACCTTAACCCTAAAGCACAGCAGGAAAAGACAGAAACATATGAGAGAACTAATAAATGTCTGTTCTGGCTCACCGGCCTCAACCAGTTTCGGCCGGGCGACTCCAGAACAGACATTTATTAGTTCTCTACCTAGTAAACCCTACAAACATACATACTGTGTAGGGTTATCCGTTTTTAATACTAATTTACTAAACTTTTCAGATTTCAGTTTTTGCTTAATCCTGTGTTTTTCCTGGTCATTTTCAATAACATCATTTTCACGCAAACATTCATCAAATGCATCTCTGTCTTTCATGTGAAATAAAACTACAGTCTTTAACTTGTTCTCTAAAGTCTTTTAAAACTGAGTTATATTTTTGACATAAAATCCACACACTTATTCCAGCATGTCTTCCACTGAAAGCAAGTTTTGATAAAGTGTTTCTCTTTTAACTATGTCTCTTTCTGCCGAACAGTCATCTATAATAAATAGTGTCTGCGTTCCTTCAAACAGTCTATAAAACTGTTCTAAACACTCACTCAGTTTATTGCTAGGATCAACTAAATATATGTCATCATCTGTCCATATAAACCTTCTATCATGATATGCTTTGTTCCATTTAAGTGTTGGGCAGAAAATTACAATATGATCAAAATTATAACGATAAACTGTTTGTAACAGGTTGAGGATAAATATTGTTTTCCCACAACCAGTTTGTCCACAAATCAATGAGCAATGAGGAGTTTTTGTCATAAGTTTAACTGCTCCATAGTTTTATAACAGAATTTAATCTAATCCAGTTATTATTTTTATCATACTTTCTGTCAAAACTTGTTCAGTATAATAAAACCCTATGAGGCCTAAATGTGTAAGATTAATCCAATTCAGTTCTGTAAGATTGTTTCTATTTAAGTCAACAGTGATTTTGTTGCTTGTTGTTATAACCTTAATATCCTCACCATTGTGAAGAACGACGATGGTAACTGTAAGGCGTTTAACGTCTAAGTTTTGCCAGCTAATATTAATTCCTTTTATAAGGTCGTCACTAACGCCCACAACCCCATCCCTTTCCACATCTTTAAAGACAGAAATTTCAAATATTATTGTGAACGTGTCTCCTAATTTTCTGCTTGGAAAGAACTGTAATTTTGTAGAAGCTTTTTTTACAACTGTTTCTTTTCTGTGGAGGATGTACTGTTTTTTCCCATACGGCGTTATTTCAATTTCTTTCCGACTATTGTCGTCCGGCATAAGACTTACATGTAAAGGGCCAGAGTTGAATGTTTTTTCTGAAACTTTTTTGACGGCAAAAAAATGTAAATGGGCTTATGAATTCAAATTTTATGTCCATTCTAAATATGGTTCTAAGTGCCTTTTGGGAGGTCAGGTTTTCGAACTATTTTATATTCATACTGGCCAACATTATTTGCCTCTAGATTGCGCAGTTGTTCTAGTTTAGGAAACTTTTTGTTGTCCCCAACCTCTTTGCATTTATAATCACCATCTTTAGTGTACTCAAAAACCATACAAAGCGCCTATCTCGCCATTTTGTTCAAAGTCCGCAACGTCTGCAAGGTCTTTTAATTCTAAAGTTATACACCTCACAGGCGCTAATGTAAACTCCCGATTCTTCTGGCCCACGCGACATTATTTTTTAGTACAGTTTATTATTTTATTTCCAAAACAATGTGCAGGTTATCACATTTCACAACTTTCCCCGCTTTGTCTTTGATTTTTATATTAAATGATCCAACCCTCCACAAACTAATCTTTTAAACTGTAAATTAGGGAATTGTATAATTTCATAATCGCAATATGCAGCTTTCCCCGACGGAAGAGCTCTTAAAACAGTTGAGGGCCTTCCATCATATAAGTTTTCATCAGTGCTCAGCTCGCCCAAATGAACATAGAGTAATGAATGTAATGCAAGATCGAGCGGATTTTCTCCTCATAAGTAGTTTTGTTTGCTGCAACTCTAAAACTATGAACGGGCCGATTGGCAGTTGTAAAGCCTAACATTTTAGCTAGCTCTTTATCAAAATAGTACCCCACTTCTTCTTCTTCAGGTTTGAAGGTCAACATTGTTTTCAGATTCGCATTGTTAAGTTTGAGAGTAATGTCGAAGTTACTCATTGCTTCTTTTAGTGAGCAAAACCCGTAATAACCATCAGGTATGGTTAACTGGCTAACTAATTGTCCTCTATTATTAACTTTTTTAATCTTATTATTCTCTTGGATTCGGTTATATTAAACCATACGACTTTGTAAAATATTTCATGAAGTGCAACCATTTTGGCTCCGCAATTGTTATCAATAGCATGTTCTAAAACGAAGGACGGTCTTGAGTTGTTATTGTTACAAACATTTTTAAACGAAATAAAAATGAGCGCATTTAAATATACTGATGCAAAATATTCTGCTGGGCCGCACTACAATCTTAAAATATAACAACTGACCCCCTTGACATTTCTGTGACTCAGTCTGACACCTTTCATAAAAAGGTGAGTACCCCATTGGACAAATATCTTAACCCCCTATTAAAAAAGACTACATCGCAAAAGTGTGGTTCAGTCACCCGATGCAGTTTTACCAGAACCAGTTAAACTTTGCTGTGTTTTGTGCATCAACTGGGTGTGGGAGTGTCGTATGCTGATCACTTAAATCACCCTGATCCTTTGGTGAGGTCAGTGTATAGATTTCATTTCTATTACACCTTCAGACGTATTTTGACTGAATTGCAAGCACCATTGCCAAATGACAAACCGTTTAATCCATTCAGCACAGAATAGACATGAAGGCTTTTGAAGGATCTGTAACGAATTCAATATTAACATCAAGACAGACTTTAGACAAAAGTTGGATCTTAATCATGGCTTTGGCACCCTTATTTTTGGGGCGTGCACAGAAAATATAACTATGCTTGGAATCCTCCTTACACATCTTTCTCTTCAGGCACAGCTGTTCACCTCGGGTCCATAGAGCAAGAGCATAAACAGCATGGACAACATTTATATTAGACACTTCTAAGGGCCTAACTAAAGCAGGAATAGAACGAATAAACGACTCTGTTCGTACTTTCGTTGGTGTTTGCTAGGTTCGCAAGCACAAACAAGATCGAGCATAACAGATCCTTCTATGGCTTTGACGCAAAAAACAATACTTAGCAAATTTAGAGGACGCCATTAATTCTACAGTTGATTTACCTTCAAGTATTAAAAGGTACCAAAATGTTTTACAATTTGCAAGATCGAAAGTAGACTTTGCTGTTGGCACTGGTTTATACATGCTGCCTTCTGACCCCAGACTCCAGATAGGCACAATAATAAACTACAATAATGGGAAAACCTTGTGGCAGGCAATGAACAGAAGGTCGGGAAAAACGAAATAAATTCTGAGCCAGTAATATTGCAAGCAGTAAAAAACAAGATGACCCCAAGAATAAGTCATCCAATCCCCCTGGCCCAAAGCCAAAGGCCGTTGAAGACCCGGACTCTGTTCGCGAATGACCATGAATATGAAAAGACAGCACTTGTTCTTGGATTAACTGGCCTAGGATTACTTGGTCTTTATCTTACTAAATATTAACCCGACTATTAAGAGAAACTAATGCCCATAAGTGCTCGGCCATAAAGCCAACTACTTTGCTTGCAGTAGACAAAAGCCAGCTAACAACACCCCTAATATACCCCGGGAAAAAAGTCTATAGCTTTACCAGCTAATTTTTTTAATAAACTCGCAAGATGATCAAGCTGTTTTTTTACCCATGATTTATCAGGCGGTGATGGCGGCGATGGCGGTGGAGGTACTGGGCTTTGACCACCCCCGCTGTAATGCCCTTTCCAGTGTACT
>CM031624.1:30196983-30219483 GCA_018398815.1 Conus ventricosus | reverse complement strand
TGTATTGTACAGACCACAACTCATGTCCGGTTTAAATGACCAGATTCGTGTTGTAAAAATGAGCATTTCATAGGACTACATGCATATTCTTGATATTGGTAGCTTTATAAGTTTCAGCCAACATTTAATACACTTTACAGACATTCGAATACAAGGGAGTATCTTCCGATTTTGCCATAAGCTAATATAGTATATGTGTGGACAGGAACACATAAAAAAGTCTTTTCATTGCAAAAGTAGGCACATTTTCAATGTGTTTACTATCTGCTAACAAAAAAGAAAAAAAAATCGACTACCCCAGGAATTAATCATATTCCATGCTTTTCAGTCAGAGATAGTTTTACAGCTAATGCATTAATGAAAAAGAAGAACAATATTGGGGGCTCATTACCCCCTTTGCCCCCGCCCCTAGAGCAATTGAAATAATCAAAAATAACAACTTTTTCCCACAACACACCCAAACATAAATCAAAATACTTCTAAAGGGCCCCTAAACTTTTTTGCCATCCACACCACCCCTGCTAAAAACCCGATTTTAAATAAATTTCCGGTTTTCAACCCTTTTTGGGAAAATCATAAACGCAACAGAGGTTGGAATTTTTTTGTAACAATTTTCTGTAAAAGCTTTAAAGGTAAAATAGGGGTTCTTTGTACAAAACACACACACAAAACACACACACACAAAACCCCAACACACACACACCACCCCCTCACACACAACACACACACACACACCACACACAAAAAAAATTTATCTATCAAATTCTATCTATCTAATCTATCTATCAAACTTCCCTATCTTATTTATAAAAAATATAAATATATATATTATATATAATATAAAAATATAATTTCCTCTCCTCCCCTCTCTCTCTCCTCTCTCCCCCCTCTCTCCTCCTCCTCTCCCCC
Source organism: Conus ventricosus (assembly GCA_018398815.1). NCBI lineage: Eukaryota > Metazoa > Mollusca > Gastropoda > Neogastropoda > Conidae > Conus > Conus ventricosus. Next base: position 30,218,574 of record CM031624.1, on the reverse strand, counting down.
AACAAAAACACCCAAAAAAGACAGTGGTTAATGATGCAATTCAAAACAGTCGGGGTCAACTACAGCAACAGCACTTACCCACCTCGTAAAGTTTCTTGCACAACTAGGGGTTGACACTGATTCTTAATGTCTTTAAATGGGAACTCAGCCATAGGGAACATTACCCCAAGCCTCCTATTTTAAAAAGGAAAAGACCCAAATCATCATTTGTTCCGGTCTCACTGTCAAAGATCTTATTCTTTGGGCTTAAACACTTTCCACGCAACAACAACACAACAGCAAATCATAGTACACTTTGGGACTAAACACTTTGCAAACATACATCTTTCACGGAAAACAAAAGGGGCACACCCTATAAAAAAACTCAAACATTTTTCCCCTCAGGCTAGACATTGGCTTCCTCCCATCTTTCCCCCCAATGGGACAGCACCCTCTCAAAAAAACCGCCACCTCCCCAACTTGACCCTCACAACAGGGGTTGCCAAAAAAAACTTTGTATATGCCACCACCCCTTCCATTTCATCACCAAAAGGGGAGTTTCCACCAAGGACATGTAAAACCGACCCTTTTTCCCCCCACCCCAAAGGCACAGACAGGGGGCTCCACCCCTCAAATACCCCGACCCAAAATACTCCCAGACAACCTCGCTGAGGACCCCCAAATTTAAAGACCATGTGGCAGACGGGATAGCCTCGCCCCCCCCGGGCCCCCCAGCTACGATATGAACCCCCAAGAACATTTTCCCTTGGTGTTCATTACCACAACACCCTCAGACCGCCATCCTGCCCCCGGTTTTGCACCACCTAAAATGCCGGGACAACAGGGGTCTGTTTCCCATCCTCCCCCCCTGGGACCCGACATCCAGCTCCCCCGGTCTCCCCCCTTGAAAACCCGGGCCCCAAAGCTACCCATCCGCACTCCGGCGCCCCCGACATCCCCCTTTTATTTTCCACCCTTCCGGGCGCCCCGTTTTAAAACTTCCCATATTCTCCCTCCCCCCAAACATTGGGGTGTTCTCGAAACCAAGGGGAACATGTCCACAGGGGGGGGGGGGGTTTGTGTGTTTGTGTGGTGGTGTTGGTGGTGTTTGTGTTTGGTTTTGTGGTTTTTTGCGTGGGTGTTGTTTTTGGGGGTTTGGGGAAAATTTTCCGGCTCCGTGGGGTGTGTGGTGTGTGTGGTGTGTTGTGTGGTGTTTGGGGTTTTGGGGTTTGGGGTTGTGTGGTTTTTAAACGCGACCCGTGCTGGGGCGCGTTTTGGCGGGGGTTGTTGGCGCCCCGCTTTGGTGTGTGTGGTGTGTTTTTGGGGTTGTTTTTGTTGTTGTTTGTGTGTGTGTTGTTTTTTTGGGGTGTGGGGTGTAAACCGTGTGGGTGTAAAAGGTGTGGTGTGCGATAGTGTGTGTGGGTGCCGCGCGCGTGAAAAAAGCGCGCTCCGCGCATTCGTGAGAGCAAAAATTTTATATACAAGCTCCACTATGTAATACAACTTCACAAGTTAATACCAAAACCCCACCACCCCAACCCCCCCCCCCCCCCTCCATCCCTTCCCTTCCTTCTTTTTGGTTTTCTTTTGTTATTTTTGTTTTTTTTTTTTTTTGTTTTTTTTTTTTTTTCCCAGAACAAGTAATCATATTCTACTCAGGGACACTAAGGATTTGAACACCCTCTTATTTCTGTTTCTTTTCTCAAACATCTTTGGGGTTTATTGGGCTAAAATTCCGTTTCTCCCCGTTTGTGGACTGAGAAAAATTTTGGGGCCACCCCTACTTTGGGCCCGGGAAAATTTCTTTCCACCCCCAAAAAACTTTTTCGGAATCACGATATAAAAAAACAACCTTTTTTTTTTTTTTTTTCTTCTTTTCGGGCTTTTTTTGTTGTTTTGTTTTTTGGGTTTAAAATTGTTTTTTTTTTTTTTTGTCTTTTTTTTTTGTGTGCTTTTTGCCTTTTTTTCATCTACACTCTTTAAACCTCTCTAAAGGGGATTGTGCTCAAGCACTCATCGCATCCTCTTTTTTTTGCACCGCTGAAAAAACTTTTTTTTTTTTTTTTTTTTTTTTTTTTTGTTGTTTTTATCGCCCCCCTTTCCATTGTTTTAAGCCTGTTTACTTTTTTTCTTTCCTTTTTTGTTCGCCCATTGTCTTCAACCTTTGTTCTTTTTTTTGGGGGGTTTTTTACTGACTAATTGAATTTTCAAAAGATACTTCCTGTTTTCTTTTTTGGCATAATATTCCCCCTTTTTAAATTTTTTTGGTGCGTTTTGCCCATTAGGGGGCGTTACCCAAAAAACCGTTCCTTTCTCCCCTGTATTCGGTTTTTTTTTTTTTGTTGTTGTTTGTTTTTTGTTTTTTTTGGGGGCTGTTTTTGGGTTTTTTTTAACCCTATAATTCTTTTGGTCTTTTTTTGAAAACTGTCTTCCTCGTCGTTTTTGTCCCCGTTTTCCCCCTTTACCCCCTTTGCCTTCTCAAATCCCACTTCCCGGGATTTTCAATTTTGGACATCTCAATGCCTATAAATTTTTTTAATAAGGTCCAGGAAATCTCTCACTCTTTAAAACAGTAAACCCCAACCATACAATTTTTGGCAAATAAAAAAGGGTTAGACCTCCATAACAATAACCTTATTACATTCCCTGAATACAACATAACATCGACAGTGATAAACCCCCAAACCCCCCCAAATACGGGCCTTTCCGTATACATTCATCAATAAATTTGGGCCAACATTACCCACGCAAAACTGATCTTAAAAACTAATACTGTCGAGGTATCGGATTGAAAAAAAAAAACTCCAAATCACCGCCTTTAAATAATCGACATTTTTTATAACACCCATCTTCCACAACGGGGGTATGACAACTTTGTACAAATATGGTTGGGCTGGGCACAAACAATTCAAATATACTACTGTTAGGGACTTCAATATTGAAAATTTAAAAAAAACAAAACACTTGGACAAAAAAAACATCACTTCATCACCCCTATCATTATACAAACCCCCCCTTTGACACTTATTATCATGTAAAAACACTAAAAAAAAAAACCCCAAAACCGCAATACAAGTTTTAGTGGTGCATTCTGGATTAGTAACACTGTCCATCTTCTGCACTGGGCCTTAAACTCCCAAAACCACCACCCAAAAGGGCACACACCATCCAATACCGCTCTTCAAAAAAAATTTTAAGAAAACACATACCCCAAAGACTTAAAAATTTTCCCCCTTTCACTTTAAATTATAATTACTCAGACGTCGATAGCACTGTCCTTCTGGGAAACCCAAAAATTCCTCACCATCATAAATAACACGGCGCTGTTAAAATTTAAAAAAAAAATTTGGCATCCGCCCAAAGAACCCTTGGAAAAATCCAGAATTGCGGAAGAAATGGGACTAGGACCAACTCAACAGCAAATTTGGTTTTTAAAAAAATACAAAGAGCAGAGAAAATTTGTTTCAAACGAAGTTAAAAAAACCAAACGAGACTACTTCAATCAAAGAAAAAGGGGCAAAATCCCCCAAAAGCCAAAATTGGGCAAAAACAACATTGTACGCAAAAAGCCCAAAAAATTTTACGAACTTTAAGCACCAACAAACACCCCACAAATTTTAAAACCCCCTTTCTGTCTTTCAATCCCTACTCAAGCTTTAAAAACTATAAAGCACCAAATAATATACATTCCCCACTTCCCTAAAATCATTTTCCCAAAAAAAAAAAATTGGGTCCATAACTCAATTAAAAAATTCCCCTTTTTGCGTACTGAAGTAGGGATCACCTAGCGCAATTAAAGAAAAAAAAATCCTTGGGGCCCCGATAACAAACCCACATTTTTTCTCAAACTTTGCCTACCTAAAAAATTAGTCCCCTTACATACAATATAAACTATTCCCCTTGAAACCAATTTTTTTCCCCCCGGGGTTTTAAAAAACCCCAAAATAATCCCCCTTCCAAAATTTAAATGAATTTGGGGGGATCCAAATAATTTCAGACCTATATCCCTTTCTATCGGGTTCATCCAAACCCCTTTAAAGACACAAACACACACACTATAAACATTTTATGAAAAAAAAACTATTTTTACCCACTCCAATCTGGGTTCCGGGGTCTAAACCCGCCACACAGCAAATTTTCACGAAGTGTGACTCAGGGGGTTTTAAATAAACCAATCACAAATGACAGGGGGTTTTCTTTTTTGACTTCAAAAAAGGGGTTTGATCTTGTTTATCATTCCATTCTTCCCAAAAAAACATCTGTCTTTCTTAACCCTAAACCCCCCCAATCTCATTATTCCAATCATACTTAACGTGGACTCAGTATGTGGGGCCCTTAAAAAGGGAAAACCCCCACTTCAGGGTTTTTTTCCCCAAAATGGAAATCCCACAGGGGTCTTAAATAGGGCCCCCTACTATTCTGCATCTTCATCAATGAATTTTCCATTGTCCTATCAGATGAAAAGGGCACGACAAAAATTTTTTTTTGCTGATGACTCGCGCTCCAAAAGAAATTGGGGGATCTACAGAAATAGAAACTTTTCTCCAGGGAAAATCTAAAAAGACGTGTCAGACTGGTGTCAATTTAAACCAAAAGTCATCCCCCCAAACCAAAACCAAAACTTGATTATACTACCCGCCAAAAACACCAGCTGAAACCCCCCCTTTTCCTAAAACTTCATTTAATGGGAAATTTTTATCGAGCAGGAATAGCAAAGTTTTTAAAGGGGTTTAAAGATAGATAAAGAATTGAAAAGGGAAACCCCATTTTAAAAAATAAAGCAAGGTTTGTCCCCAAAACACCTTTTTCCCCTTTTATCTTTAAATTTAAAACGCTACTCAAAAAAAAAGTGCTTAAACTATTTTCCCTTTAAAAAGCAAAACATAAAGTTTCCCTTTTAAATTACGCCTCAACAGTTTGGGGCGGCAGTATGCGCCACAAAAAAGGCCCGAATTCTCTCCATAGACGTGCAAACAAAGCTACCCAACCACTTTTTTCTCTAACACAAAGAAAAAACCCAAAACGGGTGGGCCCTACTTCCCCCTAATTTGGCCCAAAAATTTTTGGGAAATTTAACAAGGGATCATTTTTGTTTACAATCTTACAATACTATCCAAAGTTATATCAATGCCCCTTTTTAAAAAGGGCCCAAACAGCTTTTTTTTGGCTCGAAAGAAATTCCCTTTTTCCCTACCCACGCATTGATTTTATACAAAACAAGCCAGCTTACTTTTGGGCCATAGTTGGAACCACCCCTTTCCCCCGAATCTACAAAACATGAATACTTTAAAACCCTTTTAAGGGAAAATTTGCATAAACAAATTTTTTCTCAGTAGTTTTAAAATTTTTCAATTTCAAAGATTAACGTCCATTCGCTAAGTCCCTTTTGTGAACCATACTTTGGGAAAAACGTCTCAACAAAAAACCTACTCCGTTTTAAAAACGCTCATTCCCCCCCTCCCAAATCTGTCTACCATCCCCTTTTTCCTCCCCCTCCTTTCCATTCTCTCTTCCCCCCCCTCCTCTGACCTCCCTCTCTCTCTGTAGTTTTTGTTTGTTTGTTTGCTTGTAAGTTTCCTTTTGTTTTACCATCCCCCATCTCATTAGTGCTTTTATGAGCAGTTTGCTTATCATTGTAGAATTAGATTATCATGTTGCTATGTTGAATTGTCTGTATGAATGATATGTGCTGAAATAATGTATGCATGACAAGGACAGATTGTAAGACTAGGCTTTGGCCTAAAATCTTCATCCTTTGGTATTAAAGATCAATCAATCAATCAATCAATCAATCAATCAATCATCTCTCTCTCTCTCTCTCTCTCTCTCTCTCTCTCTCTCTCTCTCTCTCATATATATATATATATATATATATAGAGAGAGAGAGAGAGAGAGAGAGAGAGGAGAGAGAGAGAGAGAGAGAGAGAGAGAGAGGAGAGAGAGACGGTTGGGTGGAAGGAGTAACACACATGAAACACAGCAGGGAACTGAAAGGAAAATCACAGTTACCTCAGAGCCTGAACCAGGCTGTAACTCGTGTCCCGTGCCGGCTTGTTCATGCTCTTCTGCACTGCCTGTTCATCTGGAATACCATTCACACCATTTTGCCAACCTGTCAACATTTCATTTTCCTGAGTACGGACACAACGACGTATTTATGGGTAGATGAGAGAGAGAGAGAGAGAGAGAGAGAGAGAGAGAGAATGCTCATTATGCATGCTTTAGGTACCCCACGATTATTTAGGTAATGAGATCCTCGAGTGTATGTGTATGATTTTGTACATGTTTAGAAGTACTAAAATTACACCGAGCGTGTAAACATGTTAGACCTTGTGCAATGTGTAATCATGCCTATCTTAGACATGCCTATTAGTCGTTTTATATCGATCTCAGGTTCTACCCATTTCTTCTTTTATATAGATCCAATGTTCTATCCAGTCCTTCTTTTATATAAACCCAATGTTCTCTCTAGTCCTTTTTTGTACTCCCAGTTCTTAAAGAACAGGGAGTACTTTAGAATGGGAACGAAGAAATGCTCTGTGTGTGTGTGTGTGTGTGTGTGTGTGTGTGTGTGTGTGTGTGTGTGTGTGTGTGTGTGTGTGTGTGTGTCTGTGTGTGTGTGTGTGTGTGTGTGTGTGTGTGTGTGTGTGTGTGTCTGTGTGTGTCTGTGTCCATGGTCAAAATGTGTTCCACTTGCTCCAGACAAAACTACTGGGTCGATCTTTCTGAAAATTTGTAGGTATGTTCATTGTGGGTCAAAGATGATGCCCGACGTTTTAGTTTACCGTTACCGTTTAGTTTACGGCTGTAACGGCCTGTAACGTTTTTACTTCTTTATGGAATATCTCCGAAAGTACCTGGCCGATCTTTGTGAAAATTAGCAGGTATGTTCATTATGGTCACGGATAATGCCCGATGTTTTAGTTTACCCCGTTACAGCCGTTACTAACGGCTGTAACAGCCTGTAACGGATTTTCTTCATTTTAGAATATATTAAAAAGTATTTGACCGATCTTCCTGAAATTTGCAGGTATGTTCATTATGAGTCACAGATGATGCCCGATGTTTTAGTTTACCGTTACAGCCGTTACTAACGGCTGTAACGGCCTGTAACGCTTTTTCTTCTTTATGGAATATCTCAGAAAGTAATTGGCCGATCTTTGTGAACATTAGCAGGTATGTTCACTATGGGTTACGGATGATGCCCGATGTTTTAGTTTACCGTTATAGCCGTTGCTAATGGCTGTAACGGCCCGTAACGCTTTTCTTCTTTATGGAATATCTCAAAAAGTACTTGGCCAATCTTTTTGAAAATTAGCAGGTATCTTCATTATGGGTTACGGATGATGCCCGATGTTTTAGTTTACCGTTATAGCCGTTACTAACGGCTGTAACGGCCTGTAACGGTTTTTCTTCTTTTATGGAATATCTCAGAAAGTACTTGGCCGATATTTCTGAAAATTTGTAGACATGTTCATTATGGGTCACGGATGATGCCCGATGTTTAAGTTTACCGTTAGAGCCGTTACTAACCGCCCATAATGGTTTTCTTCTTTATGGAAAATCTCAGAAAGTTCTTGGCCGATCTTTCTGAAAATTTGTAAGTATGTTCATTTTAGGTCACAGACGATGGCCGATGGAATAACGGTTCACGAGCCCAAGACGATTTTTCCTCTTTATGGAATATCTCACACGTATTTAGGATAAACTGGGAGTACGTTTATATGCTTTGCATCTTGTTTATATAGATCCAATGTTCTATCCGGTCCTTTTATATAGATCCAATGTTCTATACAGCCCTTCTTTTATATCGATCCAATGTTCTATGCAGCCTTTCCTTTATATAAATCCAATGTTCTGTCCAGTCCTTCTTGTATATAAATCCAATGTTCAATACGCTCTTCTTTTATATCGATCGAATGTTTTATCCAGTCCTTCTTTTATGTAGATCCAATGTTCTATGTAGTCCTTCTTTATATTGATCCAATGTTCTATCCAGTCCTTCTTTTATTTCGATACAATGTTCTATCCAGTCCTTTTTATATAGATCCAATGTTCTATCCGGTCTTTTTATATAGATCCAATGTTCTATCCGGTCCTTTCATATTGATCTAATGTTCTATGCAGCTCTTCTTTTATATTGACCCAATGTTCTATGCAGCCCCTCTTTTATATAAATCCAATGTTCTGTCCAGTCCTTCTTGTATATAGATCCAATGTTTGATAAGCCCTTCATTTATATCGATCCAATGTTCTATTCAGTCATTCTATCATATAGATCCAATGTTCTATCCAGTCCTTTTATATATATCCAATATTCTATCCAGTCCTCCTTTTCTATCGATTCAATGTTCTATCCAGTCCTTTTATATAGATCCAATGTTCTCTACAGCCCTTCTTTTATATCGATCCAATGTTCTATCCAGTCGTTCTTATATATATATCTAATGTTCTATCCAGTCTTTCTTTTATATCGATCCAATGTTCTCACCAGTCCTTTTGTGATAACTGTTGCACTTGACAAAGTTTCTTTTATATCGATCCAATGTTCTCTCCAGTCCTTTTGTGATAACTGTTGCACTTGACAAAGTTTCTTTTATATCGATCCAATGTTCTCTCCAGTCCTTTTGTGATAACTGTTGCACTTGACAAAGTCTCTTTTATATCGATCCAATGTCCTCACCAGTCCTTTTGTGATAACTGTTGCACTTGACAAAGTTCCTCTTTTGAAGGTGTCCTGTCTTTGTTTTTTTCATTTGTTCTGTTGCCCATCTAACAGTTGTCTGGTCAATGTTTCTGTCGGCCATCTAACACTTGTCTGCTCATTGTTTCTGCCGCTCACCCACCAACTTTTCGTGTTTTTGTTTTTGTTTCTTTTTCTTTTAATGTGTCACCTGTCTACCAGCTTTGTTTTGTTTTTTTCCTTCCTATTGTCGCCTTCCAACTTTCTTCCAACTTTCTGGTCTTTTCTCTATTGCCCATGTACCAACTTTGTGGTCCTTTTACAATAACCTTCTACCGACTTTCTGGGTCTGTTACAGTCACCTTTTACCGACTTTCTGGTCCTTTTAGAGTCACCTTCTACCGACTTTCTGGTCCTTTTACAGTCACCTTCTACCGATTTTCTGGTCCTTTTACAGTCACCTTCTACCGACTTTCTGTCACTTTACAGTCACCTTCTACCGACTTTCTGGTCCTTTACAGTCACCTTCTACCGACTTTCTGTCCTTTTACAGTCACCCTCTACTGGCTTTCTGGGCCTTTTACAGTCACCTTCTACTGGCTTTCTGGTCCTTTTACATCACCTTCTACGGCTTTCTAGTCCTTTTACAGTCACCCTCTACGGCTTTCTGTCCTTTTACAGTCACCTTTACTGGCTTTCTGGTCCTTTTACAGTCACCTTTACGCACTGTCTGGTCCTTTTACAGTCACCTTCTACGCACTGTCTGGTCCTTTTACAGTCACCTTCTACCGACTTTCTGGTCCTTTTACAGTCACCTTCTACGCACTGTCTGGTCCTTTTACAGTCACATTGTACGACTTTCTGGTCCTTTTACAGTCACCTTTACACTTTCTGGTCCTTTTACAGTCACCTTCTACCAGTTTCTGGTCCTTTTACAGTCACCTTCTACCGGCTTTCGTCCTTTTAGCAGTCACCTTCTACCGCTTTCCGGTCCTTTCAGTCACCTTCTACAGCTTTCTGGTCCTTTTACAGTCACCTTCTACCAGCTTTCTGGTCCATTTACAGTCACGTTCTACCGACTTTCTGGTCCTTTTACAGTCACCTTCTATCGACTTTCTTGTCCATTTACAGTCACCTTTTACTAACTTTCTAGTTCTTTAACTGTCACCTCCTACCGACTTTCTGGTCCTTTTGCAGTCGCCTTCTACGACTTTCTAGTCTTTTTGCCGTCACCTTCTATCGACTTTCTGGTCCGTTTACTGTCACCTTCTGCCAGCTTTCTGTCCTTTACAATCACCTTCTATCGACTCTCTTGTCCTTTTACAGTCGCCTTCTTCCGACTTTCTGGTCCTTTACAGTCACTTTCTACCGACTTTCGGGTCTTTTTACAATCACCTTCTTCCGAATTTCTGGGCCTTTTACAGTCACCTTCTATCGACTTTCTAGCCCCTTTACACTCACCTTCTACCGGCTTTCTGGTCCTTTTGCAGTCACCTCTACTGGCTTTCTGGTCCTTTGCAGTCACCTTCTACTGGCTTTCTGGTCCTTTTACAGTCACCTTCTACAGACTTTCTGGTCCTTTTGCAGTCGCCTTCTACCAGCTTTCTTGTCATTCATCTGCCAGCTTTCTGCTTTTTTGTGCTTGTCATCCATTTGCAAATTTTTGGTCTGTTTTTCCGTCGTCTATCTACCGAATTTCTGGTCTTTTTTGTTGAAAAGTTACCCATGTACCAATATTCCCATCCTTTTTTCTGTCGTCTCTCTACCAACTTTTGTGGGTTTTTTTTTCCTCACCAACCTGCTTTTATGGTTCTTGTTTCATTCACCCATCGACCAGTTACTACTACTTCTACAACTACAACAAACTACTACTACTACTACTACTACTACTACTACTACTACTACTACCACTACCACTGGTGCTACTACTGCTTCTGCTACTACTACTACTACTGCTACTACTTCTACTACTACTACTACTACTACTACTACTACTGCTACTACTACTACTACTACTACTACTACTACTACCACTACTACTACTACTACTACTACTACTACTGCTACTAAAGTAAGCTTTCCAGTCGGACACACGTTGTCTGCTCTATGCCCTAGTTTACAATCTGTCATGCAGGGTTACACTCAGCATTCTAATAAAGACACAGAAAAACAACAACACTAATGAATAAATGAATGAATGGATGGATGGATGGATGGATGGATTGATGGATGGATGGATGAATGAATACTTTTAATTAGAAGGCCATTGGTCCATTCTGATGGGGCTTCAATCACTGTACAGTTACAAACGGGAATCATATACAGTATAAGTACATGCCTACAGATACAATGCAAAATGGAAGATTGAACATCTAGCTAATGGCTACAGCACGTCTTCCAAAGGCGTTATACAAGTATAATGACAAGCTTCGCATCGTTACAACATTAGATGATGAAAGCAGAAGGCCTAATCTGAACAATAATGGATTCGTATAGTACCTTCTTGGGATAAGTTCTTTTCTGAAATCACTATACGCTGGACACAAAAGGACAAAATGGAATTCATCTTCCTCAGCAGAAGACAGAAGGTGTGAGTATGTATGTATTGTTGTATGTGCGTGTGCGTGCGACCATGCGCGCGCGCGCTCGCGTGTGTGTATGTGTGTGTGAGACTCTGTTTTTCTTCTATATTTACCTTTAAGGATGTGTGAATATAGATGTAGTCCCAAACATAAATCCAATTAGAGCATTCTTTACAGATTATGTATATTCATATACACATAAAATTCCCTTAAGGAAAAGAACATGAGTGAGTTTGAGAGATTCGGACAGGCAGCCAGCCTGAGATGTGACAAAGTCAGGCTTGAAGACCTTATTCCATGCCCATCTTAACCATGATTAATTCTATGCACAGCCTCTTTAACCTGCGGTTATGTCTTATCCTGAATAACGTGTGTGCGTGCGCACGCGCGAACGCGCGTGTGTGTGTGTTTGTGTATATGTATGTTCGTTTGCGTGTCTTGTGTTTTGTGTGTGCTAGAGAGAGAGAGAGAGAGAGAGAGAGAGAGAGAGAGAGAGAGAGAGAGAGAGAGAGAGAGAGAGAGAGAGGGGGGGGGGGGGTGAGGGGGAAAGGCAACGCAGGAAAAGAGTGGAGGGGATGATTATCATGTTTCTCTGCATGTATAATTCTATGATTTTTTTTTTTTTAAATGTATGTTAGTCCTATGATGTTATAGTTTATATGGTTTAATCTTATGTGGTTCTTTTTTTTGTTCTCTTCAATTTTTTAATACTTTTTTTTTATAGAATTCTTATCATTTATTAAGAGACTGATACTTACCTCTCTCGTTCTGCTGACCGGCTGTCAGAGTCACAAGAAGCAGAAAGGTACACAGCACGATTCCCACACGGAACATCCTGAATTTCCAGCAGTCCTGAAAAGAAAAGCCCCCAAACCAGTGAGTTAATGTGAGTGTGATGTGACGGAACTGCATGATGCAAGGTGGGATGAGAGTGGGGGTGGGGGTCGGGTGTTACTTCATATGTATATTAAATTTTTTTGTTTGCTTTTTCCTTTTCATGTTAAGCACTTCCGTGGTACCAGAGAACACACACACACAGACACAGACACAGACACACACACACACACACACACACACACACACACACACACACACACACACACACACACACACACGGACGCCTGCATCCCCACACATACAACATACGGACACACAAGTATTGGTCTGCCAGCAAGCCATTCAGTACACAATCACACTAATCAAACGAAGAAGTAAAGTGTGAATTGACAAGTCTTGTTCTGCTGGCAACCCATACAATACAGAATCACATTAATCAAGTCCGGAAGGAATGAGTGAATTGACAAGTCTTGTTTTGTGGGCAATCCATACAGTACAGAATTCCCATAATAAAGCTGGTAAAATGTAAATTTACAAGTATTGTTCTGCTGGCCATCCATACAGTACAGAATTACAATGATAACGATAGTAAAGAGCGCAGTGACAGGTCTTGTTCTGCTGGCACTCCACACAGTGCAGAATGACACTAATCAAGCCAAGAAGTAAAGAGTGGATTGACAGGTCTTGTTCTGCTTGTAAGCCATGGGGTACAGATTACAATAATAAAACTGGTAAAGTGTTAATTGACAAGTCTTGTTCTCCTGGTGAGCCATACAGTACAGAATTACATTAATCAAGCGAGCCAAGAAGAAATGAGTGAATTGAGAAGTCTTGTTCTGCTGGTAAGCCACACGGCACAAAACTACAATACTAAAGCTGGTAAGGAGTGAAATGACAAGTCTTGTTCTGCTGGTAAGCCACACGGTACAGAACTACAATACTAAAGCTGGTAAGGAGTGAAATGACAAGTCTTGTTCTGCTGGTAAGCCACACGGTACAGAACTACAATACTAAAGCTGGTAAGGAGTGAAATGACAAGTCTTGTTCTGCTGGTAAGCCACACGGCCCAGAACTACAATACTAAAGCTGGCAAGGAGTGAACTGACAAGACTTGTTGTTGCCTCAGCCGACAGATTGTTGAGAATGGAGGCAACAGGGCGACCCCACACACACACACACACACACACACACACACACACAACACACACACACACAACACACACACACACACACACACACACACACACACACACACACACACACACACACTGTTGATCTGATCGTACACTGAAAGTGTCAGGTCAGTTTGACTCCTTGATAGCTGACTGGGAATTTACATCTATTATTATCACCACTGGCGTGTACGAACCCACTGGCTGTTTACTTGATTCGATATTTCTAAATAAATGACTCCTCAGCTGTACAAAGGAAAAGTTTTCTTTACATGTATGCACCAATTTTCACGTCAGCGTCTGCACCAGGCTACACAAACAGAAACTTACGAGAATGATTTTGATCAATCAAAGGAGACGAGCTAAAGAGATAGCATTGATGAATTGAAAAAAAAGAACTGAATAATAACAAGGAGAAACATATACAGATTTGGCTGACGAGTTGAAAAACAGTCATCATGTTCTGGATTATTGAGACAAAAAAAAAATAAATAAAAAGATAAAATAACAACAACAAAACAACAAAACTGAATTAAAGATAAATGGGAAAAACCATAAAAAGTAAAATAAATACGTAATGCCATCAAGCACGTTCTGTCACACAGATGGATCTGAAAACAAAGTATGTTAACATACAAAATGCACATCTCTGCAGTATCATTCTAAGACACATTTGCCTTCCACTGAGAGTCCCATGTTGATTTTAGATTGGTTTATTTTTTTTACGATTACTTTCATTTTGTCAGTAAGCTGATTTCCCCTGTTCATAACGTAAGTATTCTTTTTCTGTCTCAGGACACACACACACACACACACACCACACACACAACACACACACACACACACACACACACACACACACACACTATCTACCTCAATGAAGATAGTTGTTACTCACTTGTCTGCAACGCTTTGTTCCACGTCTGTTCGCTTCGTCGCTCGCTGGCCAACTGGTAGACACACTCGACAGAAGACGGTTGATAAAGGGAACAGCAATTTGCATACGCGTGGATTAGATGCTGAGCCTGCAAAATGATTAACCCCACTGTAACATCTCTCTCTCTCTCTCTCTCTCTCTCTCTCTCTCTCTAGCTACTTTTTTCAATCGTGCGAGTAGGTGTGTGTGTGGGTGGGGTGGACGGGGTGTGGGCGGTGAGGGGAGAAGAGAGAGAGAAGAGAGAGAGAGAGAGAGAGAGAGAGAGAGAGAGAGAGAGAGAGAGAGAGAGAGAGAGAGAGAGAGAGAGAGTCACGTTCGAATCCCATATGAGGGATAAAAGGGTGATTAAACGGATTAAATATGGCTCCCACCCCCTCTCTGCATTCTCAGGTGCCCCACATTTCCTTTCACTGATAAGATCAACAAATCTTATAGCCTTAAACACACACACACACCGCACACACGCACCCATGCACACCTGTACACACACACACACACACACACACACACACACACACACACACACACACACACACACACACACGTATAACACCTCGCGAGCGAGCTCGCGTGTGTGCAAACACTCACTCACACACACACACACACACACACACACACACACACACACACACACACACACACACACACACACACAACACACAAACGCACGCGTGCACACGCACGCATGCACGCACAAAGGTACGCACGCACGCACGCACGTACGCACGCACGTACGCATGCACGCACGCACGCACGCACACACACACACACACACACACACACACACACACACACACACACCACACACACACACACACATCACACACACACACACACAACACACACTCACACACACACACACACACAAGAAAGTCACTTCCCATGTACCGATTTCCTTGAGAGACCACAGTCTGAACAATTGGGAACTGCGGTACCTAAGGCGTGTTTCACAGACGCCAAGACTCACAAGTGCCAACAATAAAGGCAGAATGCTCTATTTGGGACTTGTGTAAGGACACGACGCTACTGTTAACGTAGGGCCCACATGCATCAGTTTCCCCCACTTACTGCTCGGCTCAGGTGATTTATATCTGTTATGCCTTTCTTAGAATCGCGTTACTTTAAAAATGTCGTCTGCATTTCTTTTTTGTTTTTTGTTTTTTGCTGTCCCAACCTCTGCGCCACCTCAGAGGCAGTGTACCTACGCCACTTATTCCAACACCCCGTCCACAGCCACAGCCCGGTCGGCCCTGCCGCAGCCCCGGCACCAGCAATCCACAGAGAGCAGTCAATGTCAAGTCATAAGAGACAACCCACCTGAGGAGACACTGCACTGCTGCCGAGTCACTTCGGTGGTGTTCAGTGGCGCCTGTTCTGATCTAACATATGCAGGACACCACCTACTAAGCCCCCCACTGACGACAATAATTGCTTAGTCGCGGAGCCGGCGTGAGTGAGCTCTCCCCCTGGAGTTCGCCACCACGTTTGTCCAGCGACAGCCCCCATGGACTCGCCGATACCGGTGACCCCGACGGAACCAAACCAAGGCCACAGACGTGGAGAGGACATCGAAATTGAGGTCAGCATGAGAGCAGGGCATGAAGGGCCACAGAATTTGAGACATTTAAAAAAAATGCTGATCAATGAGAATGAGGATGATTAAGATGATCTGTGGATTTCCATTTCGGTCTGAGACTACTTGACAGGGCTGTACTCTACGCTTCCTTTCATAATATATTCCGGCATCAACCAGGCCCGAGAGATACAGGCACCTGCAGTGTTGGTCAGGAAATTTGAGCAACACTCTCAGAAACGCATCCATTAAGTGGATGAAACTCGACTGTGTGGTCCCAGTCTTCCCAACTGAGTCCGCAGCAAACTCAACACTGGGTAGGAGCCGATCGGGGCAGAAAAACTCACATGACTTCTGATGGGATTCGAACCCACGACCTCCCAGCTGGGAGTCCGCAACGCTAACCACTTCGCCACGGCGGCTGGTGTCGTCTGTATTTCTGATGGCTATGTTGTATGGAAACTATAGTTCATTTGCCCTTTGCCATTTTATTGTTGTGGGTCTGCTACTGATAGTATTGATGGCTGCACATTATGTATTTCTAGCCATGTTTAGCCACTTAAACTCTCTCAGAGTTATTCATTAATAGCTTCACTTAGCTACTTCAAGTGTGGGCTCTCAGAACTTTCTTTATACTTGTTCTTCACTTTGCATACATCTTCAACTGAAAAATCCACCTTTTTTTGGCATGCAACAACTAACTTAGTACAGAACTCACTGCTTACACACAATGTGAAAATCGATGATCAAAATGGGCTAAAGTATACATAGTTAGAGAATGCTTTGAAAGCAGGTAAGAAGGGCTGGTTTAGTGAAGTGAGAGGTAGTGAGTCCTGCATAACTAAGGCAGAAAAAAGTTCAATGAACACGTACCACATGGTTTTATACTTCACTTTAGCATCTTCAGGAGGTTTATTTTCTGGAAGAGTGGAGAGGTCGTAATAACTGGTGTGCGGAGAGCGTAGTGTGTGGTGGGAGAGAACCATCAATGAAAATGGAGGCAAGGGTAGTCAGTTTGTACTAGCAGCAAAATGTAACAGCACCCAGTGAAGCTTTCTCGGCCCGTTGTGTAATGTGAATCGTTTTTTTTTATTGACCATAAAATGAGTCAGTAAAATAAGTACTAAAAGTACATACAGTACGCCCTGCCATGTAGTCTAGCCCGGGGATGAAACCCCGAGGCATCATCCATCTTTTCATCCTCATTCTCACAAAGCATTTAAAGAAAAAAAAAAGTCTGACGTTTTGTGGCCCTTCAGCCCTGCCTCCTTTCCCCCTTCAGTATTGATGTTCCACATCTAGGGCCCTTAGTTTGTTTTCCGTTTGGGGTCAGGGGTTTATCGGAAAATTCGGGGGGCTGTCATTGGTGGAGGGGTGGCGCCCCCGAGGGGAGCTCACTCACCCCGCTCTGCGCGAAGCAATTTTTTTGGGGCCCAGTGGGGGCTGGTAGGGGGGTTTGTCCTGCGTATTTTGGAAGAACAGGCGCCACTAAACCCCCACCGAAACGACTCGACAGCAGTGCAGTGTCTCCCCACGGGCTGCTCTTTAAACATGAATTGAGTTTCCCTTAAATTGTCGTCCCAGGGCTGCAGGGGGAGGGGCCCGGGCTGAGGCTGTGGATGGGGACTCGGAATTAAGGCAGGTTTCAATTTCCATGAGGGGGAAAAAAAAAATGGGACAGCAAAAAAATGTTTGTTTCTGAAAACCCATACAGTACAGAATACAATAATCAGGCCCTGGAAGTAAAGAGTGAACTGACAAGTTTGCTTTTGCCTCACCCGACAGATTGTTGAGAACGGGCAACAGGGCCCCCACACACAAAAACACACCACACAAACACACACACACCACCACACACACACACACCACACACACACACTGTTGATTGATCGTACACTGAAAGTGCGGGTGAAGTCTGACTCCTTGATGCTGAGGGGGGTTTAAAAAAACATTATCACCCCCGGTTTGCCCGAAAAAGGGTATGGCTGCCTTAATGGGGGGAAAAAACGAGGGAAAAAACACAAAAAACCCAACTCCCTTCGTTGGGTAAGGGAATTTAACCCCACCCCCTTTCATCCCAGGAGTGCCCCGCGGAGTACAGCCGCTACGCAAAAAAAAAAAAGAAAAAAAAAAAGAAAAAAAAAAAGCCCACCAGTGTGTACGAACCCACCCCTGCATGCTGATTCGTCGTTTGAAAAAATGATTCCTCAGCTGTACAAAATAAAAATTTTTTTTCTAATAATATTCCAACTTTTACGTCGTCCCCGATTGGGCTCTTGCATAAAATTCAAAATGGTTTGATGATCAAAGGCAGCTAACGAAATCGCCTTTGTCCAAACTTAAAACAAAAAGATGAATAAACAAAAATATAGCAGCTACGGCGACGAGTAAAAAATTTCAAATGTTCCGGTGACTGAGACAAAACAAAACAAAAACAAAAAACCCCACCACCAAAAAAAAATTCGAGGAAAAATGAAATTTTAAATCAACTGAAATAATTAAATAAAGGAAAAGTCCTGAAGCGCTTCTGGGGGTAAACCCGAAAGCAAAGGGTGAAAAATGAAACGCACTTATGTAGTATCATTTCTCCCAAACCAGTTTACCTTACTCTTGTCCTATTGATTGGAACAAACCATGTTTTCCATTCCCTTTTTTGTCCGTGAACTAGCTTCCTTATTCTTAAGTTTTTTGTTGTGTTTTATTTGAACACAACACACACACCAACACACAACCCCCACACCACACACACACCAAACTCCTCAAAGAAGTGGCGGGCACCCACTTTTCGGGAAGCTTTTTTCCACGTCCGTTTCCTACGAATTTGCGGCCAACTGTTGGACAAATCACAGAAGACGAGTGATTAAAACAAAGGTCGATTTGCATCAGGGGGATTGAGGGAACATTATGGTGAGCTACAAAAGATCTTTTTTTCTGTCTAGGAAAACACACACACACACAACAACACACACCACACACAACACAACACACACACACCACAAACACACACACACACCAAAAAACCCCTTCTTTTTCTCTGCCCCTCATTGCTCTGTTTCTCTCTCCCCTCTCTCTCTCCTCCCTCTTCCCCTCTCTCTCCCCACCTCTCTCTCTCTCTCTTTTCTCCTCCTCTCTCTCCTCTCTCTCCCCTCTCTCTCTCTCTTAAGCCAGTTTTTTCCCCCACTCCCAAAAAGCATAAAGCTGGTGCAGTGTGTTTTGGTTACAGCGGCATTGGGAAAAAATAGGGGAGAGAGCTGAGATAGAGGGGGGCGGGAGGAAGGGAAAAGAACATTCGTATTCGAATATATGCAAAAAAAAAACATGAGTTTTTTAAAGGATTAGATATTCCCTTCCCCCCCCCCCCAAAAAACCCCTTTCCGCTCACGTGCCCTGAATTTCATTTTAGGGCTGTAAACAAAATGTACAGCCTCCACCCCCCACACACCCCCACCCACCCACACACACCACACAACCACACAAACACACACACACACACCACACACACACACACCCACACACACACACACCAACCCCAAAAAGCGCTGGCGACACAATACACATGCACAAAACACTCACATTCACATACACACACGCACAAAGGGAGCCAGCACAAGCGATTCCACGAAAAAGCAAGCATGGGATGCATACACAACAAAAAAAAAAACACACACACACCCAAAAACACAACACAACACACACAAAACACACCACACAAACACGTCTGCGTTACATGGGCTTACACAACACCACACACACACCCCACACACACACCACACACACACACCCCACACACACAACACAACACACACACACACACCACACAGAGACACCAACACATTTAGAGGGAGAGAGGAGGGAGCTGTTTTTTTTTTAAAATTTGGGTTTTTTGCCTTTAAAATAGGGGTATTGGAAACACAAATCAACACATCACAAATAGATTAAAAACACCCAACACACAAACACACACACACACCAAAACACACACCCCCACACACACCACACACACACAACACACACACAAAAAACCCCGTCACGTTATGTGTGGTACCGGTGCGCGGCGTGGTGGTGTGGGTGTGTGGTGTGTGTTGTTGTGTGTGTTTGTGTGTGTGTGCGCGTGAGGGAGAGAAAGGGGAGAGAGGGGAAAGAAGGGGGAAAAGGGGAGAGAGAGAGGGGAGGAGAGAGACAGGACAGACGAAGACAGACAGACAGACAGAAAGACAGACAGACAGACATAGACATAGATAGAGATAGAGACAGAGACAGAGACAGACAGACAGACGAGAGAGAGAGAGAGAGAGAGAGAGAGAGGAGGGGAGAGAGGAGAGAGAGAGAGAGAGAGAGAGAGAGAGAGAGAGAGAGAGAGACGAAGGGACGAACACACACACACACACACACACACACACATACACACACACACACACACACACACACACACACACAGACGGGCGCGCGCACAGGCACGTGCACGCACACACACAAAGAGACACACACAGACACAGACACAGACACACACACACACACACACACCCCACACACACACACACACACACACACACACACACACACACACAGAGAGAGAGAGAGAGAGAGAGAGAGAGAGGAGTGAGAGAGAGAGAGGAGAGAGAGAGAGGGGAGAGAGAGAGAGTTTCTACATCGGACTAAATCATTTCACAGCTTTGTACCGTCTCCGAGTATCAAGGCATGTGTAGCGTATAATATTACACCCTCTCTGTCTGTGTCAGTGCGACAACTGACATCATACCAAACAGACAGAGAGGGAGGGAGGGGAGGGGGTGTAGGGTGAGGGCACGTTGGTGGGAATGGACCAGCCGCCATAGCAAAGTGGTTGGCGTCGCGGACTGCCGGCTGGGAAGTCGTGGGTGCAATTCTCATCAGTCATATGGGATTTTTCTGCCCCGACCGGCTCCTACCCAGAGTAGAGTTTGCGACAGGAAGACTGGGACCACACAGTCGAATTTCTCATATTTCCTGACCAACATAGCAGGTGTCTGTATCTCTCGGGCCCCGGTTGACACCGGGATATAGTATGGAAATAAACATCCAGTACAGCCCTGTCATGCAGTCTCAGAACATAAGGAAATCCGTAGTATCATGTTTATTATCCTCATTCTTCCCCGAAGATAGAGTATGGCTGCCTTAATTGGCGGGATAAAAAAAAACCACACACGGTCATACACTCAAATTCCACTGCCTGTCTATACAGGCAGTGTCCGCAAAAGTATCAGCCTGCGTAAGCAGAAAGATTCAGTTTCAATTTCAGTTTCATCAAGGAGGGCGTCACTGCGTGCGGACTAGTCCATATCATCATCATCATCATCATTCTCTTGCCCATGATGGGCGTAGAGGAGAGATGAGAGACACTCTCGAAGCCAGGCACCGCCATCCGGCCCTGTCCTCTGCCTGTCGCATCAGCGTAGGGCCATCCATCCTGGTCCATTCTTTGATGTTGTCCATCCAGCATTTGGCTTGTCGTCCCCTTCGTCTGCCGCCTTCCAGCGTGCCCTGGATGACTGTTTTGGGCAGTGAATTGTGGCGTATGACATGCCGAACCACGACAGCTTCCTCTTCTTGACTGTTGCCAAGAGGGGTTCTTGGGGGCCTGCAAGTGATGTTATTTGGCTCCTTACAAGGGGTCGTCTGTCTTCCGGTCTTGCCAAGAGATCCCAAGCAAGCGCCTGAAGCATTTAGTTTCAAACCGTCTGGATTCTCTTGGTGGTCTCTGCTGTCATGGTCCAGCTTTCGCAGCCATGACAGCAGGATGGACAGCACCAGGGGCTTGTACAGCTCATCTTTGTAGGAAACTGTGCTTT
>CM031624.1:30191145-30195983 GCA_018398815.1 Conus ventricosus | reverse complement strand
AAAAAAAAAAAAAAACAGGAAAAGAAAGTCTCAACAGCTGACGGAAAATTTCAGTTTTATTGTAATGAAGGGATGTTTACACACACAAAAATGCCTTATGAAAACGAGTAGGCGTTTCTGCATTATGATGAATGTGAATTTGTGTCTGTGTGAGTGTGTGCGCACGCGCGTCCCGCGCACGCGCGCGCGCGCGCGTGATTTGTGTGTGTGTGTGTGTGTGTGTGTTTTGTGTGTGTGTGTGTGTGTGTGTGTGTGTGTGTTGTGTGTGTGTGTGTGTGTGTGTGTGTGTGTGTGTGTTTTGTGTGTGTGTTGTGTGTGCGTGTGTGTGCGTGCATTCACTACACACACAAACAATGTTTTTTTTTTTAAAACAGGGGGGAGGGGGGCTAAACAATGTTGGGTAGACCTTAAGGTCTGACCAACGCATTGGGCAAATGGGTAGGTCAGACATCTGCTAAGTCGTAGCGAAGAGACCCTTTCTTAAATTCCTCTCAACTTAGTTATTTAGTGATTTCTCCATCAGGTTAAAATCATGTGCAATGTAGTCTCACAACTTAACTGATATGATGTACCGTACTGGAATAGTCTGCACGCAGTGACGCCTCTGTGCTGAAACTGAAACTAAAACTTGAAAGAAACATATTGCAAAAAGTTGTTTTTTTTTTGTTTTTGTTTTTAAAAGGAGGGGAGAGGAAATATTACAGGAAAAATAAGATTTTGCACTAAAACAAAGTGAGGCAAGAGTACAACAGAGTTTTTTTTGTTTTGTTTTTTTTTTGTTTTTTTTTTCTTTTTTGTTTACCAAAAGAAAAAATATCAAAATATTCTTCAAGTGTACCGTATTGAAAGAAAGGTTGTCAGATGCAATTTTGCGTGACGAGGCAATGAGGCTTCTGTGTGCTTGTGAGTGTCCACATGGGGACGAGCATGCAACATTGTTACATGTTAAAAAAGAGAGGAAGAAGAAGAAGAAGAAGAAGAAGAAGAAGAAGAAGAAGAAGAAGAAAAGAAAGAAAAGTCTCATCAGCTGGACGGAAAATATTTGAGCATTTCAATGTAATGAAGGGATTATTAAAAAAAAAAAAGGCTTAAAGAAACCAAGTAGGCGTTTACTGTATTTTGGACGCGCGGCGCGTGTGGTGTTTTGTGTTGTGTGTGTTGTGTGTGTGTGTGTGTGGGTGTTGTGTGTGTTTTGTGTGTGTGTGTGTGTGTGTGGTTTTGATGTTTGTGGTGTGGTCTGTGTTAGAGAGAGAGAGAGAGAGAGAAGAGAGTGTTTTGGGTGTGTGTGTGTGAGTGTGTGGTTGTGTGTGTGTGTGTGTGTGTGTGTGTGTGTGTGTGTGTGTGGTGTGTGTGTGTTTTGGTGTGTGTGTGTGGGTTTGTGTGTGTGTGTTGTGTGTGGTGTATGTGTGTGTGTTAAACTACACACACAAACAATGAATTAAAAAAATAAAACGGGGGGTGGGGGTGGAGGGCTAAACAATGTAAGATAGACACTCAAGGTCTGACCAACACATTGACCAAAAAGGGTGGGTCAGACATCTGCTAAGTCGTAGCGACGAGACCCGTTGCTTAAATTCTCTCAACTTAGTTATGTAGTGTTCTCCATCACGTTAAAATCATGTGCAACATAGTCTCACAACTTAACTGATTATGATGAACCGACAGGACTAAATCTGCACGCAGTGACTCCCCTGTGCTGAAACTGAAACTAAAATTTTAAAGAAACATATTGCAAAAAGTTGTTTTTTGTTTTTGTTTTTGTTTTTTTTAAGGAGGGGAGTGGATTTTTACAGGAAATAAAAAAGGCTTGCGCTAAAACGAAGTGAGGCAAGAGTACAACAGAGTTTTGTTTTTGTTTTTTTTTATTACCAAAAAAAAAAAATCAAAATATTCTTCAAGTCTACCGTGTTGAAAGAAAGGTGTCAGATGCAATTTTGCGTGACGAGGCAATGATTGCATCTGTGTGCTTGTGAGTGTCCACATGGGGACGGGCATGCAACATTGTTACATGTTAAAAAAGAGAGGAAGAAGAAGAAGAAGAAGAAGAAGAAGAAGAAGAAGAAGAAGAAGAAGAAGAAGAAGAAGAAAAAGAAGAAGAAGAAGGAGAAGGAGAAAAAGTAGAAAAACAAGAAGAAAGAAAAGTCGCAACAGCTGACGGAAAATATTCAGAAGTTTTATTGTAATGAAGGGATTATTTATATCAACCAAAAAAAAGTCTTATGAAAACCGAGTAAGCATATCCTGCATTATGACGTCTGTGTGTGTGTGTGTGTATGTGTGTGTGTGTGTGTGTGCGGTGTGTGTGTGTGTGTGTGTGTGTGTGTGTGTGTGTGTGTGTGTGTGTGTGTGTGTGTGTGTGTGTGTGTGTGTGTGTGTGCGCGCACGCGCCTGCGTGCTCTCTCTCTCACACACACACAGACACACAGACACACAGACACACACACACACCACACACACACACACACACACACACACACACAACACACACACACACACACACACACACACACACACACGACGCACACACACACACACACACACACACACACACACACACACACACACACACACACACACACACCACACACTTACATATATACACACGTCTTAATGCAGAAAACTACTAATCGATTTCTCTAAAAGTTTTTTTTCTTCTTTTTTTCCCCTTGATTTGAATAGTCTGTTGATTAGAATGAAACTACTGAATAATTTCCGTCTGCTGTTGAGACTTGTCTTTCTTTTTTTTTCTTCTCCTTCTTCTTCTTCTTCTTCTTCTTCTTCTTCTTCTTCTTCTTCTTCTTCTTCTTCTTCTTCTTCTTCTTCTTCTTCATAATTTATCATTATCATCATCATCATCATCATCATCATCATCATCATCATCATCTTCTTCTTCTTCTTCTTCTTCTTCTTCTTCTTCTTCTTCTTCTTCTTCTTCTTCTTCTTCTTCTTCTTTTCATCTAACAATGTTGCATGCCCGTCCTTATGAACACAGTCACACGCACACAGAACCAATACATCGCTGTCACGAAAAAAAGCATCTGACACCTTTCTTTCAGTAGGGCAGACGAGAATTCTATTTGATTTTTTTCTGTTTTGGTCATTAAAAAAAAAAAGAAACAAAATCTCTTCTACTCACGCCTGACTTCTTTTTGCCGCAAGTTTTTTTTGTTTTGTTTTGTTTTTATCACACGTGATATCGCAATGTATATCTTTTACACACTCAAAGCCAGAGAAAATGTATTATAAGAAATAAAATACCAAGAGGGCTGGCAATGTTACCTAAACATATCATAAGATTAGAAAAATGAAATTTAATCATGATACAGACGAGAATGGAAGATGGAACTGGAAGAAGAATGATAGAATTTGTGTAAAATAATGAGGAAAAAATGATAGACTATTTCTGAAGGAGAGACTGGAATAGCTGAGAAAGTATGGACAAATGTACATAAGTGAAATATCTGTAAAAGGATGACGTCCTTGCATATGCATATCTATTTTATACAAGTGCATGACGACAGGAAGGTGGGATCATGATAACAGAAAGGTGGAAGTAATGTAGAGATGTATGTTGGATGAATATGTGTAACATGTGTATATGTATAAGTAGGCATGGATTAGAAGACAAGAAAACATAGACCAATGTATATACAATAATAGAAAGAGGCACTTAAGATAGCAAGTAAAATAATACAGTACATATATGTACGAGCATAACAAAGAATAAGCCAAAACCAAAACCATGATATTGTGTACAGAATGAAGTAAAGGTCGTGGTCGGCCTTATGCTGAATGTGGCACGTCCTCTGTGCAAAAGCAAGAGAGCATTCCACATTCGGCCTAGGGCGACCCAGAACATGGAAAACATAAAACAAATAATCTCAAGAAGGTCTATGTTTTTGCTGTGTTTATATGCGCCTCAGTAATCTTACTTTCAGATACAAGTTGTTGGCATGCAGGTTACATGTTCAGGGCTTTGGGTGCGAGCTTGTGTGTCCGGCCGGCGCGGCTCGAGGTCTCCCACCCCTCCCCTCTCTTGTGCTTCGGGTGTGGTGGGGGGGGGGGGGGGGGCGCAGATGCGGTGCACGCAGGCGGGACAGGAACAAAAGACGTCGGAGAACAGCTGCCGGCCGGCGCGCCCCGTGCGGCTCGTGATCTCTCCCCCCCCCCCTCCTGCGGCGCTCCCGTTGTTGAGGGGGGAGGGGGGGGGGGGGGGAGGCGAGCGGGCCCGGACAGCAACAAGAGACGTCGGAGCACAGCTGCCGGCCGTCTCGGCCTGTGCGGCTCGCAGTCTCCCCCTCCCCCCACCCCCTTGCCGCTCATGGGTTCCCACCCCCCTCCTCCCCTCCTTTACGCTCCCGCTGTGATTGGGGGGGTCGGGTGGGGGGACTGGGGGCGAACAGCAACAAGGCCTGTTCTTAATTTTGCCTGGGTGACTAGTATTACAAAGGTTCGAGGATATATATGTTGGTATACAATAGTGTTGATTATTAACCTTAGAAATTATTGTCTTGATTAACTAGTATGTTTTGTGAATATTTATAATATGTTTATTGACGTAAATTATAGGGATCGTTTTCCAGCATGTTCTTGATTGCAATGAAGTCACTATATTACTCAACCCTACCTACCCCACCCTAACACTAAACCTAACTTGAGTTTTGGAGAAAAAAAAATCTCTGAAACAAGGACTTCATAGAGAGAGAATCAGGAATCCCTAATTCTGAGGCTGGCGCCTCCTTACTGAGACTAACTTATGCAAACGAACCAGAACTATGTTTCATTTCATTTGATACTGTTTTCTTTGGAAAAACCGAAAATTTGACGCTGCGAACTCT
>CM031624.1:30183645-30188645 GCA_018398815.1 Conus ventricosus | reverse complement strand
GTGTGTGTGTTTTGTGTGTGTGTGTGTGTGTGTGTGCATTCACTACACACGCAAACAATGATTTTTTTTTAAAAAACAGGGGGGGGGGGGGGGCTAAACAATGTTAGGTAGACACTCAAGGTCTGACCAACGCATTGACCAAATGGGTAGGTCAGACATCTGCTAAGTCGTAGCGACGAGACCCGTTTCTTAAATTCTCTCAACTTAGTTATTTAGTGATTTCTCCATCAGGTTAACATCATGTGCAATGTAGTCTCACAACTTAACTGATATGATGTACCGTACATGGACTAGTCTGCACGCAGTGACGCATCTGTGCTGAAACTGAAACTAAAACTTGAAAGAAACATATTGCAAAAAGTTTTTTTTGTTTTTGTTTTGTTTTGTTTTTTTAAAGGAGGGGAGGGGGATATTACAGGAAAAAAAGACTTGCGCTAAAGAGAAGTGAGGCAAGAGTACAACAGAGTTTTTTTTTTGTTTTTGTTTTTTTGATTACCAAAACAAAAAATATCAAAATATTCTTCAAGTCTACCGTGTTGAAAGAAAGATGTCAGATGCAATTTTGCGTGACGAGGCAATGATTGCTTCGGTGTACTTGTGAGTGTCCACATGGGGACGGGCATGCAACATTGTTACATGTTAAAAAAGAGAAGAAGAAGAAGAAGAAGAAGAAGAAGAAGAAGAAGAAGAAGAAGAAGATAAAGAGAACGAAAGAAAAGTCTCAACAGCTGAGGGAAAATATTGATCAGTTTCATTGTAATGAAGGGATTTAAAAAAATGGCTTAAAGAAACCAAGTAGGCGTTTACTGTATATGGACGTGTGTGTGTGTGTGTGTGTGTGTGTGTGGTGTGTGTGTGTGTGGTGTGTTGTCTGTGTTAGAGAGAGAAAGAGAGAGAGGAGAGAGAGAGAGAGAGAGAGAGAGAGAGAGAGAGAGAGAGAGAGAGAGAGTGTGTGTGTATGTGTGTGGTTGTGTGTGTGTGTGTGTGTGTGTGTGTGTGTGTGTGTGTGTGTGTGTGTGTGTGTGTGTGTGTGTGTGTGTGTGGTTGTGTGTGTGTGTGTGTGTGTGTGTGTGTGTGTGTGTGTGTGTGTGTGTGTGTGTGTGTGTGTGTGTGTGTGTGTGTGTGCGTGTGTATGTATGTGTGTGTGTGTGTGTGTGTGTGTGTGTGTGTGTGTGTGTGTGTGTGTGTGTGTGTGTGTGTGTGTGTCGTGTGTGTGTGTGTGTGTGCACACACACATCATGCATATGCACACATGTTCTCGCACACACACATAGACCCCTTTCCACACATCCACACACATGTGTGCGCATTCACTACACACACAAACAATGAAAAAAAGAAAAGAAAAAAAGGGGCCAAATAATGTTAGGTAGACACTCAAGGTCTGACCAACGCATTGACCAAATGGGTGGGTCAGACATCTGCTAAGTCGTAGCGATCGAGACCCGTTTCTTAAATTCTCTCAATTTAGTTAGTAGTGATTTTTCCATCTGTGTAAAGTGACATGTGCAATGTAGTTCAAATTAATGTTGATTACGTAATGGATGTCGGGCACGCGGAGTGACGCATCTGTGCTGAATGAACTAAAAATTTTGAAAAAAATTGAAAAAGAGTGTAGTTGTTTTTTAAAGGAGGGAGGGGATACTACAGGAAAAAAAGACTTTCGCTAAAAGAAGTGAGGAAGAGTAGAAGCATTTTTTTTTAAAGGAGTGAAGATAAAGAGAAAGAAAGAAAAGTGTCAACAGCTGACGGAAAATATTGAGTAGTTTCATTGTAATGAAGGGATTATTAAAAAAAAGGCTTAAACAAACCGAGTAGGCGTTTACTGTATATGGACATTGTGTGTGTGTTGTTGTGTGTGTGTGTGTGTGTGTGTGTGTGTGTGTGTGTGGTGTGTTGTGTGCGTGCGTGTGTGCGTGCGTGCGTGCGTGCGTGCGTGCGTGCGTGCGTGCGCGCCCGTGTGTGCTCTCATCGCTGGCATCCATGAGCTGTGATAACTGTAGCATTGGTGTTGGGCCTTCTATCAGAGTCTGGTTACAGTGAGGGCCGACTGATAGGACTGTACAGTTGTGTGAAATGTACTGTTGCCCAGGTGTACAGTTGTTACGTCAACTGTGCTATTGTCTATGTATGCAGTTGTTGTGCCATGTGTACTATTGTCCAGGTTTACAATGTTGTGCTAATAAGTCACAAAAAGTTAAGGGCCGCCTTAGATTTTGGGGTACTCTAAGTAATGGGTCTGAATGCTCGTAAAAAACGCGCAGCGTGTTTCATTCTGAGCTATTCTGACAGCTCACACACCACACTGTATGACCGAAATAATCTTTCAGACGACGCATTTTTCGGGTCGAGAATATGCGCTCAGCCAAAACACCAAAAATCCGTGAATAATGCATGAAGTTTGGCCAGGCGCAGATTACACAGCAGTTTTGAATTGAGAAATCGGCACAAGTGCACGTGCAAGTCCTGCCTATGTTGAACACTTTTCAATGACAATTTGCCTGCGGTGGGTATAAAATGACCGCTAATCGGGGCTGCAATAACCATGCCTCCAAGACGAAAACTGTCAACACTAGATCGCGGCCGGGCTCTGGGATGGCTCCAAGATGGATTTCTGGAAGAGAGGTGGCAAGACGTCTGGGAGTGAGCCACTCAGTCATTCAACGCCTTCACCAGCGATACCAAAACACTGGAAGAGCCGAGGAACGACCACGCTCAGGGCGGCCAAGAATCACCAACGGGCAAGACGATCGCTATTGATGCTGATAGCAGTCCGCAGCAGAACCATCAATGCAACCACTCTGAGACAGGAGCTGAGAAGAACGACTAACATCAATGTAAGTCGCCAGACCGTCCGAGGTCGCCTTCACAGTTTCAACCTCCGCTCAAGAAGGCCCGCCGTCCGTCTCCCACTAACACAGCACCATCGACAGGCCAGAAGGAGGTGGTGTCGACGTCATCAGCGATGGACGAGGCAGCAATGGAGCACCATCCTCTTCACCGATGAGTCAAGATTCTCCCTGTCCCGAAATGATGGCCGGGTACGCGTCTGGCGTCGTCCAGGGGAGAGGCTTGCTGATGGCTGTGTTCGTGAGCACGATCGCTATGGAGGCGGCTCCCTGATGGTATGGGGAGGCATCCACCTTCATGGCAGGACACCCCTTCACCTTGTGCCAGGCAGACTTACTGGCGTAAGGTACAGAGATGAAATCGTGAGGCCGTTGATTATCCCCACTCTGCAAGCCATGGGACCCGGTGCCACCCTCATGGACGACAACGCCACTCCACACCGCGCCCGTGTGTGTGAACGACTACCTGAGGCAGCAGCAGGTTCCACGACTGGACTGGCCATCGCGTTCGCCTGATTTGAACCCTATTGAGAACTTTTGGGACCATCTGGAACGCCGCATCCACGACAACCACCCTCCTCCTGTTGACCTCCACCAACTGTTCCAATTTCTGCTGCAAGAGTGGAACGCCATGCCTCAACAGACCCTTGTGACTCTGATCCAGTCCATGAGGCCTAGATGCGTGGAATGTGTGGGTGCAAATGGCGGACATACGCACTACTGAAGCTTTTCAATAAACTTTCTTGTGAATTGTCAATTTTGTGATTTTCAAAAAGAGGGGTTATGATGTTTGATCCTTGATTTTGTCCAGAAAAATTGAATTGACACAATTGCAATGGCATTGACATGAAAGCTAAAGACATGAAATAAAATACGGTATAAGCTGTTTTCCGGTGCGTTATGTCGTTTTATTTTGGTGAGAGTTTTTCTGTCTGGCCCTTAACTTTTTGTGACTAGCCCCTTAGTACTATTGTCCAGGTATGCAGTTGTTGTGTCAAGTGTAGTACTAACCAGGTGTACAGTTGTGTGAAATATACTATTGCCCAGCTGTATAATTGTCTCAACTGTGCTATTGTCCAGGTGTACAGTTGTCTGAACCATGCTTTTGCCAGGTGATGCGTGGACTTTACCATTGTTCAGGTGGTTCCATGCAACAAAATTCAGGGGGAAGAAAAAGCGTGTGTACTGGGTTGTGTTACAACAAGACACTCTGTATGCGATTTCTTCACATTAACTTTGATCGATCAAAGTTGGTGAATAGTTGTTAAGAAAACTTTTCCTTTGTACAACTGAGGAGTCATTATTTCAAACACTGAGTGAAGCATGCAGGCAGTGGCTTCGCACACACCACACCTGAAGTAGCTAAGTGGAGCTATGAATAAATACCTCTGAGAGAGTTGAAGTGGCTAAACGTGGCTATGAATAAATACATGTACAGCTATCAATACTATCAGTAGCAGACTCACAACAATAAAATGGTAAAGGGCAAATGAACTATAGATTTTAGACAAGATAGCCATCAGAAATACAGACGATATTTTTTAAGTAACGCGCAGATAAGAAAGGGCCATTACAAATATAAATCACCTGAGCCGAGCAGTAACTGAGGGAAACTGAGGCATGTGGGCCTACGTTAACAGTAGCGCCGTGTCCTTACACAAGTCCCAAAGAGAGCATTCTGCCTTTATTGCTGGCACTAACCGTAACGCCGTGTATGTCAGACACAGACATACACACACACACACACACACACACACACACACACACACACACACACACACACACACACACACACACACACACACACACACACACACACACACACACACACACACACTCACACATACAAACTGTGCATGCATGAAGGTGCGAACGCACAGATACTTGATTGCACATCTTGGCTGACGTGCATAGACATATAGAAACGAAAATACAAATGTTCTCAGATACGCGTGCACATAAATGATAATGATGCATGCTCACACACACACACACACACACACACACACACACACACACACACACACACACACACACACACACACACACACACACACACACACACAACATACCACACACACACACACACACACACACACACACACACACACACACACACACACACACACACACACGTGCGCGTGTACATGC
>CM031624.1:30173645-30176145 GCA_018398815.1 Conus ventricosus | reverse complement strand
CGCCGTGTCCTTACAGAAGTCCCAGAGAGAGCATTCTGCCTTTATTGCTGGCAGTAACAGTATCGCCGTGTCCTTATACGAGTCCCAGAGAGAGCATTCTGCCTTTATTGCTGGTACTAACAGTACGCCGTGTCCTTACACAAGTCCCAGAGAGAGCATTCTGCCTTTGTTGCTGGCACTAACAGTATCGCCGTGTCCTTACACAAGTCCCAGAGAGAGCATTCTGCCTTTATTGCTGGCACTAACAGTATCGCCGTGTCCTTACACAAGTCCCAGAGAAAAGCATTCTGCCTTTATTGTTGGCACCATTGAGTCTTGGCGTCTGTAAAAACACGCCTTAGGTACCACAGTTCCCTCATTGTTCAGATTGTGTGTCACTCAAGGAGATCGGTACATGGGATGTGATTTTCTGTGTGTGTGTGTGTGTGTGTGGTGTGTGTGTGTTTTGTGTGTGTTGTGTGTGTGTGTGTGTTGTGTGCGCGCGCGCGCGGGGCGGTTTTGCGTCCCGTGCTTTGCGCGTGCTTTTGCGTGGGTACACGCTCTTTTGTGTATGTGTGAGTGTGTATGTGTGAGTGGTGTGTGTGTGTGTGTGTGGGGTGTGTGTGTGTGTGTGTGTGGTGTTGTGGTTGCTGTGTGTGTTGTGTGTGTGTGTGTGTGTGTGTGTGTGTGTGTGTGGTTTGCGCGCACACGCGCGCGCTTGTGAGCGTATTCGTACGTGTGTGTGTGTGTGTGTGTGTGTGTGTGTGTGTGTTTTGTGTGTGTGTGTGTGGGTGTGTGCTGCGCGCGCTGTACGCGGGCATGGCATGTATGCAGGTGTGCATGGGTGCTGTGTGTGTGTGGTGTGTTTAAAGGGGGCTATAAAGATTTGTTGGTCTCATCAGTGAAAGGAAATGTGGGGCACCTAGGAAGGCAGAGAGGGGGCGGGAGCCATATTTAATCCGTTTAATCATCCTTTTATCCCCTCCTATGGGATTCGAACGTCTCTCTCTCTCTCTCTCTCTCTCTCTCTCTCTCTCTCTCTCTTCTCTCTCTCTCATCTCCTCCTCTCTCTACCTCACACACACACACACACACACACACACACACACACACACACACACAACACAGACACACACACACACACACACACACACACACACACACACCTACTCGCACGATTGAAAAAAGTGGCTTCAGAGAGAGAGAGAGAGAGAGAGTGTGAAAGAGAGAGAGTGGGGGGGAGAGAGAGAGGAGAGAGAGAGAGAGAGAGAGAGAGAGAGAGAGAGAGAGAGAGAGAGAGAGAGAGAGAGAGAGAGAGAGAGAGAAATGTTACAGTGGGGTTAATCATTTTGCAGGCTCAGCATACTTGGCCATCTAATCCACGCGTACGCAAATTGCTGTTCCCTTTATCAACCGTCTTCTGTCGAGTGTGTCTACCAGTTGGCCAGCGAGCGACGAAGCGAACAGACGTGGAACAAAGCGTTGCAGACAAGTGAGTAACAACTATCTTCATTGAGGTAGATAGTGGTGTGTGTGTGTGTGTGTGGGTGTGGGTGTGGGTGTGTGGTGTCCTGAGACAGAAAAAGAATACTTACGTTACGAACAGGGAAATCAGCTTACTCACAAAATGAAAGTGATCGTAAAAAAAAAAAAACAATCTAAAATCAACATGGGACTCTCAGTGGAAGGCAAACGTGGTTTAGAATGATACTGCAGAGATGTGCATTTTGTAGTTAACATACTTTGTTTTCAGATCCATCCGTATGACAGACCGTGCTTGATGGCATTACATATTTATTTTACTTTTTTATGGTTTTTCCCATTTATCTTTAATTCAGTTTTGTTGTTTTGTTGTTGTTGTTGTTATTTTATCTCTTTTATTTTTTTATTTTTTTTATTTATTTATTTTTTTTGTCTCAATAATCCAGAACATGATGACTGTTTTTCAACTCTTCAGCCAAATCCGTATATGTGTCTCCTTATTATTCAGTACTTTTTTTTCAATTCATCAATACTATCTCTTTAGCTTGTCTTCTTTGATTGATCAAAATCGTTCTCTTAAGTTTCTGTTTGTGTAGCCTGGTGCAGACGCTGACGTAAAAATTGGTGCATACACGTTAAGAAAACTTTTCTTTTGTACAGCTGAGGAGTCATTTATTTAGAAATATCGAATCAAGTGAACAGACAGTGGGTTCGTACACGCCAGTGGTGATAATAATAGATGTAAATCCCCAGTCAGCTATCAAGGAGTCAAACCTGACCTGACACTTTCAGTGTAGGATCAGATCAACAGTGTGTGTGTGTGTGTGTGTGTGTGTGTGTGTGTGTGTGTGTGTGTGTGTGTTGTGTGTGTGTGTGTGTGTGCTGTGTGTGTGTGTTGTGTGTGTGTGTGTGTGTGTGTGTGTGGTGTGTGTGTGGTGGTGTGTGTGTGTGTGTGTGTGTGTGTGTGTGTGTGTGTGTGTGTGTGTGTGTGTGTGTGTGTGGTGTGTGTGGTGTGTGTGTCGTGTTGTGTTTTGGCTTT
>CM031624.1:30166346-30172645 GCA_018398815.1 Conus ventricosus | reverse complement strand
TAAAATCTTCATCCTTTGGTATTAAAGTCAATAATCAATCAATCAATCAATCATCATCTCTCTCTCTTCTCTCTCTCTCTCTCTCCTCTTCTCTCTTCTATATATATATATATATATAAAGAGAGAGAGAGAGAGAGAGAGAGAGAGAGAGAGAGAGAGAGAGAGAGAGAGAGAGAGAGAGAGAGAGAGACGGTTGGGTGGAAGGAGTAACACACATGAAACACAGCAGGGAACTGAAAGGAAAATCACAGTTACCTCAGAGCCTGAACCAGGCTGTAACTCGTGTCCCGTGCCGGCTTGTTCATGCTCTTCTGCACTGCCTGTTCATCTGGAATACCATTCACACCATTTTGCCAACCTGTCAACATTTCATTTTCCTGAGTACGGACACAACGACGTATTTATGGGTAGATGAGAGAGAGAGAGAGAGAGAGAGAGAGAGAGAGAGAATGCTCATTATGCATGCTTTAGGTACCCCACGATTATTTAGGTAATGAGATCCTCGAGTGTATGTGTATGATTTTGTACATGTTTAGAAGTACTAAAATTACACCGAGCGTGTAAACATGTTAGACCTTGTGCAATGTGTAATCATGCCTATCTTAGACATGCCTATTAGTCGTTTTATATCGATCTCAGGTTCTACCCATTTCTTCTTTTATATAGATCCAATGTTCTATCCAGTCCTTCTTTTATATAAACCCAATGTTCTCTCTAGTCCTTTTTTGTACTCCCAGTTCTTAAAGAACAGGGAGTACTTTAGAATGGGAACGAAGAAATGCTCTGTGTGTGTGTGTGTGTGGTGTGTGGTGTTGTGTGTGTGGTGTGTGTGTGTGTGTGTGTGTGTGTGTTGTGTGTGTGTGTTGTGTGGTCATGTCAAATGTGTTCCTTGCTCCGACAAAACTACTGGTCGATCTTTCTGAAAATTTGTAGGTGTCATGTGGGTCAAAGATGTGCCACGTTTGTTACCGTTCCGTTTAGTTACGGCTGTAACGGCCTGTACGTTTTCCCTTCTACTGATACTCCGAAAGTACCTGGCCGATCTTTGTGAAAATTAGCAGGTATGTTCATTGGTCACGGAAAATGCCCGAGTTTTAGTTTACCCGTTACACCGTTATAACGGCTGTAACAGGCCTGTAACGGATTTTTCTTCATTTAGAATATTAAAAAGTACTTGGACCGATCTTCTGAAAATTTGCAGGTATGTTCATTATGAGTCACAGATGATGCCCGATGTTTTAGTTTACCGTTACAGCCGTTACTAACGGCTGTAACGGCCTGTAACGCTTTTTCTTCTTTATGGAATATCTCAGAAAGTAATTGGCCGATCTTTGTGAACATTAGCAGGTATGTTCACTATGGGTTACGGATGATGCCCGATGTTTTAGTTTACCGTTATAGCCGTTGCTAATGGCTGTAACGGCCCGTAACGCTTTTCTTCTTTATGGAATATCTCAAAAAGTACTTGGCCAATCTTTTTGAAAATTAGCAGGTATCTTCATTATGGGTTACGGATGATGCCCGATGTTTTAGTTTACCGTTATAGCCGTTACTAACGGCTGTAACGGCCTGTAACGGTTTTTCTTCTTTATGGAATATCTCAGAAAGTACTTGGCCGATATTTCTGAAAATTTGTAGACATGTTCATTATGGGTCACGGATGATGCCCGATGTTTAAGTTTACCGTTAGAGCCGTTACTAACCGCCCATAATGGTTTTCTTCTTTATGGAAAATCTCAGAAAGTTCTTGGCCGATCTTTCTGAAAATTTGTAAGTATGTTCATTTTAGGTCACAGACGATGGCCGATGGAATAACGGTTCACGAGCCCAAGACGATTTTCTCTCTTTATGGAATATCTCACACGTATTTAGGATAAACTGGGAGTACGTTTATATGCTTTGCATCTTGTTATATAGATCCAATGTTCTATCCGTCCTTTTATATAGATCCAATTTCTATACAGCCCTTCTTTTATATCGATCCAATGTTCTATGCAGCCTTTCCTTTATAAATCCAATGTTCTGTCCAGTCCTTCTTGTATATAAATCCAATGTTCAATACGCTCTTCTTTTATATCGATCGAATGTTTTATCCAGTCCTTCTTTTATGTAGATCCAATGTTCTATGTAGTCCTTCTTTTATATTGATCCAATGTTCTATCCAGTCCTTCTTTATTTCGATACAATGTTCTATCCAGTCCTTTTTATATAGATCCAATGTTCTATCCGGTCTTTTTATATAGATCCAATGTTCTATCCGGTCCTTTCATATTGATCTAATGTTCTATGCAGCTCTTCTTTTATATTGACCCAATGTTCTATGCAGCCCCTCTTTTATATAAATCCAATGTTCTGTCCAGTCCTTCTTGTATATAGATCCAATGTTTGATAAGCCCTTCATTTATATCGATCCAATGTTCTATTCAGTCATTCTATCATATAGATCCAATGTTCTATCCAGTCCTTTTATATATATCCAATATTCTATCCAGTCCTCCTTTTCTATCGATTCAATGTTCTATCCAGTCCTTTTATATAGATCCAATGTTCTCTACAGCCCTTCTTTTATATCGATCCAATGTTCTATCCAGTCGTTCTTATAATATATATCTAATGTTCTATCCAGTCTTTCTTTTATATCGATCCAATGTTCTCACCAGTCCTTTTGTGATAACTGTTGCACTTGACAAAGTTTCTTTTATATCGATCCAATGTTCTCTCCAGTCCTTTTGTGATAACTGTTGCACTTGACAAAGTTTCTTTTATATCGATCCAATGTTCTCTCAGTCCTTTTGTGATAACTGTTGCACTTGACAAAGTCTCTTTTATATCGATCCAATGTCCTCACCAGTCCTTTTGTGATAACTGTTGCACTTGACAAAGTTCCTCTTTTGAAGGTGTCCTGTCTTTGTTTTTTTCATTTGTTCTGTTGCCCATCTAACAGTTGTCTGGTCAATGTTTCTGTCGGCCATCTAACACTTGTCTGCTCATTGTTTCTGCCGCTCACCCACCAACTTTTCGTGTTTTTGTTTTTGTTTCTTTTTCTTTAATGTGTCACCTGTCTACCAGCTTTGTTTTGTTTTTTTCCTTCCTATTGTCGCCTTCCAACTTTCTTCCAACTTTCTGGTCTTTTCTCTATTGCCCATGTACCAACTTTGTGGTCCTTTTACAATAACCTTCTACCGACTTTCTGGGTCTGTTACAGTCACCTTTTACCGACTTTCTGGTCCTTTTAGAGTCACCTTCTACCGACTTTCTGGTCCTTTTACAGTCACCTTCTACCGATTTTCTGGTCCTTTTACAGTCACCTTCTACCGACTTTCTGGTCCACTATTACCACGGTCACACCTTCTACCGACTTTCTGGTCCTTTTACAGTCACCTTCTACCGACTTTCTAGTCCTTTTACAGTCACCCTCTACTGGCTTTCTGGTCCTTTTACAGTCACCTTCTACTGGCTTTCTGGTCCTTTTACAATCACCTTCTACCGGCTTTCTAGTCCTTTTACAGTCACCCTCTACTGGCTTTCTGGTCCTTTTACAGTCACCTTGTACTGGCTTTCTGGTCCTTTTACAGTCACCTTCTACGCACTGTCTGGTCCTTTTACAGTCACCTTCTACGCACTGTCTGGTCCTTTTACAGTCACCTTCTACCGACTTTCTGGTCCTTTTACAGTCACCTTCTACGCACTGTCTGGTCCTTTTACAGTCACATTGTACGACTTTCTGGTCCTTTTACAGTCACCTTCTACCAGCTTTCTGGTCCTTTTACAGTCACCTTCTACCGAGTTTCTGGTCCTTTTACAGTCACCTTCTACCGCTTTCCGTCCTTTTGCAGTCACCTTCTACCAGCTTTCTGGTCCTTTTACAGTCACCTTCTACCAGCTTTCTGGTCCATTTACAGTCACGTTCTACCGACTTTCTGGTCCTTTTACAGTCACCTTCTATCGACTTTCTTGTCCATTTACAGTCACCTTTTACTAACTTTCTAGTTCTTTAACTGTCACCTCCTACCGACTTTCTGGTCCTTTTGCAGTCGCCTTCTACGACTTTCTAGTCTTTTTGCCGTCACCTTCTATCGACTTTCTGGTCCGTTTTACTGTCACCTTCTGCCAGCTTTCTGGTCCTTTTACAATCACCTTCTATCGACTCTCTTGTCCTTTTACAGTCGCCTTCTTCCGACTTTCTGGTCCTTTACAGTCACTTTCTACCGACTTTCGGGTCTTTTTACAATCACCTTCTTCCGAATTTCTGGGCCTTTTACAGTCACCTTCTATCGACTTTCTAGCCCCTTTACACTCACCTTCTACCGGCTTTCTGGTCCTTTTGCAGTCACCTTCTACTGGCTTTCTGGTCCTTTTGCAGTCACCTTCTACTGGCTTTCTGGTCCTTTTACAGTCACCTTCTACAGACTTTCTGGTCCTTTTGCAGTCGCCTTCTACCAGCTTTCTTGTCATTCATCTGCCAGCTTTCTGCTTTTTTGTGCTTGTCATCCATTTGCAAATTTTTGGTCTGTTTTTTCCGTCGTCTATCTACCGAATTTCTGGTCTTTTTTGTTGAAAAGTTACCCATGTACCAATATTCCCATCCTTTTTTCTGTCGTCTCTCTACCAACTTTTGTGGGTTTTTTTTCCTCACCAACCTGCTTTTATGGTTCTTGTTTCATTCACCCATCGACCAGTTACTACTACTTCTACAACTACAACAAACTACTACTACTACTACTACTACTACTACTACTACTACTACTACCACTACCACTGGTGCTACTACTGCTTCTGCTACTACTACTACTACTGCTACTACTTCTACTACTACTACTACTACTACTACTACTACTGCTACTACTACTACTACTACTACTACTACTACTACCACACTACTACTACTACTACTACTACTACTGCTACTAAAGTAAGCTTTCCAGTCGGACACACGTTGTCTGCTCTATGCCCTAGTTTACAATCTGTCATGCAGGGTTACACTCAGCATTCTAATAAAGACACAGAAAAACAACAACACTAATGAATAAATGAATGAATGGATGGATGGATGGATGGATGGATTGATGGATGGATGGATGAATGAATACTTTTAATTAGAAGGCCATTGGTCCATTCTGATGGGGCTTCAATCACTGTACAGTTACAAACGGGAATCATATACAGTATAAGTACATGCCTACAGATACAATGCAAAATGGAAGATTGAACATCTAGCTAATGGCTACAGCACGTCTTCCAAAGGCGTTATACAAGTATAATGACAAGCTTCGCATCGTTACAACATTAGATGATGAAAGCAGAAGGCCTAATCTGAACAATAATGGATTCGTATAGTACCTTCTTGGGATAAGTTCTTTTCTGAAATCACT
Organism: Conus ventricosus; assembly: GCA_018398815.1. Lineage (NCBI taxonomy): Eukaryota > Metazoa > Mollusca > Gastropoda > Neogastropoda > Conidae > Conus > Conus ventricosus. The sequence continues at coordinate 30,167,273 of CM031624.1, read as the reverse complement.
ATACGCTGGACACAAAAGGACAAAATGGAATTCATCTTCCTCAGCAGAAGACAGAAGGTGTGAGTATGTATGTATTGTTGTATGTGCGTGTGCGTGCGACCATGCGCGCGCGCGCTCGCGTGTGTGTATGTGTGTGTGTGAGACTCTGTTTTTCTTCTATATTTACCTTTAAGGATGTGTGAATATAGATGTAGTCCCAAACATAAATCCAATTAGAGCATTCTTTACAGATTATGTATATTCATATACACATAAAATTCCCTTAAGGAAAAGAACATGAGTGAGTTTGAGAGATTCGGACAGGCAGCCAGCCTGAGATGTGACAAAGTCAGGCTTGAAGACCTTATTCCATGCCCATCTTAACCATGATTAATTCTATGCACAGCCTCTTTAACCTGCGGTTATGTCTTATCCTGAATAACGTGTGTGCGTGCGCACGCGCGAACGCGCGTGTGTGTGTGTTTGTGTATATGTATGTTCGTTTGCGTGTCTTGTGTTTTTGTGTGTGCTAGAGAGAGAGAGAGAGAGAGAGAGAGAGAGAGAGAGAGAGAGAGAGAGAGAGAGAGAGAGAGAGAGAGAGGGGGGGGGGGTGAGGGGGAAAGGCAACGCAGGAAAAGAGTGGAGGGGATGATTATCATGTTTCTCTGCATGTATAATTCTATGATTTTTTTATTTTTTAAATGTATGTTAGTCCTATGATGTTATAGTTTATATGGTTTAATCTTATGTGGTTCTTTTTTTTGTTCTCTTCAATTTTTTAATACTTTTTTTTTATAGAATTCTTATCATTTATTAAGAGACTGATACTTACCTCTCTCGTTCTGCTGACCGGCTGTCAGAGTCACAAGAAGCAGAAAGGTACACAGCACGATTCCCACACGGAACATCCTGAATTTCCAGCAGTCCTGAAAAGAAAAGCCCCCAAAC
>CM031624.1:30153846-30161346 GCA_018398815.1 Conus ventricosus | reverse complement strand
TCTCCACATCTACGGCCTTGGTTTGATTCCGTCGGGGTCACCGGTATCGGCAAATTCATGGGGGCTGTCATTGAATGGACGTGGTGGCGCCCTCCAGAGGGAGAGCTCACTCACGCCTGCTCTGCGACGAAGCAATCATTGTGACCAGTAAGGGGCTGGGTAGGTGGTGTCCTGCGTATGTTGGATCAGAACAGGCGCCACTGAACACCACCGAAATGACTCGACAGCAGTGCAGTGTCTCATCCAGCGGGCTGCCTCTTTACAACTTGACACTGACTGCTTCCTGTGAATTGCCAGTGCCAGGGCTGCAGAGGGACGGGCCGGGCTGTGGCTGTGGATGGGGGACTCGGAATTAGAGGCATGGATGCAGTGCCACTGAGGTGGTACAGAAGATGGGACAGCAAAAAAAAGTGTTGTTCTGCTAGCAAACCATACAGTACAGAACTACAATAATCAGGCCTGGAAGTAAAGAGTGAACTGACAAGACTTGCTGTTGCCTCAGCCGACAGATTGTTGAGAACGGAGGCAACAGGGCGAACACACACACACACACACACACACACACACACACACACACACACACACACACACACAAAACACACACACACACACACACACACACACACACACACACCCCTGTTGATCTGATCCTACACTGAAAGTGTCGGTGAAGTCTGACTCCTTGATAGCTGACTGGGGATTTACAAATGACATTATCACCACCGGTTTCCCGAAGAAGGAGTATGGCTGCCTTAATGGCGGGATAAACAGACGGTAATACACACAAAACGCCACTCCCTTCGTTGGGTAGATTGAATTAATCCACGCCTTTCTATACCAGGAGTGTCTGCAGGAGTTATCAGCCTGCGTACGCAAAAAAAAAAAAAAAAGAAAAAGAAAAAGAAAAAAAAAGACCACCAGGGTGTACGAACCCACCGCCTGCATGCTTGATTCGTCGTTTCAAATAAATGATTCCTCAGCTGTACGAATGAAAAGTTTTCCTAACAAGTATTCACCAACTTTTACGTCAGTATCTGCATTAGGCTACTTACATAGAAACTTCAGAATGGTTTTGATCGATCAAAGGCAAGCTAAAGAAATCGCCTTTGTCCAAACTTAAAACAAAAGACTGAATAAAACAACAAATATACGCAGCTACGGCTGACGAGTAAAAAATTGTCAACATGTTCCGGATGACTGAGACAAAACAAAACAAAAAAACAAAAAAAAACAAAAAAAACCCACCACCTAAAAATAAGTCGAGGAAAACTGAAAATGATAACTCAACTGAAATAACTTAAATGAAAGCAAAAGTCCATCAAGCGCATTCTGGAGTAAAACCTGAAAGCAAAGAGTGTGAATATAAAACGCACTACTATGTAGTCTCATTTGCTCCTAAACCACGTTTACCTTATACTCTTTGTGCCATATTGATTTTAGAACAAACCATGTTTTCACAATCTCGTTTATTGTCCGTGAGCTAGCTTCCTTTTCTATAACGTTTTTGTTGTGTTTTATTTTGTCTCAGGAAACAACCACACACACCACACACACACACACACACACACACACACACAACACACACACACACACACCCCACACACACACTGTCAAGGAGCGTGAAACCTCTCACAATGGTATTGGACGCTTGGAGGCAAAAGGGACTTTTGTACGTAGTTTTCAAATAGGAAATAGGCCAATTAACCAGGGTACCTTCCCAACGCACAGGCCGAACTGTGTGAAAGGAGGCCGAAATGGCCGAGGGACAGATGACACCTAGGAGAGAGTTCGGACCTGCCGTGGCAAAAAGGGGGAGGGATGTAACCACTACGACCTCGGCGATCCAAAGTGAGCGCTAAATGCTCAGTCAGCTGATGTTCTTGTGTAAACAGTCAAGTGAAGAGCAGGAGTCTTGGATTCATTCGGATGGTATTGCCGTGGGTCACTGTTTTGGGTTCTATTGTCAGGCTGGCTGAATGCGTGTGGAGGTTGTAGTACCCTCTTTAAGATAATTACTGTGTTAAGTAACCACCGAAGTCGGCGGGAATTCGATGTCCACTGGTGCTAAATGGTTGTTTGCTAATCAATTAGGTAGGAGGTGTGTTGAAATGCTGATGTTTTGGAGAATGTAGCGAATGGAGAATTCGGGGTTTCTTGTGAAACTAGGGGTTTGAGAAGCAGCGTGGACAAAGGCATGGCCCGAAGGGGAATCCTTTGTTTCCTCCCATATAAACTGAGGAGAACAACGTGAGGGAGAACAACACCAGGAGAGAGAGAGGAAGGTAGAGGGAGAGAGAGAGAGAGGAGAGGAGTGAGCAGGACCGGGGAAAGGGTCCGAGAGAAACGTGGTCTGGGAGATAGAAGAGACAGCAAGGTCTTAGAGTTAAAGCCCAAGCTGGAAAGAAGGAAACTAAGTTTGAAGCCCAGAGGTGGGTGAAGACAGACAAACGGGAATTTGAACCCAGAGGTGGGTGAAGAAGACGAAGAAGAAGAGTTTGACGCGAGATCCCAGAGACGACCACGAAGACCCAGTCCTGAACCCTGGAGCCAGTCAACCAAGGGCATCACCATCAAGCAGTGCTGAAGAAGACGTGAAGGCCCTTTTTCAAGAACTGTGGTGTGGTGTGAAAGCGTGGTTGTTGTTGAAAACCGGGCCAGGTAAGAAGTCATTTTATTAAAACCCCGGATTAGGAAGTTTGATCTTTTATGTGTTGATTTGTGCATCTGTGTAATTGGTATTTTTTTCATGTTTGATTATAAGTAGCATGAGATTGTATTTCTTGTGCTCAGTCGTGTTAGGAGAGAAACGAATGCGTGACATCCCATTCCCGAGGGGGTGAATGTTTGGTTGTGCGCATGAGTGGCATATGCGTGTATGAGTGCAAAGAAAAACCTTGGTGTGTTAAGCCTGACTTCAACTAATACATCAACTTAGTGCACTTAAGCAACCACATCACGATTTCCCCCTGTCCTGGACAAAGTGGCGAGCCTGCCAGGATTGCAGGCCCAAATTAGTTTCAGGAGGGACACAAAGTGAGTACTAGAGTAGTATTTGGGGGCGAAGCGTTCCACTAAAGGCAATTTTAATTAGCTCTTCTAATTATTTCCTTTAGTTCTTTGAGTGTTAAAGTATTGACTTGTGTGTAGGGTGGTTGTATTAATCAGAGGTCTTCAGAGAAACGAAGAACGAGGTTCTAGTCTTAACTCTCACAGAAGCTGTGGTTTAAGTTTAAGGCTCCTTTGTGTTAGGAACACAACCACGGGTTGGTGTACTCATAACTTTTAGTATATAAACTGTGTACGATTTTTCCGGTCTTAAGCGTAACTGTTTTAGTGGTGCTAAACCATATAAGAAAAAGAAAATGGCTGAAGAAAGTTTTTACTCCCATGAGAAACTGATTAGTTTAGGGGAGAAACTGGGATATAACCGGAGTTTGAACTGCGTAGATTCATTGAAACTCAGCAAAGACTGAGAGAGATGAAAGGGCTGAAAGAAGGGAAATTTAAAAGGAACAGCTCGCAGCTGTCAAAGTAATCTAGAGGCAGAAAGTGAAAGCTGCCTAAAACGAGAGAAAGGCAAAAGTGCAGCTGCCGAGCTGAGCAGATGCAGAGAGTGCAGCGAGAGCTAGGGGCAGATGCAGAGAGTGCAGCTGCCAGAGCAAAGCAGATGCAGAGAGTGCGGCTGCAAGGGCAGAGCAGAAGCGGAATCAGAGAATTTTAGCCAAACAAATTGAGTTGGAAAGAATAAAATCTGAAAATCGTAGTGAAATCGACCCCATTCTGAGTCAGTAGGCCACAGACTAAGTTGCGCACCTAGACCTAAACCCCCACTGTTTCAGAGAAGAAACTGATTCGATCGATCCCTAACAGTCGGTTTGAATATTTTGCCGAGCACGAGGGCTGGCCCGAAGATGACGGGGCCCAATAAACCTGTCTGCCTTTTTTGACAGGTCGTGCGCTACACACAGTTTCCACTTACCCAAAGGTGATCAGAGAGATTTTGACAAGGGTGAAAACAAGCAGTACAAAAGGGCGTATGATTTGACTGAAGAAGGTTTTAGGCGTAAGTTTCGCGAGGCGAGAATCGAACGGGGTGAGACCTACACACAGTTCGGAGTTAGACTGGACCACTATTTCAACAAGTGGGTAGAACTTAGTGGAGTAAGACAGTGATTTTGAGGCCTCAAGACACTGGTAAATAAGGAACAGATACTTGATGGTTGTGGGAACGGGCCTTCCCATCCACATTAAGGAAAAAAAGGTGCAACCACAATAGCTGAGGTACTTCAGACGGCAGAGACTTACCGTAAAGCGAGGCGTGATTTGCCAGAACAAGAGGAAAGCATGGAACCCATATTCAGAGGACAGCGGGCCCAGCACATGACTCGCGCAATGATTCAGCAGTACACACCCGTAGGCCCACGTGTCACGTGAGAAAACCCAAAGGTTGAAAACCCCATAGCCACATGGCTGGGAATGAGCGTACCTTTTTCTGTGCAATAAGACAGGGCACTTGGCTAGGGATTGTATATTTAAGTCACAAAAGGCAGCCGCAATGAGGGTCAGGCCAAGTGAGAGACAGGTAGAAAGAGAGGGAAAAGATGACAGTGTTATTTTGTCTGGATTGTGCTGTGGTTCGCAGATTACAGGCGAAAACATGGATGTGCAAAAAGGCAGTAGGGGACAATGGGTTAATGTCATTAGAGACTCTGGGTGCCTGGGTAATGGTGAAGGAGTCCCGGGTTGGAAAGGACAAATTCACAGGTGAACACAGAGGTGTAACAAAAGATGGAACAGTAGCAGAATTCAAACGGCACTGGTGTTCATTGATACCCCAAATTTATAGTGGAAGTGTACAGCTTTGGCTGTTCCGAAGCCGCCGTAATGATTTGGTAATCGGAAACATCCCAGGACCCACGGGGGGAAACGGAGACCCAGACCGGATTTCTGGTTTGAATCAGGGAAAAGGAATCACGTGGGGAAAAAACCGCCTCAGGCAGTCAAACACTCCAGAAGCATTGGAGCGGTCCGTGAGACCTACCGCACTCACTTTGGGGCAGAACAAAAGGGCGATTACACGCTCAGAAAACTGATTGGTTTTGCTCACAGAGGGCAGAAGGAAAAGGTTAAAGAGGGCACAATCGGGTTTGAGATAAAGGATGGGGGATTGTACCGAACTTTCTCTCACTTGAGTTCGGGGAAGCAAAAAGACAGATCGTTGGCCTACGAAGCGCAGAAAGGGGTGTGTTTAGAAAAAACATGTGACGTCAGCCCCCGGGCCATCTCGGTAAGAAGCCTCACAAAAGGCAGTGAAAGCAAAAGTACTACTGGCCCGGTATCCTTGGGGATATCAGGGGTTTCCCGTGCACAATTTCACACATGCCGCGGGGTAGGCAAGTGTGTTTTACGAAAGGGGGATCAGACTGGTCTTACCAAAAAGTTGGCCAAAATTAAAATGGTCGGTTTGAGAAGTCAGGTATGGGGCGTGTGTCTTTTGCAGTGTCGTGTATGCGTGACGTGGGTGGTTGCGGCCACGTGTTGAAGAGAAGGGAGAGAATTTCCGTAGAAACTAAAGTTATTTTTAATGGCCACACACTTAAGCGGTGGGGATATCAATTTGTTGATAATTGTTGGATTGTGTGTAGTATTGATTTTGCTCTAATTTTTGTTGCAAGACACATCTTCGTGCGTTCTCTGGGGTAAGTAGGCTTATGAGAGGCCGATATTAGCACTGGGTTTTAAATGGGAAAATTTTTGAGAGTTTCATCTCCTTGAAAGTTAAGTTTTAGCCAATGCAGGGCATTGTCTTCGAGTGGGGGGAATTTGTCAAGGGGCGTGAAACCTCTCACAAAAGGTATTTGGGCGCTTGGAGGCAAAAGGGACGTTGTACGTAGTTTTCAATAGGTAATAAGCCAATTAACCCCGGGTCCTTACCCAACGCACACGGCCGAACGTGTGAAGGAGCCGAAATGGCCAGATGACAGATGACACCTAGGATAGAGTTCGGACCTGCCCGGTGGCGAAAGGGGGGGGGGATGTAAACCACTACGACCTCGGCGATCCAAGTGAGCGCTAAATGCTCAGTCAGCTGATGTTCTTGTGTAAACAGTCCAAGTGAAGAGCAGGGGTCTTGGATTCATTCGGATGGTATTGCCGTGGTCACTGTGTGGTTCTATTGTCAGGCTGGCTGAATGCGTGTGGAGGTTGTAGTAGCCCTCTTTAAGAAAAATTACTGTGTTAAGTAAACCACCGAAGTCGGCGGGAATTTCGATGTCCTTTGGTGCTAAATGTTTTTTGCTAAACAATTAGGTAGGGGTGTGTGTAATGCGATGTGTGGGAGAATGTAGCGAATGGAGAATTCAGGGTACTTTTGAACTAGGGGTTTGAGAAGCAGTGTGGACAAAGGCATGGCCCCCAAGGGGAATCCTTTGTTTCCATCCCTATAAAACTGAGGAAGAACAACGTGAGGGAGAACAAAACCCAGGAGAGAGAGAAGAAGGTAGGGGGAAGAGAGAGAGAGGAGAGGAGTGAGCAGGACCCGAGAAGGGTCGAGAGAAACGTGGTCTGGGAGATTAGAAGAGACAGCAAGGTCTTAGGTTAAAAACAAGCTGGAGAGAAGGAAAACTAAGTTTGAAGCCCGAGGTGGGTGAAAAACAGACAAATGAATTTGACCCAGAGGGGGTGAAGAAGACGAAGAAGAAGAGTTCGACGTCGAGATCCCAGAGACGACCACGAAGACCCAGTCCTGAAGCCTGGGCCAGTCAACCAAGGGCATCACATCAGCAGTGCTGAAGAGAGTGAAGAGACCTTTTTTTAAAGAACTGTGGTGTGGTGTGGAAAGCGTGGTTGTGTGTGGGGAAAACCTGCCAGTAAGAAGTCATTAAATTTTAACCGGGATTTGGAAGTATGATCTTTTATGTGTTGATTTTGCATCTGTGTAATTGGATATTTTTTTCTTTTTTGATTATAAGTAGCATAGAGATTGTATTTCTTGTGCTCAGTCGTGTTAGGAGAGAAACGAATGCGTGACATCCCATTCCCCAGAGAGAGTGATGTTTGGTGTGCGCATGAGTGTGCATAAGCGTGTATGAGTGCAAAGATAACCTTGGTGTGTTAAGCCTGACTTAAAATACAAACAACTTTGTGCACTTAAGCAAATACCATCACGATTTCCCCCGTCCTGGACACACACACACACACAATCACCTCAAATAGATGGCTGTCACCCACTTGGCGTCCGTGCCCTACGACGTTTGCTGGCAAACTGTTGGACAAACTCGACATGAAGACGAGTGAACAAGCAAAGGCCGATTTGCATACAAAGGGGGATTAGATGGCAACATTTTTGGTGAAGCGGGCAAATGATCTTTTTTTCTGCTCAGGACACACACCCACCAAACACACACCACACAACACCACACCACACACACACACACACACACACACCACACACCACACAACACACTCTGTCTCGCCCTCATTGTCTCTGTTCCTCTCCTC
>CM031624.1:30141346-30148846 GCA_018398815.1 Conus ventricosus | reverse complement strand
ACTTAGCAATTATTGTCGTCAGTAGGGGGCTTAGTAGGTGGTGTTAGATCAGAACAGGCGCCACTGAACACCACCGAAGTGACTCGACAGTGGTGCAGTGTCTCCTCCGGTGGGTTGCCTCTTGACGACGTAACGTTGACAGCTCCCTGTGGATTCTCGGCGCCGGGGCTATGGCAGGACGGGCTGGGCCGTGGACAGGCGGAGGGGGGTGGGGGTGGGGGGTCGGGGGTCGGAATATGGGTGATATGCCACTTAGCTGGCACAGAGGTCGGCGCAGAAAAAGTAAAGAAAAGAAAACAAACAACAAAAAACAGTAAACAAAGGTTTATACAAAGGGTGGTAGGAAGGGGGCAGCAGAGAAGAGGTTTCATTAGGAAAAATAGAAGAATGCTTCTAGACGATGTACGAAAGAAAATTTGATCCCAACGAAACTCTCAAGGAGACAGTACATGAGAAATGATTCCTCTCTCTCTCTCTCTCCTTCTCTCTCTCTCTCTCTCTCTCTCTCTTCTCTCTCTCTCTGTCTCTGTGTTGTGTGTTGTGTGTGTTGTGTGTGTGTGTGGTGTGTGTGTGTGTGTGTGCGCGTGCGAGCATGCGTGTGTGTGTGTGCGCGCGTGCACTTGCGCATGTGGTGTGTGCATGTGTGCGTGCGTGCGTGCGTGCGTGTGTGTGTGTGTGCGTGCATGCGTGCATGCGTGTGTGTGTGCGCGCGCGCGCGCGCGCGCGTGTGTGTGTTGTGTGTGTGTGTGTGTGTGTGTGTGTGTGTGTGTGGTGTGTGTGTGTCCGTGCATACGTGCGTGCGTGCGTGCGTGTGCGCGTTGTGCGTTTGCAATGTGTGTCTGTGTGCGTACGTGCGAGGGCATTCGTAGGGGTGTGTGTGTGTGTGTGTGTGTGTGTGTGTTAATGGCTATAAGATTTGTTGGTCTTATCAGTGAAAGGAATGTGGGGCACCTGAGATGCATAGAGGGGGCGGGAGCCATATTTAATCCGTTTAATCATCCTTTTATCCCCTCGTATGGGATTCGAACTTGACTCCTCTCTCTCTCTCTCTCTCTCTCTCTCTCTCATCTCCTCTCTCCTCTCTTCTCTCTCTCTCTCTCTCAACACCCACCCACACACACACACCTGATAGCACGATTTGAGAAATGGCTTACGAGAGACGCTTCAAACGCTTCAGATACGTTTTATTGACAATGGCCTACATAGCCTTTATGTCAAGGGGTGTACATCAATATTTGCAGCGCCGAAAAGCAAGTTTATAATGCAATGAAACATGAATTGTAACGGATTACTTAAATGATAGTGATGAGGCTGAAGCCATGTTGAAGAAAAAGGAAAATAATGACGTGCTTTTCGTCACTAAAAATGAATATGTAGGGTTTTTTTTTTCTAAGTAACAACAGACAATTAGACACAAGTGCCTCACCCAGGCACACATATTGACTGTTATAAAACTTTCCTGCACTGTCACATCTATCATCACCGTCCGCCTCATCATCACCGTCCTCCTCATCCAGTGAAGAAAACAAAACCATTTCTTACCAAGGTCATCAAACTTGCAGAATACATGAAAACAACTCAGCATTAGTTCTTACTGAATCATTTCTTTTCCTAACAGTTGGTGCTTCTGCCACATACTTAGCCAGTAGAGTTATCGTCCTATTATTGTCAGAGGTCAACAAACTATATAAGTTATGATTTTCTGTCGCAAAAATACTGAAGACCTGAGACTTCTGTCTTATATCGTTATAAGCTGCACAGGAGAATATAAATGATCTTCATTTTCTCTCATAACATCTGACACATTAACACAAATCGTTTACATACCTTGGGATTAAACCATCTTTTGTTTGCATTTAGTCCAAGTGTCCTACTTCTAAATCTAGCAAGCATATTCCTGTGCCATTTATTGGTAACTACAGTCGAAATTTTTCAGGTTGTAAGATACTTTTAAACGAATGAAACCAGGAATACTTCATATCATCTTCCATCTTAGAATGCCATTGTGTTTACAACATGCGATGAGATGGTCTTTAAATTCCAACATAAATGCTCTTTCATCGCCAACCCCCTGACTGAGCCATACCACACCAAATCCGTTGACTGTCAAAACCTGCTTTATGTAACAACCCAGTTCTGCTTTCCTAACTCAAACTGCCGTAGTAACATATCGTATGCTTGCCTACATAATCTACTTGAAGGTAGTTGGGTAAGTTTTAACCAATATTTAACGCATTTACCAACAGATCGAATGACAAGAGGATATCTTCCAGAATCACCATATGCCATTGTATTTGATGAATGCAATGGAATATTTAGAAACCGTTTAATCGCAAAAGTATGTACTTTTTCCATCTGCAGATTTCTTCAATGTCCCATATTTCTGCTGCATATGTTAACATTGGTTCTTTTGTGTATCAAATAACTTCCAAAAATAACGAGAGATCAATTGCATTTATTTTTTTCATTACTCTTAGAATTTTTATTACTCCTTTCTTCCCTTTCCTAAACGTTTCAGACCATCCGGAATGTAAACTTAACCTCGTTGTAAAGATTCATTCTGAGGTATTGTATGCATTGGTTACCTTTACCTCAGCATTAGAGTAATACCATTTTTTTCTCTCTCTGAGACAAGTAACCACCCATGCGAAAAATATTATGTTTGTCTTATCTAAATTAACAGTTAATTGTAATCTATCTGCCTCACATTTCAATACATCAAGCTGATTCTGTAAACAACAGCAGTGCTTGAAACTAAAATTACATCGTCAGCAAAAAACAACATAAATAGTTCAACAGTTCCAGGGATCATCTGTACACCATGTCTACCTTTACTGGACATTTCAAGGGCTAATTCATTTAAAAAAAAAAAACGCAAACAGCTGTGGACTCAAAAGGCAGCCTTGTTTTACGCCACGTGAACATGAAAATAAATCAGAATAAGCATTCTTTTCACGCACACAAGTAGTGACGATTCGTATATCCCACAAAGCGCCAGGTACAATTACCATTGACACCACTTTTTCTCAGGACATGCCATAACATATTTCTATTTATAGAGTCAATCGCCTTTTTAAGTCCACAAAAGCGACATATAGTTTAGTGTTCTTCATGAGAAACTTTTGTACTAATGCATACAAAGTGAAAATATGGTCAACAGTGCTGTATCTGCTCGAAAACCTGCCTGTTCTTCAACTATCTTCTCCTCTCTCTGTGCCCAATTTGTTAATCTTTTGTTCAAATATAAGTGTACACTTTACTAACTACACTTGTAAGAGCTACACCTCTGTAATATCTGGACCATTTGCATCTCCCTTTTCATAGATTGGTACAATAATTGATTTTGACCATCCCTTGGGAAATGTCCCATTGTCAAATAATGGTTGAGTAATGAAACCAAAACGTTTAGGACAGAATCATTTGCATGTGTTAACATCTCACTAATATTTTATCTGATTCAGCACTTTTCCCTCCATTTTTCATGATGCCTAATACTTGATTTCACTTCTTCTAATGTGATAGGATCATTAAATAAAGGTTCACCCAAACATTTCTTCGACCTCAACGTCTTCTGTATTTTTCATCGTGTTCATTCTCAAATGAGTTGAAGACACTAACAAAATGGTCGTGCCACTGTTGGGAAGTTATTTCATTATAGATAACAGCCTTTCTATTAATTGACCTGATTGTCGTCCAGAACAACCTTGGATCATTTATCGACTCTTTTAACTTTAGCATTTTTTTTCGTCAAATGCCTTTTTCTTTTCTTTCCTCAGTTCAATGTATTGTTTCCTCTCTTCAATATAAATGTTCTTCTTCTCAGTTTTTCCTTAGACTGTTCTAGCTCTCTGAAATTGTTGTAACAGTCTTTTGACAAATGTTTTCTTATTATCACATTCATCATCAAACCATTCGTTAGCTGCTCTTTTCTTCCTACTTATCACCCTAATCATACACGCAGCAGCTCCACATAATGCATTGGAAAAAAAGTTCAACACACTCATTCACATCATTAATAAAATGTCCGTGGCTGTAGTAATACTCTCTTTAAATTCGTCAGAATTTAACTCCTCTTTAAACGGAAATGAAATGAGGTAGTGGAAAAGTAAACGATAAACAGTAAACAAGTGGGTATGTTTTGCTCCCATAAGGAAACCTAACACAGAGTAACTTTTATTCAGACTGGCACAGCCTTTTAACTTGAATAAAGTCAGAAAATACATAGATGAACAATCTAATAGTGGGGAAAAAACAATCAAAAGGGATTGCGATGGTTCCCTTTTGCAGCTAGTGAAGGTTTCATATCTGTACATATATATATTTTTTTATTTCATGTTCCCAGTTTCTCCATCTTCAAACTCCCCTCTCCCCTCCCTCAAGTCCAAATCTTTGCCAGGTCATTACTATGAAGACAGTTCAGTTGTTGGCCTGCGCTTGTTTTTTCCCCCACTATTAGATTGTTCGTCTATGTATTTGTCTGACTTTATTCAAGTTTTAAAAGGCTGTGCCAGTCTTGAATAAAAGTTACTCTGTGTTAGGTTTCCTTAACATAACTTATAGCTATCTTATTTATGCATGTATTATCATTATTATTTTTATTTTATTTTTTATTTTATTTTATTATTTAATTTTTTTATTTATTGATTTTTATTTTTTATTTTTTATTTTATTTATTTTTTTTTTAATTTATTATTATTATTATTATTATTATTATTATTATTATTATTATTATTATTATTTTATATTTTTTAATGTTTCCTTTATTTATTTATTTGATTATTATAAAAAATGTATTTTCTAAATATGTTTCTGTGTCATGCTTTCGTTACCTTAACCTTCACTATCGTTGTTAGCAGTATCATTCAGTAATACTATTGCTTGTATTGATACTACCACTAGCACTGACACTCACAATCACCTTCGCCTGTGGGACTGTTGCACGGCAACCCTGCTCTGCTTAGAATCCTCTAACCCACTCTCCTTCTCCCATACCCATACTTATTGACACCAAGATTGATCCTGTCTTTTTTTTTCTTTTCTTTTTTCCCCAATATTTTGACCATTATTAGTATTCCTATCAGTAATATTATTATCATCATTACGACTTTGACTCACTCACTATTTCCTTTCCAACAGCCTCGTTCTCATTCAACGCCTTCTTCCTTGCGCTGAACCCTAAGCGATCTGAAGCGATCAAAGCTAAGTGAATTTTCGTTGTTTTATTCGTTTATATATCACCTGACGAAGACCTAAGAGGTCGAAACGCGTTGTGTTTTGTCTTGTGACTCGTTTGTCCACGTTCTCTGGGCGGTTCGCTAACATTTATTTAAGATTTGTTTAGATTTCCGCCTGCAGTCGTCTCGCTTTGCAACTAGATCTTTGTTAACACCAAAGATGCATTTATTTAACCGGACAACAACCACATTCTCACAGCTAAATTCAATTTCTTCCACAAAGTCAGCAAACTGTTTTCTGGTAAGTAATAAAACACCTCCAGAATTTCTACCGTGGGATGACAATTTTTTTGGCTGGGGAGCTAAATTTTATATACTCATTAAAGACGCTACTAAAGTCAAAAGGGGCATCAATGAAAGTTTCTGTTAAATATATAATGTCGAAATCTGAAACAAAATTTACAAAAGAAATGTCAGCAAGTTTTTTATACAGATTTTCAGCATTATAATTCAGAAATTTGAGTTCAGACGCTTGATGACCTGGCCTGTCCTATCTACATGTGTTTGTGCTGGAGCGCAAGGCGCGACCACACGTTGTTGGGGTAGGGGATATATTCAAACAACTAGGCCGCCCGTTGAGGTAAGTATGCATCCCCTCTTGTTGTTTCTCTCTACTTGCCGACTTTGCACGGCCGTTTGCACGTGGCCCCAACGCTTGTCATCCGCCACGCACATTTCTCTCAAGTTGGGGTGCAGCTGTACTGGCACTCACTCCATCACGCTGGCGTGTTGCACGGGCTCTAAAACTGGAGTTCTCATCACGGGTCTAGGTAGCGGTCATTACCTGTGGGCTGGTCACATGGCGGGGAAACCCCCTAGTGACGTGACCACTGGCAATGGGTGGGAATTCCTGGGTGGGGAAGGGGGAGGGGTGTCTGTGATCTGAGTCCCGGTGGGTGGGGGAGGGATTATTCTTCCTGGTGCTGTCACCTGTTCCTGCAGTCACCTCCGCATAACTTTTGTCCGCATTCCTATGAGGCCCAACTGTCAGTTTCCCCTTTACAAAAAAGCTGCTTTGCCTTCTCTCTTTGCTGTGGCCATTATGTTCATTTGTCTGTGGGTCAGATCATTTGCTATCCTTATCCCCTTCCTCTCTAACTTTCCCCTCAACTCTCTGTCTCTGATCAACATCATTTTATCATGCGTGCATGCGTGTGTGTGTGCGTACGCATGTGTGTGTGTGTGTGTGTGTGTGTGTGTGTGTGTGTGTGTGTGTTTTGTGTCCGTGCATACGTGCGTGCGTGCGTGCGTGTGCGCGTGTGCGCTTGCACATGTGTGTCTGTGTGCGTACGTGCAAGGGCATTCGCAGGTGTGTGTGTGTGTGTGTGTGTGTGTGTGTGTGAAGGCTTTAAGATTTGTTGGTCTCATCAGTGAAAGGAAATGTGGGGCACCTGAGAATGCAGAGAGGGGGCGGGAGCCATATTTAATCCGTTTAATCACCCTTTTTATCCCCTCCTATGGGATTCGAACTTGACTCTCTCTCTTCTCTCTCTCTCTCTCTCTCTCTCTCTCTTCTCTCTCTCTCTCTCTCTCTTCTCTCTCTCTCTCTCAACACCCACCACACACACACCTGCTCGCACGATTGAGAAAAGTGACTTACGAGAGAGAGAGAGAGAGAGAGAGAGAGAGAGAGGGAAGAGACAGCGGGAAAATGTTACAATGGGGTTAATCATTTTGCAGGTTCAGCATATGTTGGCCATCTTATCCACGCGTATGCCAAACCTGATTATGTCTCTCCTTGTCGTTTTATTCAGTCTTTTTTTTTCTAATTTACCAATCCAATCTCTTTAGTTTGCCTTCTTTGATTGATCAAAATCGTTCTGAAGTTCCTGTGTGAGTAGCCTGGTACAGACGCTGACATAAAGGTTGGTGTATACTTGTTAAGAAAACTGTTCCTTTGTAAAGTTGTGGAGTCATTTATCTAAAAAAACAACAACAACAACAACAAACAAACAAAATAACGAATCAAGTAAGTAGGCAGTGGGTTTGTACATACTGGTGGTGATAATATTAGTTGTAAATCGATAGTCAGCTATCAAGGAGTCAAACTTGACCAGACACTTTCAGTGTAGGTTCAGATCAGTTGTGTGTGTCTGTGGGGGGGGGGGGGGGGGGGGGGGGGGGGGGGGGGGGCTGTTGCCTCCATTCTCAACAATCTTTTAGCTGAGGCAGCAGCAAGTCTTGTCAATTCACTCTTTACCAGCTTGATGATTGTCATCCTGTACCCTATGGCTTGCCAGCAGAACGAGACTTGTCAGTTCACTCT
>CM031624.1:30091346-30133846 GCA_018398815.1 Conus ventricosus | reverse complement strand
GTTGCATTCTAAGACAATGTTTAGCGATAATAAACGTACTGATGCATAACTTTCTACTTAGCATGTTTTTAAGCTTCAGTTTCTTCTTAAATAAATTCATGGTTGTCTTTTTAACGAATATTTGATGTGCTTATGCCTCCCTAGCTAAGCTGGTATATAGATATGTCCATTGCAAAAAAAAGAAAAAAAAATACTGGCGTTCCTGTTGCATTCGAAGACAATGATTAGCGATAATAAACGTACTGATGCGGGTGAGCACTGTTAACCGTCCGGGGCAGACGTCTTTTTGAAAGCGGCGTATGTAATTAACTGTTTTAGTTAATTATCGCGAGACCAGCTGACCAAAATGCAGCAGAATTAACAGTGCGACTGCTGCCTACCTCCACACCCAAGTTTGGAATGCTTGCTTTCGCCGATGATGAGAAACCAGAGTGAGAATGAATGGCGGAAATGGAACTGAAAATGGTCGGCCACAAGCGGTATCGAAAACGAAAACAGCGTGAACGAGGGGGTGAAGAGACAGGATCCAGCTCAGCGAGGTGTAGAGACAGGATCCAGCTCAGCGACCAACTCTAGTGTGCAAAGTGGTGATGGTGAACAATCCAACTTTACGCCCAAGAAACCAAAGGCTATGAACACTCCATTAGCTACTGAAGAGATTCTGTCCAAGTTTGTTTACAAACCACAGGAGGAGAACATGGACGACAGTGTGTCCAAGGGAAACGACTTGCCCCTGTTGACATCTGAGGCTCCCGATGCAGTTTTCTCCCCTGTGCACGAGGTTGCGCGACAGCAAGAAATTTCAAACGCGGATCTTATGCAGAAACTATGTGCCAACGGGGCGGACATTGCGAAGCTGACACAGACTGTGGAGGACTTGAGAGCTGCACTTTTCTCGGTCCAGGTGGAGAACGATCGACTGAGAAAGGAGATCGAGGACGGCAAGAAGAGGGAACAGCAGATGTCCACCCAGCTGGCGGAAGTGCGGCATCTTGCCGAACTTGCAGACCGCCGTGCAGAGGATCTGTCTGCTTATTCCCGCAGGAACAATCTCCGCGTCTTTGGGGTTCAGGAAGACGAGAACGGGGCTGAGGAAACGGGCCTGCAGTGCGAGGAGAAGGTTCTCTCTCTCATCTGTGAAAAACTCAAAATCAAGGTAAGGAGAGAGGACATAGAAGCAGTGCATCGGGTGGGCCCGAAACAGGAAAGGCTTAAAGCCGGGAAAAAAACAGTGTTCCCAAAGCCTCGGGTCGCGGAATTATTGTCAGGTTTGTTTCGCGTCGTGTTCGAGACTCTGTGCTATACGCTCGTAAGAACTTGAAAGGCACAAAGATGACTATAG
Source organism: Conus ventricosus (assembly GCA_018398815.1). Classification (NCBI taxonomy): domain Eukaryota; kingdom Metazoa; phylum Mollusca; class Gastropoda; order Neogastropoda; family Conidae; genus Conus; species Conus ventricosus. The sequence goes on along the minus strand of CM031624.1, from coordinate 30,132,504 downwards.
TGGAGGATCTGACTCCCCGAGCTTATCAGCTGCTTTGTGCTGTCAAAAATGAGACGTCAGACTTGCTGTTGCATCAGCCGACAGATTGTTGAGAATGGAGGCAACAGGGCGTCACACACACTGTTGATCTGATCGTACAGTGAAAGTGTTAGGTCAGGTTTGACTCCTTGATAGCTGACTGGGGATTTACAAATAACATTATCACAACCTGTGTGCACGAAGCAACTGCTTGCATGCTTCACTCGGTGTTTGAAATGAATGACTCCTCAGCTGTACAAAGGAAACGTTTTCTTAACAACTATTCACCAACTTTTACGTCAGCATCTGTATCAAGCTGTTCACATGGAAACTTCAGATTGGTTTTGATCGATTAAAGACAAGCTAAAGAAATGGCACTGGTCAAAAAAAAAAAAAAAAAAAAAAAAAAAGACTGAGTGAGCCAACAAATATACGCAGCTTCGGCTGACGAGTAAATATTTTTCAACATGTTCTGGATGATTGAGAAAAAAAATAAATAAATCGAGAAAATGAAAATCGATTAACAAAATGGAATAAGTTAAATACATGCGAAGTGTCATCAAGCACATTCTATAACCGAACATAAAAGCAAAGAATGTGAATTTTAAAAAAAGCACATCTTTGTTGTATCGTTCACTCTTAAACCACGTTTGCCTTGTACTCTATGTCCCATATTGATTTTAGAACAATTCATGATTTCACAATCTCTTTTATTGTTCTTGAGCTACTTTCCCAATTGTATAACTTAGGTTTTTTTTTTTGGTCTCATTACACACACACACACACACACACACACACACACCACACAACACAACACAACACAACACAACACAACACAACACACACACACACACACACACACACACACACACACACACACACACACACAATCTACCTGAAAGAAGACGGCTGATAACCACAACGCTTGTTGTCGACAAGGCTTGTTGTTCCACGTCCGTCCGCTACGTCGTTTGCCGGCCAACTGGTAGACAAACTGCACAGGAGGGCGAGATATAAAGCGAACGACAATTTGCATACAAGGGGATTAGATGGGTAACATATGGTAAAGCTGAGAAATGATCAGCCACGGTTCTTCTCTCTCTCTCTCTCTCTCTCTCTCTCTCTCTCTCTCTCTCTCTCTCTCTCTCTCTCTCTCTCTCTCTCTCTCTCTTCTCTCTCCACACACACACGACAATTTGCATACAAGGGGATTAGGTGGGTAACACATGGTGAAGCTGAGAAATGATCAGCCACGTTCTCTCTCTCTCTCTCTCTCTCTCTCTCTCTTCTCTCTCTCTCTCTCTCTCTCTCTCTCTCCTCTCTCTCTCTCTCTCTCTCTCTCTCTCTCTCTCTCTCATCTGCACACACACACACACACACACACACACACACACACACACACAAGTGCACACACACACACACCACACACACACACACACACACACACACACACACACACACACACACACACACACACACACACACACACCATGTCCATATACCGGAAACTCCTACTCGGTTTCTTTAAGCCTGCCTTTTTTTTTAAAAATCCTTCATTACAATGAAACTACTGAATAATTTCCGTCAGCTGTTGGGACTGTTCTTTCCCTTCTTCAAAGTATTTTTCTTCTGGTAATTGAAGAAATGATAAACAAAAAAACAAACAAAAACAAACAAAACATCTTTTTTCCCTTCTACTCACGCCTCACTTCTTTTGGCGCAATTTTTTTTTTTACTTTTTGTTTTTTGTAATCTGTGCCGTTTTTTTTTTTAATTTACTTTTCACAATATGTTTTTCAAGTTTTAGTTTGAGTTTCATCAAGAAGGCGTCACTGGGTGAGGACTAGTCCATGTACGGTACGTCATATCAGCTAAGTTTTGAGACCTCACTGCACATGATACTAAAGCTGATGGATAACTCAATAAATACCTAAGATGAGGGAATTGAGAAAAGAGTCTCGTCGCCACGACTTAGCAGATGTCTGACCTACCCATTTGCCCAATGCGTTGGTCAGACCTTGAGTGTCTACCCCCCCCCCCCCCCCCACCGCTTTTTAAAAAAATCATTGTCTGTGTGTGTAGTGAATGTACACATGCGAGTGTATGGATGTGTGGAAAGGGGCCCATGTGTGTGTACAAGAACATGTGCGCGTATGCATGGTGTCTGTGTGTGAGTGAGTGAGTGAGTGAGTGAGTGAATGAGTTAGTGTGTGTGTGTGTGTGTGTGTGTGTGTGTGTGTGTGTGTGTGTGTGTGTGTGTGTGTGTGTGTGTGTGTGTGTGTGTGGGGGGGGGGGGGGGTTTGCATAGTATTAACCATTTTTCAGTTAAACAACATTGTATACCAGGCTACTGTGACATCAGAAAATGAAAAAGAAACATACATAGGGATCACTGAAAACCACTTCAAAACCAGATATGCAAACCACAAACAGTCATTTAATAAAGAAAAATATAAAAACCAAACAGAACTGAGCAAATATATCTGGAAACTTAAAGACGCAAAAACAAGCTACAATATATCCTGGAAAATCATAAAAAGAGCATCACCATACAGCAATGTTTCAAAAAGCTGCAACCTATGTTTAACTGAAAAATGGTTAATACTATGCAAACCACACTTAGCAACTTTAAACACCAAAACAGAAATAGTAAACAACTGCAGGCATAAATGGAAATAGTTGTTAGTGAATACACCCAAAACAAAAACCTGAAAGCCCCCAAAAACACGTGCAGCCAACCCGCACGTGCAAACAACCGCAAACGGGAGCCCACACGCTATATAACATCGGCGGTGGGCAAACCAAAAACCATCCTGATGACAGCGCAACGCGCTCGAAACAAATTTGTAGATAGTTTTAAGATTCATGTTTTTACTTGTTTTAACTAATGTTGCTCCCCAAGGGGTTGAGCACTTAAAAAATGTTTTAGGCACTTTAAATACACTGATCTTAATCGCTCCTCACGTTGAGCACTGTGGCCTGAAGGATTTTAAAATGGAGGAAACCAATTTTAGGCAGTCAACAAAAAATATACCGTTTTCTAATCCGCAATCATATATAAAAAAATTAATAGAACAAACAGAAAAGTTTGTACATAATATGAGATGGAAAGCATTCTTTTTTCTGAACCCAAATGCAAAAAAAGAGGACAAAAACACCTACGATTTCAAATCATGGCGATCACCACCAGCCATAGACGAAATGAAACCCTTTGAAGATCAAATGAAAAGAATGATAACCAATATTGAATTCAAGAAATCTAACAACGGTTTCCAAACAACACTAAAAAAACAAATAAAACAAGTACAAAATGACAAAAAAATATTTGTGAAGGCTGATAAAACTAGCAATTACCACAAAATGGAACCAAAAGAATACTCTCAACTCCTTGACAAAAACATCCAGAAAAACTACAAAAAAGCCGACATAAATATACAAGACAGTATCTGCACTAAAGAAAAAGAACTTGCAGAGCGCATAGACCTAAGTGACAGGATAGAAGCGACAGCAACAACAGAAGCTTTCATAACACTCAAAGACCACAAGCCCAATTTTCATAACAATCCAACATGTAGACTAATAAACCCATCCAAATCTGAATTAGGCAAAATAAGCAAGAAAATTCTGGAAAAAATAATAAAGAACGTAAAACCAAACTCTGAATACAACCTCTGGAAGAACACATGCGAAGTTATCCAATGGTTCAAAAAACTCAATAAACAAAGTAATACAGTATTCATCACATTTGACATAGTAGACTTTTACCCATCTATAGATGAGGAACTACTCACCAAAGCCCTGAAGTTTGCCAGTAACCACACAGACATAACAGGGAGAGAACAGCATTTTACCAATCCTAACTCACATCCGCCCTCAACTAGTTTCGGGCGGATGCGCCCTAGGATTGGTAAAATGCTGTTCTCTGACAAGTAAGACTTTAATAACGACCCTACAATACTAATTTACTAAACTTTTTAGAGAGTAACGTAGGGGGAAAGCAGCAGTGGCTGAACATACCCCATAGTGTAACGTAGGGGAAAAGCAGCAGCTGCTGAACGCACCCCATACACAAACGGTGCAGGTAAGCCTTTAATTGCTAATTGTCGACCTGCCTAAGGACTCCGCACTATCAGAATACTGCAGAGACCTGCCATTAAGCCGACACGTGATTACTTAATTTGTGGTGTCGGGTCGGCAAGGTGCATACCATGTGACCGGACATGACGTAGAACCAGCGCCCCCAACCAACGCCTCTTAGTTCAGCCATAGATTCCAAAGCAGACGGTCGTGTTTGTTCACAGAGGAACAGATTTTTGCTATAGGTGATTGTGTTTTATTACAACTGTATGGCGGAGTATTTAAACAAAAGAAAATCAGGCGGACTCATTGCTTTAACTCCTAAGCTAAAGAGAAGTATTGCTTTTTTGGAAGGTGAGGAGAAAGAAAAACGAGAACCTACTACTGATGAACTACACAAGCACCTTGAAAGCTTGTTAATTCAAGACAGAGATTTAGCCGATATATTTGAAAGAGATGTTGTTAACTTTGAAAAGCTTTTAACTTTTGAAGAAATGATTCTATTCAAAAAGCTCTAAATGTTCAGTGACAGGTGTACTACCTAGTAGTTCAGAAAACTTCTCCACCTTGTGGTGTTTGTGACACAACGGCAAAGCAGACGACGCGGAACACGACTCAGGCTGGGCCCAGGCAGGGCCGGTGTTGTTACTGGCTAATTATAGTGGGTGTAGCACTGTTCGCTAACTGCCCTCTGACAACTGCTCTGCAAGGCTCTCAGTGAAGGCTGAAGTAGGTCGCGCAACTGCCTGTAGCGCTCATATAGGTCAACCTGTATTGGAACACTGCTGATTCACTGGCATTCTTGTTGCTGCCCCATGACTTTGTATATAGTGAAATGACATTTTGCTGTTGTGTTTGCCTGTTTAGACGTGCTGTGCTTCAACGTCCTGCTTCAACTTTTTTAAGCGGCCACAGAGTGTATGTACTTTATTCAACTGTCTTGTTTATTAAATCAAGCTTTTGATAAATGCACTTGGTGGCTGCTTTGAATAATCTTCAGTTGACAGAGAGACCGACAGCCGTTTTGAATTTACGGCGCTTAAGCGCCAACCATAAAACCCTTTCCCATTCTCCACGCAAGCACCTCCCTATCTTGTGTGTGTGTGCGTGCGATTGTGCTTGTATTTATGCTGTTATTGTTGTTGTTGTCGCTGCTGCCATTGATGTTGTTTTACTGATAATAACTATATCATATTCTAGACATTTGTTTCTTATAAATAATCAAAGGTGCGCGCCCACTCCCACCCTACCCTGCTTGCCCCCCACCCCACGCATGCACACACTTAAGTCACTTCTAAGTTCTTAACTGAAGTTACCCCAAGTCACTTCTAAGTCATCCTCAAGTTCTTACTCAAGTCGTCCTCAAGTTATCCTCAAGTCACTTTTAAGTTCTTAACTGAAGTCGGCCTCAAGTCACTTCTAAGTTCTTAACTGAAGTCGTCCTCAAGTCATCCTCAAGTTCTTACTCAAGTCAACCTAAGATCATAACTAAGTCATCCTCTAAGTACAACCAAGTTCTTATTCAAGTTATCTTATAATTATCAAAAAAAAATACAATCTATGTTTTTATCTTAAATAGTAGATGCCTAATATAGTACACACACGCCTCAAAAAACGCGTCATCGCTGAGGATGTCTTGCTTAGCGTTCTCTGCGCAAGATCGGTCAGCATAAATCTTAATGAAGTTCTTACATCCTAAGCAACCGCATTGATTACAATTCTGGTCTATGGAAATGTCTTTTATAGACTCCATGTCTTTATTTATTGACTCCATCATTTTATAATACGCCATGATCTATTTTTATCAAAAAAAAAAAAATTAAGTTCTTAAAATATTAATGCATGGATTGTTGGTGGGTTTGGCAAGCTTTTGTCTTCTGTATTTAGTGGTTCAGATTCTTTTGACTGCTTTGGTTCTTGTTGCCATTGTTTATATATTTTATAACAGTAATAACCACCCCCAGCAGCAGCAAGGGCGCCAAAAATGACAAACACACACGCCTCAAAAAACGCGTCATCGCTGAGGATGTTTTGCTCAGCGTCCTTAGCGCGAGATTGGGCAGCATAGATCTTAATGAAGTTCTTACATCCTAAGCAACTGCATTGATTACAATTCTGGTCTATGGAAATGTCTTTTAGAGACTCCATGTCTTTATTTATTGACTCCATCATTTTATAATACGCCATGATCTATTTTTATCAAAAAAAACAAAAAATTAAGTTCTTAAAATATTATTACATTTCAAATGGATCAAAATGATCTTTTGTTGTTGGTGGTTCTGGCCTACTTTTATGTTCAACTTCTGTATTTAGTGGTGGAGATTGCTCAGACTGCTTTGGTTCTTGTTGCCATTGGTTATATATTTTATAACAGTAATAACCGCCCCCAACAGCAGCAAGGGCGCCAAAAATAGCAACAGTTTTAAGTTCAATATTCCATGAAGACTTTGGTGCTGTAGGTCTTGAATCACATGGAGTTTTTATAGCTGGCATTGAATCAACTTGTTCTGGCGTTGGTGGTGTTATGTTTTTATTATGAGTTATATTTTGTAACATTAATTTTTTTTTGTCTGTTCCACTCTGCTAATTTTTTTCCTGCTTTAACACGCCCAGGATGAGGATGCTTTTCACTGGTCTCCGCCTGATTCAGTGTTTTCTGATTCTGCTGATTTTCTGGCTTGGTTACTTTCTCCACTGATTCAATGTTTCCTGATTTTCTGGCTCGGTCATTTTGAAGGGAAATAAAATCTATATGATTAAAAGTAATTAATCCCATGATTAGTGGCGATAATAATGTTCCAAATCTGTAATATAGATCACAGCTTAGAGACTCTAATGACTTTGTTAAAACTGGATCCTGCGTTAAATCATACATAAAGTCTTGTTCAGAATCAATGGGAGCAAATTTACTGACTAGTTTAGTGTACAAACTAAGAACCGTTTGACCGACGCTTTTCACCATTCTCGACCCCAGCTGCGCTTCATACTGTTGTGGTCATTCATAAGTCCAAGACAGTTTAGTCCGCTCTGTAGCTCTAGCAGATCATCGCTGTTCATGTTTTTTATTAATTATAATTATTTTATTTTTTAAAATGAGCACCGAAAAAACTATCGCCAACCTTGTATACCATTCTGCTGTTATTGGAGGGCTAAGTGTAGGATACACGATGCTTGGTAAAAGCCTGTTAAAAATTAAGCCGGCAGATCTTGGCAAACTAGACTTTGAAGACTCAGCAAAGCTAATCGCTATTATTACAGCTTCATTCGCTACGAAAGATTTTCTAGTTAAGCAAGATATAATTCCAGAGAATATAAATATGTAAAAAAAATACATTTATAAAAAATGGCTTCACTCGTAATGATGATAGGCGGCGCTGTGGTGAATGCGCTTGCTTTTAGCGGAAGTAATTACGCATTTAGTAAACTGCGGGATGACGGCAAGAGAAAAAGACATAATAAAGCTGTGGAGCAACTAGCCGCAGCACAAGATCGCTATGAAAAGCAGAGAGAATTGAGCAGTTAGATTTTATTAATAACACACTGAAAAAACAGGGACATGCAGCTTACACATTTAAAGATGTTGATCAAGCAATAAAAGAGTATTATCTAGTAACAGGCAAACCAATCGAGACATTGCCCCCACCAAAATTCAGTGACTTTTATCATCCATCAGAAAAACAAAAGATGCAAGAAATCGCGTTTATTGTCTTTGGCATGACCGTTGTGTATTTTGTTGCGCATAATATTGGCTGAATAAAAAATGAACAAAATCTATTATTCACCAAAAGGATATTGGAAGGGAATAACAGCAATTAAAAAGCTAAGCCAAGCAGCTGGAGTCAGTGAACAAACAGGGAAGGAATGGTTATCTAAACAAGCGATTTGGCAAATTTATTTACCTGCACCTAGACGAATACAGAGACCACACTTTGTGAATACAATACCGAACGACACCATCAAATGGATCTTCTATATTTACCCATGATACGATTAGACGAAAAAGATTTAAGTACGCACTCACAGTCATTGACATAGCTTCAAGATACAAAGATGCAGAACCATTAACACAAAAGAGTGCTTCTGCTGTTGCTGTTGCCATACAACTGATATACCAACGAGGCCCGCTAACTTATCCTCGCATGATTCAAGTCGATGATGGAAAAGAATTTAAAGGTCGAGTGAATCAATTATTGTTAAAACATAGAGTTACCATTAAAAGAGGCATTCCGGGAGTTCACAGATCACAGGCTTTAGTTGAAAACTTTAACAAACAGTTAGCTGAAAGACTTTTTTCTTACCAGTATCACAGAGAGCTGATTGACAATTCTCGCAACACAGAATGGGTTAGAAGACTGCCCTCAGTTTTGCGCGCAATGAATAATGAAGAATTTAAAGGGCTAAAACCAGTACAAGCAATCAAAAAACAAACAATAAATGTTGTTGAAGGAGAGTCTTCATCCGGCAAACTATTACCGTTTGGTTTGAAAGTAAGGTACCTTTATTTACCGGGGGAAGCAGAAGGGGACACTCGCATCAGGGCAACAGATCCAGTTTGGAGTGTTGACCCGTATGAAATAAAAAGAATTGTAAAAATGAATCCGCCCGTGTATTATTTACGAGAAACTGACACAACAAAACAACCAGCTCCTCAAAGATCTTTTGTGAAAGAAGAACTGCAGATAATCCCACCAGACACAGTTCCAGTTGCTTAGTTAATTTACGGTTCTACAATGTCCATATGCATATGAAAACTCTGGATTAACAAACACACGTTTTGTGTTTGTTCTATCTAATGACTTCTTTGTTACAACCGTTGTGTTGATCTCATGTAGATTAGATCGCAGTTTTACGTTGTCATGATGAAAAGTCTTATTGTCAAACAATGCTTCTTTATAGTTGCCATGCGATATGTTTGACTGCACAACACTGCGAGATATTCCTTTTGCTTTTTTGATGGTTTTCTCCTGGCTAGAAATACTGTACATTTTCGACCTTAACCCAACATACTCCTTGATCACCTTTCCAGATAATTCATCCTTCATCTTTCCTAAAACCTTCTTGTTAGTAATTGAATGCAAAGGCAAATCTTTAGGGTAATCAGATGTGTCATACCATCCCGCATGCCCTTTAGCTACTTCTATTTCCATGTCTTTATAGATGTCTTCAGTAGGGATATCTATAACAAAACTATCTGTATCTGTGTAAAGCACTCTGGACTCAGGATATAGGGGCTTAAAGTAGTCATAAAGAAATTCTAGCATCAAAAGCTTTGATAATTCTAAAACGGTAAACCCAATAAATACAGGTTTGTCTAATTTGACTTTCTTTTTTTTCATCATTATACCAAAAAGCTGATCATGAAATCTTCTGAAGTCCTGATAATTGGGTTTAGAAGTCAGCTTAATTGCTTCGTTCTCTTTGGTGACCAATCTGACATCTTTACGCTTGTGCGGATTCTCCATAGTCTTTCCAAAACAGCTGTTGTTCATCAGCTTGAAAAAGTCTTTTTCTGAAGCATCTGTGGATTTAGTTCTGAGACCAGTGTTCTTCATGATGTATGGTTTCATGAACTGTTCTTGATCAAAAGCAATTATACGATGAACTGCTTTCAACTTCAAACCATGTCTTAAATAAAATTGCAGAAGTCTGTAATGACAGACATAATTTTTTTGCCCCGAAGATTAGGCACAAGTTTAGGCGGTTCTGTTTTTGCCATCTTCAGACTTTCTGCCGCTAACGGATAGTCATTATGCAAGTCATGGAGTTCATGAGGATATTCTAAGTCAACTTCTAGAATGTATCCACGCTGTTGACCCGGCGTCAAACTGCCCAACCACTTTAATGCCTTTTGAATGTTTTTCGGATTGTCTTCTGTGTACATTTTAAGTTGCGTAACGGAAGTGATTGCGCCATTGCCCATCCATACAGATTGTTTGCGTCTAAATACATGAGATAGTTAGACCTTTTACTCGGATCATAATCATCTAGGTATTTGTTGTTTGCTTTACAGTAATGATGCGACACCATACTAATCCCTCCACGCAATCCGTTTTCAATCATCTGAATCATTGGTAAATCTGACAATAAATCAATCTGTACTCCAGTAAACTTTAAGAAAGCGTCCCAGCTCATCCCGGGCGCAGAAATGTAATGCGCGGGATCCAGGCTATAATGTTTCAGGCAGGTCTTTCTATAATTTTCAAAGACGTCCGCCAACAAACATGTATCGGCCATCAAGTAGGAGTCATGTTAGTCTCCCATCGTTTTACACTCTAACTTCTGCCATGCTTCTTGAGCATGCTGGTAATCAGAATCACTGATGTCCTTTCCTCTAAGACTAGAAAAGAACGCGCCTTTAGGCGGAAGTGTATCTTCGTCAAACCTTTCCCAACTGTTCATGTACTCATAAGGGTAAACGCCCTTTCTAACGGGAGTTGGGTCAAAATATTCTTCCGTTATTGGGCAAGACTTTAAGGACATAGCCAGCGACTCTAATGAACCCCCTTTTTGGCTGCATAAGTAAAAAAAGACATTTTATTTAAAGTAAACACATGTACTTTTCTATGACTGTGCATTGCATGCTCCCCTGAAGGCGTCATTACTCTTCATTTAAGAGGGAAGTCGTAACCCCGCTTTATAAAAGAAAACGGGCAGCTTCCTGCTTGGGCAAACTTTAGTTAAATTGCATTTCTGTGGCGCTCCTCGAACTTTCCGCTAATGTATCTGGTCCTTACCTTGGTTTCGCTGCGCCGTGAGAGGCCTAAACCACAAATCCAACAAGTGGGGCTGAGTCATACTGTTTTTGGTCTCGGCGCATCATGATTTCAATAATTCGATTTTTAGAAAGTCATTACGCCTTGCTGCTGAGTGAAAAAATTTCTAGCCCATTGGTCCTCTGTATAATTCGGGCATTAAATACGCCACCCACCTGACAATAATGAAGGCAAATGAACAAATCGATGTTACTATTAAACTTTTTTTTTCGAAGTTTTTTGGCGCGGGCCCCTTCAAAAGGAACAATAACGAAAAAAAGTCTGCGAAAAACTACGTATGGAGAATTTTGCAGCCTTTTTCCAGTTTTTAAAAAATAACTTTAGTCCGGGTGGGGGGCGTAATTAATTCGTTTACGTAAACGGGGCCCGATACAATGTTTCTTTGTTCAAGCGCAGCTTTTCGGAGGGAAATTTCTTGTTAAATTTTTTTCTGCAGATTCTTTTTTTGTGCCTCTTTTGAAGAGCGCAAGTTTACTCTGTTCGTATCATGTGAATGTGGCAGCCCCGCGGGTGAAAACATCGTAGTAAGTCAACATGATTTTGTCTGGTCCCTATTTTTGGGCTGTTCTTGGACCTTTAAGGGGTATAATTTGTTTCCCCTCATCCCATGTGTGATTTGACAGTTTTTTGGTTGTTTTGTTCTTAAAACTGATAAATGGAATCCACGCAAGGGGAAAGGGATATCCACTAAAGTTAAGATCTTAGTGTAAGGACAATATTAGCACTCTCTCTGCGTTTTTGCGGACGAAATGCACCCTTGCAAAAACACACCACAAAAAAACTTTTGTTTGTATTCTTTATTTTTAAAAACTCTCTTTTTGCAACTAATGCTGGGGTTGGAATGTAAGCCTTGCCTAAAATTGGTGCATATTTAGCCTTTTTTAATCTGATCTCAAAATTTCGCCCTCGACCACCGAGCCTCTCTTTTGGCTTCTTCGGGGGGCCAACAAACTGTGTAAGCAGTTCGTCTGCCAACCGGGGGCAAAGTCTTTATGAAAAAGAAAGTCTGTTGTTTAGTTGGCCCCAGACTTCTAAATTTTCTTATTTATTGTTACATAGTCGATTAAAACAGCTAACTTATTTTAACTGGGGGGTCTATTTTGTTTCCCCGAACTTGAGAAATAGCATGGCAACGCTTGCCTGCACTTTGCTGGACAATAAAAACTAGACTTTTTCATTTAGAGTTTTGAAAACGCTTTTCCCTTTAAGCATTCTTAAACAATTCGTCCGTCCTTCATATTCTTACCCTGCGGTTTTCTTTTCTAATCAAAATATTTTTTTAAAATCAAAAAAAAAAATTAAATAAATATCAAGGTCTTTTTGTGCTTGGACTCATAAACTATATATAACACCCTTTTAAACGTTGTTAATGTGGCTGTTTAAGCAAGTTTAATTTTTCTTTTTACTTTTTTTAAACTTTCCTTTTTATCTGTTCGGTGTCTGGTTTGAAAAAACTTGCCTTCTTTCTTAGAAATAAATTTTTGTCTTTTGAGTCATTAAAATCGCCTGTAAACGACAAAATTTCTTCCCGTGATTTTTGGTCAGCTAGTGCTTTTTTATTATCAGTTTTAAAGGGAGCAAATTTTTGCTGTTATTAGTTAACCGGGCTGTGTGCTTTTGGAGTTTGTTTTTATTTTTTGTACACACCACACTAATGAACACGGGGCCAAGATAAAGAAAACCCCTAGGGGTAAAGCTGGGGTACGCCTATCCCGTTGCTAAAAACCCCAACACTCGTTTCCTGTGATGCGGCGCTTATAGTCGATCCCCCCAGTTTTAACATAAGAAACAGCATTAAAGACAGCAGAATCCCTTTTTTTGGTTTGCTGTATTTTAAAAAGGTCTTGCTCTAGGGGGTTGATTTGGAAAGTTTGTTAACTAAAGGTTTTTACTTCAGCAGAGCAAGACACCCGGGGGTCAATTTTCCCGTTCTTTTTTTAGGACTTTTGATAATTTAAAACAGACAGTTTTTTTTAAAAATGAAAAAAATAATTTAGTATTTTATTTTTTTTAATCTTTTCTTCAATTTCACTGCGATCATAAAATAAAAACAAAAAAACCCGTTAAGGGGTTTGTGGGGCCCTTTTCTTTATAAATTTTGAATGTTTTTTTAGTTTTTAATCTCTCCCCCCCCTTCCATACAACTCTTATCCCGTCGACCTTAGGTCAATCCTTAAGCCGTATTTTGTTGTTAAAAAAATTAACAAGTCTAACGCTTTTAAAAATTTAGATCTTTGCCAAGGTCAACTTTTGGTTTTTAAATTTCCCCCGCCTCCAACAGTTTCTTATTTCACAAAATTGATAAGTTTAACCCCCCTGCGAATTTGGTTAGGGCTGCCCCAATTGGCTTTTGCACTTTCTTTATTTTAGGTTAAAAAATTTTTTCTTTTGTTTTTTTGAAGGGGTTCTTCACTTCGCACAGCAAAAAAAAACCCTTTAAGCGATCTTGCGTGGCGCTTAAAACAAAAATTCCAAAAGTGTCTGCCCGTTTTTGGGATATGTTAATGATATCCTTTTTCGAAATTATTGCTAATTGACTTATTTTTGTTGCTCAATCACCCGCTAAATTATCGTTGTAAAAAAACGTAAAACTCAAACGAATGTCAAAGCTGTACTTTGCTTCGTGCTGATGATTTGATAACACTTTGTATCATTAAAGTTATTTCATTGTCAATCGTTTTTTAACGTCCTTTGAAAAAAAGGGCTGCCTTTAAAAACCAAAATCAAAGGGGTATGGAAAAGCGATTACCATACGCAAACTTACACTAAAGCCTTTTTTGCTTTTTTTAGCATCTGCAGGGACTTCGGCGTCTATTCAAATTTTTAGTGCTTCTTCTTTTTCGATTCCTTGAAATGCAAGATCCTCCCCCCCATTTCGTTTGCCATAGACAAATGGTTTTAAAATTGTCGCTTGTGTAAAAAAAATACTTCTTTCCCCTCAAGTTTTTTAGAAAATTTTTTTTAAACGATTGCCCGCCCCCGATTCGGAAAATGTCCTGTTTGGGTTGTTTCTGTTTAGTTTTAATTTTGAAAGTAAGCCCGCAGAGCCGGCACAAACCATCTCCGCTCCTAGGTTTGGAAATTAACAGTAAGAATTTGATCCCACAATAGTAATGGATTTTTGGAACAGTAATATTTCCCTTTATTTCCCTGCACGCCCGGGGGTCTTTTGTTTTCATGCGGGTTTTAGAATTTGGGCCCTTTTTTTGTGACATTTTTAAAAACAAAAAAAAAAGTTAATTATTTAAAAAAAATGGCAGGGATTACTTAAGATTAGCTTTTTGGGGTTTTGGAGCAAAATGGGGGGATGAAACGGCCCTTTGATAAAAATCGCTTCCCCTCTCATTGCGGATGAATTAACAGAAGGGGAAAAAGGGTTTGGGGCATTTTACAAAATTTTGACCTTGAACCCCCCAATTTAAGACCCCAATGATTTTGAATTAGAAGGCGGTCATTGTTTGTAAAAATTGGCCCCAACCGGGAACAACTTTTTTAGCTTCATAAAAAACGAGACCAAAAAAAGTTTAAAGGCAGACAACCCTATACAAAAAATTGGGGGGGAAAACGAAATGCCTAGGCATTGTTGAACCAAAAAAAATAGAGAACAGCTGCTAAACCCCCAACATTAGATGGGGAAACAAACTGATAAACTTCAAAACATCACAAGAACCCAACAGTTCCCCAAAAAATAGAACTTCAAGATTTAGTTCCAACAGCAGACAAAAAACAAATGTAATAGAAGAACAGAAAACCCGTTTTTTAGAAAAAACAGCATTTAAAAACAATTAATGATTCCCCAATACCCCCCGCAAGAATTTAAGGCCATTAAACGTACGTAAAAAAATTAAAGGGGGGAATTAACAGACAATTTAGCAAGCTGGATAAATAGATAAGAAGTAAAAAAAAGAAAAAAGAAAAAACCGTTGGGCTGATGACGACAAATTAGGGCGTGATGTTAAAGAAAAATAACCAAAAGCTAAAAGATCTTGAGAAAAAAAATCGGCAAAAAAAAAAGCGGTGTCTAATTTCCGAGATCAATTACGAATTTAAGCGACCAGAAAAAAGAGAAAATATCGAAAAAATTTTTTATGAAGACACAACACTAGCAGAACGAAAGAACGCTTTTAGAGGCAAGGGTCCATTGGCAACGTTTATAAGGCCTTAGGTTTTGCAATAAATACCGGTGAGGCTATTCAGGCGGTGGGGAGGGCAAAGTTAGTGCCCCCTCGCCATCTCCGATAAATCAGGGTAAAAAAACCTTGATCATCTTGGGGAGTTTTTAAAAAAAATTTGCCGGGAAACTATAGACTCTTACCTGGGAAAATTTGGGATGTTATTAGGGCTTTGTCTACGAACAAAGTAGTTGGTTTTTTTGGCCCAGACTTATGGGCATTATTCTCTTTAAAAATTGGGGTTTAAAATTTTTAAGATAAAACCCAAATAATCCTAGGGCATTTTTCCAATAAAAAGTGCTGTCTTTTTATTCATGGCTTATTTTTTGACTTCAACAGTCTTTGGGTTTGGCCTTTAGGATTTTTATGACTTAATCGGGGGTTTTTTTTTTATTGTTTTCAATATTGGCCCAGAATTTTGTCGTTTTTTTCCCCGACCTTCTGTTCATTTTCCCCCGCCTTAAGTTTCATTGTTATAGTTTATTTTCCTACCTGGAGTCTGAGTAGAAGGGAGCATGTATAAACCCTGCCAAAAGCAAAGTTACTTCATCTTGGATTTTAAAATCTTGGGACCTTTTAATACTTTAAAAATACATCAACTGAGAAAAATAGCGTCCTTAAATTTTTAGTATTGTTTTTGGCACAAACCTAAAAATCGTTTGCTCGACCGTTTGTGCTTGCGAACCTAGCAAAAACCCAAAAATAAGTACGAATAAGCGTTTATTTGTTCTATTCCTGTTCATTAGGCCCTAGAATGTTAAGATAAATGTTGCCAGCTGTTTTATGCTTTGCTCTTGGACCCAAGGTGAAAAGTTTTGCCTGAAAGAAGATTGTAAGGGGGATTTTCCGTCATATTTTTACTTTCTGTGCACGCCCCAAAAATAAAGGTGCCCAAACCTGTTTAAATCTGACTTTTGTCTAAAGCTCCTAACATTAATAAAGAATTCGGCAATTTTTTCAAAAGCCTTCATGTCTATTTTTATTGCTGAATGGATTAAACTTTTGTCATTTGGTAAGGTGCTTTCGTTCAGTCAAAATACGTCTGAAGGTGATAAAAATGAAATTATACACGACCTCACAAAAGGGTCGGATATTTTGTGATCACAACACACTCCACCCCAGTTGATGCACCAAAACCACGGGAAAGTTTTCTGGTTCGATAAAACTGCATCGATGACTAAACCAACTTTTGGGTGTATCTTTTTTAATGGGGTTAAGAATCTGCTTTAAAGGAGACCACCTTTTTATGAAAAGTGCATCTGGGTCCAAAAATGACAAGGTATCAGTTTTTATATTTTTTTTTTGTAGTGCGGCCAACGAATATTTTGCTCTTATTTTTAAAGCCTCATTTTTATTTCGTTTTAAAAAAAAGTTTTTAAAATAAAAACTCAAGACCGACCTTTTGTTTTTAGAATCTATTGATAACAATTGGGGAAGCAGAAAGGCGCACTCCTGAATATTCTACAAAATCGAGGTTTAATATAAAGGAAACCAAGGAGAATAATAAAATCTAAAAGTTGAAAAACAGGAGACAAAATTAGCCCCTTAAAATACCTGGGTTATTACGGGTTTGCTCACTAAAAGAGCAATGAGAACTCAACTTATCTAAACTTTAAAAAGCAAACTAAAAAAAATTTAACATCAAGCCCGAAAAAGAAGCAGGTTAAATTTTTTAAAGAGCTGCTAAAAGTTAGGCTTTGCGGGCGTTCAAAATTTAGAGTTACAACAGACAAAATAATATGGGGGAAAAGCCCGCTCGTCTTGCATTACATCATTACTTATTTCATTTTGGGTGAGCTAAGCCTGATGAAAACTTTTTATGGAAGGCCCTCTACTGTTTTAAGAGCTCTTCCGTCAGGGAAAGCTGCATATTGCGATTATGAAATTATACAATTCCCTAATTTACAGTTTAAAAGATTAGTTTGTGGAGGGTTGGATCATTTATTATAAAGATCACAGACAAAACAGGAAAAGTTGTAAAATGTGATAACCTGCACATTGTTTTGGAAATAAAATAATACGCTACTAAAAAATAATGTCACGGGGCCAGAAGAACCGTGAGTTACATTGGCGCCTGTGAGGTGTGTAACCTTAGAATTAAAAGACCTTGCAGACGTTGCGGACTTTGAACAGAACGGTGAGATAGGCACTTTGTATGGTTTTGAGTACACTAAAGATGGTGATTATAAACGCAAAGAGGTTGGCGACAACAAAAAGTGTCCTAAACTAGAGCAACTGCGCAATCTAGAAGCAAATAATGTTGGCCAGTATGAATATAAAATAGTTCGAAAACCTGACCTCAAATGGCACTTGGAACCATATTTAGAATGGGACATAAAATTTGAATTCATAAGCCCATTTACATTTTTTGGCCGTCAAAAAAGTTTCAGAAAAGCATTCAACTCTGGCCCTTTACATGTAAGTCTTATGCCAGATGACAATAGTCGGAAGAGATTGAAATAAAGCCGTATGGGAATAAACAGTACATCCTCCACAGAAGAGAAACGGTTTTAAAGGATGCTTCTACAAAATTACAGTTCATTCCGCAAATGAAATTAGGAGACACGTTCACAATGATATTTGAAATTTCTGTCTTAAAAGATGTGGAGAGGGATGGGGTTGTGGGCGTTAGTGACGTCCTTTTTAAAGGAATTCTAATTAGCTGGCAAAACTTAGACGTTGACAGTCTTAAAGTTACTGTCGTCATTCTTCACAATGGTGAGGATATTAAGGTCATAACAACAAGCAAAAAAAAATCAATATTAGTCTAAATAGAAACAATCTTACAGCACTGAATTGGATTAATCTTACACATTTAGACCTTAGAGGATTTTATTATACTGAACAAGTTTTGACAGAGAGCATAATAAAAACAATAACTGGATTAGTTTAAATTTGTATAAAACTAGGGAGCAGTTAAACTTTATGACAAAAACCCCCATTGTTCATTGATTTGGAAAAGATGGTTGTAAAAAAACATATTTGTCCAAACCCCTATTACAAACTTTTTATCGCTATAATTTTGATTTTTCCCCAACGCTTGATTTAACAAAGCAATATGATAAAGGGTTTTAAAAGGACAGATAAAAACATTATTTATTTGTCCTAGAAATAAATTGAGTGAGTGGTTAAAAATACTTTTATAAACTTTTTTAAAGGAACGCAGACATATTTTATAGATGACTGTTCGCAGAAAGGACATAGTTAAAAAGAGTAACACTTTATCAAAACTAGCTTTATGGAAGACATTTTAGGAAAATTTGCGGTTTTTATGCAAAAATATAACTCAGTTTAAAGACTTTTGAGAACAGTTAAAGACTGAGTTTTTATTTACATGAAAAACAGAACTCATTTTAAGAATGTTTCCGCGAAAATGGATGTTATTGAAAATGATCAAGAGAAACACAGATTAAGCAAAAACTAAAATCTGAAAAGGTTTAGTACATTAGTATTAAAACGTATAATCCCTACACAATAGTTTGTTTTGTAGGTCGTTATTTTTTTGTTATGAAGTCTTACTTGTCAGAGAACAGCATTTTACCAATCCTAGGAGCATTCTCCGCCTAAAAGAAAACGAAACTAGATGAGGTCGGATGTATTTAGGATTGGTAAAATGCTGGTCTCTCAGGGTCATAAATGGAAATCATTCTACACACCAAGAAAACATTACTAACAACAGCAACAATGAAACCTGGATCAGGAAAACCAACAGAAACTCAACATTCGACGTAACCATGGGATCAATATGAAGGTGCAGAACATGTGAACGGTCGGACTATTCATGCTGTCCACATCAAGAAAAATAACTCGGAAAACAAGTCGACTAATACAGAACGATGAGCCTTGCTGCACTAACCAACAATCCAAGAACCATCGAAAACAAGAATAAAGAACTCTGCAAAATCTTCCCAAAACCACAACTTAAAGATACCATTAATGCAACAAAAAGGTAGTTAACTACTTAGAACCCAATAACACTGCCTGGATTCTCAACAATCAAATATATATACCATACAAGAAACCCAACGATACACCTCTTTATGTACACAACCAAAAGTAACCATCCACCATCTGTATTAAAGACCATACCGTGAATGGCATAAACAAGAGACTATCAAACCTGTCATGCAGTGAGAGAGTGTTCACCATGCAGCAGTAGAATACCAGGAGGCACTACAAACAAGTGGATACAATTACAATTTACAATACAACCCAGACAACAACACAAATAAAAGCTAGAAAAATAGGAAAAGAAAAATCATATGGTATAACCCCCCATACGACGGGAAACTCAAAACAAACTTTGGGGAAAGAATTCTTCAAAATCCTAACAACTTTATTTCCAAAAGAACACAAACTGTCCAAAATATTAACAAAAACACTGTCAAACTATCGTACTCATGTATGCCCAACCTCAAAAACCTAATTGACGCATCCAACAAAATGAAAATCAACACAGCAAAGAAGGGGGGAAGAAAAGGAACTCTTGCAATTAAACCAGAAAAGACCCGTGCCCACTAAACAATAAATGTCTTCACAACAACATTGTATACCAGGCTACTGTGCCATCAGAAATGAAAAAGAAACATACATAGGGATCATTCATTGCTGGTGTGTATGTGAATATCACACACACACACACACACACACCCCACACCACCCCACACACACACACACACACACACATATATATAATATATATTATATATATATATAATATATATATATAATATATTATACATCTGTCAATAAATGT
The DNA here is from genome assembly GCA_018398815.1 of Conus ventricosus. Classification (NCBI taxonomy): domain Eukaryota; kingdom Metazoa; phylum Mollusca; class Gastropoda; order Neogastropoda; family Conidae; genus Conus; species Conus ventricosus. Next base: position 30,112,708 of record CM031624.1, on the reverse strand, counting down.
TAAAAAGGAAGGTTAAAACTCAAGGTTAAAACTCGACAATTTGTTTCTAGCGGCGTTTGCGCTGTCATCAGGAATGGTTTTTGTTGCCCACCGCCGATGTTATATACGTGTGGGCTCACTTTTGCGGTTGTTTGCACGTGCGGTTGGCTGCACGTGTTTTTTTGGGCTTTCAGGTTTTTGTTTTGGATGTGTTCACTAACAACGATTTCCATTTACCCCTGCAGTGGTTTACTATTTCTTTTTTGGTGTTTAAAGTTGCTAAGTGTGGTTTGCATAGTATTAACCATTTTTCAGTTAAACATAGGTTGCACCTTTTTGAAACATTGCTGTATGGTGATGCTCTTTTATGATTTTCCAGGAATATTGTAGCTTGTTTTTGCGCTTAAAGTTTCCAGATATATTGCTCAGTCTTTTTGGGTTTTTATATTTTTCTTTATTAATGACTGTTTGTGGTTTGCATATCGGGTTTTGGTGGTTTTCAGTGATCCCATGTATGTTTCTTTTTCATTTTCTGAGTTACAGTAGCCTGGATACAATGTTGTTGTGGAGACATTTATTGTTTGGGGTGGCACTGCTCCTTTCTCGTGCAATTCAAGATTTCCTTTCTTCACCCTTCTTTGCTGATTGATTTTCATTTGTTGGATGCGTCAATCAGGTTTTGAGGTTGGGCATACTTTAGTACGATAGTTTGACAGTGTTTTTGTTAAATATTTTGGACAGTTTGTGCTCTTTTGGAAATGAAGTTGCTAGGATTTTGAAGAATTCTTTCCCTATGTTGTTTTGAGTTTCCCGTCGTAGGGGGGTTATACCATATGATTTTTCTTTTCCTATTTTTTTTTCTTTTTAATTGTGTTGTTGTCCGGGTTGTATTGTAGTTTGAAATTGTATCCACTTGTTTGTAGTGCCTCCTGGAATTCACTGCTGCATTGTTGAACACTCTCTCATTGCATGACAGGTTTGATAGTCTCTTGTTTATGCCATGGGGTATGGTTTTTAAATACAGATGGTGGATGGTTACTTTTGGTGTGTACATAAAGAGGTGTTCGTTGGGTTTCTTGTATGGTTTATATATGTGGTTGTTGAGATCCAGTGTTATGTCTAAGTAGTTCACTACCTTTTTGTTTGCTTCAATGGGATCTTTAAGTTGTGGTTTTGGAAAGATTTTGCATAGTTCTTTCTTCTTGTTTTCGATGGTTCTTGGGTTGTTTGTTAGTGCAGCAAGGCCATCGCCCTCTGTACAGTCCGACTTGTTTTCCGAGTTTTTTTTTGATGTTGGACCAGCATGATAGCCCCGACCATTTCACATGTTTCTGCACCTCATATGAACCCATGGTTACGTCAATGTTGAGTTTTTTCTGGTTTTCCTGATCCAGGTTTCATTTCTGCTGTGTAGTAATGTTTCTTGGTGTGGGAATGATTTCCATTTCTGACCCTGTTATGTCTGTGTGGTTACTGGCAAACTTCAGGGCTTTGGAAAAGTAGTTCCTCATCTATGGATGAGTAAAAGTCTACTATGTCAAATGTGATAAATACTGTATTACTTTGTTTATTGAGTTTTTTGAACCATTGGATAACTTCGTATGTGTTTTTCCCAGAGGTTGTAATCAGATTTTTAAATTTTATGTCCTTTGTTATTTTTTCCAGAATTTTCTTGCTTATTTGCCTAATTCGATTTCGATGGGTTTTATTAGTCTGCATATTGGATTGTTATGAACATTACTACACAGCAGAAATGAAACCTGGATCAGAAAACCAGCAGAAACCAACATTCGACGAAACCAGGGTTCATATGATGGTGCAGAAACATGTGAACTGGTCGGACTATTTCATGCTGTCCAACATCAAGAAAAAACTCGGAAAACAGTCGGACTGTACAGAGACATGACCTTGCTGCACTAACAAACAACCCAAGAACCCCTCGAAAACAAGAAGAAAAAACTATGCAAAATCTTCCAAAACCACAACTTAAAGATCACCCTTGAAGCAAACAAAAAGGTAGTGAACTATTAGACATAACACCGGATCTCAACAACCACATATATAAACCAAACAAGAAACCAACGATACACCTCTTTATGTACACACCAAAAAGTAACCATCCACCATCTGTATTAAAGACCATACCCCATGGCATAAAACAAGAGACTATCAAACCTGTCATGCAATGAGAGAGTGTTTTAACAATGCAGCAGTGGAATACCAGGAGGCATACAAACAAGTGGATACAATTACAAACTACAATAACAACCCGGACAACAACACAAATAAAACAAGAAAAAAAGGAAAAGAAAAATCATATGGTTATAACCCCCCATACGACGGGAAAATCAAAACAAACATAGGGAAAGAATCTTCAAAATCCTAGCAACTTTATTTCCAAAAAAGCACAAACGTCCAAAATATTTAACAAAAACACTGTCAAACTATCGTACTCATGTATGCCCAACCTCAAAAACCTGATTGACGCATCCAACAAAATGAAAATCAATACAGCAAAGAAGGGTGAAGAAAGGAAATCTTGCAATTGCACGAGAAAGGAGCAGTGCCCACAAACAATAAATGTCTCCACAACAACATTGTATACCAGGCTACGTAACATCAAAAATGAAAAGAAACATACATAGGGGTCACTGAAAACCACTTCAAAACCCGATATGCAAACCACAAACAGTCATTCAATAAAGAAAAAAATATAAAAAAACCCAAAAAGAACTGAGCAAATATATCTGGAAACTTAAAGACGCAAAAACAAGCTACAATATATCCTGGGAAAAACATAAAAAGAGCATCACCATACAGCAATGTTCAAAAAGGTGCAACCCATGTTTAACTGAAAAATGGTTTAATACTATGCAAACCACACTTAGCAACTTAAACACCAAAAAAAGAAATAGTAAACAACTGCGGCATAAATGGAAATCGTTGTTAGTGAACACATCCAAAACAAAAACCTGAAAGCCCCCAAAAAAAACGTGCAGCCAACCCGCCCGTGCAAACAACCGCAAACTGAGCCCACACGCTATATAACATCGGCGGTGGGCAAACAAAAACCCTCCTGATGACAGCGCAACGCCGCTAGAAACAAATTTGTCGAGTTTTAACCTTGAGTTTTTAAACCCTTTCCCTTTTTAAAATCATTGACAAATGTTGCTCCCCAAGGGTCGAGCACTTTTTAAAAACATTTTAGGCTCTTTGGTTATATTCAATATATTTAAAAATATATATATATATATATTATATTAAATATAATATATATATATATATAAAGTTAGAAATCTATAAAGTTAGAAACTTTTAAAATCATATAAGAAATATATAAAGTTGAAACTTTTAAAATCATTTTAGGCTCTTTGGGTTTTATTTATATATATAATATATTATATATAATATATATATATATATAATATATATATATATATATATAAGTTAGAGACAAAACCCACTTTAGAATTCCAAAAGCGCTCAACCAAGCAGGGAGCGACATACCATTTAAAACAAGGTTTTAAAATGGAAAAGTAAAGTCGACAAAATTGTTTCGAGCGGATGCTCTCCTCAGGATGTACAATCAGGGCACGCCACCAGTATTATATAAGTGTGTTGTGTGGGTGGGTGAGCTCTGCGCGTGTGGCACGTGGCCTGTAGATTTTTCTTTTTTTGGGCGCGTTCAGGGAGACGTGCCAAGGAATGGTGCATTGACAAAGATTTCCATTTATGCCTGCAATTGTTTACCATTTCTACTTTAGAGTTCAGGGATGCTAGATGGGGGTTTACTAATATCAGCCACTTTTTCTGTAGTACATAAGTTGCATTTTTTAGAATGTTGTTGTATGGTGTTGTCTTTTATAATTTTCCATGATATGTGTAATCTATTTTCTTATCTTTAAGCTTCCAAAATGTTTACTTAATTCTGTTTGGTTTTTATATTTTTCATTTTTGAAGGACTGTTTTGGTTTGCATATCTGGTTTTAAAGTGGTTTGCTGTAATCCCTATGTATGTTTCTTTATCACTGTCTGTTTTTACCGTAGCTTGGGACACAATGTTGTTGTAGAGGCATTTGTTATTCAGAGGGCACTGGTCTTTTTTGTGCAATTACAAGATTTCCTTTCGTCACCCTCTTTGGTTGTATTATTTTTGGTTTTATTGGAAGAATCAATTATATTTTTTAAGGGGGCATACATGAGTACGATAGCTTGAAAGGTGTTTTTTATTGAATATTTTAGAATAGTACATGTTCTTTTGGGAATGATGTTTTAAAAGGGTTCTGAGGAATTCTTTTCCTACGTTAGTTTTGTTCCTCCATCAAATGGAGGGTTATACCATATAATTTTTTCTTTTCCTGTTTTTCTTATTGCTGTTCATGTTATTATCTGGGTTATATTGTAATTTGTAGTTTTTACCACTTTTTTTTCAGTGCCTCTTGGTATTCGGCTGCTGCACTGTTAAATTCTTTCTCATTTCATGATAGTTTAGATAATCTTTTGTTTAACCATTAGGTATAGTTTTCAAAATGGAGGGTGGATGGTTACTTTTGATGTCTACGTAGACAGGTATGTCATTAGGTTTTTTGTATGGTTTGTATGTATGGTCCTTAAGGTCAATGTTATGTCTAAATAATTTACTATTTTTTTTTGCGTGCGTGCGTGCGTGCGTGCGTGCGTGCGTGCGTGCGTGCGTGCGTGCGTGCGTGCGTGCGTGTGTGTGTCTGTGTCTGTGTGTCTGTATCTGTGTCTGTGTGTCTGTGTCTGTGTGTCTGTATGTGATTTTGTGGGTTTCTCTGATCATAGACACGTATCTGCATATGTATGTTTCCATTTATGTGTGTATGCGAGTGTGTTTATTTGTATGTGGGCGTGTCCGCATGTGCGTGTGGGTATGCAGATGCGCTTTCGTTGTTGGTGTGTAGGTGAATATGCACACAGATGGATACGTGTGTGCAAAGAAGCGAGGCCTTGTACGCGCGCACGTGTGTGTCTTTGCGTATGTGTGTGTGTGTGTGTGTGTGTGTGTGTGTGTGTGTGTGCGTGCGTGCGTGCGTGCGTGCGTGCGTGCGTGCGTGCGTGCGTGCGTGCGTGTGTGTGTGTGTGTGTGTGTGTGTGTGTGTGTGTGTGTGTGTGTGTGTGTGTGTGTGTGTGTGTGTGTGTGTGTGTGTGTTGTTGTTGTTGTTGTCTTCAATATATTGTCTATCCACATAGTGATATTAGACGTGTGTGTGTGTGTGTGTGTGTGTGTGTGTGTGTGTGTGTGTGTGTGGTGTGTGTGTGTGTGTGTGTGTGTGTGGAGAAATTACAAATGAGAGAGAGAGAGAGAGAGAGGAGAGAGAGAGGAGAGAGGAGAGAGAGAGAGAGAGAGACTATAGTCTGGGCATTTGTGTGTGTGTGTGTGTGTGTGTGTGTGTGTGTGTGTGTGTGTGGTGTGTGTGTGTGTGTGTGTGTGTGTGTGTGTGTGTTTAACCAAATAGACACACATACACACACACATAGACACACACACACACACCACACACACACACACACACACACACACACACACACACACACACACACACACACACACACACCACACACACAACACACACGTCCTAATGCAGGAAACTCCTAATCGGTTTCTATAAGCCTTTTTTTTCTTTAATGATCCCTTCATTACAATTAAAAACTACTGAATATTTTCCGTCAGCTGTTGGGACTTTTCTTTCTTTCTTTCTTTCTTCTCTTCTTCTTCTTCTTCTTTTTCTTTTCTTCTTCTTCTTCTTCTTCTTCTTCTTCTTCTTCTTCTTCTTCTTCTTCTTCTTTCTTCTTCTTCTTGATCTCTTTTTCTTTCATGCCCGTCACTATGGACACACTCGCAAGCCCACAGAAGCAATAGATCGCCCTCACGCAAAAACGCATCTAAAACCTTTCTTTTAATGAGGAAGACTAGAATTCTATTTTGATTTTCTCTTTTTTTAATTAAAAAAAAGAAACATTCCCATCTATTCATGCGTCACTACTGTTTGGCGCAACTTTAAAAAAATATGTTCATAGTAATATCCACCACCCACACTCCTTTTTTCTTTCTTTCTTCTTTTTGTTTTGTTTTGATTTTTGTTGTTGTTACTTTTCACAATATGTTTTTCAAGTTTTAGTTTCATTTTCAGGAAGGAGGCGTCATGCGTGCAGACTAATAAATGTACAGTACATCATATCAGCTAAGTTTTGAGACATCACTGCACATGATTTTGAGCTGATGGATAAATCAATAAATAACTAAGATGAGAGAAATTAAGAAAAGTGTCTTGTCGCCACGACTTAGCAGATGTCTGACCTACCCATTTGCCCAGTGCGTGGTCAGAACTTGAGTGTCTACCTAACATCGCCGTGCCTTTTTTGCTTTTTAATCATTGTTGGTGTGTGTGTGAATGTACACATGTGGTGAGTATGGATGTGTGGAAAGGGGTCCATGTGTGTGCGCGGGCAAATGTGTGCGTATGTATGACATGTGTATGTGTAGTGTGTGCGTGCGTGCGTTGTGTGTGTGTGTGTGTGTGTGTGTGTGTGTGTGTGTGTGTGTGTGTGTGTGTGTGTGTGTGTGTGTGTGTGTGTGTGTGTGTGTGTGTGTGTGTGTGTGTGTGTGTGTGTGATCTTGTGGGTTTCTTTGAGCGTAGACACGTACATGCATATGTATGTGTACATATATGTGAGTATGCCAGTGTATGTCTTTGTATGTGGGCGTGTACGCATCTGCGTGAGAGAACGGGGAAACACCGATTCTAACTCACTTGCTTCACCACCGAGTTTTTGGGCGAAAGCGGCCTAAAAGCCGCCTTTTCCTGTGGCGGAAGAGAGAGAGAGAGAATCACCGGCAACCCTGACAAAACCCGTTAAGGTCAAGTTGCCCTCAGAACAGACAGACAGACAGACAGACAGAGAAGAGACAGACAGAGAGGCGCCCATGCCACCACTCACACACACTAAGACACACACACACTAACACACACACAGGCACACTAACACACACACACACACACACACACACACACACACACACACACACACACACACACACTATTTAAAAAAATGTGCCCCTGGTTTACAGTAGCATACCCTCGCCTACGGTGGCGTGCTCCCTGTTTACATTGCAGGTGTGTCTCCGGCCAAAAAATCAATACTGCCGCACTTCTTCCCTACCCCCCACTCCTTCCTGCCCAGCTTGCTCGATCGCACCATATTACATCAGCTAACACTGCCGCGTGGCGGCGCTAGTACAGCCTGGCCAATCAGCGGCCGCTCACGACTAGGTTAACCCACACATTCTTCCACTGACTGTCGGGCAAGCAGGACGTGTTTTACTGCGCTGTGGGTGTCTAACCGGTTTACTGAAGAACAGAATTGTGTATCTTAAAGGTTTGTTGGCTCGTTGAAGACATATTGTTGACAAAGATACAGCCAGTTTTAATACGTGTGGCAGAAAGACGCGGTGTTTTTTCAGTGAAAAAGGTGTTTGTAAGGCCTGCTTACAAACTGCGACCAAAAAAGGCTGCCACGTCAGCAAGACCTGTGAAGTGACTGTGTGGTGTAGTGAGAAGATATTTACCGGGTTTTGTGCAGGTTGGTTTTGTTTATATAATATTTTGATCATGGCAGAACAAAGACAGTGGGAGATTTCTAAGCTGATATTACTTGACGAGCATGTTGAGTATCATGCACAATTTGTTAGTGCTTGGATGAGTTGAGAGCGGCAGGCCCATCATCAAGTAAGAAACTACGCCGCTTCCCTAAACCACCAAAAAGAAAGCTATCTGATTTGTATGGAGAGCAAGCAAAAAAACAAAAGATGGCGCCAGAAGAGCTCCACCAATACTTGAAAACAAAAGAGGTTGATGTGGGAATGACAGTTAGGAAAGAAGTTTTCGTTTTTGGGGCAGAGGAAATAACGTCTATTGCTGCTGCTATTGATAAACTGAAGGAGGGGTATAGGCAGCTTCAAAGGCAGGAAGCTACAACAATGTGTTTTTAACTTGCAATATGGTTGGCTTTTAGAACAGACCTTCAAGGCCTTTTCACAAGAAAAAGACAGTGGAGCGCATACTCAAAAATGGGATGAGTGGTTGAAGAGCAATGTAGGGATATCCCCTTCATATTCTCGCAAACTAAGAGAGATTGCTCGTTTGTTGAATCCATATGCTAAAAGGTTTTTACAGTTGGTCTTTCTTTCATAGAAAGTCTACTCTATGAGGAAGGATTTGTATTTATGTTTTCAAGCAGTGAGGTGATTAGAAATTATTGGACTACTCCTGTACAAGAACCAATTCAACTCCAAACACACTCCTCTCAAAGTCCGCAGCAGTGAGAGAGAACTAGCGCTTTACCCTAGAGCAGTCAAAGGTCACAGTGGCAAGCTGTTTCTTCAGCGCTCTACCTAGAGCAGTCAAAGGTCACAGTGGCAAGCCGTTTCTTCATCGCTCTACCCTAGAGCGGTCAAAGGTCACAGTGGCAAGCCGTTTCTTCAACGCTCCACCGCTTCACCCTAGAGCGGTCAAAGGTTATCAGCAGTGAGATCAGACTTTTTTGCTGCTTTGCCGCTTTGCTGTCTACGCCCTGTTACAAACTTTTAGGCTGCCAAAGCAGTATTTTACTTTTAAAAAAAAAAACACTAGGTAACTCTGCAATGCCAGTCCCAAGCCTGGATGAAAAAAGAGGAGGGGTGTGGTATAAACTTTTTTTGTGCACTTGGCGGCTGCTTTGAACTTGCAACAAAAGAGCCAATTGCATTACAAAAACGCAAGCACTGTCTTGCACCAAGTGGTGTTACACATGACAAATAATAAAGCTCTGTGTACACCACACACACTCCCACCCCAAGTCACCCCAAGTCCTTAATTAAGTTTTTAATTAAGTCACCCCAGGTTCTTAATTAAGTTTTTAATTAAGTTACTTCAAGTTCTTAATAAGTTCTTGATTAAGTTTTTAATTAAGTTCTTGATCAAGTTCTTAATAAGTTCTTGATTAAGTCATCCTCTAAGTACAACCAAGTTCGTATTCAAGTTATCTTATAATTATCAAAAAATACAAGCTATGTTTTTATCTTAAATAGTAGATGTCTAATATAGTACACACACGCCTCAAAAAACGCGTCATCGTTGAGGATGTCTTGCTCAGCGTTCTCTGCATAGATCTTAATGAGTTCTTGCAACCTAAGCAACCGCATTGATTACAATTCTGGTCTATGGAAATGTCTTTTATAGACTCCATGTCTTTATTTATTGACTTTATCATTTTATAATACGCATGATCTATTTTTATAAAAAATTTAAAATTAAGTTCTTAAAATATTATTCCATTTGAAATGGATCAAAATGATGCTTTGTTATTGGCGGTTTTGGCGTGCTGTTGTCTTTCTCTGTATTTAACGGTTCAGATTTTTTTGGTTGCTTTTGTTTCTGCTGCCATTGTGTATATATTTTATAACCGTAATAACTGCCCCAACAGCAGCAATGGCGCCAAAATGGCAACAGTTTTAAGTTCAATTTCCATGAAGACTTTGGTGCCCTTGTATCACATGGAGTTTTTATAGCGGGCATTGAATCAACTTGTTCTGGCGCTGGCGGTGTTATGTTTTCATGATGAGTCATATTCTGTAACATTAATTTTTTTTGTCTGTTCCACTCTGCTAATTTTTTTCCTGCTTCACACGCCCAGGATTTTTAATGGTCCCCACCTGGTTCAGTGTTTTCTGCTGATTTTCTGGCTTGGTTACTTTCTCCACCTGATTCAGTGTTTTCTGATTCTGCTGATTTTCCAGCTCGTTCATTTTGAAGGGAAACAAAATCTATATGATTAAAAGTTATTAATTCCATGATCGCTGGCGATAACAATGTTCCAAATCTGTTGTATAGATCACAGCCTAGAGACTCTATGACTTTGTTAAAACTGGATCTTGCGTTAAATCATACGTAAGATCTTGTTCAGAATCAATGGGAGCAAATCTACTGACTAGTTTAGTGTACAAACTAAGAACCGTTTGCCCCACACTTTTCACCATTCTAGACCCCAGCTGCGCTTCATACCTGTTATGATACTTTAAAATGTCTTGCGGCGACATCTGTTGAATCTGTTCAATGCTGAATTCAGTTCCGAGGAACTGTTTTGTTTTTCCACACGCTGCCAAAGAATACAACCTCTCCTTTTGGGGCATAACAGCTTGGCCATCAACTTGGTCATTCATAAGTTCGGGAAGGTTTAGGCCGCCTTGTAGCTGTAGGAGATCATCACTGTTCATGTTTTTTATTAAATTATAATTATTTTATTTTATAAAAATGAGCACCGAAAAAACTGTTGCTAACCTTGTATACCATTCTGCTGTTATTGGAGGCCTAAGTGTAGGATACTCAATGCTTGGTAAAAGCTTGTTAAGAATTTAAACCAGCAGATCTTGGCAAACTAGACTTTGAGGATTCAGCAAAGCTAATTGCTATCATTGCAGCTTCGTTTGCCACGAAAGATTTTCTAGTTAAGCAAGGAATAATTCCGGACAATATAAATATGTAAGAAAAAAAATACATTTATAAAAATGGCTTCACTCGTAATGATGATAGGCGGCGCTGTGGTTAATGCGCTCGCTTTTAGTGGAAGTAATTACGCATTTAGTAAACTGCGAGATGAAGGCGAGAGAGAGAAAGACATAACAAAGCTGTGGAGCAACTAGCTGCAGCACAAGATCGCTATGAAAAGCAGAGAATTGAGCAGTTAGATTTTATTAATAACACACTGAAAAAACAGGGACATGCAGCTTACACATTTAAAGATGTTGATCAAGCAATAAAAGAATATTATCTTGTAACAGGCAAACCAATCGAGACATTACCCCCACCAAAATTTAGCGACTTTTATCATCCATCAGAAAAACAAAAGATGCAAGAAATCGCGTTTATTGCCTTTGGTATGACCGTCGTGTATTTTGTTGCGCATAATATTGGCTGAATAAAAAATGAACAAAATCTATTATTCGCCAAAAGGATATTGGAAGGGGATCACAGCAATCAAAAAGCTAAGCGAAGCAGCTGGAGTCAGTGAACAAACAGCAAAAGAATGGTTATCTAAACAAGCGATTTGGCAAATTTATTTACCTGCGCCTAGGCGAATACAGAGACCACACTTTGTGAACACAATACCGAACGACACCCATCAAATGGACCTTCTATATTTACCCTCTGATAGGATTAGACGAAAAAGATTTAAGTACGCACTCACAGTCATTGACATGGCTTCAAGATACAAAGATGCAGAACCATTAACACAAAAGAGTGCTTCTGCTGTTGCTGTCGCCATACAACTAATATACCAACGAGGCCCGCTAACTTACCCTCGCATGATTCAAGTCGATGATGGGAAAGAATTTAAAGGCCAAGTGAATCAATTATTGTTGAAACATAGAGTTACCATTAAAAGGGGCATTCCAGGAGTTCACAGATCACAGGCTTTAGTTGAAAACTTTAACAAACAGTTAGCCGAAAAACTTTTCTCCTACCAGTATCACAGAGAGCTGATTGACAATTCTCCCAACACAGAATGGGTTAGAAGACTGCCCTCAGTTTTGCGAGCAATGAATAATGAAGAATTTAAAGGGCTAAAACCAGTACAAGCAATCAAAAGAAAAACAATAAATGTTGCTGAAGGAGACGTCAGTTCATCCGGCAAACTATTACCATTTGGTTTAAAAGTAAGGTACCTTTATTTACCGGGGAAGCAGAAGGGGACACTCGCATCAGGGCAACCGATCCCGTTTGGAGTGTTGATCCATATGAAATAAAAAGAATTGTAAAAATGAATCCGCCCGTGTATTATTTACGAGAAACTAGCACAACAAAACAACCAGCTCCTCAAAGATCTTTTGTGAAGGAAGAACTGCAGATAATCCCACCAGACACAGTTCCGCTTTAATTAATTTACGGTTCTATAATGACCATATGCATATGAAAACTCTGGATTAACAAACACACGTTTTGTGTTTGTTCTATCTAATGACTTCTTTGTTACAACAGTTGTGTTGATCTCATGTAGATTAGATCGCAGTTTTACGTTGTCATGATGAAAAGTCTTATTGCCAAACAATGCTTCTTTGTAGTTGTCATGTGATATGTTTGACTGCACAACGCTGCGAGATATTCCCTTTGCTTTCTTAATGATTTTCTCCTGGCTCGAAATACTGTACATTTTTGACCTTAACCCCACATACTCCTTGATTACCTTTCCAGATAATTCATCCTTCATCTTTCCTAAAACCTTCTTGTTAGTAATTGAATGTAAAGGCGAGTCTTTAGGATAATCGGACGTGTCATACCATCCTGCATGCCCTTTAGCCACTTCGGTTTCCATGTCTTTATAGATGTCTTCAGTAGGGATATCTATAACAAAACTATCTGTATCTGTGTAAAGTACTCTGGACTCAGGATACGAGGGCTTAAAGTAGTCATAAAGAAACTCTAACATCAAAAGCTTTGATAATTCTAAAACAGTAAACCCAATAAATACAGGTTTGTCTAATTTGACTTTCTTTTTTTTCATCATTATGCCAAAAAGCTGATCATGAAATCTTCTAAAGTCCTGATAATTAGGTTTTGAAGTCAGCTTAATTGCTTCGTTCTCTTTGGTGACCAATCTGACATCTTTGCGCTTGTGCGGATTCTCCATAGTCTTTCCAAAACAGCTGTTGTTCATCAACTTGAAAAAGTCTTTTTCTGAAGCATCTGTGGATTTAGTTCTGAGATCAGTGTTCTTCATTATGTATGGTTTCATGAACTGTTCTTGATCAAAAGCAATTATGCGATGAACTGCTGTCAACTTCAACCCATGTCTTAAATAAAATTGTAGAAGTCTGTAATGGCAGACATAATTTTTTTTGCCTCGAGATTAGGCACAAGTTTAGGCGGCTCTCTTGGATTTGTCTTTAGACTTTCTGCTGCTAATGGATAGTCATTATGCAGGTCATGGAGTTCATGAGGATATTCTAAGTCAACTTCTAGAATGAAACCACGCTGTTGATCAGGCGTTAAACTGCCCAACCACTTTAATGCCTTTTGAATATTATTCGTACCTGTGTACATTTTAAAGTTACGTAATGGAAGTGATTGCGCCATTGCCCATCCATACAGATTGTTTGCATCTAAATACATGAGATAGTTAGACCTTTTACTCGGATCATAGTCGCCCAAGTATTTGTTGTTTGCTTTACAGTAATGATGCGACGCCATACTAATTCCTCCGCGCAATCCGTTTTCAATCATCTGAATCATTGGTAAATCAGACAATAAATCAATCTGTACTCCAGTAAACTTTAAGAAAGCATCCCAGCTCATCCCGGGCGCAGAAATGTAATGCGCGGGATCCAGGCTATAATGTTTCATGCAGGTTTTTCTATAATTTTCAAAGACGTCCGCCAACAAACATACATCTGCCCTTAAGTAGGAGTCATGATAGTCTCCCATTGTTTTACACTCTAACTTCTGCCACGCATCTTGAGCATGCTGGTAATCAGAATCACTGATGTCCTTTCCTCTAAGACTAGAAAAGAACGCGCCTTTAGGCGGAAGTGTATCTTTATCAAACTTTTCCCAACTGTTCATGTACTCATAAGGGTAAACGCCCTTTCTAACAAGAGTTGGGTCAAAATATTCTTCCGTTATTGGGCAGGACTTTAAGGACATAGCCAGTGCCTCTAATGATCCCATCATGTGCTGCATAGAGTCGTAGAAAGACATGTTATTTAAAGTGAAACACATGTACTTTTCTGATGACTGTGCAATGCATGCTACCCTGAAGGCGCTGGTTACTGCTTGCATTATAAGGTGAGAGTCATAACCCCGCAAGTTGTGAAAGAATACAGGCAGCTTCCATGTCTTTGGATCAAACTTTAGTTGAAGATTGCATTTACTGTGCGCTGCACCTCTAAACTTCCCACTAATGTGATCATGGTCTCTTACTGTGGGGTTTACACTCTTGGGCGTTAGCTCTAAACCACAAATCCAACAATGTGTGGCTGAGTCATACTGTTGTTGGTCTTCAGGTGTCATTATGATTTCAGATAAGTTTAGATTATTAGAACAGTCATTGCGCACTTGCTGCATGCGTTCTAAGAAGTATTTTGCAGCATTAGGCCCTCTATATAATTCTGGCTTTGAATGAACGCCATCCGACCTGACAACGATGAAAGCAAATGAACAAATTTGATGATTACTCATTAAGACCGTTTTTCGAAGTTTTTGTGGCGCTGGCCCTTCATAAGGAACAATGAGTGATTCAAAGTCTGCGTAAACAACATATGGTGAATTTTGCAGCCGTTTCCAGTTCTTAAAACTAACTTTAGATCCTGGCGGGGGCGTAGTTAGTTCTGTCTTACAGTCTACAGAACTTTTACAATGTTTTATATGTTCAAGCGTGGCTTGAGCGGTTGGAATTCTTGTTAAACATTTTCTACAGAATTCTTGTTTATGCCCAATTTTTGAAGTATGGGCCAATAATCTACTCATTGTGCGTATCAATGTGTAATGCGGTAGCCCCGCTGGTGAAAACATTAGTAGTAAGTCAACATGATTTTTGTCTGGCTCGCCAATCGTTGGACTGTTCTTGGACACATTAATCGGCTGTAGATTTGTTTCGTCATCCCATGTGTAGACATTGACAGTTATTGGGTTGTTTTGTTCTTCAAACTGATCAATTTGGTCTACACTAACGGGAAAGGATATTCCACTAAAGTTAAGATCATTGATGTAAGGGTGATAGTTAGATACTCTCTCTGCGTTTTTGCGGGCGTGATGCAGCCTTGCGAGAACACACCACATAAAACATTTGTTGTCTGAATTCTTTATGTTTAGAACTGCTCTTTTCGCTACCAACTCTCGAGGCAGTGGAATGTAAGACTTGCCAACAATCGGTGCATACTTAGCCTGTTTTAATCTAATCTCTAAAACTTCGCCCTCTGACCAACCAGAGCCTCTCATTTTGGCTTCTTCAGCGGCAGCGTCAAACTGTGTAAGCAGTTCGTCTGCCCAACCGGGTGTTAAGTCGTTATGAGAAAGAATAGTCTGTTGTTTAGTTGAGACCCAAACTTCTAGATTTTCTTCATTTATTGTTATATAGTCGATTAAAACAGCTAACATTACTTTAACTGGCGGGTCTATTGTTAGTTTACTTGGAACTTGAGAAATAGCATGTACAACGCTTGCCTGTACGTTTGTTGGGTCAATGACTTCTAAATCAATATCATTCAGTGCTCTTGATAAACGCTCTCTCTCAAGCATTCCTTCAAAAAATTCGTCTTGCCCTTCGTATATCTTAGCCATGTTGAGCTTCTTTTCTAACTCAAAATATTTATTTAAATTAAAAAAAAATAATTAATCAGAATCAATATCAACGGTCTTTTTGTGCTTGGACTCATAAACTAAAGTATAAACACCCTTCGGTGTTGTTACTGTGAGCTGTTTAGAACAGAGTTTAATGTCTCGTTTACTTTTTTTAAGCATTCCTTTTTTATCTGCTCGGCGTCTGGCTGTTGAGAAAAAGTTGTCCTCGCCTTTCTTTGAAGATCAAACTTTTGTCTTTTGTAGTCATCAAAATCGGCCTGTAAACGATTAAATTCTTCATCCGTGATGTTTGAGTCAACTAGCGCTTTATTTATTGTCAGTTTAAACGAGCTAAGTTTAGCTGTTATTAGTTGAACCATAGCTGTGTGCTTTTGGAGTTTAGTTTTTAATTTTTTGCTAGCAGCACTTACAGCTAATGAACACAGACCGAGAGCTAAAGACAAACCTCCTAGAGGTAAAGCTGCGGGTGCGCCTATGCCCGTTGCTAAGAGGCCTACACTTGTTCCTGCCGATGCAGCACTTATAGTTGATGCTCCAGTATTAACATATGTAACAGCATTACAGGCAGCAGAATACCTTCGTTTGGTTTTGCTGTATTTTGAAAGGTCTTGCTCTAGTACTTGCTGCATTTGTGTAATGTTGGTTAATCTGAAGGTTTTTATGTTAGGGGTTTCTACTATCTCTTCTTTTGGCGGCGCTGTAGGCACATTTGGATAAACCTGAACAGACATGCTTTTTTAAATAAAAAATAATTTAGTATACTACATCTTTTAATCTGTTATTTACAATATTCAGCTGCGCATCATATATTAAAAACAAATGTACATTAAGCGGTTTATCGGCTTCTTCTTCTTTATCAATTTGAATGTTTATTACGTCTCTCACAGCTCTCCCGCTTCCATGCAACTGATTATCCTCTGTTGACCTTAGGTCAATCCATAAACCGTATTTCGTTGTTAAATAATCATCAAGCCTAACATTGTGAAGATGTAAATCTTTAGACACAAGGTCAACTGTTGGATTTCTACACCTCCCACCTCCAAACAGTTTTCTTATTTCATCAAAATGCTGATAAGGTTTAAGCCCGCTAGCGTAGATTTGGTTAGGACTACCCTCAATCGAACATTGTACTTTCGTTATTTTTGGATTAAAAAACTTTTCACTTGCTCTTTTGAACGGTTCTTCATCTTCGCACAGCAATAAAATACCTTTAAGCGATCTTGCTGCAACACTAAAACTAAAATTCCATATAGTGTCTGCCCTGCTTCTGGGATATGTTGTATGATGAATCACTCTTTCGTAATATATTGGGAAATGTGACTCATATTGGTGCGCAATTAGCTCTGCTAAGAAAGGGTTGCTAACAACGTCAAACTCTAACGAGATGTCAGAAATGCTGTACTTTGCTCCGGTGTCTGATGATTTGATAACCCGTTTGTATTCATTAAAAGTTAGTTCATATGACAATCTGTCTTTTAATCCTCCTTGAAAGTATGGCGCATGCGCTTTTAACAACTCAAAATCTAAGGGAATGGAAAAGCGATTTCCATACGCAAAATTTACAGCTGCATGCTTTTTGTTGTCTTTAACATCTGCGGCGTCTATTCTGTGTTTTAGTCCATCATCATTTTCGATTCCTTGAAACGCAAGATCAGCCCTTTCATTCCCGGTTAGCCATAGATCAGAATAGGTTAAAAATATGTCTGCATTGTGTAAAGAAAATATTTCTTGCCCCTCAAGTTTTATAGAAATTTTCTTAACGATTGCCCGTCCCAGATTCTGGACAACTGTCCTGTTGGGGTCTGTTGCTGATTCGAGTTCTATTTTGAAAGTAAGACGCGCAGAGCCTGGCACAATCAATTCATCCGCTCCTAAGTCTGGAAATTTGACAGTAAGAATTTGATCCGCATCAATAGTAGATGGATTATTTGGAACAGTAATATTCCGCTTATTTCCCTTCACGCCAAGGGGCTCTTTCAGACTTCTATGCGGGTCAAGAATCGAGCCATATGCTTGTGGCATTTTTTTATAAAACAAAATAAAAAAGTTAATTATTAAAAAACATGGCAGGCATTGAAGATGAAGATTATGATGTTTTAGATCCTGGAGACGACATGAGTGATTCCCCTTGGGAGCGGCATCGCTCAGGGCTCTCATTGCATGATGAATTAGCAGAAATCGGGAGTACATTACCAACAAGTCGGTATAAATTAACAGAAAGTAAGGTCAGATCATTATACCAAAGTTTAGGCCAAGAACCTCCCGAATTTATAGACCCTAATGATTTTGAAGTAAAAGATAACCATTTGTTTGTGAGGAGCGACCAAGGACAACTTGTTCAGCTTACAACTAAAAAAGACCCATCAAAGTTTTTAGCCGTGGGTTCAATTAGAAATAGACTCCCTGCGAGCGTACAAAATCGCCTTGGCCTTGTTAGGCCAAAATTAAGGGCGGAGGCAGTTTCTAAACTTCAAAACACACTGCAAGAACTCCCAACAGATAACCAAATGCAAAACATGGAACTTAAAGAATTAAATCAATCAGCAGGTGAATTAATAAATGTAATAGAAGCAGAATCCAGTTTTTCAGAAGAAACAGCGTTAAAGACTATACACGACTCGCCGCTACCCATGCGAGAACTAACGGCCCTTGATCGTACTTTAAGAACCATCAAAGGCGAATTAACAAACAATTTAGCAAAACTAGGTGAACTAGATGAGCATATAAAAAGAGAAAAAGAAAAACTCGTTGAGGCTGACGACCGCATCGTAGGGCCTGATATTAAAGACAGAATAACCCAAAGACTAAAAGATCTTGAACAAGAGAGATCAGCAAGACTAGAAGCGCTAACTACTAACCGAGACCAATTACGAACTCAAGTGAATAGAATAAGAGAAACTATCCGAAAAATTTTATATGAAGACACAACGCTAGCAGAACGAATACGAACGCTGTTTAGAGAGCAAGGCGTCACATTAGCAAGCGTTATAACGGCCTTAGGATTTGCAATAAGTACACTGGTGTTGGCTATTACAGGCGGCGGTGGTCAAAGTTCATTACCTCCGCCGCCATCGCCTCCACCTGATAAATCATGGGTAAAAAAACAGCTTGATCATCTTGCGAGTTTATTAAAAAAATTAGCCGGTAAAGCTATAGACTCTTTACCGGGTATATTAGGGGTATTGTCAGCTGGCTTTTGTCTACTGCAAGCAAAGTAGTTGGCTTTATGGCCGAGCACTTATGGACATTAGTTCTTGTAATAGTTGGGTTACTATTTAGTAAGATAAAGACCAAGTAATCCTATGCCAGTTAATCCAAGAACAAGCGCTGTCTTTTCATATTCATGGTCATCGCGAACAGAGTCCACGAGCTTTGCTGAGTCTTCAATGACTTTTGGGGTTTGGGCTTCGGGGATTGGATGACTTAATCTTGGGTGTTTTTTTACTGCTTGCAATATTACTGGCTCAGAATTTATGTCGTTTTGTCCAACCTTCTGTTCATTTCCTGCAACGAGAATTTCATTGTTGTAGTTTATTATTGTTCCTATCTGGAGCCTGAGGTCAGAAGGCAGCATGTATAAACCAGTGCCAACAGCAAAGTCTACTTTCGATCTTGCGTATTGTAAAACATTTTGGTACCTTTTAATACTTGAAGGCAAATCAACAGTAGAATTAATGGCGTCCTCTAAATTTGCAAAGTATTGTTTTTGTGCGTCAAAGCCAGTAGAAGGATCTGTTATGTTCGATCTTGTCTGTGCTTGTGAACCTAGCAAACACCAAACGTAAGTGCGAACAGAGTCGTTTATTCGTTCTATTCCTGCTTTAGTTAGGCCCTTAGAAGTGTCTAAGATAAATGTTGTCCATGCTGTTTTATGCTCTTGCTCTATGGACCCGAGGTGAACAGCTGTGCCTGAAGAGAAAGATGTGTAAGGAGGATTCCAGTCATAGTTATATTTTCTGTGCACTCCCCAATAATAAGGGGTGCCTAAGCCATGATTGCGGTCCAACTTTTGTCTAAAGTCTGTCTTGATGTTAATATTGAATTCGTTACAGATTCTTTCAAAAGCCTTCATGTCTATTCTGTTGCTAAATGGATTAAACGGTTTGTCATTTGGTAATGGCGCTTGCAGTTCAGTCAAAATACGTCTGAAGGTGTAATAGAAATGAAATCTATACACTGACCTAACCAAAGGATTAGGATGATTTAAGTGATCAGCATACGACACTCCACACCCAGTTGATGCACAAAACACAGCAAAGTTTAACTGGTTCTGATAAAACTGCATCGGATGACTAAACCACACTTTTGCGATGTAGTCTTTTTTAACAGGGGGGTTAAGATATCTGCTTAATGGAGTACTTACCTTTTTATGAAAGGTGTCAGTCTGGGTCACAGAAATGTCGAGGGTGCCAGTTGTTATATTTTTAAGATTGTAGTGCGGCCCAACAGAATATTTTGCATCAGTATATTTGAATGCACTCATTTTTAATTTGTTTTAAAAAATGTTTGTAACAATAACAACTCAAGACCGCCCTTCGTTTTTAGAACATGCTATTAATAACGAATGCGAAACCAAAACGGTCGCGCTCCATGAAATATTCTACAAAGTCGTATGGTTTAATATAAGCAAAGCCAAGGAGAATAATAAGATTAAAAAAATTAATAATAGTGGCCAATTAGTTAGCCAGTTAACCATACCTGATGGTTATTACGGGTTTTGCTCGCTAAAAGAAGCAATGAGTAACTTTGACATTACTCTCAAACTTAACAATGCAAATTTAACAACAATGTTGACATTCAAACCTGAAAAAGAAGTAGTAGGTTACTATTTTGACGAGAGCTAGCTAAAATGTTAGGCTTTGCAACTGACAATCGGGACATTCATAGTTTTAGAGTTGCGCCAGACAAAACTACTTATGAGGGAGAAAATCCGCTCAATCTTGCATTACATTCATTACTCTATGTTCATTTAGATGAGCTGAGCACTGATGAAAACTTATATGATGGAAGGCCCTCAACTGTTTTAAGAGCTCTTCCGTCAGGGAAAGCTGCATATTGCGATTATGAAATTATACAATTCCCTAATTTACAGTTTAAAAGATTAGTTTGTGGGAGGGTCGGATCATTTAATATAAAAATCAAAGACAAAACGGGGAAAGTTGTAAAATGTGATAACCTGCACATTGTTTTGGAAATAAAATAATAAACTGTACTAAAACATGTCGCGTGGGCCAGAAGAATCAGGAGTTACATTAGCGCCTGTGAGGTGTAAAACTTTAGAATTAAAAGACCTTGCAGACGTTGCGGACTTTGAACAAAATGGTGAGATAGGCGCTTTGTATGGTTTTGAGTACACTAAAGATGGTGATTATAAACGCAAAGAGGTTAGCGACAGCAAAAAGTTTCCTAAACTAGAACAACTGCGCAATCTAGAGGCAAATAATGTTGGCCAGTATGAATATAAAATAGTTCGAAAACCTGACCTCAAATGGCACTTAGAACCATATTTAGAATGGGAAATAAAATTTGAATTCATAAGCCCATTTACATATTTTAGCCGTCAAAAAAGTTTCAGAAAAGCATTCAACTCTGGCCCTTTACATGTAAGTCTTATGCCGGACGACAATAGTCGGAAAGAAATTGAAATAACGCCGTATGGGAAAAAACAGTACATCCTCCACAGAAAAGAAACAGTTGTAAAAAAAGCTTCTACAAAATTACAGTTCTTTCCAAGCAGAAAATTAGGAGACACGTTCACAATGATATTTGAAATTTCTGTCTTTAAAGATGTGGAAAGGGATGGGTTGTGGGCGTTAGTGACGTCCTTATAAAAGGAATTAATATTAGCTGGCAAAACTTAGACGTTAAACGCCTTAACGTTACCATCGTCGTTCTTCACAATGGCGAGGATATTAAGATCATAACAACAAGCAACAAAATCAATGTTGACTTAAATAGAAACAATCTTACAGAACTGAATTGGATTAATCTTACACATTTAGGCCTTATAGGGTTTTATTATACTGA
>CM031624.1:30078846-30086346 GCA_018398815.1 Conus ventricosus | reverse complement strand
CGCGACCAGACCTCCTCCTTCCGCCGGGTGCATTACGCAGGTACGGCCGTAAGTCTTGCCTTTCTGTTGCCGTTCAGTCTGCCATTCCTGTTTTGTAGTTAGCCAGTTTATTTTGTTTTTGTTTTTTACCGGGTTATTGAGTACAGGGGGTTGTATCGGACGTTAGTGTCTCTTTTTTCCTCTTTCCGGATTCCGTCTGCCAGTTTGTTTGTTTTTTTCGGCCAGCCCCACCGCACTGTTGCTCGTGCTGTAGAGCGCGGTGTTGCCAGAGTGGGGGCAGCCGGACATAGTTTTTTTTTGTTTTTTTTTCGGTGAGCCCCACCGCACTGTTGCTCGTGCTGTGGAGCGCGGTGTTGCCAGAGTGGGAGCAGCCGGAACTTGTCCGCACACACGCACACACACACATACACACATATACACACACCCCTAAAATATTTGTTTTTCAAGTGGGATCGTCTTTTTCCCCGTATTTGAAAACCGTAGGATATTGTTGTCATGGCAACGTCCGGTGCTGGTGGTATGGCGACGCGTGCGTCGAAGAAGAAGGGTATTCAAAATGTAGTCCCTACTATTAGTACCAGTACTTCGACTACAGTAACTTCTACTTATTCCAGTGCTGTAGCAGATAGTCCAGTGAGTACTTTTACTACCTCTTCGCTAAGGGATCTTCCTGTCGAGACCCCGACTGGCACTTCCGCTCGGAAGCATCAGAGTATAGTGAAGCAACTGTGGGCTTCTGTTGAGTCACAGAAACCGAGGCCCTCTCTTCTCCATGCTTCCCCTCGTAAGGAGTATGCCCCGGGAGACTTTCCTCATGGTAAGGTCGAGACCCAAGGGACGGGTCAGACGGGTCATCCTCCCGTGTCGGGAGTGGTGAACCCCGCCCAGGACATCACCTCCGTCCTGATGTTTCTGGAGCGACAGCGACGGGAGGATGAGGCCCTCCATAGGGAAGAGGTCGCCAGGCAGGAAGCTCTGCGTAAGGAAGAGGCTTCTAGGCAGGAAGCTCTGCGTAGGGAAGAGTGCAGGGAGGAGACTGCTAGACAGGAGGCCCAGCGTAGGGAAGAGGCTGCTCAGCGTAGAGAGGAGGCTGCCAGACAGGAGGATCAGCGTAGGGAAGAGGCTGCTCAGCGTAGAGAGGAGGCTGCTCAGCGTAGAGAGGAGGCTGCCAGACAGGAGGATCAGCGTAGGGAAGAGGCTGATCAGCGTAGGGAAGAGGCTGCTCAGCGTAGGAAGAGGCTGCCAGGCAGGAAGCCCTCCGTAGGGAAGAACTAGACAGGATGGAGGCTCTGCGTAGGGAGGAGATGGAACAACTTCTTTCGCGGTCTCCCGCATCTGTAAATCAGGGGTTGATCGACAGGCCAGTGATAGAGTTAGAGGCCCAAAGTTAAAGCTTCCAGAGTTCAGACCTAGTGAGGACATTGATATGTTCTTAGAGCATTTTGACAAGGTTGCTAGTTCATACCAATTGTCTGAGGAACAAAAGGCTATGCACCTTTTTTCTGGATTATCTGGTGCTGCAAGGGAGTGTGTGCTCACTCTAAATGAAGGCGCGTCTTATGCAGACATGCAGTTGGCTCTGCGTAAGCGTTTCCACCTTACCCCAGAGACGTACAGGAGGAAGTTCAGGTCCATGAAGAAGAATAACGACGAGACCTTCGTGCAGTTTGGTGATAGGCTGCGCAAAACGCTAGGGTACTGGCGTCAGTTGGCTAAGTTGGAGCTGGAGGATCTGATCCTCATTGAACAGCTCACCAACACTGTGTCCCCAGAGTTGAGGATCCGTATAGGCGAGACAGCACCTCAGGATTTCGCGGCTGCGATTCATACCGCTGAGGTGTTTGCTGAAGCTCGCAGAGCTTATGGGCATCGCCCAGATACGGACAGGAAGCCCTCCACAGGATTTAGTGGCAATAAGGCGCCGACAACCGCTAGCGAGGTGAACAAGGCAGGCAGTTCATCGGGGATTTCAGCACCCCGGTTTTGTTTTCTTTGTGGTTGTCCTGGCCACATCAGGAAAGATTGCCCTAGAGCCGCCGGTAGTCATGGGGCTAGTCCTTTCCAGCATCCTCGCGCCTCGGCTAACGTGGGGTCCATCCAAGCTTCTGGTGGTACGGAGTGTCCAGTGTTTCTTTCTGTTGTTGGTTCATCCTTGGTCGACACCATCAGGGATTCGGAGCATCAACACTCTTGTGGATAAGGATTTAGTTTCCCCTAAGGCCCGGCGGGGCGCCAGTTACGATGTGTGCGGGTTGGAGGCTGGTTTTACCTCCACCCGTCCTTCAGTACTCGTTTCTATCTCCACCCCTACTTCTGTGGCGAAGTATGGGCCATCGCGGTGGAGCGACCTCTGTATTCCCTTATCATAGGGAATACTATCACCTTCGCAGACGGACGCAGTCAGTCCGTGTCTACGGATCTGCCTGTACAGGCGTGTGTGGGAGTTACCACACGCGCCAAAGCTAAGAAGCAGGAACAGGAATTGCGTCCCGTTCTACAGCCGATCTCTGACGAGGTTCTGGCCAGGGTCGATCCTGCTACCATGGTCCGTCTTCAGGCCAGGGACTTGGATGTCCAACGCCTGCGACAACTGGTAGATCGTCCCGCTCAGTCTGCCCGACACGCCAAGGTGAGCTTCAAGCTCCACAAAGGGGATCCTCTTTAGGGTTTTCACTCGGGCAGATCGTGTGGCCAAGCAGCTAGTCGTCCCCCAAAGCTTGAGAGAATCTGTTCTCCGGCAGGCCCATGATTCACCTATGGCAGGCCATATGGGCTCAAAGCGGACTCTCGAGCGGGTGAGACGAGACTTCTTCTGGCCGGGGATGAATTCTCAGGTTAGGCAATACTGCCGCAGTTGCGATGTCTGCCAACTGACAACGCCTAAGGGTCGCTTGAAGCGTGTTCCCCTAGGGTCAGTGCCACTGGTTGGGGAGCCTTTCAGCAAGGTTGGTGTCGACCTGGTGGGACCCTTTAATCCAGCATCCAATCGCGGTCACCGCTACATTTCGGTAGCGGTAGACTATGCGACTCGATGCCCAGAGGCTGCCCGCTTAGGACTATCGATACCCCTACTATTGCTGAAGCTCTCCGGCAGATTTGGACGCGCACTGGTGTGCCCAAGAAAAAGTACGGCCGGAAGTTTGTACTGGAGAGCGATCATCATCCTCTCCAGTGCCTGGACCAGATCTGGCCAGTCAGTCGTCGACTCTTGGGTTAGGCAGTGGAACTGCAGAGTCATGCGTTCACTTTCCGTCATATCAAAGGTTCCTGTAATACGGATGCTGACTATCTTAGCCGAGCTCCGTAGTCAGCACATTGGAAAATCAGTCGTGAGGGACACTTCCCCTCAACCAAGGTCATATCCCCTTTTGGTCTCTGTATCAGGTGTAGTGACAGTTTTCACTTCAGTGATGTCAACGGTAGTGAATCACCAATGGTTCGGATTGTTACTTTCATGGTTGGAAGGTTCGCTTAGTTGTTTGATAAATGTAGTATTATGTATTTCTCGGTGTGATTCTATCATAGAATGTTTGTATTGGATTTGTCGTACTCTGGCGGTCACAGAGGGTTGGTTCGGTCCCATTGTTGTGAATTTGCACATGCGTCAAGGTTCAAAGGAGCACTGTATCTCAGAGAAACAGATGCTTTTAGAAGGGGGGTTTTTGTCACGAGTTTGTCACGAGGCCTACGACGTTTGACCCAACTGGGGTGGCGGAATTATTCATTTGTTTATTATCGTTGCTGTTGTCGTGTATCCGTCCCTTAATGTGGCTTGTGGTGCGGTTGCACCTTGGTGTAGTTCAGCTCAACTTCGGTTTGCTTTCTCTCTCTCTCTCTCTAATTCCACTGCCGTGCTATTCATCCTGCAGGTTCACGGTGGCTGGTACCTTTCTCTCGAACTTGCTGTCTATCGGCCTCTCGCCTGTCTTTTACCTGTCGCACGTGCTTCATTTCTTTTAGTTTGAAGTATGCTCACTCTGTGACGTAGCGTGGCATGTTGGCCGCCATCGCTGAGGGAGGTTAGCTCTTCACTCGAGCGGAAGATGTCTCTGGGAGCGCCTGCTCCGGTCTTGGTTCTTCACCGTATCGTCGAAGGTACAGTCGTATCTTCAATTCCTACAGTCGGCCTGTAGGAGAGGGACATCACTTCTTCTTTTTCCGCATCTGCGCCTCTGTCCTCTCGACTGGA
The DNA here is from genome assembly GCA_018398815.1 of Conus ventricosus. Classification (NCBI taxonomy): domain Eukaryota; kingdom Metazoa; phylum Mollusca; class Gastropoda; order Neogastropoda; family Conidae; genus Conus; species Conus ventricosus. The sequence goes on along the minus strand of CM031624.1, from coordinate 30,082,157 downwards.
CAGAGGGCAGAGAGAGTCGTTTGAACCCGCCTCTTCGGGGTCACCCACGGGTAGCTGGTAAGCATCAGTTTCGTGGTTTGTTTGTTTTGGTTTGTTGTTGTTAGCCGGCTTATTCTTCTCTTTTGCGCAATTTTCTTTTGTTTTCAAAATTGTAAAAGAAATATTGTTTGAGACCTTTTTTTCTGGTTAATTCAGTCTTTAACCTGGCCATCTTAAATTATATCCAAAATTCTTTCTCCTGTTTATGCATCTCGTGATGCGGTAGTCGGTGGGATGGGAGAGAACCTGTGATTCAGGGTTGGTACTTGCTTGGTCTCGCTCGTCCGCCCCTGTCACATTCACCGGACTCTTATCCTTCGGCCACCGTCTGTTTGTGTGTGCAAGGAGAACGAGTTTTAGTTGCGAGCGTGCGTACGCATGATTTGTCGTTCGATGCGTGTTGGAGATTTGTGTTATTTGAAATGTGGCTATAAAATGTACAATTATGCCCTTGAATATTATTTGCAAATGTGGTGGCAGTTATAAAGCGTGGTCGCTGTGTTGATTTATTTCCTAAGAAAGGAATTGTTAAACGTGAGTGAGAGAAGGGTGAGATAAGTCTATTGGTTTTAAGCCTGTTGATTTAATGCAGTCTTTTACCTGCTTCGTGTGAGAAGACGTTAACGAACATTCTGATTTGATTGGTTTACTGTGTTATGCTCAGGTCTGTGTTGAGCTGGTGTGTTTAGTAGACCTCCCCTCGCCCATCATGCGAGTGGCTGTTAGGATTTAACAGCATGGTCAGATTGTACTGACGGCGGGTTCCAGTACCCTTCCTCCCCTCCCTTTCATTCTCTCCTCCCAGCTACGTTTTCCCCCCTCCGGGGCTTCACCGGAGTCTGGACTGTTTGCAGCTGTTGGCCACGCTCTGGTTGGGACGCGGACTGGTTGTGCCTCGTGGTTGAGGCCACGTCTGGTTGGAGCGGATGTTGGTGCCACGCGCTGTTGAGGCCCGCTCTGGTCGGACCCGGGACTGGTAGAAAAGCCCGCCGGCTTGATGGCCGGCCCAGATCCCGTCCAGGACCTCCAGTAACAACGCCACGTTCTTCCCCCCCCCCCCCCCCCCCCGGGACGCGCTCTTCACTGCCTGCTTGTGTGTGTCGAGGGTGTCGGCTTGAACGAATCTTCAAGAACCGACCTGGTTTGGAGCACCTAGTGCACAGGGTGCCCCAGTACACTTTGGAGAGGCAGGGGTGTGGAGGCACTCCATGGTGGGAAGGGATGGATGCTGGGAATTTATTTATAATTGTGTATATGTCATATGTGTTGAAATGCCGTGATTGTGATTGTGTACGTCGTATTGGTGAAATGTTTATTTATAATTGTGCATGTTGTGGAGTTGATTGTGCATGTTGTGTGTGTTGGAATGCTTATTTAAGACTGTATGTTGTGTGAATAAATGGGGTGTTGTATCGTAATCTTTATTGTGAGGTCTTTGCGGGCGTGTGAGGTCAGTCACTCCCTCACTTCCACCTAGACCGATCCGTCAGGGCAGACCTCCAGGGGTCGGTCGTGACATTCTTCTCTTCTTCTTTTCGTGTCTTCTTCTTCTGTCTTCTTCTTCTTGATCTTTTTTTTTCATGCCCGTCACTATGCACACACTCACAAGCCCACGAAGCAATAGATCGCCATCACGCAAAACGCATTTAAAACCTTTCTTTTAGTGAGGCAGACTAGAATTCTATTTTGATTTTCTCTTTTATAATTAAAAAAAAGAAGAAAACATTCCCATCTATTCGTGCGTTACTTCTGTTTGGCTCAACTTTTATTTGTATTTTTTTTTATATTTTTATTTTTTAGTAACATCCACCACCCACAACATTCTTTTTGATACTTTTCACAATAAGTTTTTCAAGTTTTGTTTCAGTTTCAGGAAGGAGGCGTCAATGCGTGCAGACTAGTCCATGTACGGTACATCATTATCAGCTAAGTTTTGAGACAAAACTGCACGTGATTTTAAGCTGATGGATAAATCAATAAATAACTAAGTGAGAGAAATTAAGAAAAGTGTCTCGTCGCCACGACTTAGCAGATGTCTGACTATCCATTTGCCAGTGCGCTGTTGAACTTGAGTGTCTACTAACATCGCCTGCGCTCTTTTTTTCTTTTTTCATTGTCGTGTGTGTTTGTGAAGTACACATGTGTTGTGTGGATATGTGGAAAGGGGGCCATGTGTGTGTGCGTAACACATGTGTGCGTATGCATGACACGTGTGTGCGAGTGTGTGTTGCGAGTGTGTGGAGTGTGTGTGTGTGTGTGTGTTGTGTGTGTGTGTGTGTGTGTGTGGTGTGTGTGTGTGTGGGTGTGGTGTGTGTTGGTGTGTGTGCACGTATATGCATATGTGTGTGTACAGTATATGTAGTGTGCGAGAGTGTGTCTTGTATGTGGGCGTGTAATGCAGGTGCGTGTGTGTATGCATGCACGTTTCATTGTGGTGTGTATGTGAATATGCACACAGATACATGTATGTGACCAAAGAAGCGAGGGCATGTACACGCGCACGTGTGTGTGTGTGTGTGTGTGTGTGAGTGTGTGTGTGTGTGTGTGTGTGTGTGTGGTGTGTGTGTGTTTGTGTGTGTGTGTGTGTGTGTGTGTGTGTGGTGTTGTGTGTTTTTGTGAGCGTCCATCATTATCATTTATGTGCACGCGTATCTGAGAACATTTGTATTTTCGTTTCTATATGTCTATGCACGTCAGCCAGATGTGCAATCAAGTATCTGTGCGTTCGCACCTTCATGCATGCACAGTTTGTATGTGTGTGTGTGTGTGGTGTGTGTGGCGTGTGTGTGTGTGTGTGTGTGTGTGTGGTGTGGTGTGTGTGTGTGTGGTGTGTGTGTGTTGGTGTGTGTGTGTGGTGTGTGTGTGTGTGTGTGTTGTCCATGAGTGTAGTCTTTGTCTGACATACACGGCGTTACTGTTAGTTCCAGCAATAAAGGCAGAATGCTCTCTTTGGGACTTGTGTAAGGACACGGCTACTGTTAAGTAGGGCCCACATGTCTCAGTTTCCCCAGTTACTGCGGCTAGGTGATTTAATCTGTTATGGCCCTTCTTATCTGCGCGTTACTTCAAAAATTCGTCTGTATTTCTGATGGCTATCTTGTGTAAATCTATAGTTCATTTGCCCTTTACCATTTTATTGTTGAGTCTGCTACTGATAGTATTGATAGTTGTACATGTATTTATTCATAGCCACGTTAGCCACTTCAACTCTCTCAGAGGTATTATTATTCATAGCCTGCACTTCATTCGAGTATTTTTAGTATTGCTCTTTC
>CM031624.1:30073627-30077846 GCA_018398815.1 Conus ventricosus | reverse complement strand
TTTTTTTCTAATTTTATGCTTTTAGGTTTTGGCCATGGATAGTCTGGGTTTAAATTGTTTGCTAATGTACTATTGTCCATGGTATGCAGTTTGTTGTCAGTGTAGTACTAACCAGGTGTACAGTTGTGTGAAATATACTATTGCCCAGCTGTATAATTGTCTCACTGTGCTATTGTCCAGGTGTTACAGTTGTCTAAACCATGCTTTTGCCCAGGTGATGCGTTGACTTTACCATTGTTCAGGTGGTTCCATGCAACAAAATTCGGGGGGAAGAAAAAGCGTGTGTACTGGGTTGTGTTACAACAAACCACATCTGTATGCGATTTCTTCACATTAACTTTGATCGATCAAAGTTGGTGAATAGTTGTTAAGAAAACTTTTCCCTTGTACAGCTGAGGAGTCATTTATTTCAAACACATGAGTGAGCATTGCAGGCAGTGGCTTCGCATACACCACACCTGAAGTAGCTAAGTGGAGCTATGAATAAATACCTCTGAGAGAGTTGAAGTGGCTAAACGTGGCTATGAATAAATACATGTACAGCTATCAATACTATCAGTAGCAGACTCACAAAAATAAAATGGTAAAGGGCAAATGAACTATAGATTTTAGACAAGATAGCCATCAGAAATACAGACGATATTTTTGAAGTAACGCGCAGATAAGAAAGGGCCATAACAGATATAAATCACCTGAGCCGAGCAGTAACTGGGGGAAACTGAGACATGTGGGTCCTACGTTAACAGTAGCGCCGTGTCCTTACACAAGTCCCAAAGAGAGCATTCTGCCTTTATTGCTGGCACTAACAGTAACGCCGTGTATGTCAGACACACACACACACGGACAAATACACACACACACAACACCACCACACACACACACACACACACACACACACACACACACACACACACACACACACACACACACACACACACACTCACACATACAAACTGTGCATGCATGAAGGTGCGAACGCACAGATACTGATTGCACATATTGGCTGACGTGCATAGACATATAGAAACGAAAATATAAATGTTCTCAGATATGCGTACACATAAATGTTAATGATGCACGCTCACACACACACACACACACACAACACACACACACACACACACACGCACGCACGCACGCACGCACGCACGCACGCATGCGCGCGGCGCGCGCGCGCACGCACGCACCACACACACAACACCACACACACACACACACACACACACACACACACACACACACACCACACACACACACACACACACACACACACACACACACATGTGCACGTGTACATGCCTCGCTTCTTTGGTCACATGCATGTATCTGTGTGCATATTCACATACACACCAACAATGAAAGCGTGCATGCATACACACACGCACCTGCGTACACGCCCACATACAAAGACACACTCTCGCATACTCACATATATGTACACACACATATGCATATACGTACACACACACACACACACACACACACCACACACACACACACACACACACACACCACACACACACACACACACACACACACACACACACACACACACTGTCACGATACAGGGTTAGATTTGTTCCTCCAATTGTTTACCTTAGGAACGTTTGTGATAGCTAGGCTGAAAATAAAATATTGTGTTTGGAAGCTGTGTGCCTGTGCGTGTTATTTTTAGTTGCATGCAAGCGTGCGTGTGTGTTTTCCTTAGATACTCCGTTCCCAGTCCACCAAAACGGTTGAATTTGGACGTGGCCTGAACTGAGTTCAGGTAGACAGGGGAGGTTACTTGTGTGTGACGAGTCAGTCGACAGACTAGAAGTTTCCCTCACACGACGATACTGTGTTAGGCTCGGAACTCCTGTTCCCCCGCAGTGGTGAAGTTGTGGCTAGGACATTATTGTCCCCCAATTTCGTGGCGTTTCCTTAGTTTTTCTGGGCGCCTGGTCGTGGGTCCATCTCGGGTTTCAGGTTTGGAACTTTGCCGTTGTTCGTCTCTGGATTCGGAAGTGTATGTTTGTGCGTTTGTCTCTGTGTGCGCATGGTTCAATGTATTCAGTTACAATTTTCCTCTTTTGTTATCATGCTTTCTGGCGTTTTATGCTTGTGTATTTTAACGTGAATGCGAGGAAATGTGTGGGTAGAAAGCGTGTGTATTTGTGAACGTGTGAGATTTGGGAGAGTTTCACTTTGCTTTGGCGAGACGGAGTAGCTTCCTTCGCCGGTTTTAATTTTGTTATGTATTTTTAGTAGAAATAAAGAAGGAACAGTGTTCTTTTCCGTGAAGTTTGGGAAAAGCAAGTGGATAGTTATATTGAACTAGTCTGTAAAAAATGGTTTTGTTTTGAGGGTTGTTTGTTTTTGGGAAAAAAAAACACATTTAATTTGTAGTTAAGTGTTGGAAGTCAGTAGTATCGTATAATCTTTTGCTTTATATAAACTTCGGTTGTTATTTAAAAGGCGCGTGCCGACATTTTGACAGTTAGTTCTCTTCGCTGTTGGGAACTTGTTTTAATTGGCCAAGGTCATGATGACCGGCGGAGTTTGACCTTCAAGGTCAACGTCATATAATATAAACACTTGTTGAATTATTTCCCTTCGAATAACATTGTCAAAATTTGTTCAAGTTAATTCTATATTAATGTTATTGTCTTCTTTCTTGAGGAATTAAAAGGGTGTTTTTGCTTTTTTTTGTTTGGGAAAGAAAGATAGTGTTTAATTAAATTTTACCTATGTTTTTTCAAGTAGTTGGGACTTAGGTTTTCCTTGGGGGGACTCGGGTTAGTATTACCTGTTAGTTTAATGTCATCCCCAGAACCTGATTAGTTGCTGTGCCGTGGTCCCCTTCCGTACCTGAGCTGGTGAGAGTGGCCGTTGTCTCGCTGGTGGCCGACTGACGGTTGGGTGACGTCTGTTGTCTGAAGGACAGGAGCGGCGTGGAAGGAGTGACTCCATTGACTCCTTGTTTTGGCAACGGACTTCTGGTCTTGGGCTTCCTGACTAGGGAGCGGGTGAATGGACCGATGTAAGTAGTGGAAGTGGATGAATGCGGAGAATAGAATGTGCCCATCGAGTGGAAAGCGGAGAGACTAATAGAGAATAAGGAATCAACGTTGACAAGGAATGTGAAAAACTTCTTTGTTGAAGCTCGACTAATATTCGTCTCCGTCAACATACCTGTGGACACTCATGTTAGTTTTTGTTCATCTGCTTAGTTTTGGATGTGCTCTATCGTTTTGGCGTTGTGAGCTCCATGAACTTTTGAACGGAAGAACACGTCGGAAAGCTTTCATCGTTTTGGACTTTTGGTTTCACCTTTGTTGAAGGAACTACATTAGTAATGAACTATAGTTAGTGATAGTTTTGCTTATCTGAAATTCTGAGTTATTGTGATTCGTGCTTTGCTGCATGTTGGAATGATTTGAATACTCTGTTTGTTGTGGGTGCATACATTTTTGAAATCACTTGGCTGATATTGATTGTTGTGTGCATTCACAGGTTTTGGTACACAGAGAAGGAAGCAGAGCGGTCGGCAGTGTGTGTGTGTGTCTATAGCGTACGCGTGGCCTTGTTAATGTAATATTGTGTGCTGTTTAGTTTTAGCAAATTATTGGTTGTTGTTCTTCTTGTGGAGCGCATGTTGTGATGTGATTAATAAATTTAGTTAGTTTGTGTTACATTTGGTGTGAGTGTGGTTAGGGGTGAATCATAGCTGAGTGTTTGGGCTTGTGGATGAAGGTTGAATGCGGGACTGATCGTTGGGGTGCGAACGCGGAGTGAAGCCCCTGACTTGAGTGTTTGCCGTCTCCCTCGGCGACGTGACAACACACACACACACACACACACACACACACACACACACACACACACACACACACACACACACACACACACACACACACACACTCGCACACACACTCGCACACACGTGTCATGCATACACACACATGTGTTCGCACACACACACGGCCCCCTTTCCACACATCCACACACACACATGTGTACATTCACAACACACACCGACAATGATTAAAAAGAAAAAAAGGCGCAGGCGATGTTAGGTAGACACTCAAGTTCTAACCAGCGCACTGGGCAAATGGGTAGGTCAGACATCTGCTAAGTCGTGGCGACGAGACACTTTTCTTAATTTCTCTCATCTTAGTTATTTATTGATTTATCCATCTGCTTAAAATCACGTGCAGTTTTGTCTCAAAACTTAGCT
>CM031624.1:30058627-30068627 GCA_018398815.1 Conus ventricosus | reverse complement strand
AAAAAAAAAAAAAAAAAAAAATGCCCAAAAAAGTAGGCGTGAGTAGAAGAAAAAAAAAGATGTTTTGTTGTTTTTTGTTTTTTTTTTTATAAATTTTTTCAATTCCCAAAAGGAAAAATTTTTGAAAAGGGAAAAACATTCCCAACAGCTGACAAAATTATTCATAGGTTTCTTGTAAGAAGGGTTTAAAAAAAAAAGGCAGGCAAAAAGAAACCGAGTGGGAGTTTCCTGTGTTGTGTTTGGTGTTTGTGTTGGGGTGTGGTTTGTGTTTTGTGGGGGTTTGTTGGTTGTGTGTTTTTGTGGTGTGTGTGTGGGGTGGGGCCCCGCGCGTCAGATGAGAGAAAAGAGAAGAGAGGAGAGAAGAGGGGAAGAGAAGAGGAGAGAGGGGAAAAAAAAGAAGAAGAGAGAGAGAGAGAGAGAAAAAAAAAAAGGAAGAGAGAGCAACGGGGCCGATAATTTCCAGTTTCCCCATGTTTTTACCCCCCAAACCCCCTTGTATGCAAATTGTCGGTGTGTGTGTGTGTGTGTGAGAGAGAGAGGAAGAGAGAGAAAAGAGAGGGAGAGAAAGGGAAAGAGAAGGGGAGGGGGGGGGGGGGAGGGGGGGGGGGAGGGAGGAGGGGGAGGGGGGCCGTGGGCCCCCTTTCCCCCACTTTTCCCAATTTTAAACCCATCAATCCCCTTATGCAATTGCCTTTCCTTTATACCCCCTCCGGCGTTTGCTACCAGTTGCCGGCAAACGCGTACGGGGGACGGGGAAAACCAAACGTTGGGGGTTATCAGCCTCTTTTTTCGGGGAGATTGTGTGTTGTGTGTGTGTGTGGGGGTGGTGTGTGTGTGTGTGTGTGTGTTTTTGGGGTGTGTGCGTGCGTGCGGCGTGTGTGGTCGTGTTGTGTTGTGTTGACGTTGGTTGTGTTGTGTTTGTTGTGTTGTGGGTGTGTGTGGTGGTGTGGGTTTGTGGGGGTGTGTGGGGTGTGTGTGTTTGAGTGGGGGTGGTGGTTGGTTGTTGTAATAACCAAAAAAAAAATAATCCTAATACAATTTGGGAAAGTACTAAAAAACCAATGAGTTTGAAATCCAAAATGTTCTAAAATCAAGGGACATAGAGTACAGGCAAACGGGTTTAAGAGTAAACGTACAAAAAAGAGTGTTTTTTTTAAAAATTCACATTCTTTGCTTTTATGTTCGGTTATAAAATGCGCTTATGACACTTCGCATGATTTAACTTTTTCCCTTTTTGTTATCGATTTCTTTTTCCCTCGATTTAATTTTTTTTTTTTTCTAAATCTTTCCAGAACATTTAAAAAACATTTACCGTCAGCCGAAGCGCGTATATTTGGGGCTCACCAGTCTTTTTTTTTTTTTTTTTTTTTGACCAGTGCCATTTCTTAGCTTGTTTGATCGATCAAAACCAATTTGAAGTTTCCATGGAAAACAGCTCGATACAGCCACGAAAAAGTTGTGAATATGTTAAAAAAAACTTTTCCTTTGTACAGCGGGGATCATTTATTTTCAAACACCGAGGAAGCATGCAAGCATGGCTTCGGCCACAGGTTGTTTAAAATTTTATTTGAAAAACCCCAGTCAGCCATAAAAGGATAAAACCTGACCAAACATTTTCATTACATCAATAAACAGGTGTGTGTGTAGGCCCTTTGCCCCATTCCAACAATCTGGGGCAAAGGGGCAACAGTAAGTTTTGTCGTTCATCTTTATTTTCCCCACTTGACTGTAGTTCTGTATGTAGGGCTTGCTACAAACAACAAAATAAAAAAAAGTTCTGGAGCCCACACTTGAAGTAGCAAGGAAGCTAGAATAAAACCCGAAGAGTCCAGTGGGTAAAAAAAGGCATGAAACAACATGTCAACATCAATACTACCCTAGGAAACCCACACAAAAAATGGAAAGGCAAAAAAAACTAAGATTCAGACAAGGAAACCATTTGAAATTCAACGATATTTTTTTTTTAAAAACGCGATTTAAGAAAAGGGCATAACAGATATAAATCCCTAGCCGAGCAGAATGGGGGAAAATAAGCATGGGTTTGGGCCCTAGAAAAAAGTATCGCCGTGTCCTTACGAAGTCCCAGAGAGAGCAGCGCCTTTATTTTTGGCACAACAGGTGCCGTTCCTTACAGAAGCCCAAAGAGCAACTGCCTTTTTTGGTGGCACTAACAAGCGCCGTGTCCTTACAGAACCCCAGAGAGAGATTTTGTCAGGGGGCACTAACAGTACGCCGTGCCTTTAAAAAAAAGTCCCGAGGGCTTCGCCTTTATCTGGGACTAACAGTATCCTTGTGTCCTTACAGAAGCCCAGAGAGAGCATTCTGCCTTTTTTTGTTTGGGACTAACAGTATCGCCTGATTTTCAAAATCTCAAAGAGTTTTTGCCTTTATTGCTGGGACTAAAATATCGCCGGTCCTTAAAAACGGCCCCCGAGAGAGCATTCTCGTTTTTTTTGCTGGGACTAACATATCGCCGGTTTTCCTTACACGAGTCCCAGAAGAGCATTCTGCCTTTAAATTTCGGCATTAACTTTGCCGGTCCTTTTTACATCCCAAAGGGAGAGCATTTTGCCCTTTTTTTTTTTGGGACAACGTATCGCCGATCCTTAAAAACGAGTCCCAGAGAGAGCTTTCTGCGTTTATTGTGGCACTAACAGTATCGCCGTGCCTGACGACCCTAGAAGAGCATTCTGCCTTTAGCTGGGACTACCCGTATCGCCCTGTCCTTACAGAATGCCAGAGAGAGCATTCTGCCTTTATTGCGGCACTAACATACGCCGGTCCTTTTCAGAAGTTCCAGAAGGCATTCGCCTTTTTGCTGGCACTAACAGTAGCCCGTTCCTTAAAAGAAGCCCAGAAGGCAATTTTGCCTTTTATTGCGGGATAAAAAAATATCGCCGTGCCTTAAGAAGCCCAGAGAAGCTTTTCCTTTATTGTTGGCACTAACCTACGCGGTCCCTTACAGAAGTCCCCGAGAGGCATTTTGCCTTTATGTTGGGACACATATCCCCTGTGCCTTACAGAAATCCCAAAGAGAGCATTCTGCCTTTAATGCTGACTAAAAGTATCGCCGGTCCTGACACGAGTCCCAGAGAGAGCATTCTGCCTTATTGCTGGCACCAACAGTACGGGGTGTCCTTTCCCCCAGTCCCAAGAGAGCATTCTGCCTTTTTTTGCTGGCACTAACATACGCGGGTTTCCCTTAAAAAACTCAGAAGAGATTCGCCTTTTTTTGCGGCACTAACAGTGGGGCCGTGTCCAACAGAAGTCCTGGAAAAGAGCATTTTGGGCCCTTTTTTGCTGGCACCCGTATCGCCGTGTCCTACAAAGTCCCAAGAGAGATTCTGCCTTTATTGCTGGGACTAAAATATCGCGTTCCTTACAAACCCGAGAGAGCATTCTGCCTTTTTTTGCTGGGGCAAAAAAGTACCGCCGTGCCCTACACGAGTCCCAGAAGAGCATTTTTTGCCTTTTTGCTTGCGCTAACAGAGCGCCGGTCCTACAAAGCCCAGAGAAGCTTTCGCCTTTATTTCGGCACTAACATAGGCCGTTCCTTACACAAGTCCCAAAAAGCATTCTGCCTTTATTGCTGGCACAAAAAGGGAGCCCCGTCCTTACACAAGTCCCAGAGAGAGCTTCTGCCTTTATGCTGGGACAACAGTACCCGTTCCTACAGAACCCAGAGAGAAAGCTTTTGCCTTTATTTCTGGGACTAACAGCAGCGCCCTGTCTTTTCAGAAGTCCCAGAGAGAGCATTCTGCCTTTATTGCTGGCACCAACAGTTTCGCCGTGTCCTTACACGATACCAGAGAGAGCATTTTTACCTTTATGCTGGCACCAACTTTTTGCCCCTGTCCTTACACGAGCCCCAAGAAGCATTCTGCCTTTATTGCGCACTTCCGATCGCCCCGGGCCTTTAAAAAGTCCCCGAAGAGAGTATTCTCCCTTTTTTGTTGGACTTCAGTATCGCCGTCCTTACAGAAGTCCCCCAGGAGCATTTTTGCCTTATTGTTGGACTTTTTAGTCTTGGCGTCTGTGAAACACCCTTAGGGACCAAGTTTTCCCCATGTTCAAATTTTGTCACTCAAGGAGATCGGTACAGGGGGGTTTTGGTTTTCTTTTGTGTGTGTGTGTGTGGGTGTGTGGTGTGTGGTGTGTGTGTGTGGGTTTTGGGGGTGTGTTTGTGTGTGGGGGTTTTGGGGTGTGTCTGGTGGGTTGTGGGTATGTTTTTGTGTGTTTGTGTGTGTGTGTGGTGTGTGTTGGTGTGTGGGGTGTTTGGGCGCGCGCGCGCGCGGTGCGGGGGGTGTGTGCGTGCGGTAACGCGTGCGTTTGTGTATTGTAGTGTCGCACGTGACCGCATGTGTGTGTGTGTGTGTTTGGGGGGTGTGGTGTTTTGTGTGTGGGGGGTGTGTGTGTGTGTTGTGTGGGTTTTTGGCCGGGGTGCGTGTGTGTGGTTGTGGTGTTTGTGTGTGTGTGTGTGTGTGTGTTTGCGCGCACACGGCGCGCTTGGGGGCGTATTCGAGTGTGTGTGTGTGGTGTGTGTGTGTGTTTTGGGGTGGTTTTTGGTGTGCGGGGGCCGCGCTGTACGCGGGCATGTGCATGTAAACAGGGGTGCAGGGTCTGTGGTGTGGTGGGGGGGTGTGTTAAGGCAAAATTTGTTGGTCTCCTCGTGAAAGGAAATGTGGGCAAACCCAGAAGGGGGAGCGGAGACCTAAAAAGATTCGAACGGCTCCTCCTCTCTCCTTTTCTGCCCTTCTCTCTCTCTCCCTCAACCCTTCTCCTCTCCTTTTCCTCCCTCCCCCCCTCTCTCCTCTCCCCTCCACACACCACACACAAAACACACACACACACACACACACAAAAACACACACAACACACACACACACACACACACACACACACCCACACACAAAAACACACCCTACACCACATTGAAAAAAAGGGGGCTTCAGAAGAGGGGGGGTTGGGTGTGGGGAAAAGTAAGGGGGGGGGGGGCGCGGGTTAAGAGGCGGGAAAATTAGAGGGGGAAAAAGGGGGGGGGGGGGGGGAAGGGGAGGGGGGGGGGAGAGCAAAATTTAAGGGGGAATCCAAATTTTTTTGGCTCGCAAATGGGCCTCAAATCCCGCGTACGCAAATTGCGTTCCCTTTTATCAACCGCTTTTCGAGGTCACCAGTTGGCCCGAGCGACGAAGCGAACCGACGTGGAACAAAGCGGGTTCGACAAGTGGTAAAAACTATCTTCATTGGGGGAGATAGTGTGTGGTTTGTGTGGTGTGTGTGGGTTTTGTGGTGTGGTGTTTGTGTGTGTGTGGTGTGTTTTGTGTGTGTTTTTTGCCGAGACAGAAAAAGAATATTCCTTACAACGGGGAAATCCTTACTCCCCAAAAAAGAAATGATCGTAAAAAAAAAAAAAAAAACCAAACTAAAAAAGACATGGACCTCAGGGAAGAAAAAAGGGTCAAAGATAAGCAAGAGTGCATTTTGTATGTTAACATACTTTGTTTTCAATCCACCATGACGACCGTCTTGATGGGATTACAAATTTTTTTGACTTTTTTTATGGTTTTTTTTTTTTTTTTTTTCCTTTTTTTTCCCTTTTTTTTTTATTGTTTTGTTTTTTTGTTTTGTTGTTTTATTTTAAATTTTTTTTTTAAATTTTTTTTTTGTCTCAATAATCCGAACAGAGACGGGTTTTTTAAATCGTCCCCAAAACTGTATATGCTTTTCCCCGTTATTATTCAGTATTTTTTTTTCAATTCATCAATGTTTTCTTTTACTCGCTTTTTTTTGATCAAAATCATTTTTCCCTTAAAGTTTTGTGTGGGGGCCCGGGCAGACCCCCGAAAAATTGGGGCATACAAGTCAAAAAAGCTTTTCCTTTGGGACAGCTAGGATCATTTTTTTTTAAAATATCGAATCAAGTAAACAGGCAGTGGTTCTACACGCCAGGGTGAAATAATAGAAAGTAAAAAACCCCCTCACTATCAAGGATCAAACCGACCGCCCTTCAGTTACGACAGATCAACATTTTTGTGGTGTTGTGGGTTGTGTGTTTTGTGGTGTGGGGTGTGTGTGGTGTGTGTTGTTGTGTGTGTGGGTTTGCCCTGTTGCCTCCGCTCCAAATCTGCGGGTAGGCAACAGCAATCTTGTCAGTTCACCCTTACCAGCTTTATATTTTATTCTGTGCCGTGGGCTTTTCCACGAATAAACTTTTTCATTTCACTCCAACCCATATAATTGTAGTTCGTGCCGTGTGGCTTACCGCAGAACAAGACTTTCATTTTTACTCCTTACCAGCTTTATATTGTAGTTCGTGCCGTGTGGCTTCCACAAAAAAGACTTTTTTTCCAATTCACTCCTTCTTTCCCTTGGGTTCCTTTATTAATTAATTCTGACTGTATGGCTCACCCGGAAACAAGACTTGTCAATTAACCCCTTTACCGTTTGAACTGACCCCATGGTTACAAGCAGAACAAGACCGTCAAAACCCCTTTACTTTTTTGGCTTATTTGTGTCAATTTTTCTGCACTGTGGGGGGGTGCCAGCGAACCCAAAACCTTCAAGCGCTCTTACTATCGTTATCATTGTAAACTGACTTTATGGCCCAAACAAGCCCTTTACGCACTCTTTTTCTATCGTTATCATTGTAAATTTTTTGTCGTATGGGTTGGGGGGGGGGCCCCAAAAAATACTTTTAAAATTTACATTTTAACCCAGCTTTTATTTTGGGGTTCGTAGTAGGGTTGCCACAAAACAAGACTTGTCAATTCACCTTCCCCTTCCTTCCGGGCTTTATTAATTGATTCTGTTTGAAAGGGTTTCCAGCAGAACAAGACTGGGGCAATTTCACACTTTCTTCTTTTGTTTATTTGTGGATTGTTACGAAAAGGCTGCGGCAGACCGAACTTTTGTGCCGTATTGTTATGGGGGGGACGGGGGGGGCCCTGGTGTGGTGTGTTTGTGTGTTTGTGTGTTGTGGTGTGTGTGTGTTGTGGTGTGTTGTGGTGTGTGTGTGGGGTTGTGTATTTTGCGGTGTGTGTGTGTGTGTGTGGGTGGGTGTGTGTGGTGTGTGTGTGTGTGTGTTCTCGTCCCCCCGGAAGTGCTTAAAAAGAAAAGAAAAAAACAACAAACTGAATATACATATAAGTAAAAACCCCCCCCCCCCACCCCCACTCTCATCCCATCTTTCAACTATTTTCCGCACATCGATCTCGCATTAACCCACGTTTTGGGGGGTTTTTCTTTTTTGACTGCTGGAAATTCAGGAGTCCGGGGGGGGAATCGGCGTACCTTTTTGCTTTTTGGACTCGGCCCGGCAGCAGAAAAGGGGGAGGTAATACAGTCTCTTAATAAAAGAAAAAAATTTTATTTTTTTTTAAATTGAAGAGAAGAAAAAGAAACACATAAGATTAAACCATATAACCTATAACATCATCGGACCAACATACATTTAAATAAAAATCATAGAATTATACATGCAGAGAAACAGGATAATCATCCCCTCCACTCTTTCCCTGCGTTGCCTTTCCCCCTCACCCCCCCCCCTCTCTCTCTCTTCTCTCTCTCTCTCTCTCTCTCTCTCTCCTCTCTCTCTCTCTCTCTCTCTCTGTCCAGCATACACAAAAAGACAAGACACACAAACGCACGCACACACAGACACACAGACACACACACACACACACGCGCACACGTTATTCAGGATAAGACATAACCGCAGGTTAAAGAGGCTGTGCATAGGATTAATCATGGTTAAGATGGGCATGGACAACAAGTGGCAAGTGTTGACACTTAACAACTCTTGAGTTGTTATTCAGCTGCTGCGTAACACCATGAAACACTATCACATCTGTCAAAAAGTGACAAGTGTTAAGCAATTCACACATGTAAGTAGCTACTCATGATGCGTATAAAAGAGTCAGTCTGATCTCTGTCATACATAGCCTGCTAATCTACCATGGAGTTCACAACTACTCAGCGCGGAGGCCGTGTTCTGCTACTTGAGGGCTACAGATACCAAGTCAACAGGAAGGACAAGAACACTGGACGCATCTACTGGAGATGCCACGACCGGTCCTGTCCAGGCAGTGTGTCAACTCAAGCAGAAGAAGTCAAGAGCAGAAAGCCTCATACCCATGCAGAAGACCGTGCCGACAACGTGGTGGAGAAGATTAAGGGGCAACTCAGGAAGGAAGTTAGGGAGAAGACAGCACCCATCCCTGAATTGTACAACAACGCCCTTGGTCAAGTGGCTGAAGAGGCTACGGATGTGGCCGCTACCTTGCCCACTTTCTCCAGTCTGAAGTCTTCGCTCTACCGTAACCGCCTGAAGAATAACCCTCCCCTACCGAAGGAACGCAGTGATGTCAACTTGGATGGAGAGTGCTTCCTCCTACGATCTGATGGTGCTGGTGACAAAATACTGATTTTTGCCACAGACACCATGCTTCAGCGGCTGTCCACTGCTGAGAGCCTTTTTCATGGATGGAACCTTCGGAGTCTGTCCGCGTCTCTTCTACCAACTGTTCACCATCAACATCATCATCGATGAGCAGCAGTTTCCTGCAGTCTACGCCTTGCTTCCCAACAAGTCCAGGGAGACGTACAACAGGTTCTTCACTATCATCAAGGAAGCACTACAGGACCTGAACATCACTCTCCAACCTCCACGCGTCCTTGTCGACTTTGAGAGGGCTTTGCTGCAGTCTGTGCGCCTCCACGTTCCTGGTAGTGATGTCAAAGGGTGCTTCTTCCACTTTGCGCAGTGCTGTGGCGGTGGGTACAGACTCGTGGTCATGTGGTTCTGTACAGGGAGAATGAGGATGGATGAAGGACTTCCCTGTGGCCCCTTGGATGAAGGACTTCCCTGTGGCCCAGTGGAACCACTGGGAGTCTTCAGGGGACCGCACCAACAACCGTCTGGAAGGATGGCACAACCGACTCATCCGTCTAGCTGGTCGTGACCATCCCAACATCTACCAGCTGGTCGCAATCTTGAAAAAGGAGGAGGCAGTATCCGAGGTGAAGATTCTCCAACTTCGGACTGGTGGTCTCCCTGTGAGGAAGCGAGCCAAGTGGCAGCGCATGAACAGAAGGATCAAGCGTCTGCAAACCAAGTTCACTGAGGGAAGCTGAGCATCGCTGATTTCATGGAATCAGTTTCTCTGTTATGTGGCCTGTAAGGTATATATTTTGTTTTAAATCTACATGTTATTTTAAAACTATTTTAAAATAAAATTCTACATTATAAAATCTCTGGCATTTCGTGTGTGTACTTGTGTCTCTACTTTGTGTCAAAAAGGGAAAAGTAGATGAAATGGGAATGGTGGTCAGTAAAGGAAATAGACGAAATGGGAGTAGACCAAATGGGAGTAGACCAAATAGGATGTTACCTAAGAAGGTCTTCAAGCCTGACTTTGTCGCATCTCAGGCTGGCTGCCTGTCTGAATCTCTCTAACTCATTCATGTTCTTTTCCTTAGGGGAATTTTATGTGTATATGAATATACATGATCTGTAAAGAATGCTCTAATTGGATTTATGTTTGGGACTCCATCTATATTCACACATCCTTAAAGGGAAATATAGACGAAAAACAGAGTCTCTCTCTCTCTCTCTCACACACACACACACACACACACACACACACACACACACACACACACACACACACACACACACACACACACACACACACACACGTTGGTAGAGAGACGACAGAAAAAAGGATGGGAATATGGGTACATGGGTAACTTTTCAACAAAAAAGACCAGAAATTCGGTAGATAGACGACAGAAAAACAGACCAGAATTTTGCAAATAAATGACAAGCACAAAAAAGCAGAAAGCTGGCAGATGAATGACAAGAAAGCTGTGGAAGGCGACTGTAAAAGGACCAAAAGTCGGTGGAAGGTGACTGTAAAAGGACCAGAAAGTCGTGGAGGGACTGCAAAAGGACCAGAAAGCCATGAAGGACTTAAGCAAACCCGGTAGAAAGACGGTGAAA
>CM031624.1:30028491-30043491 GCA_018398815.1 Conus ventricosus | reverse complement strand
TCCTCAGTTTTACAATATTGGTCTGCAGTCAGTTTTATCATGAAATAAACTGAAGCAAATTGAAAACATGTACAGCATTGAAGAATACAGAAACTATGGTTCAAAAGTTCCAAATATCCGGCTGAAACTCTCAACTGTCACAGCCTGTCATACAATGTTTGTTTGTGTGGCGTTTTAGCAACAGTGCGCGCCAGGCTGTAAGACACTGCAGGCCTACCATGACGTAAGATCTATTTTAGATACCGCTCCATGCAGGAATAGCGGTTCGGGTTTGTTAGAGTTGGCTGCTTTAGCAAACAGTGGCGCGACTGTAAGACCACTGCAGGCCTACACTGACGTAAGATCTATTTTTAGATACCGCGCTCCTGCAGGAGCGGTTGGGTTTGTTTAAGTGACTGCCTTGAATTTCACCAAGCACTTCATGACTTTGTATATATTGCTTGTGATTACTGGCTTCACGCTTCGCTTCAACGTCCTGCTTCAACTTTTTGGCTGCCTTGGGCGGCCACAGAATGTACTTATTCAACTTGTCTTGTTTATTAAATCAAGCTTTT
This sequence comes from Conus ventricosus, assembly GCA_018398815.1. Taxonomy (NCBI): domain Eukaryota; kingdom Metazoa; phylum Mollusca; class Gastropoda; order Neogastropoda; family Conidae; genus Conus; species Conus ventricosus. The sequence goes on along the minus strand of CM031624.1, from coordinate 30,042,937 downwards.
GATAAATGCACTTGGTTGGCTGCTATGAATATTCTTCAGTTGACAGAGAGACCGGCGCCGTCTAGAATTTACGGCGCTTAAGCGCCAACCATAAACCTTTCCATTTTCTATGCAAGCACTTCCTTATTTTTCTAACTGTTTGTGCGTTATTGTTGTTGTTTTGTTGTTTTACTGATAATAACTATAATTATATTTGAACATTCGTTTCTTATAAATAATCAAAGGGTGCGCTCACACACACGCACGCACGTCCCCCACCCCACCCCAGCACGCAAGATCCCCACCCCCACCCCCACGCCGCACGTCCTCCCACCCCACCCCCTGTGTACACCACACACACACTCCGACCCCCAAGTCACCCAAGTTCTTAATTAAGTTTTAATTAGTTACCCCAAGTCTTAATTAAGTTTTTAATTAAGTTACTTCAAGTTTTAATAAGTTCTTGATTACGTTTTTTATTAAGTTCTGGATTAACGTTACTCAAGATTGTATTAAGTCTCCATTAAGTACAAACCAAGAGTTCTTATTAAGTTTATCTTATAATTATCAAAAAAAAATACATCTATGTTTTTTAATCTTAAATAGCAGATGCTATTATAGTAACACACACGCCTCAAAAACGCGTCATCGTTGAGGATGTCTTGCTCAGCGTTCTCTGCATAGATCTTAAGGAAGTTCTACATCCTATGCAGCCGCATTGATTACAATTCTGGTCTATGGAAATGTTCTTTTTTAGACTCCTTGTCTTTAATTATGGACTGTACATTTTTTTATACGCCATGATCTATTTTTATAAAAAAATTTGAAAATTATATTGCATTATAAATGGAATCAAATGATCTTTTGTTGTGACGGTACTGGCGTGCTGTTTGTCGTCTGTATTTTAACGGTTCAGTTTTTTTTGATTGCTTTTTTTTCTGCTGCCATTGTGTTATATATTATAACCGTAATAACTGCCCCCAACAGCAGCATGGCGCCAAAAATGGCAACAGTTTAAAGTTCATTATTCCATGAAGACTTTGGGCCCTTCCAATCACATGAAGTTTTTATAGCGGCATTTTGAATCAACTTGTTCTGGCGTTAGCGGTGGTATGTTTTCATGATGCGTTTATTCTGTACATTAATTTTTTTTTGTCTGTTCACTCTGCAAATTTTTTTCCTGTTTATACCACGCCCAGGATGAGGACACTTTTCACTGGCCCACCTGGTTCAGTGTTTTCGCTGATTTCTGGTTGGTCTTTCTCCCCTGATTCAATGTTTCCTGATTCTGGTCTGATGATTTTCGCTCGTTCATTTTGAAGGCGAAACAAAATCTATATGATTTAAAGTTATTAATCCCATGATAATGGCGATAACAATGTTCCAAATCTGTAGTATAGATTTTCACATCCTAGAGACTCTAAAGACTTTGTTTTAAAACTGGATCTTGCGTTAACTCATACGTAAGATCTTGTTCAGAATCAATGGGAGCAAATCTATGACTAGTTTAGTGTACAACAAAGACCGTTTGCCCCTCACTGTTTTCTCCATTCTTTAGACCCCCAGCTGCGCTTCATACCTGTGTTATGATACTTTAAAATGTCTTGCGGACGGCATTTGTTGTATCTGTTTCTATGCTGATTCAGTTCCGAGGGAACTGTTTTGTTTTTCCACACGCTGCCAAAGAATACAACCTCTCCTTTTGGGGCATAACAGCTTGGCCATCAACTTGGTCCTTCATAAGTTCGGGAAGGTTTATGCCGCCTTGTAGTGTAGTAGATATACTCATGCCCTTCATGTTTTTTATTAAATTATAATTATGTTATTTTATAAAAATGAGCACCGAAAAAACTGTTACCAACCTTGTATACCATTCTGCTGTTATTGGAAGGTCTAAGTGTTAGGTTACTCAATGCTTGGGTTAAAGCTTGTTAAGAATTAAACCAGCAGATCTTGGCAAACTAGACTTTGAGGATTCAGCAAAAGCTGATTGCTATCATTGCAGCTTCGGTTGCCACGAAAGATTTTCTAAGTCAAGCAAGGCATAATTTCCAGACAGTATAAAATATGTAATAAAAATATACATTTATAAAAAACAATGGCTTCGCTCGTAATGATGATTAGGCGGCGCTGTGGTTAATGCGCTCGCTTTTAGATGACGTAATTTACGCATTTAGTAAACTGCGAGGATGGAAGGCGAGAGAAAAAGACATAACCAAAGTTGGAGCAACTAGCCGCCCAGCACAAAGATCGCTATGAAAAAGCAGAGGAATTGAGCAGTTAGATTTTATTATTGATACTCTAGAAAAAAAACAGGGGCCATGCAGCCTTACAATTTAAAGAAGTTGATCAAGCATAAAAACAATATTATCTAGTAACAGGCAAACAATCGAGGACATTGCCCCCACCAAAATTAGTGACTTTTATCAACCATCAGAAAAACAAAAGATGCAGAAATCAGGTTTATTGTCTTTGGTATGATGTTGTGTATTTTGTGCCTCATACTATTGGCCTGAGTAAAAATGAACAAAAATCTATTATGCGCCCAAAGGTATTGGAAGGGCATCACAGCAATTAAAAAGCTAATGCCAAGCAGCTGGACGTCAGTGACAAAAAGCAAAAGAGATGGTTATCTAAACAAGCGATTTGGCAAAATTTATTTACCAGCGCTAGACGAATACAGAGACCACATTTGTGAACTCAATACGATCGACACCCATCCAAATGGACCATCTATATTTACACTTGATACGATTAGTCGAAGAAGATTTAAGTGACGCACTCACAGTCATTGACATTGCTTCAAGATACAAAGATGCGGCAACCATTAACACAAAAGAGTGCTTCTGCTGTTGCTGTTGCTTAAAACTGATATACCACGAGGCCCTTAACTTTCCCTTCGCATGATTCAAGTCGATGATGGAAAAGAATTAAAGGGCCAAGTGAATCAATTTATTGTTTAAAAACAGAGTTACTATTAGAAGAGGCATTCCGGGAGTTCACAGATCACAGGCTTTAGTTGAAAACTTTAACAAACAGTTAGCCGAAAGACTTTTCTCCTACCAGTATCACAGAGAGCTTATTGACAACTCTCGCAACAGAATGGGTTAGAAGACTGCCCTCAGTTTTGCGCGCAATGAATAATGAGAATTTAAAGGGCTAAAACCAGTACAAGCAATCAAAAGAAAAACAATAAATGTTGCTGAAGACTCCAGTACACCAGCAAACTATTACCGTTTGGTTTGAAAGTAAGGTACCTTTATTTACCGGGAGAAGCAGAAGGGGACACTCGCATCAGGGCAACCGATCCAGTTTGGAGTGTTGACCCATATGAAATAAAAAGAATTGTAAAGATGAATCCGCCCGTGTATTATTTACGAGAAACTGACACAACAAAACAACCAGCTCCTCAAAGATCTTTTGTGAAAGAAGAACTGCAGATAATTCCGCCAGACACAGTTCCGCTTTAATTAATTTACGTAAACATATTTTGGTTTAAAATGGAAGGCCAGAAGGAGCGCAGAACGAAACAAGAATGGTAAAGGAAGAGACCTTGAAAATGATACGGGAATCATTTCAGGCGTGTAATGCTATTAAGGAAACATTTTCGAGGATTAATCAATGCATGCTAAATCATCCAGATCACCTACAACTCAAACCCCCAAATTGGGAAAAAGAATATCTTGAAATAATAAAAAAAATTCGAACTCGTCAAGCAAACATGAGAAAAGATTTAAATGAATTGGATGAAGCTATGATTGATCTTGTAATAAAAGTTGATGAAAAATATAAAACCCCTGTTTATGCGGTCCTCAGTGCCCGATTGCATATGAAAACTCCGGATTAACAAACACCCGTTTTGTGTTTGTTCTATCTAATGACTTCTTTGTTACAACTGTTGTGTTGATCTCATGTAGATTAGATCGCAGTTTTTTCGTTGTCATGATGAAAAGTCTTATTGCCAAACAATGCTTCTTTGTAGTTGTCATGTGATATGTTTGACTGCACAACGCTGCGAGATATTCCCTTTGCTTTCTTAAAGATTTTCTCCGGGCTCGAAATATGAACATTTTTGTCCTGAAACCAACAAAACTCCTTGATCCTTTCCAGATAATTCATCTTCATCTTTTCTAAAACCTTCGTGTTGTTATTGAATGCAAAGGAGAATCTTTAGCGATAATCAGATGTATCTAATCCACTCGAGCCTTTAGTACTTCGGTTTCCATGTCTTTATAGTGTCTTCAGTAGGGATATCTATAACAAAACTATCTGTAATCGGTGTAAATTACTCTGATCTGGATACAAGGGTTTTAAAGTAGTCATAAAGAAATTTAACATAAGCTTTGATAATTTCTAAAAACGGTAAACCCAATAAATACAGGTTTGTCTAATTTGCTTTCTTTTATTTCATTTTATGCCGAAAAAGCTGATCATGAAAAATTTCTGAGTCTGATTATTTGGTTTTTGAAGTTCAGCTTAATTGGCTTCGTTCTCTTTGGTGACCCAATTACATCTTTACGCTTGTGCGGATCTCCCTAGTGCTTCCGAAACAGCTGGTGTTCATCAGCTTGAAAAAAGTCTTTTTCTGATGCTTCTGTGGATTTAGTTCTGAGACTCAGTGTTCTTGCATGATGTATGGGTCTCTACTCGATCGTGTTCATGATCAATAAGCAATTATGCGATGATAACTGCTGTCAACTTCAACCCATGTCTTAAATAAAAATTGTCGAAGTCTTTAATGACAAGACTTAATTTTTTTTGCCATCGTGATTAGGCACAAGTTTAGGGGTATCCTTGGATAATCTTTAGACTTTTTGCTGCTAATTGATATCATTTTGCAGGTCATGGGTTTCATGAGGATATTCTAAGTAAACTTCTAGGAATGTATCACGCTGCGTTCGGGCGGCAATCTGCCCAACACTTTATGCTTTTGAATATTTTTTTCGGATTCTGCTCTTCTGTGTACATTTTAAGTTGCGTAATGGGAAGTGATAGCGCCATTGCATCCATAAGATTGTTTGCATCTATACATGAGTTAGTAGACCTTTTTACTTGGATCATAGTCGTCCAAGTATTTGTTGTTTGCTTACAGTTAATGATGCCGACGCCATACTATTTCCTCCACGCAATCCGTTTTCAATCATCTGAATCATTGGGTAAATCTGACCATAAATCAATCTGTACTCCAGTTAACTTTAAAGAAAAGCGTCCCTATCATCCCGGGCGCGCAGAAATGTAATGCGCAGGAATCCAAACTATAATGTGTCATGACAGGGTCTTTCTGTAAAATTTTCAAAGACGTCCGCCACAAAAACATACATTGCCCTTAAAATATGAATCATGCTAGTCTCCATCGTTTTACAATCTCACTTCTGCCACGCATCTTGAGTTGTGGTAATCTGAATACTATGTCCTTTTCCTTTGAGACTAGAAAAAGATCGCGCCTTTAGGAGGAAGTGTGTCTTCATCAACTTTCCCAACTGTGTTCATGTATATAAGGGTCAATCGCCCCTTTCTAACGAGGTAAGTTGGGTCAAAGTATTCTTCCGGATTGGGAAGAGGATTTAAGGGACATAGCCAGTGACTCTAATGATCCCATTCATGTGTTGCATAGAGTCATAAAAAGACATGTTATTTAGAATTAAAGCTAATGTACATTTATGATGACTGTGACAATGCATGCTACCCTGAAGGCGTTGGTTACTGCTTGCAATTTAAGTGAGGTTCCTAACCTCGCAAGCTATGAAAGAAGATGGGCAGCTTTCCATGGTCTTTGGTTCAAACTTTAGTTGAAGATTGCATTTACTGTGCGCTGTGCTCCTATGATACTTTCCGCCCTAATGTGATCATGGTTCTTACTGTTGGTTGTGTTTTCTTCTTCACTAAGTTTAAATACTAATCCAACAATGAGTGGATGAGCCATACTGTTTGTTGGTCTTCAGGAGTCATAATAAATGTCTGAGAGATTCAGTATATTAGAACAGGCGTACGCACTTGCTGCAGGCATTCTAAGAAGTTTCAGCAGCATTAGGCCTCTATAACAATTTTGGTTTCTGAATGGAAACGTCTGACCTAACAACAATGAAGCAATGAACAAATTTTTGATGATTACTCATTAAGACTGTTTTTCGAGGTTTTGTGGCGCTGGGGCCGTAATAAGCGAACCAATAAGCGATCAAAGTTGCCGTAAACACATATGGAGAATTGTTTGCAGCCGTTTCAGTTCTTAAAAACTAACTTTAGATCCGGGGGTGGGAGGAGTTAATTAAGATTGATTTACCGTCTACAGACTTTTACAAGTTTTTTATGTTCGCTCGTGCTTTAAGGATGGCATTATGTTAAACATTTTCTGCAGAATTCTTGTTTGTTGTGTTTTTTTGAAGTTATGCGCCTAAAATCTGTCATTGATTGTATCAATGTGTAATGTGGTCGCCTGTGGTGAAGATCGAGTAAGTCAACATGATTTTTGCCTGGTTCGCCAATCGTTGGACTGTTCTTGGACACTTTAATAGGCAGTTGATTTGTTCTTCTCCCATGTGTAGAATTAACAGTATTGGTTTGTTTTGTTCTTCAATGATTAATTTGGTTAACTAACAGGAAAGATATTCCACTTTAGTTGAAGATCATTGCTGTAAGGTTATTGTTAGTCACTCTCCTCTGGTGTTCGCGGACATGATGCAGCCTTTGCAAGAACACACACATGAAAAATTTGTTGGAATGTTTTATGTTTAAAAATGTCTTTTTAAATCCAAAACTTCGGTGGTAGCGGAAGGTAAGCCTGCTACAATCGGTGCATTACTTAGCTGTTTTAATTAATCTCTAGATGCGCCCTTGACCAACCGATCATCATTTTTTTAGCTTCTTCAGCGGAAGCGTCAAATGTGCAAGCAGTTCGTTTGCCCACCGGTGGGTTGTTAAGTCCTATGAGAAAGTATAGTTGCTGTTTTGTTGAGACCAGACTTCAGATTTTCTTCATTTTTTGGTATATAGTCATTTAAGACAGCTAACTTATTTAATGGGGGTTATTGTTAGTTTACTTGGAACTTGAGAAATAGGATGTACAACGCTTGGCCGCACGTTTTCTGGATGATTATAACTTCTAAATCAATATTCATTCTGTGCTCTTGGTCTTGAAAAACGCTCTCTCTCGAGGGCTTCCTTCATACAATTGTCTTAGTCCTTCATATTTTTAGCCATGCTGTCTTTCTTTTATAAGCCAAACATATTATTAAATTAAAAAATAATACCACCGGCTTAATCAGAATCAATATCACGGGTCTTTTTGTGCTTGGACTCATAAACTAAAGTATAAACACCTTTTGGAGTTGTTACTGTGAGTGTTTAGAACAGAGTTTATTGTTCGTTTACTTTTTTTAAGCATTCCTTTTTTATCTGCTCGGCGTTCTGGTGTTGATGAAAAGTTGTCCTCCGCCTATCTTTGAAGATCAAACTTTTGTCTCTTTGTAGTCATCAAAATCGACCTGTAAACGATTAAATTTCTTCATCCGTGATGGGTGGGAGTAAACAAGCGCGTTATTTATTGTCAGTTTTTAAACGAACTAAAGTTTAGCCATTATAGGTGAACCATAGCTGTGTGCTTTTGGGTTTAGTTTTAATTTTTTGCCAGCGCATTACAGCTAAATGAAATAGCCAAGAGCTAAAGACAAACTCCTAGAGGTAAAAGCTGCCGGGTGCGCCTATGCCGTTGCTAAGAGACCAACACTCGTTCCTGCTGATAGAGCACTTATAGTCGATGCCGTATTAACATAACTAACAGCATTAGACAGAAGAATACTCGTTTGGTTTTGCTGTATTTGAAAGGTCCTTGCTTGTTTTTGTTGCTTTGTGTAAATGTTGGTTAATTGAAGGTTTTTATGTTGGGCTTTTATATCCCTTCTTTTGGCGGCGCTGTACGCACATTTGGATTAAACCTGATAACAGAACATGCTTTTTTTTTAAAATAAATAATAATTTAGTATACTATTTTTAGCTGCTATATTTAATATTCAGCTTGCGCTTCATATAATAAAAACAAATGGACATTAAGCGGTTTATCAGCTTTTCTTCTTTATCATTTGAATGTTTATTACGTCTCTCAACCGTTCTCCGCCTTCCATGCTGCAACTGATGTTCTCTGTTGTCCTTAGGTAATCCATAAACCGTATTTTGTTGTTAAATCATCATCAAGCCTAACCATTGTGAAGTTGTAATTCTTTAGACACAAGGTCAACTGTTGGACTTCTAACACCTCCCGCCCCAAACAGTTTTCTTATATCATCAAAATTGTGATAAGGTTTAAGCCCGCTAGCGTAGATTTGGTTAGGACTACCTAAATTTCGAACATTGTACTTTCGTTATTTTTGGATTAAAAAACTTTTCACTTCCTCTTTGAACGGTTCTTCATCTTCGCACAGCAATAAATACCTTTAAGCGATCTTGCTGCGACACTAAAACTAAAATTCCATATAGCGTCTGCCCTGCTTCTGGGATATGTTGTATGATGAATCACTCTTTCGTAATATATTGCTAATTTTGACTGATATTGTTGCTCAATCAGCCTTGCTAAATTAGGGCTGCTAACAACGTCAAACTCTAACGAGATGTCAGAAATGCTGTTACTTTGCTTCGGTGTCTGATGATTTGATAACGCGTTTGTATTCATTAAAAGTTAGTTCATATGACAATCTGTCTTTTAATGCTCCTTGAAAGTACGGTGCATGCGCTTTTAACAACTCAAAATCTAAGGGGATGGAAAAGCGATTTCCATACGCAAAATTTACAGCTGCATACTTTTTGCCGTCTTTAGTATCTGCGGCGCCTTATTCTATGTTTTAGTGCTTCTTCATTTTCGATTCCTTGAAACGCAAGATCAGCCCTTTCATTCCGGTTAGCCATAGATCAGAATAGGCTAAAAATATGTCTGCATTGTGTAAAGAAAATATTTCTGCCTCAAGTTTTATGGAAATGTTCTTAACAATTGCCCGCCCCAATTCTGGACACTGTCACGTTTGTGTCTGGTTGTTGAATCAGTACTGATTTTGCAAGTAAGACGCGCGAGCCTGGCACAAATCACTTCATTGCTCCTAGGTCCGGAAATTTGAAGTAAAGAATTTGATCTGCATCAATAGTAGCATGGTTATTTGGACAGTAATATTCGTTTATTTCCTTCACGCCACAGGGTTCTTCAGTCTTCTATGGGGTCAAGAATCGAGCCTCTGCCATGTTACATTTTTTTTTATATTAAAACAAAATAAAAAAATTAATTTTTTAAAAAAACAGGGCAGGCATTTGAGATTGAAGATTATGATGTTTTGGATCCTGGAGACGACATGATGTGAAATGTCCCTTTACGCCAGCACGCTCGAGTCACATTGCGGCGAAGTGAATTAACAGAAAGTAAGGTCATATATTTATACAAATTTTAGGCCATGAACCTCCCGTATTTATAGACCTACTGATTTTGAAAGTAAAGATGACATTTGGTTGTGAGAGCGACCAGAGGAAACTTGTTCAGCTTACAACTAAAAAAGACCCATCCAAGTTTTTTAGCCGCTGGGTTCAATTAGAAATAGGACTCCCTGCGGAGCGTACCAAAATCGCTTGGACTTGTTAGGCCAAAATAAGGTGCGGAGGCAGTTTTTAAATTCAAAACACACTAGCAAGAACTCCCCAACGATAACCAACTGCAAACATGGAACTTAAAGAATTAATACAATCAGCAGGTGAATTAATAAATGTAATAGAAGCGATCCAGATTTTCAGACAAACAGCGTTAAAAGATATACTACCGACTCACGCTTACCCTGCGAGAACCTAACGGCCCTTGATCATGCTTAAGAACCACAGAGGCGAATTACAACAATTTAGCAAAACTAGGTGAACTAGATGGGCTATATAAAGAGAAAAAGCAAAACTCGTTGGGCTGATGACGCCAACTTAGGGCCTGTTATTAAAGAAAGGAATAACCAAAGACTACACAGATCTTGAACAAGAGAGATCCGAAGCTAGACGTGCTAAACTTAATAACCGAGAACCCATTACGAATCAAGTGAATAGACTAAGAGGAAACTATCTCGAAAAAATTTATATGAAGACACAACGCTAGCCGAACGATAAAAAAACACTGTTTAGAGAGAAGGAGTCAGTAGCACGCAGTTATAACGGCCTTAGGATTTGCAATACGTACACTGGTAATAAATGGCTATTACAGGCGGCGGTAGCCAAAGTTCAGTACTCCGCCGCCATCGCCTCCGCTGATAAATCCTGGGGTAAAAAAACAGACTTGCATCATCTTGCAGTTTATTTATTAAAAAAATTAGTGGTAAAAGCCGTGGACGCTTTCCCCGGCAAATTGGGGAGTCTTGTCAGCTGGGCTTTTGTCTACTGCACGCAAAGTAGTTGGCTTTAAGGCCGATCACTTATGGAATTAGTTTTTAATAGTTGGGTTAATTTTTAGGTAAGATAAAGACCACTAATCCTAGGCCAGTATCCAAGAACAAGCGCTGTCTTTTCATATTCTGGTCATGCGAACAGAGTCCCGGGAGCTTTGCGAGTCTACAATGCCTTTGGGCTTTGGACCTCGGGAATTAGATGACTTTATTCTTGGGGGGCCCATCTTGTTTTTTTACTGCTTGCACTATTATGGCTCAGAATTTATGTAGTTTTGTCAGACCTTTGATATCCTAACTGCCCCCTAACGCCACCCCCCCGATTTTCAATGTGAAGTTATATTGTTCCTAACTGAGTTGAGGTCAAGCGGTTGCATGTATAAACCAGTTGCCAACAGCAAAGTCTCGCTTTTGAATCTTGGTAATTGTAAAACATTTTGGTACCTTTTAATACTTGAGGAAAAAAAACCCGAAAAAAAACCACCCCAACAACCCAAACAAAAACCCCCCCCCCCCCCACCCCCCCCCCCCCCCCCCCCCCAAAAAAATAAAAAAAAAAAACCCCCCCCCCCCCCCCCCCCCCCCAAAAAAAAACCAAGAGAACAAAAAAAAAAAAAAAAAAAAAAAAAAAAAAAAAAACAAAAAAAAAAGAAAAAAAAAAAAAAAAAAACAAAAAAAAAAAAAAATAAAAAAAAAAAAAAAAAAAAAAACAAAAAAAAAAAAAATAAATAATCAACGTAGAATTAATGGCGTCCTCTAATTTGCTACGTATTGTTTTAGTGCGTCAAAGCCAGTAGAAGTTTCTGTTATGTTCGATCTTGTCAGTGTTGTGAACCTAGCAAAACCCAAACGTCACGTGCGAACAAGTCGTTTATTCGTTCTTTCCTGCTTTAGTTAGGCCCTTAGAAGTGTCTAAGATAAATGTTGTCCCTTGCTGTTTTATGCTCTGCTCTAGGACCCGAGGGAACAGCTGTGCCTGAAGAGACAGATGTGTAAGGAGGATTCCAGTCATAGTTATAATTTTCTGTGCAGCCCCATAATAAGGGGTGCCTAAGCCATGATTGCGGTCAACTTTTGCCTAAAGTCTGTATTGATGTTAATATTGATTCGTTACAGATTCTCTTTCAAAAGCCGTCATGTCTATTCGGTTGCTACAATGGATTAAACGGGTTTGTCATTTGTAAATGGTGCTTGCAGTTCAGTCAAAATACGTTCTGAAGGTGTAATTAGAAATGAAATCTATAACACTGACTAACCAAAGGATTAGGATGATTTAAGTGATCCGCATACCACTCCACCCAGTTGATGCACAAACACAGCAAAGTTTAACTGGTTCTGATTAAAACTGCTCGGATGGACTGAACCACTATTGGGATGTAGTCTTTTTTAACAGGGGGGTAAGAATATCTGCTTAACATGGAGTACTTACCTTTTTATGAATGGTGTCAGGCTGGGTCACTGAAATGTCGAGGGTGTCAGTTGTTATATTTTTCAGATTGTAGTGGGCCAACAGGACTATTTTGCATCAGTATATTTGAAGCATCAAGTTTTAATTTGTTTTTAAAAAATGTTGTAACAATAACAACTCAAGGACGCCCTTGTTTTTAGAAACATGCTATTAATAACGATGCGGAACCAGAACGGTCGCCTCCATGAAATATTCTACAACGTCGTATCGGTTGAATATAAGCAAAGCAAGGAGAAATATAAGATTTTTAACACATTTAATAATGAAGGAACTTTAGTTAGCAGTTAACCATACTGATGGTTATTCCGGGTTTTGCTCGCGAAAAGAAGCAATGAGTAACTTCGACATTGCTCACAAACTTAACAATGCAAATTTGACAACAATGTTACATTCACCTGAAACAAGAAGAAGTAGGTTACTATTTTGATGGAGAGCCGCTAAAAGTTCGGCTTTGCAACTGACAATCGGGAATTCATAGTTTTAGAGTTGCGCCCCAGACAAAACTACTTCTGAGGGGAAGAAAAATCCGCTCTCAATCTTGCATTACATTCATTACTCTATGTTTCATTTAGATGAGCTGAGCACTGAGTAAAACTTATAAGATGGAAGGCCCTCAAATGATTTGTCACGTGTTTCCGTAAGGAATAGCTGCTATTGCGATTATTGAAATTATTACAATTCCCTAATTTACGTTTAAAACAGATTGGTGTGTGGAGGTCGGCTCATTTAATATAAACATCAAAGACAAAAAACGGGGGGAAAGTTGTAAAAATGTGAGAACCTGCACATTTGTTTTGGAAATAAAATAATTAAACTGTACTAAAAACATGTCGCGTGGGCAGAGAATCAGGAGTTACATTAGCGCTGTGAGGTGTATAACCTTAGAAATAAAAGATCTTGCAGATGTTGCGGATTTGAACAAACGGTGAGATAGGCGTTTGTATGGTTTTGAGTACACTAAAGCGGTGATTATAACGCAAAGAGGTTAGCGCCAGCAAAAAGTTTCTAAACTAGGAACAACTGCGCAATATAGAGGCAAATAATGTGGCCAGTATGATATAAATAGTTCGATAACCTGGCCCTAAAATGGACTTAGAACCATATTTAGAATGGGACATAAAATGAATTCATAAGCCCTTTTACATATTTTAGCCGTTCAAAAAAGTTTCAGAAAAGCATTCAAACTCTGGCTTTACTTGTAAAGTCTTATGCCGAGACGACAATAGTCGGAAAGGAAATTGAATAGCGCCGTATGGGGAAAAAAACAGAGTACATCTCCACAGAAAGAAAACGGTTTTTAAAAAAGCTTCTACAAATTACAGTTCTTTCCAAGCCGAAAATTAGGAGACACGTTTCAACAATGATATTTGAATTTTGTCTTTAAGATGTGGAGAGGGATGGGGTTGTGGGGTTTGGGAAGTCCTCTATAAAAGGAATAATATAGCTGGCAAAAAACTTAGACGTTTTAAACGCCCTTAACGTTACCATCGTCGTTCTTCACAATGGCGGAGGTATTAAGATCATAACAACAAGCAACAAAATCAATGTTGACTTAACTAGGAAACAATCTTACAGAACTGATTGGATTACATCTTACACATTTAGGCCTCATAGGGTTTATTATACTGAACAAGTTTTGTACGGTGAGTATGATAAAAATAATAAACTGGATTAGTTAAACTCTGTTATAAAATATGGAGCAGTTAAACTTTATGATAAAATCCCTTATTGTCATGCTTTGTGGGCAGACTGGTTGTGGAAAAACAATATTTGTCTAGACGTATTACAAACAGTTTATCGCTTAATTTTGATCATATAGTGATTTTCTGTCCAACACTTAAAGGAACAAAGCATATCATGATAGAAGGTTTATATGGACAGACAATGACGTATATTTGTTATCCTAGCACTAAAACTGCGTGAGTGTTTAGAATACTTTTATAAGTGTTTGGGAACGCCCCCCCGACACTCTTTATTATAGATGACTGTTCAGCAGAAAAGATATAGTTAAAAAGAGAACACTTGTCAAACTAGCTTTTCAGTGGAAGACATGATGGGATAAGTGTGTGGATTTTATGCCAGGAAATATAACTCGGTTTTAACAGACTTTATGAGAACAGTTAAAGACTGTAGTGTTATTTCACATGAAGGGGACAAGAGACTATTGAAAGAATTGTTTGCGCGGAAAATGATGTTATTGAAAATGGACCAGGAAAAATACAGGATTAAGCAAAACTAAATCATGAAAAGTTTAGTAAATTAGTATTAAAACGGATAACCCTACACATATGTTTGTTTGTAGATAAATCGTTTTATTTTTTGGTTATTGAAGTTCTTACTTTGTCAGGAACAGGAAAAGGCGGCTTTTAGGCCACTTTGCCAAAAAACTCGGTGGGAGGAGCAAGTGAGCAGAAATGAAGGTTTCCTGTTCTCTAGGTGTTTATTTTTTGTTGTTGTTTTCTGCAAAGCACCGAGCATTTTTGCGCTGCCTTTATGTTAGCGTCTGAAACCGCGAGCTGATGCCATCTTCTTGCCTTATGTGTTCTTCAGCTTTGTTGCTGTGGCATTCTTGTTGTTCAACAGTGTTGTATGAGTGCTGGAATGGTGGCTT
>CM031624.1:29960194-29997694 GCA_018398815.1 Conus ventricosus | reverse complement strand
CTGTTGAAGTAAATTGCTTCCAGTTTGTTCGTATACTCCCTTGAATAAAGTGCAAAAGCTGTACACATGCAGGTCTTCCAGTTCTTCCTCGGACCAGCTGTGTCTTATCCAGTGTCTGTACAGCGCACTTGCCTCCTTATGAAGCTCGCATTAAACAACACATTGAATTTCTGTTTTGTTGCATTAACTGATGTAGTTCACTTGTACTTAGCGCCACAGGACTCTCTGTCGTCATACCCTTAACGATGTCCGCTGAAACAGCTCTTTGCTGTGACCTATGACACTGACATTGGCGATTTCACTGTCATGGGAATTTGGTTTCGTCGTGTTGGGGATTGGGCCAAGGGCTGCATTACCTCTACTGGTTCCCACATTTCTCTCCCGTCCCTGTCAATCACTCCAGGTGGTGGCTTTTTTGTGGGGGGGAGGGAGGGGGGGGGGATCACCAACTTACTGTTGCCGTTTGTTGTGTCCAGATCTGTTTTCACTCACAACACTCTTCCTTTGAAATGACGCATTCCAATTCTACTTTCCCCGATCTGACATTGTATTTGCTCTCTGTGTATTACCCCTTCCTCATCTTTTCCGATTTTACGACTCAGAGAACGAAAAGTACCTGACTTTTATGATCGGTGAGTTTTCTTACCTATTTGCTCAAATGACAAGGCACAGAGTGGGATTCGTATCATCGCCAGAAACTTTGACATTCACTTTGACCAGCCTCCTGATGCCATCATCTTCATATTATCAACTTTAAGGACTCCATGATCGGACCCAATCAGTCCGTAGGCCAACGCACACGTTGCTGGCTGACCAAACGATCTCACGTCCGCTGTCACTTGCCACGCCCGCCCATCAGATTGCATCTACCTCAACTGCTTAGTCTACATTTTCTCTACTTTCCTGTCCTCCACCTTAGTGATCTAAAGTGCTGACAGAAGAGATCTCTGCTGTAGGCTCGCCCATGTCTGGGGCTCATCTTCAGGCTTGTCTTCCCAGGTTGTCTTCAACCGTTTCTGATGGACTGCCTAACCTCTTTCCACAGCTGATAGATCAACATGTTTTATCTTCAGAACGTCAAATATCAAGCGACTACCTTTACCTTGGTTCTTTGTCACTGCAGCATGATGTACATGAAAGCGTGAGCCTGTGTATCCATGATAGCATCGTCCACAGCAATGGTCCCACGCAGTGGAGAAGTTACGCTTTAAGACCAAGACTCCACATCTCTTCACAGGCTTTGGTCATCTCCAACAGCCGTACTGCATCACTCTTTCGCCTGATGCAGAGCCTGTGTCTGAATTCACTCGTCCTCGAGATGCAGGACTGACTGACTGACAGGCAGGTGTGAGGTCGTGAAGAACTCTCTTAAGTTTTGGGGGCAAATCATGGATAAGTGAGGTGCCCATGCTGCTCCAGCAAAACGCTTTGCCGTCACTCACTCCAATCACTCACTTCCCAGCCCATGGAAATGGTAAAGCAGGAAATATAGTTCAGACAGCGAAGAACTTTCTTTTTAAAGAAGAAAAACGAACCGTACTTTGGTCTCCTGCATTACCACACAACACTTCTACAAAAATAAAAGGAAGAAAGAAAAACGGTTTTCTTCCAGCCAGCTCTTGATGGATAGAAAGTTGCGAGTCCAATTGCCCTTACAGGAAAAACAAAATTCACGCCAGAAACACCTGACCCCTGAGCGCTGCGCCAGAGTGAAGAACAGGTGAAGCAGGTTCTAAAAGAAGATTTCTATCGTCGCCATAGAAGTCTTTGGGCACTCAAAGATGGTGACCGTGTCTGGGGGCATGATCTGGACAGGCCAGGGACAGTTCCCCAGCAAGTGCGCAGTCGTTCTTACATCCACAGCAAGTTCTGTGCCGACATGTGACCTCACGGCGTCACAGTGTTTCTTCTGTCTGGGAATGATGTCGCCCAGCCTGCCACCTTGCAGGTCCACTAGGCAGCACACAGTTGCCTGTCAGCATTGTCTGTACCTTCGGCTTCAGCACATCAAGTCACAGGGTCTCCTTCAAGCCGAATGGACAGACAACCAGACAGAACCAGTTTTACGTCACTGATGACCTTGGGCTTCAGCACATCATCACAGGTTCTCCATCAAAGCAGAATGGTCAGACAATTAGACAGATCCAGTTATTAAACGTCACTGATGACCTTAGGTCTTCAAGCACATCAAGTCACAGGTGTCTCGCCTTCAAGCAGAATGGTGACAGACAACCCGACAGATCCAGTTTTACGTCACTGATGACCTTGGGCTTCAGCACACAATCAAGGTCTCCTTCATAGCAGAATTGGTCTGACAACACAGAACAGCTCCAGTTTTATCGTCACTGATGACTCTTGGGCTTCACAGCACATCAAGTCACAGGGTCTCCTCCAAGCAGAATGGTCAGACAACCAGACAGATCCAGTTTTAACGTCACTGATGACCCTGGGCTTCAGCACATCAAGTCCACAGGGTCTCCTTCAAGCATAATGGTCAGACAACCGACAGATCCAGTTTTTTACGTCGACTGATGACCTTGGGACTTCAGCACATCAAGTCACAGGTCCTCCTTCAAGGCAAATGGTCAGACAACCATACAGAATCCAGTTTTTAACGTCACTGATGACCTTGGGCTTCAGCACATCAAGTCAAAGGGGTCTCCTTCCAAGCATAATTGGTCTAGACACCGACAGATCCAGTTTTAACGTCACTGATGACCCTTGGCTTCAGCACATCAAGTCACAGGATCTCCTTCCAAGCAGAATGGTCAGTCAACCAACAGATCCAGTTTTAGATCACTGAAACGTGTTCGCCATTGACTACCCTCCCCTGATACTCTTTGTTGAGTAAAGTCTGGCCTGCCACCTCTTTTTCAGTGAAAACTAGCCTGACCTCTTTGTTCAGTGAAAACTAACCCCTGATCTCTTATCTTCACTGAAACACTAGCCGATGCTCTTTGTTCAGTGAAAACTACTAATACTCTTTTGTTCAGTGAAGGGCTATGGGGCCTGACACTTTTTGTTCATTTAAAACTAGCCTGATACTCTTTGTTTAGTGTAAACTAGCCTGGTGGCTCTTTGTGTTCAGTGAAAACTAGTGGTTTCGGACATTGTTGTCTAGCTGCTGCCAGCCAGTGCTGGACCGCACTCTGAGGACCGTGCAACGATCCTGCGTGGCCGGTGCCGATGCCCTGTATCGGAGTTGATGTACATCCACCATACACAAACACTCATACATTTCACATGGCACTCCGGTTTAACCACAAGCACAACACCAACACGTAAACGAGCACTTGAAGGGAGCAGAGTAAAAAAGAAATGTAAAACATGGTCCTGAACATTCTTGACGACAGTGACCGTAGCAGCGATATCCCCGTGACCCCTTGAGGCGAATAAACGTTCCATCCTTTGAACTCACATCTTATAGACTGGGTGCTTTTCCGTTCATTCGAATACTTTGTCACTTGCATGGAATAACTGACATACGCAATTTCTTTAAACAACAAATGAAATCAATGTGTTTAAATATGATCAGCTAGAGATTTTATCCAATTCCAAACACAACATGTTTTGAAATTGTTGTTGGTTGTTGTTGTTGTAGTTGTTGTTGTTGGGTTTTTGTGGTGTGGTGTGTGGTGGTGTTGGTGGAGGCGGCGGAAGGAGACAATGTTAGTGGAAGGGTAATGAATCATAAAATAAAAACTGATAGGAGTGTAATGATAATGAAAAAAAAATAGTGAAAAGCAAACAAGGAGAAGATCACTATCAATTTTGGTTATAATTGCAAGGCAGTTTGTAGTAATGGGCACAGGAGAGGGTTAGAGATTGATTGAACCCATCGTGGTTGTCGTGCCAACGTAGCATGGCGATGACGATGGTGATGATAATCATAGCATATCAACACAAACACCGGATTTAATATTAGTAATGGATCATGCATACAACAATTGCACGGTAATGTCAAATAATAATAATAACAATAAAAGTTATATACCACACCAATAATAACACTGCTCCGGGAACCAGGACAACAATGTCTGGTTTCACCATGACACAAAGTTGCACACAGACAATACACTGAAGAGTTTGCAGTCACTCACAATGCATTGCAGAACACCACAATTCTCTTCCAGGTTCCAGCACCACACACACACACACAAACACACAACACACGCACTCACACACACACACACAGCACACACACACACACAACAACACACACACACACACACACACACAACACACGCGCGCGCGCGCGCGCGCTGCGCGCGCACGACACCGCACGCACGCACGCGAACGCACGCACGCACGCACGCACGCAACGCAGGTACGCACGCCCAACCGCACGCACGCACGCACGCACGCACGCCGCACACACACACACACACAAACACACACACACACACACACACACACAGACAAAGTCTCTGCAGATCACTGTCCCCGCCTTTACTGTGAGTACCCTTGGCTGTCAGCAGCTCGCGAACCGCCAATGGCAACAAAACCAGTCCGATATCTATTCCTCTTGAACCATGTCACACTTTAATGATTTTCCAGACAAGTGAGCATGACCACAGACAGGTGGTCTGCCTTCCAAATACTGAGTTCCTCTCCCCTGACCATGCTGGAATAATAAAATCCTCAGTCAGACAAACTCTTCATGTGGAAAAGCAGAACTCCACTTTGGAATAATCCATTCAGAATGTCGTCTCTCATAGTAGGCTGAAAAACAAAAGGAGGCAGACGGACCTGTACCCCAATCAAATTCCAATGACGAGGCCCAGTTCGAACCAATTTGTTTTTCTGTACTAAGTTGACATCAGTATTCAACACGATGGAGACGATCTGAAGCAAAGCCCGCAACATGATGATTAATAGGAAGACAAAATACATCACAGAAGCAGCCATTGACATTCACTGAGACGGTGAAAAGTGTGTGGTGAATTTTCCGATAGGGTTTTTCACGACAATGCACACCACTACACACACACACACACACACACACACAGACGCACACACACACCCACACACACACACACACACACACACCACACCACACAACACACACCCACACACACACACACACACACACACACCGGCACGCACGCACAGCACAACGCGCACATCGCGTACACAACACACACAACACACAACACACACACACACACACACACACCACACACACACACACACACACCCACACTACACGTCTAATATCACGTTTAGTGGAAAGACTAAAGTGAATGACACACACACACACCACACACACACACACACACACACACCACACACACACACACACACACAACACACACACACAAGCCCGAAAGCTTCATTTCTGTTTATAGCAAAAACATGAAAATTGCTAGTCTAGATAAACGCACACATCACCCTATGCCCCTCTTTACTTTCCCTTGTTGGCTTTGGTTCTTTTTTATGTGTGCCATGATGCATATTTAGCTTTTTTGTTGTTGTTTGTTGTTTTCTACAATGTCGAAACATGCCATTTGTAGTTTCAGCAACATTTCACCAGTATCATCTCTCAGTGTAGTGTACTAACTTAAGACATGAACACCATTGCTTGTTTTAGTATGTTATACAAGTCATATTCTTTCATTTCCCTGCTGCTTGATGTTGCCTAATTTCAGTACATTATGAAAGCTCGCTCTCTCTGTCACCTTTATCACGCTTAGCAGGGTCAATCTTTTTTCCTGATAAAATGGAGAAACCCTAACGAATGCAAATTTCTCCGTTCCAATCGTTTCAGGGATTCAGATCTGTACCGGAAACGCATGTCGGCACTTAACTAATTTTCTTTATACCTTTTTTCCCACAGACTAGACGTCACACTGTGTAACAGTGGTGTGTAAAGAGAGTATGCATACAATTTCATTTATTGGCTCCCATAGTCATTTTGACATAATCATGGTCCATGCACTTAGTCTCTAAAAATTCCTGGTGGGAGGGGGGGGAGGGTTAAAGTAAGTGTGGGGGGGGGGGTGGGGGGGGGGGGGGGGGTGGGTAATCGAGGAAGGATGGGGGGGGGGGGGGGGGGGGGAGAGTGCAGGGTGAGATAGTGGACAGTCAAAGAAGACAAGCTCATATTTTATTCTAGTCCAGATCCATGTCTGCGAGACTCAGTCTCATCCGTCAAACCTTTTGGAAATTCCTGAACTTTAGTTTTGTGCGATATCATCATCTCTTCACATTAGATTGTGTGTACAACATTATGAACAAGTGTGCCTAATGAAATAGTAAGCTTGCACTTACTCCTAGTGCCTGATAATTCACAATTCGGAGAAATTATGAGCAGCTGAAGACCAATCAATGCTTTCAAACACTGAATACCACTACTAGCTAAGGTATGACAGGAAGATAAAGTAAACATTTATAATCAAGACTAATAAAGGATGACCAGGTTGGGTGTCATAGAGAAGAGTAAAATTACAATACGACGAACAATAGACGACATCAAGAATAGAATAAATCACACACATAATGCTAATGATCTTCATCATAAAGACTACAAAAATGGCTTATGAAATCGCTGCAGTTTGTTCAACGCTGTCAGAGAGGCTACGTGAACCGTTTCAACACTGGATAAAACCTCATTATCAATTCGTTCAGTACTTCAATAATGGAGAACTGATCCCCCATTTAATCGGTGATATATTGACATGAAAGGGGTGCGTTCTGTTTTCTTATTGCTTTGAGGAATATTGAAAACAAATGAAAGTATCAGCACACCACACCGTACCGGAACAAACACAGACCAGCTTATGTCAAACGCAAAACACCAAAGAAGGACAAATATGTTGATTACCAGAGCAAACCACCACAAATAGATACTACATTGTTAGAGTGAGTCAACGGTGAAGAAAGAAGACATATGGAAAAATAGGAAAGATGGAAGCCCCCCAACTGTGTAGGTAAAGAAGAAACCAAAATAAAGAAAGGACAAAGAAAAGGGTCACAGAAACTGATTTTAAAGAGTGTGTAGTTCCCTCCAAGAGCTAATTATTCAACCACAAGAACATTGTATACGATACTGTGTTCCATGTACACGTTCGAGTACCACCGGACAGGGGGTTTCTTAAACCAGGTAATTCAGTGCGGAAACGGACGATCCACTCAATTCCCTCACACCACCAGACCACAAGAGCAAGAGGTTTACAACAATATTTTTACTTCACATTAAACCATTCACTCACACTAGCAGTCCATATGGGTATGGTCATAACAAAGGAGAGGAAAAACAGCCGAGAGAGGAGAAAGAAAGAAAGAAAAAAAAAACAATGGGGCCATAGAAGAGAAAAGCACTATTCAGAACTAACGGGACCTAGGGGACATAGTAAATTAAATATGACCCTAAAACCCGCCAATATCCTGGGATCCCGCTACCGTCCCAACCAAACCCCCGCTAAAACCGCTACAAAGACATTAACATAACAAAGAAAGACAGTACTCGAAAACAATAATACTTCAGAACAGGACCTAGTCAGTGGTTTATACAAAACGAATAAGAAAAATAAAACGAATCAGTGACCGCTTTCGGCCCCCACCCACTACACGCCAAACCCACACCCACACCACACACGACCTAAGACTCAACTTCTATCCTGTTGCCCGAGGAGGTTCACCCGAGGTATTTGATCCTAAGAAGGGCGAAGCCCGCAGTGGCTGGTCATCAGTCGAAGATGTCCCAGTGAAGTGTTGAAGCACACCTCAAACAGACGCAGTGGCGCATGGGGGGGGGGGGGGTGGGATGGTCTTCCAGTCCTTGGAGGTGAAGTGTCCCAGTGAAGGTGAGGCACACCTTCAACAATCCTCAGTGCAGCGACTGGTGCTGCCTGGCTACCGGAAGGCGTCTGCCAGCCCCGGATGCTGGTCCTTCAGCCAGTCCAAGACGGAGCTGCCAGAAACAAAGGCAATGTATTCCCCCGCCCTACGGCGAGTGAGAAATCAGTCGCCATATGAGAAGTCATCTTTTTATCGTCTTTGTCAGGGTGTGCAACATAGTGGTTCGCAGTGGCGTCAGTGTGAGGGTCACAGTGCCGTAAAAAGGTCACAATGTCACAAGTCACTTAAAAAAGGTAAATAAACTAAATAACTTCTTTCACTTTTTCCTTTGGCTTTACCTGACTCATGGGCATTCCTTGCATACTGTAACTATGACATCGTTGTACTAAGATAACTTCATTAGTCAAAATCTCAATAAATAAAAACCAACGTAAATCCATCCATACTTCTGTCACACAAACATATAGGTACAGATACAACAAGAGCGGAACCACATGCGGGGCGAACGGCCGGAATTCCTCACTCCGTGGTCTAAGTGTCAAGGCCGTTCGAACGCTCATCGCATTTCCCCACGATCCGTCCTCGTACCTACGAACAACAAGAAAATCAACTAACACTTACGATATCCATCCCGCCCACATCACATATTAAATCAATACAAGCATATTCCGACGACTCGACCTGTATACTCAGAAAACTAACAAATTACAACTTCTATTTAACTAAAGATGGTATTTAAGACTTTCCACCTAAGTCCAAAGTAACCGGAATACCTAGCCACCAAGGACGAAACGCAATTAATGAAAATGCGTTCCTACAATTCCACACATAATGCATATCTCGGATACACTTCAAACAGGCACGCCCTCTTTGGACAGTTACACACAAAAAAAGTTGTGTCCAGTCCACCAGCATGTTAAGGCAGAAGAAGTAAACGCATGCAAGCACTGAGAGGACAGAAAACCAAAATAACCAAGACATCTGATTCCTAAAGTACAGACCATATAGTTCATCCAAAATGGCGGTGGGCGTAGGTAAGAAAACGGATCCCTTCCCCAATGCCGATGGAAGGATGTCAGGCCGAAAACCGTGACGTCCCACTGAAGGTGGACTCCAGTCAGTGTTGACGGCTAAGGTGCCGTGTCTTCCTAGCTAGGCAGGGAAGGATCCCAGAGGTGGAGTCAAGAGGGAATTCTATCCTTCCCACCGAAGTGGTGAAACGACAGTTCCAAACGCTCAACCGACATCATCGAAGTGGATTCAAACAGAGATAAGAGACTCCAGCTGGCAGTAAGATAGAGATCTCTCTACCCGCAGCTCCAAATTCGTATCAGAATCGAGTCTGCCGAACCGTCCACTCACCAAAACAAGCTATGGCAACCAGTATCTAACAAAACAGCTATCCATCTGTGAGCCACCTTGCGACACGTCAGCTGAAATTAAATCAAACTCAACAATGTGAAAACTCGAAAAAGTAAGAACAGAAAAAGAAAGCTTTTCTAAACAAAAAATAAAACAGAATAGAAAATAATGGAGGAAAGGGAGTCAAAATGCATCGGACGAAGCTGGCGCGCCCAGGATGACACGAAACACAAACTGAGTCACACCCGGCCAATGTAGATGAAGATCACTGGCAACACTGCACTTTATATCATTTGAGAGGAAGGAAATGAATTACCTCCAAACGAAAGTATTTACTTCCGTGACAATACCCCCCAACCAAAGGAGGCTTGTGCCACTGAGGAGCACAAGCCTAATCACCGCCTTCCAATATGTTCTCTGCAGCCACACTTTGAGCACTCATGTAGACACTCATATTGTCATACTCCAGAACCTTGACTCAGCACGTCCATCGACTGAGCGTAAGATCATCCTTCATCATCCTTCATCCTTCAGTCATTTGATCCAAGTCATCCAGATGCCAATCTCTGGGCACACCATTGCCTAACCGGGGCACTGGAGACGGGTAGACATGGTGGTGGCGCGAGGGGTGATTAGCAGGAACGACTGCTGCCTGTTGCTATTCAGTACTGCAGCGAAGCCTTGCACGCAATGTTTCTGACGCAACAGCAATCACTGCTCATCTGTAGCTGAAATCCTCCAGGCACCGCCGGGTCGATGACGTTCAGTGTCAGGGAGCACTGTTGTAGGATTCCAGGGCCTGGCATGGAAGATCGGCTCAGTGTTGACTAACTCTGTCACACTTTCTTCATGTCCGTGACCTCGTCCTGAAACTGTGACCTGTTGCTCCACGGGCGGCTGACTGCAAGAAGCTTCCTTGACAGGCACTGAAATGTTTCCTTCACGTCATTCATGGACTGTTTCGCGCAACAGTCCCGTAGCCACTGAGATTACCACCACTTTCTTTTCTAACATGATTCACCATGAGGCCTCCCTGTGTTCTGAACTGCCGAAGGACTTTCAGCAAAAGGGTCAGCCTTTGCCAAGAGAATGGTACCATTTCTCATGTTCAGCGTTCTCTGCCAGCTTCCTACAAACTGGTCGAAAAAACCTTTGTCATGGAAGCGAGCTGCTTACGTGTGTAGGACTGTCACATAACGGCCCCAGGTGTCGCTTCATGGCTGTGCGGGCGGTCTCTGGTTGAGTTATGACTCATCATTCGCTCTCAATCAGCGCATGCTCGACTCACTTTGGGTCTGCACCTCTCGCTTTCCTTAACAGTGGCCTTCCACTCCAAGGATGCAGAACCTGCTTGATGTCAACAACGCCACGGGCATCCCTGGTGTTCCGGCCCTTCGTGATGTTTCGGTGGCCAACATTGGTAGCTGGGACCCTGACTTTGGATGTTGTGGAGGGAAGGATCCTTTTGCTCGCACGACTGCGTACAGTAGAGAGTGGATCCTTGGTCAAAGATGCCAGGCTAGTTCAGGGTTTTTCAGAGTGGTCTCAAGGCCTCTTTCTCTCTCTGTGCTTGGGAAGCGTGGTGGCAGCTCTCCAATACTTCTGTTGGCAACTCGACGAGATCTCCCAGGGGGTTTGGGGGGGGGGGCGTTTACCATCCCCAAAGCACGACTGAAATTGCCAATCAGTAGGAGTACGCCAGGTCGTGAAGGGCTACTGCCCACACCTACCCTTTAAAAAATGGCGTAAGACTTCTACCAGTACTGGAGAGTTCGCTTTGCCCTTAGATGACTCGATCTGAACGACTTGGCATTCTCTCCTCGAGGTGCATCACAAGGGACTAAACTCTCGTCACTGAAGATCCTGTGCTCCTGTGTCCCCTGAAAGCCTCACACTTTCTTTCCACACACACACGTATGGGAAGGTTGATAAGATGGGAGTCGTGAACCGACTCTCTTATCCAAATGCCACCCTAAAGTGCGAGAATGTCGGATTTTGTCTTGTCCCTCCTCATGGGACAATCCCGAACGAATGTCCCCTTTTTTCCCCAACAGAGGACGCAAAGCTTGACTTGGTCCGACGTTCCTGGGAATTGCTGGGACATCGCAGTTTGGAGGGTGACGCCGTTTTGAAGTCATGTACTCCCGATCGACGGTTCCAAACTGTCCCTGGCGCAGGCATGCCGATAGTGACGACGCGCAACTGCGAAGGCTCACCACACTCGATTGCCCGGGCGAAATGTTCTTTGGTTTCTCCTCACCCAATTGAAACTGCAGTTCCTGAATACCGAACTCATGCTGTATTGCTCCAAGAGGAAACAATCCTTCACATCCATTTCTGACTTCAATCCAGTATTCCATGGTGCGCCGAGCGTTCTCCGAACTGGTGGAGAAGTTTCCTCGACGGCTTTCCTGCAAGTGCGAAACAGCTTTCTGAAGGACTGACTCGGCCAGTCATGTGCAGTCTGCCGACGAAGAGCCGCTTATCAACTCGGTATAGGAAGCTCCGGGTGGGAATATCGACAACCGTGCCTCCGTTAGCCTTGCCCGTCAGGCTACTGAAAGGTAAGGGCTTACTCTGTCGTTTTAGCTGGTACGACACGGTGAGGCCGCGGCAACCGCCTCAAAGTTCTCGATGTAGGTATCTATATTTTTCGCTGGCACTGTAACACTGGCAATGTAGCTTGGGGCGGAGCCACGGAATAACCAGCCCCCAGATGAAAAATTCCGCTATTTCTCTATGGTCAGAACCATGCTCGGAAGCAACCACAGACTGTGCATTCGGGTTCATCTAACGATGATCCAGTTCGTCCCGAGTTTTTCTTTTTCCTCACCAAACGATCCTCAAAGTCCACACTCTATTCTGTTTCTGAGCCTCCCTTTCTAACTGTTCTCTCTGTTCACCAGTGACTCTCGTATCAGTCTCCTTTTCCTCCATCTCCTCTTTCCATCGCGTTCCTTCTCCTCGTCTCTCCATCCTTCTCTCTTCCATCTCCAACGTCTTTTCCTCTCTCTCCATCCTTCCTCTTCCATCTCCCTTGCCTCGTTCGCCTCTCTGCTCTCTTCCTTTTTCTAGTCCTCCTCTCTTCCTTTTCTCTCTTCCATTCCTCTCCATTTTTCCCTTTTCCAGCGTCTCTCTTCCCCCCCCCCCCCTTTATTTTTTTAGGCATTCTCTCTCCTCCTTTACAGTCTCCCTCTCGCCTCCCCGCTCTCCTCTCTCTTGCCTCTCTTTCTCCCTCTCAATCCTCATCAACATAATGAGGATCCATGGGCACTGGTCCAGGAGGATGAGGCATAGGCGAAGGCCGGAAAGCGGAAGTCTTCTCGAAGGTACGGCGAGGACGAAGTCCCGAGACTGGAGTGGGCAGAGGTCGTCTCGGAGAGAGTGACCCAGTAGGGGTTATCTCCTGTATTGTAGACATCCCGGTGACTGGAGGACGAATCCCATAACCCAGAAGAATACACGACTCTGGGTATTTGGGCCAGGGTCACGCCTGAGTCATGGGGCTCCCCAAGCCTGGTAGGATTCCTACACCACGAATCTGAGAACGTGTGATCCGACGCTCGTCGCTACGTGTTCCATAACTGACAGTAAATAACACACTAGACACGAAGTCACCAAATACTACGAAGATACACAGAATTTCACAACCAGCAGAACAAACCCTGTACTAACGAAATCCCACGAAGGTTCCGACGTGAGTGTCCACTTCTCACTTAGTCCACAGTCGCCTACTTCAAGGTCTCAAAGTATTGAACTCCAGCCTCAAGCAATAGTTCCGGTCGATACTAAATGGATAAACACTCCAAAGCCTTCAGTGAATAGTCACTGGGGTAGAAAGAGAACTATCCCCAGAAGTTATTCCAAAGGGAAAAACGCACTATCATAAATCTAACATGAGTCAAAGGGTCAACAAACCAACAAAATGGTTTAACCCACCTCCCGAGAATGACAACAACCACTGAAAAATACGAAATAGAACTGTCGATGGTTTGTATGTAAAATCAAACCCGCATAGACAACTTTTAAAACCAACCCACGAAGAATGCTTTCATCCAACAACCAAGAGTGGTCCAACAACCAATCACCTCGAAGTCCAAGGTTCCTACAAGAACGAAGCCACAAAAATTCAAAGTCCAAGAATGGGCAACCGAAACTGAGTAAAGCTCACACGTATCAGCAACTCCAATAATCCGCTAAAATCCGCAGCTGTCTCCCCACGAGAAGAAAAAAATATACGGAGTAGAACGTTCCAACAAAGTAACATGACTAAGTGTGCGTCAATAACGTACCAATTTCCCAACAGGGAATGAGAAATGGCAAAGCGCCACTTACCGACAATTTTTTGACTAAGCGTAGTCAACACCAACCAAACTCCAACCGTAGGTTACAGTCTAAGGTAATGTTGTCACAAGACAAGTAGTTTTGAACAACAAAGTCAACAATGTATGACTAAAAGACTAAGTAGGTAGACAATCCACAAAAACCGTTCAAACTCGAAGAGAAAGAATGTTTCCACGAACACAAAATGCAAGTCAAGAGTACAGCCACACTAAGCTAGCCTCAAACGGAACTGAATCGATTAACCCTGGCCAAGCTCAATAAGTAAAGCAAACTAACCTCTTCTCACCAAATGCAACACAGAGAATCCAAATTCAATAACTAGCCAAGAGCTGGAGTTATTTCCCCTGAAATTCGCAACGAAGGAAATACCCATTTGATGGTTTATAACACTTCAAAGCGTTGAACAAACACAGATCATCAAAAGAAAACCGCATGCCAGAAAAACGTGTCAAGCTCAATCGATTTTTCTCGTGTATGGAAAACAAAATCCAAACATGAATCAATTCCAACACGAAGTGGCCTTCCATTAATAAATCGGACAAAGCACAAACTCATCAAGTGTAACATAGAACGACTGCCTTGTGCACCGATGTGCCAAGAACCCAGACAAAATTAACCACACCTGGGTCACAAACCAAAATCCGGATCCATGGTTAATCTCTCAAAATAAGACTTCAAACGTTTACCACTCACAAGAGGGCCAAAGAAATCGCAAACTATACAACTGGAATTTATAACTCAACGCGTACTCCAACCCGCCACCACTCATCCAAAGAGAAAAGCAACAAGACATCAACAAACACCGCATAAGGCAGGGACGGACCATAAACTTTACGACCCGTACCGCAAGGGCCAAACAGCTAACCTAAATTCCACTGGCGCCGTGAAGTAAAACCCAGAAAGTACACTGCACCAACCACGGTTCACTGGGGCACGGGACAGAACCGACTCGATCAAAACAGAGTGGCCCGACGAACGCGTCGAAATTCCCGCGCAACACGATCTAGTCCACAACGGGAAACACGTGCTAAAACCCACTGCTCTGTCACTTGAATGGTAGACGATGAAAGGGGGAAGGGCACCGAGAAAAAGCTCAAGTGGCTCTTTAGGAAAGACACAGCGTATCCACAAAACGCTACACCCCATTATCTCACACACGACTGGTACAACTTTAATTATTCCAAACACAACAGTCACACAAATTAGTGTTGAACAATAGAAAGCCCTAACATCAGCAGCTAAAAAATAGAAAGCAAATACACTGCTTGTATGTGCGCCAGACAGAGAGGAAAGCCTATCAACTTAGGGCAAATCCCTTAGCCTAAAACAAACACGCACGAATCCTACAACCGAGTTTAATAACAAAATACACACCAGAATATCCCTTTCCTTTGGTTTTGGTAAAAACTGAAGTAGAGAAAAACTACACAAGAACGAGTTCGCGCAACACGGTTCGAACGAAGTGTCAAAGGTTTGGGGGGCCTTGGTAAACAAAGCACCCAAATGCTTTGCAAGCCTGCCTACACTAACCTTACTAACACAGTCGACGTCTTGGTACAGGCAAATGCAGACAAAATCCTAAATCAGTACAAGCACTGGAGATCGAACTCAGCACAAGGCAAACCTATTAATTCTAGATGATCAAAAACCCCCTTCTCTCTCCACCCAGTTACCTAATCTAACTATGGTAATGAGAAACGGAGAACCGAAATTCTAGAAACAATAAGCGGCGTACCTAGACAAAACAAAACCACCGCGAGACGAACGCCGGAACGGGAAGCGCCGAAGTCCGACTCACGGAGCCCGGAAACTCACCAACTGCCGACAGCACCCCAAAACCGCCGCTTCCAATGGGTTCTCCTACTACTCTAGAACCCCCCAACCCATCCACCCTTTGAAAATACACGTAGAGAGAGATAGACAGGTCTCACAAGGGTCGGGGCGGTAGTGAGCACAGAGTGTCGCTTTTATACTACCACATACATGCATCCTCTACCCCCCCGCTCGAGCGCATCTCCACCATAATTGTCACGTGCGAGTACACCTAGACAGGGGGTTTCTTAAACAGTAATGTGCATGGCGAACGGAGCGATCACACAATCCCCCACAGCCACACCACCAGACCACAAGATAAAGAGGTTTCAACCAATATTTTTTACCTTCACATTACAACCATTCTACTCCCACTAGCAGTCCAGATGGGGTATGGGACATAACAAAGGAGAGGAAAAACATCGAGAGAGAAAAGAAAGAAGACAAAAAAACAATGGGCATAGAAGAGAAAAAGCACTATTCAGAACAACAGACCTAGGGGACAAAGTACATTAAAGTAGACCACCCACAAACCCGCCAATATCCTGGGATCCCGCAAACCGTTTCCCAACCTACTGACGCCCTCAAAACCGCTACCACAGACATTAACATCACAGAATACAGACAGTTACTAGAAACAATAAAAGCATCAAACAGGACCTAGTCAGGGTAAACAAACGATAAGACAAAAAAAACCATCAGGTGACCGGCTTCAGGCCCACACCCACACCACGCCAACCCACACCCACTCCACACACACCTAAGACGTCAACTTCTTATCCTGTGGGCCCGAGGAGTTCACCGGTGGAGGTGGATGCCGAAGAAGGGCGAAGTCCCGAGTGGCTGTCTTCCAGGTCGGGGAAGGATGTCCCAGTGAAGGGTAAGCAACACTCAGCAGTCCACCGTGCAGGCAGTGGATAGGTCATCCAGTCCGGGTGAAGGTGTCCCCCAGATGAAGAGTGTGCGGCACACCTACACATCCTCAGTGCAGCGACTGGTCCTGGCTAACTGGATGGCGTCCTGCCATGGTCCCGGATGCTGGTCCTTTTCAGCCAGTCCAAGACCGGAGCGAGCGCGAGAAACAAAATGGCAATGATGTTCCTCGCCCTGACGCGGAGATCATCTCCAGGATGAGAAGTCATCTTTTTATCGTCTTTGTCCGTGTGTGGCAACTAGTGGGTTCGGCAGTGGCCTTCAGTGTGAAGGGTCACAGTGCCCGTAAAAAGGTCAACACTGTCACTGTCTCCCTTTAAAAAAAAAAAGGTAAATAAACTATAATGAACATCTTTCACTTTTTTCCTTTGCTTTTAACCTGTACTCATGGCATTCGACTTGCAAGATCCTGTATCTATCATGCTTGATACTAAGGATAAACTATCCTTAGTCAACAATCACTCAATAAATAAAACCAACAATAATCCACCATACGTCTGTCATGAGGGGCACCAAACATATAGGACAAGGACACAAGAGCGGAACCACATTTGCGGCGATACCGGCCGGAATTCCACATCCGTGGTCTAAGTGTCAAGCCGTTTCGAACGCTCATGCATTCCACGATCCGTCCTCGCACCTACGAAACAACAGGAAACTAAAACTAACACTTACGATATCCTTCAGCCCACATCACCTTAAACAATACAAGCATAGACATCGACCTGTATACTCGAAAACAACAAATACAACTTCTATTAACAAAATGGTAGTTAGAGTACATTCAACTTAGTCCAAAGTAACGAATACCTACCTACCAGGACGAAACGCGATTAAAGAAATGCGTTCCTACACTTCCACCACATAATGCAAATCTCGATACCACATCCGAAACAGGCACGCCCTCTTTGGAGCGTTACACACAAAAAAAGGTGTGTCCACCAACCCAAGTTAAGGCAGAGAAAACACGCAATCAATGAAGGTCAGCAAACCAAAATAACCAAGACAACTGTCTAAGACAGACCATCTAGTTACCAAAATGGCGGTGGCGAGGTAAGAAAAACGTCCGCACGCCCAATCCGATGAAGAAGGCAGCCGAAAACCGTGACGTCCCAATGAAGTGGACTCCAGTTCAGGTATTAGCCTAAGGGGCTTCTTCCAGCTTGGCAAGGGCTAGGGAATCGCCCGGAGGTGGCAAGTGGAATTCTTTCCTTCCCACCGAAGGTGAAAGAGACAGTTTCCCCGCGACCCACGACGAAGTGGATTCAAACAGACGGCTCCAGCTGCAAGAATAAGATCTCTCCGACTCCAAAGTTCGTAAGCGAGTGCACACCACGTCGCCAAAACACGATGCAACCATTAACAAACCACTCAGCTGTGCCACCTGAACATCACTAGCGTGAATCACGTGGAAACGCTCAAAGAACATAAAAAGAAAGCTGTTTAAAAAATAAAAGAAGAGCAATATGGAGGATGGTGGAGCAAAATAGCACGGACTACTGCGCCCAGGATGACACGTAAACAAACTGTCAACACCCTCCAATGTTAGTGAAGATGTCCACTGGCACACTCCACTTTAATATCAGGTTTGGGAAAAAATGAATTATCATCCAAACGAAAGAATTATACGTCCGGAGACAGTCCACTTATAACTGATGCTTGTCCGAACATCGTTCTACGAATGGGGATCACAGCACAGTTGAAACAGCATGGATCTTGCTGCAATGAATAATAGAACCCGACCTTTGTCCCGTCTACCATTTATTTCAAAGGAACTCGAGAATAAGTGAGTGTGACACGATTTGCAGAGACATTTGGTCAGATAACACCCCTTTAAAAACCATGAGACAATTCTGCTATAGAAGAATCACAACAAGAGACGTGCTTCACTGAGTTGTCCCAGAGACTCAGCGGACGAGTGAGTGATGAGGATTCCAAGATTGCTCTCCTAGACCCAGCGCAAGTATTTCACACCACTGGATCATTGCATCCGTTTAAAAAGGTTAAAAGTCTTTTTTTTTCATCCGTTTAAAAAGGTTAAAAGTCTTTTTTTTTTCATCCGTTTGAAAAGGTTAAAAGTCTTTTTTCATAGGCCGTTAAAAAAGGTTTAAAGTCTTTTCGTGTTCAGGAGCAATGTTCTTATGACAGTTTTGTGTCTTAACGTCGCAGGTAGTTGTCAGTCAGGTTGTCTTTCGATGTTTCGGCATTTCTGCCCTAATGTCCTCGTTTGAGGTGTTACCCTGGGCGTTGTTATAGGACCTTGTGTTCCATTCTTATGCCCATTCGCTCCCGATGGAGCCATAGCGCATCGACGACCACCTTCGCCATCGCCCGTCATCTTCCTGGCTGTTCCGGTCATTCCAAGTCCAGTATGGCCCCTTGTTGAGGTTCAACTCCGCCCTCGAGTTCACGCCTCCAGCGTTGTAGGCGCCCTCCTCTTCCTCTTTCCCTGCAGGGATTCCAGGTCCAGGGCTTGAAGGCGTGTGGTGCTGACGCTGGCTTCCTGAGGGTGTGAGTCCGATTTCCAGCCCGCACTCCTTCGTAGTAACATGCGTGTGGCCTCCGGTTCCTGTCCCGCACGTTCCCCACAATCTTCGTTTCGGAATCTTCTCCTGCCATCGGATTTTGAAGATGCGCCTCAGACAGGTGTTGAAGAAGTCTGTGTCTTTTTTGTTGCATCGTCTGTGTTTCCGCAATGTCTCGCATCCGTAGAGCAGAACTGATTTAAAACAACATTGGATGGGGGAACTTGTGGTTGTTTCACACTTTATTCTCCACCACGCTTGTGCTTTTAAAGGATACAGAATGATAACGGAGCGGATGTCAAACATGCACCATCCCTGATAAAAGTTATCATATTCAGTATCTAGTAACTGATCTGTGCATTCAAAATTCTCTCGCTCCATGGACGAACAGCAATAAACTCGTCAAAAATCTGACCCAACAGAATTGATGGTCAATGACACTCTTATTATGAATCAAACAGGCAGGCAATGGGTTACTAGGCATTTGGTGGCGTAACGCTAGTTTTAACAAGTCCCACAATCAAAACTCTAAGAGTCACACTTCACCAGATACATCTCCGCCTTATCGACTGGTGATCGTTTCCTTAAAGTTTTGTTGAGACGACTACTTGGAACTCACTGCTCCTCACTTTAACGAAACCAGCCCCACCTGATTTTGTTTTCAGGCACAGCTAAAAACGTACCTTTCTTCCAAGCCGAGAGATTGACAAAAGCTTTCTCACCGTTTTGTTTGTGTATAAGTGTGCCCGAACAACATGGTGCCGCATGTGATCGTATGGAGGTCAATGGTATGTGTGCAAGCGCTATGAGTAGTTGTCCAAATAAAAGTGCACAATACAAATAGCAGTCCCTTCTTCTTCTTCTTCCTTCTTCTTCTTCTTCTCTCTCTCTCTCTCTCTCCCACTCTCTCTCGTCATTCTCTGCTCACTCCTCTCCTCTCTCTCATCACTCTCACTCTCACATCATCTCTCTCTACTCACATCTCCTCTTATACAAAACGGTCTCCACGTACACACTAGCAATGCATACAAAGACAATCGTGCGCGCACCGCATGCAACCCCGACATCTAACTCTTTTACAATAAAAAGCAAACTAGAACTCAGTTTGAAGTTCATTCCGGGAAAATAAAACTAAACAAATAAATAAATAATAAAATAAACGAATAAAGAAATTACACTTATTGTTTTCTTTCTGTGGCCACGCCTGGCTTCTTCTGGCCAGAGGAGATTTTTTCCCCTTGGCTAGTATATCATTAGACATCACGTCTACCTTTTCTACCTTTGTAAATATAAAAAGTTTTTTTACAGCACTTTCGAAAAAAAGAAAAGAAAAAAAAGAAAATGAAGACAAACACAAATCTAAGTCACTATGACACCAATCATTCACTCACAGACAACTTCAGTTTCTTTCACCTTACGTGTACACAGACGTCCAACTTGCCCTATACGAAACAAATCATAGACCCCGACTTCCGCTTCTTTCCTTGAGACAGTTTTTCACATCAAATTAAAGAAAAAAAATACAAAGCTTCCTAGTAACGGACATCTCTAATCATCTGAAAGGCGTGAGGGCCTGCCAGGCAATGTATGCACGTCACATCCACAGATACAGATGCTTGCCCTAGAAAGAAATGCACACAATTAGTGATCTACTTACTTTGCCGATGCGGATCGCAGATCTACATCTTAGCCTTCGAGTGTGTTGTTAACAACGAAAGTAATGCGATCGAAAACAGAGAGTTCGAAACAGATAGTATTGTAAAATTATGAAAACATTCACACATAATCACACTCACCCTAAGAATAACAACACAACAGGATACAAATAGGTGAAAATTCAATCTCTTCTCTATCCCTCCCCCTCCCTCCCTCCCCCCCTCTCGTCGTCTCTCACTCTCTCCTCCCTTCTCTCTACACTCTCTCTCTCTCTCTCACTCCATCTCCTGACTCTCTCTCTCTGTTTTACACTCTTGCGTCAATCTTCTTCTTAGCTTATCATATTTTTTTTAATTCTCTCTCTCTGCTCTTACACTTTTTTCTCTTTTTTTTCCTACAAGTCCTCTGCCCTCACTAGTCCGCTGCTGGTTCGCAAAGTGTCCAGACAGTTTCTTTTATCCCAAGAACACAAATCTCACTAATTCACAGAAAACAGACTCGTAAGGAGCAAGCATCATGGAAAGGCGAATTTTTCAATGCGGGTACAAAGTGAAAAAAAGTGAACAGCAACCCCTTCCCACCCCCGTGGGATGGGGAGGGGGGGGGGGCGAATGGAATGCATTTATGTATGTATGGTGTATGGCATGTATATAAACTATGTATGTTTGTATAAAAATGTATCTATCTAGGTCATGTCTGTCTGTCTGTTTCTCTCTTCTCTCTCTCTCTCTCTCACGTCTCTCTCTCTCTCGTCCTCTCTCACTCTCACCACTCTCTTCTCTCTCTCTCTCTCTCTCTCTCTCTCTCGTCTCTCTCGTTTAGTCCAATCTATGTAAATCTCTATCCTTTTATCTTTCCACTATCATCAGTCAATCTCTCCCACTCCCCCCCCCCCACCCTGCGCTCTCACACTCTCTCTCTCTCTCTCTCGCTGTTTAGCATCTATGTATATATCTATCCTTTTATATTTCCATCTATCTCTCTGTCAATCTCTCTCTCTCCCCCCCTCTCTCATCTCCGTCTCTCTCCTCTCTGCTCTCCTCTCACTCTCTCTCTATCTATCTAACTATCTATCTAACTAACAAAGATTAAAATACAACCCATCACTTTCAAAAAAAACATAAAGTAAATCAAAGCGCCAGTCCCCACTCCCGCTGGAGAACACACCAATGCTGAATGAGCTGCGCTGAGGGATTGCTCGAACTTCCCATCAGAGCTCAACAACAACTTCACCGGGCAGCAGCCCGTGAGGGAGGGCCCCTAGAAAATTCACACAAAAAAAGAATTCAGATAAGTAACCGTAACCTACGACCACTTGTCCCTGAAATAATGTACGCAAACTACTTCGCCACGGCTGGCTGGACAAGAGTCTGCCACACACACACACGACACACACACACTACACACTCACACACACACACACACACCAACACAACACACACACACACGCACAACCCACACACACACGCACGCACGCACGGCACACACTCACGCACCACGCGCGCGCTACACACACACACACACGCACCCACACAACATCCCACACTCAACACACGCACTCACAGCACGCACGCAACGCACGCCACGCCACGCCTCACAACAACACACACACTAAACCACACACCACGCACACACGCCGCAATCGCACGCTCACGACTCACGCACGCACCACGCACGCACGCACGCACCCTACAATCACACACACACACACACACACACACACACACACACACAAACACACACACACACTGTAAGACCATATAATCATAAATACGATCGAAATGAACATAGAAAATTAAGTGCTTCAATAGCACATGAACACGTTCCTCTCTCCACTCTCTCAGTCTTCTCTCTCCTCTCCCACTCTCTCTCTCCGTCTCTCTCTCTCTCTCACTCTCTCTCTCTCTCTCTCTCAACACTCTCTCTTTCTGGTGAGCTTTAACAAATGAGTACTCTGGGATTTAAATCACGAATTCACGTGTATGAGAATACGACCAAACGCAATTGTGGTTTTCGCACTCACGATCGTTCCATAAATTATGTGAAAGACTTCTATCTCTTAAAGCAATGCCATATTAACATGTTATAAAACTGACTGAGAAGACCACACACACATACACATGCCCAAACACCCCCCCACACACACACACACACACACACACACACACACACACACACACACACACACACACAACACACACACACGCACACACCCGCACACACACACACACACACACACACCAACAACACACACCCAAGACACACATCATCACACACACACACACCACCCACATGCATCGCGCGCCTCGTTCATGACCTTACACATAGACAACAACGAATGCGTGCGTACTGCGAAAGCTTGAGCAATTAAACGAAGTATCTCTTTTTCTCTGTCCTTCACAATCTATAACACACAGCACACACACACACAACACACACACACACACCCAACACACACACACACCAACACACACACACACACACACACACACACACACACACACAGCACCACACACACAACACACAGCAGCGGGTATGATGAGCACGTACAGACACTCCAAATTGCAACACATTGCTACGTGATCCAAAGCAATAATCCAAACTTTTCCTGTCCTCGTGCTCACTTCTATAGCACGCATCGCGTTCACACACACACACACACACACAACACCCCACACGACACACAACACACACACACACACACACACACACACACACACACACACAGCAACACACACAGCACGACACGTCACACACACACACACCCCACACACACACACACACACTACACCCAACATTCCCACACACACACACATCACACACACACATACACACACACACACACACACAACACACACACAACACCCCACACACACACACACACACACTCACCAACGCACACTTGTCTGTAAGACAAACTATCAATCGGTACCAAAGAACTAAGAGGAAGTGTCTGTCAGCCGAGATGCGAAAAATTATAATTACATCCAGTATTTATTCACCTGTTGCAGATCGCTGCCTGTCTGTCCGTACGTTTGGAAACTAAACACCGGTATCAACGGCGTGAACAAGAAAGTTCCGCAGCCAGGTCTATTCCCTTTGTCCGACTGCTGCTAACACTACGCATTGTTACCAGTCATATTGTATACCTACTATGAAAACGGCAATGGCCTGTTCTTTTAGCAGAAGAGTTGTCATATCTATGGACATGACGACAATTAACAGTCAGGCTTTGAAGGAAATCATTGTTTGTTTAAGCCAACGTATAGGATTGTCAATACTAAATCAGTGAAGTGTTGTGTGTGTGTGTGTGCGTGTTTGTGTGTGTGTGTGTGTGTTGTGTGTGTTGTGTGTGAGTGTGTGGTGGTGTGGAGTTGAGCGTGTGTGGTGTGTGTGTGTGTGTGTGGGGTTGTGTGTGGGTGTGTGTGTGGTTTTCAAAGAAAGGGACGTAACTAGAGATTCGCAGTTATGACATGCAAATCTGATACCAAGTCTTTCTTGATAAAAGGATGTCCCTTGAGCCACAGCAA
This sequence comes from Conus ventricosus, assembly GCA_018398815.1. Classification (NCBI taxonomy): domain Eukaryota; kingdom Metazoa; phylum Mollusca; class Gastropoda; order Neogastropoda; family Conidae; genus Conus; species Conus ventricosus. Next base: position 29,973,732 of record CM031624.1, on the reverse strand, counting down.
ATAACCATTAGCTAGGACCAGAGCAGTTCTCTCCCTTTGTGTTGAGGTGGATGATAAGGGATGGGGACAGCAATAAAATGTGCCGGCTGGTTCCGCACATTGGTAGACTGAATCTCCTCATGTTATATTCACATACGAAATCTTGTTAAATTTAACATTTCACTTTTTCAGATAAGTAGGTTTAAAAAAGGTATTTAACTGGGTTCATAAAAAACCAGTTTTTTTTTTATTATTGAAGATTTTTTTTTTAAGTCAGACCTTTCGCATGTCCATACATTGATGTTCTTAGGCATTTAAGGCGGAATAAGGAAAACAAATTAAAAAAGAAACGAAAAAAAGAAAGAAAAAAAAACATCTCAATTAAGGTTCACAGGACACATCGCGGACATTATTATCCTCTGTGTTGTGTGTGTGTGTGTGTGTGTGGTGTGTTCCCTTCCTCTCTCACTCTCTCTCTCTCTCTCACTGCTCTTCTCCTCTCATCTCTCTCTCCTCTCTCTCTCTCTCTCTCTCTCTTCTCTCTCCTATCTCTCTCTCTCTGAGTGTGTGTGTGTGTGGTGTGTGTATTTGGTGTAGGAGGTTCCTTTTTGCACTGTGCTTTCTTTATTTCACTCCCACATTTCAAGGAGCATGTCGACTTTTATGCTTTTATCGTGATTAATAGTCACGCACAAACAACACCGTATTGCTTACAGTGAAGACCTTGTGACAAACATCATGCATTTTAAGTAGATTATTCCAATGCAAATAATATTCGTGTCTTCCGTTGAACATCGTGAAAAAAGAACAAAATAAAGTAGCCCCTTATTCTTTAAATCGATGTGACAATGGAATGCCATTTTAGTACAGGCACGCTTACGTGAGGTCAAAAGGAAACATTGAAACTCGCCCGAATAACTTGACCACAACCATCCAGACGTAGTACCCAGCCGAACGTCCCCAGCACAGGGTCTTGTAGATTTTTCGCTGGCCACAAACGTCTGGATGGGTAGAAAAGGCTTCAAGGAACCACGAGAAAGAAGGAACACTTCAAATGAGGCAGGGGATGGTAAACATTAAATAGAGAATAACAGGGTAACGCTTGCTCCAGCCCTCAGTGCACGCCTTCTTGTCTGCTTTTGGCTGACTCTGGTAAAGGTCCAGTGACGTTGAGCAAAGCTGTAGGGCAAGTCTATGTTTTGACGACGTGTAGGAGATTGTGACCTGTGGGTTCTCTACAAAACCGCTTAAGCTCTCGTTGTGAACGCCTGGTTCTGTCTGGTTTATACAGTGTCATCCCTGTCAGCGGAAGAGCAACGAAGCGATGAAGGATGGCAGCCGAAAACCGTGACGGTCCCCCAATGAAGTGGACTCCAGGTCAGAGGATGACCTAAGGTGCTTCTTCCAGCTGGCAGGGATAGGGATCCCAGAGGTGGCAAGTGGAATTCTTTCCTTCCCACCGAAGGGTGAAAGACAGTTCCACGCAACCCACGTCGAAGTGGATTCAAACAGGAAGGCTCCAGCTGGCAGAGATAGAGATCTCTCCGACTCCAAAGTTCGTAAGCGAGTGCCACACCACTCGCCAAAACAAGATGGCAACCAGTAACAAAACAGCTCAGCTGTGCCACCTGACATCAGCTGAGGAATCACGTGGGAAACGATAAAAAGAACAGAAAAAGAAAGCTTTTAAAAAAAATAAAAGAAGAGAAATATTGGAGGATGGGAGCAAAATGCACGGACGTTAGCGCGCCCAGGATGACACGAATAACAAACTGGTCAACACCCGGCCAATGTAGTGAAGATGTCACTGGCAACACTCCACTTTATATCAGGTTTGGGAAGAAATGAATTATCTTCCAAACGAAAGTATTTACGTCCGTGACAGTCCACTTATAACTGATGTTGTCAGTACATCTTCTACTGAAGGGATCACAGCACAGTTGAAACAGCATGATCTTGCTGCAATGAAATAAATAGAACCAGACCTTTGTCCAGTCTACCATTTATTTCAAAGGAACTCGAGAATATTGTGTTGAAACGTTTGCAGAGACATTTGTCAGATAACACCCTTTAAAAACAATAGCATTCTGCTTATAGGAAGAATCACAACACAGAGACTGCTGCACTGAGTGTCCCAGAGACTCTGCGGACGAGTGTGGATGAGGATTCCAAGATTGCTCTCCTAGACCTCAGCGCAGTATTTCACACACTGGATCATTGCATCCGTTTAAAAAGGTTAAAAGTCTTTTTTTCATCCGTTTAAAAAGGTTAAAAGTCTTTTTTTTCATCCGTTTGAAAGGTTAAAGTCTTTTTTCATCCGTTTAAAAAGGTTAAAAGTCTTTTTTCGTGTTCAGGGCAATGTTCTTGACAGGTTTGTGTCTTACGTCGCAGGTAGTTGTCAGTCAGTTGTCTTCGATGTTCGCATGTCTGCCCTAATTGTCCTCGTGTGAGGTGTTTCCCTGGGCTTTGTATAGGACCTTGTGTTCATTCATTATGCCCATCGCTCCGGTGGAGCATAGCGCATCGACGACCCTTCGCCATCGCAGTCTCTTCTGGGCTGTTCCGGTCATTCCAGTCCAGTTGGCCCTTGTTGGTTCAACTCCGCCCTCAGTGTCTCGCCTCCAGCTGTTGTGAGGCCGGCCTCTCTTCCTCTTTCCCTGCGGGTTCCAGGTCAGGGCTTGAAGGCGTGTGGTGCTGGACGCTGGCTTCCTGAGGGTGTGTCCGATCCAGCCCCACTTCCTTCGTAGTATCTGCTTGGCCTCCGGTTCCTGTCCCGCACGTTCCCACAGATCTTCGTTTCGGATCTTCTCCTGCCATCGGATTTTGTAGATGCGCCTCAGACAGGTGTTGAAGAATGTCTGTGTCTTTTGTTGCATCGTCTGTGTTGTCCGCCATGTCTCGCATCCGTAGAGCAGAACTGATTTAACATTGGAGGAACTTGTGTTGTTCACACTTTATTCTCCACGCTTGTGACTTTTATAAGGATACAGATGACACCGGATGTCAAACAGTGCACCATCTGATAAATGTTATCATATTCAGTCTAGTACTGAGCTGTGCATTCATAATGCTCTCCCATGGACGAACAGCAATAAACTCGTCAAAAACTCTGACCAAACAGAATTGATGGTCAATGACACTCTTTTATGAATCAAACAGGCAGGCATGGGTTAATAGGCATTTGGTGGCGTTAACGCTAGTTTTAAGTCCACAATCAAAACTCTAAGAGTCACACTTCACCAGATACTTCTCGCCTTATCGACTGGTGAGCGTTCCTTTAGTTTTGTTGAACCGACTACTTGGAACTCACTGCCTCCCACTTTACGAAACCAGCCCACCTGATTTGTTTTCAAGGCACAGCTAAAAACGTACCTTTTCAGCCGAGAGATTTGACAATGCTTTCTCACCGTTGTTTGTGTATAATGTGTGCCCGAACAACATGGTTGCCGCATGTGATCGTATGGAGGTCGGAATGGTATGTGCAAGCGCAATGAGTAGTTTCCAAATAAAAGTGCACAATACAAATAGCATGTCTTCTTCTTCTTCTTCTTCTTCTTCTTCTTCTCTCTCTCTCTCTCTCTCTCTCTCTCTCTCTCTCTCTCTCTCTCTCTCTCTCTCTCTCTCTCTCTCTCTCTCTCTCTCTCTCTTACAACGGTCTCCACGTACACACTAGCATGCATACAAAGACAATCGTGCGCCCCCCATGCAACCCCACATCTAACTCTTTTCAATAAAACAAACTAGAACTCAGTTTTGAAGTTCTATTCCGGGAAAATAAAACTAATCAAATAAATAAATAAATAAATAAACGAATAAAGAATTACACTTTTTTTTTCTTTCTGTGCACGCCTGGCTTCTTCTGGCCAGAGAGGATTTTTTCCCCCTTTGGGTAGTATATCATTTGACATCACGTCTCTTTTCTACCTTTTTAAAAAAAATTTTTTTTACAGCACTTCGAAAAAAGAAAAGAAAAAGAAAATGAAGAATACACAAATCTAAGTCACTATGACACCAATCCATTCACTCACGAGACGAACTTCAGTTTCTTTCAGCCTTAAGGTTACACAGACGTCCAACTTGCCCTATACGAACAAATCATAGACCCGACTCCGCATTCTTTCCTTGAGGACAGTTTTCACATCAAATTAAAAAAAAATCAAAAGCTTCCTAGTAACGGACATCTCTAATCATCTGAAAGGCTGTGAGGGCTGCCAGGGCCAATGTATGAACGTCACATCCCACAGTACAGGATGCTTGCCCTAGAAAGAAATGGCACTCAATTAGTGATCTACTTACTTGACGATCGATCGCAGGATCTACATCTTACCTATCGAGTGTGTTGATAACAACGAAAGTAAGCGATCGAAAACTGAGAGTTCGAAACGATTGTATTGAAATTATGTTTAATTAGAAAAATAATACATAGTTGAAATTTCCACTTCCTCTCCTAATGCAGCAGCCCAAAAACCCCGAGAGTCCTAAGCCCCCGGGTGAGGGGGGGGGAAAAAAAAAAAAAACGGTGTCTTGGGGGTGGTGAATTTAAACCCTTTTTTCCTCTCCCTGTCCATCCGGGCCATAACCAAAAAAAAACCTTATCCTTTTTAAATAAAAGGGTGTGGTTAATCATTTCAACTTTTTTTTCCCTTTCCCATGGGAGAAGGGTTTTCTGTTTTGGAGTAAGAGAGTACAGATAGAGGCACACATTCAAGCAAAACCCAAACTTTATTTGCATCGGGATTTTTTAAGGGGCGGAGGCCCCCAATTTTTTTTCCTTGCTGTGCCTTGAGATTTCTTTTTTTTTTCTGTCTGCTCTGTATTGGCATTTCTGCTAGTGGTGTCACAACAGAAACGTTTGGGTTATGGGGTAATTATCTCACATGGAGAAAGTACGGGGTTTTTCGTTACCGTGAAAAATTAAAAAAATGGCATCCCACCATAAAGAACAAGTCACCCTTCCTAAATTTTCCCCCCCTTCCCCCTTTTGCAAAAAACTGTCAAAACCATTGGACAATTTGAAGGTTGTAAAAATATAAATTATATATTTGTAAATTTACCCTTACATGAATAAAAAACAAAACAGAAAACAGGACCGCAAAGTTGTGGTATGACAGGCCCAGACGATTCCCCCATTTGATGGAAATTTATTCATTTTTTTTAGTTTTTTGTTGTGGTCGTGTATCGCCCCTTATGTGGTTTGGGTTTTGTTTGCCCCTTTAGTTGTTCAGCTCGGTTAGTTTACTTTCCCCCCTCCCCCCTTTCTTCCCTCTCTCTTTTCTCTCTCTTTCCCCTTCTCTCTCTCTTCTCTCTTTCTTTTTAAATTTTTCATGCAGTGAAATTTCACCCTGGGGTTCCGGGGGGTGGTCCCTTCTCTTAAAAGTTTCCCTATCCCCCTCCCCTGCCCTTTTAAAAAAGCCCACTGCAGCTTTCCTTTAGCTTGGGTATTTTCACCTGTGACTGGGTGGCATGTTGGTCCCCATGTTGGGGAGGTTTTTTTTCACGAGGGAAATTTTGGAGCCCCCGCCCCGGTTTGGTTCTATCCCACATCGTCAAAGGGTAGGGGTGGTCCCTTCTTTCCCTGCAGTCCCTGTGGGGAGGGACTCAGTTTTTTTTCCCATTCTCTGCTGGTCCTTCGATGGCCAGAGGGAGAGAGCACTTGACCCGCCCCCTTTTTTGGTCCCCCACGGAGCTGGAAGCATCATTTTGGGTTTGTTTGTTTTTTTGTTTTTACCCGGGCAAAATTTTTTTTTTGCACATTTTCCCTTTTGGTTTCAAAATTTATAAAAAAAATATTGTTTGAAATTTTTTTCTCGGGCCCTTTCAAAATTTATACCCAAAATTCTTTTTTCCTTCAATGACGGATCGGTATGGGTGGGGGGGGGAAAACCCTGGGTTTGGGGTTTGGGGGACTTGTTTGGTCTCGTGTTCCCCTGTCCAACCCCGGTCATTTTCCCGGCCACCGTTGTTGTTTGAAAGGGGAACGGTGTTTTGTTTTTGCAAGCGGGGTAGCGTGTTTACCCATTTGGAGCGGGGTTTTGGAGAATTGTTATTTTTTGAAATGTTACTAAAAAAAGGGGGGGAAAAATGTCCCATTAATTAGTTTAATTGAAATTGGGGGCATTTAAAGCAAGGGTTTGTGTATTAGTTTTCCTAAGAAAAGGAAAAATGTTGAACAGAGTGGGGGAAAGGGAAAGAAATAAATTTGCATTCTTTTGTTTAGCCTGTTAAAAAAATTCCTTCCTGTTGTGTGAGGAGACCTTTAGCGAACATTCCTCTTTTGGTTTGTTTGTGTTATTCGGGTTTGGGTTTGAGGGTTTTAAAAATGTATTCAGCAAAACCCCCCCCTCGCCCCCCATGCGAGTGGCGTTAGGAAAAGCAAATTTCGACCGTATGATGGGGGTTTTCAGTACCCTTCTTTCCTTCCATTCCCTTCCCGTTTTTTCCCCCGGGGGGCTTCCCCCAAGTTGCGTTTTGGGGCCCGCACAGTGTGGGGAGCACGGGGCCCTTTTGCGGGTGGCCCTCCCCCCTTTTGGGACCTTCGGACAACCCCTGTCCCACGGGATGCGCCCCCAAGTCCTCGGATTCCTACAGTCATGTGCCAGTGGGTTAGCTTTTGTCGGCAATTTGGGTGGTGTGTGTGTTAAAGGGTGTCGGCTTGAAAAAACTCTGTTCAAGAAAAGACCCTTTTTGGGGACCTATTCGAAGAAACTCTCAAGGTTTTTTAAGACAGGGTGGGGGGAACCCCAATGAAGCAAAAAGGAACGTGTGTTGGAAAGGATTTATGTTATTTTTTAATTTTTGTGTGCGGTAAAAATTTTTTTGGACTAGTTTGTTGTGTGTGTTGAAATGTTTTAATTTGTGAGTGAAAGTTGTGTGTGTTGGAATGCTTTTTTGTGAATTGTGTGTTGGTGTGAAAAAAATTTGTTTGTATTGTAATCTTTTTGTGTTTTTTCCTTGGGGGGGTGAGGTCATACTCCCTTCCCCTCCCATCAAACCCGATGCAGGGCAGACCCCCGGGGGTGGGTCGTGACATTTGTGGGGGTGCCCGGGAGGGAAAGGGGTTTTGGTTTCTCTCTTTTTCTGGAGTGTGTCCAGTTTGTCTTTTTTGTATATGTTTTAGTCATTTTGTCGTTTTTGTTTGTGGGGGGTTTTGGGGGGTGACTTAGGTTGGGGATCTTTTGGTGGTGAAAACCTGGTGTGTGGGGAGTCGAGTTAAACAAGGGGAATCGCCGGTCAGCCTTTTTTTACCAGGGCCTACGCAGTAGGGTAAACTTTCCTTTTGTTCCATCAGTTCCCATTCCTGTTTTGTATTAACCATTTTCTTTACCAGGTTTTATTGAGTACGGGTGGGTGTATCGGACGTTAGGTCACATTTTTTTCTGGTTTCCCTTCTAAAAAAAAATTTATTTTTTTTTGTCGTGGCCCCCCCCGCATGTTGCCGTGGTGGAGCGGGGGTTTTCCCAGAGTGGGAACCCTGGACATTTTTTTTTTTGTGGGACCCCCCCCGCACTTTTGCTGGTTTGTGGGCGCGGTTGGAGGGGGGGCCCCTGGACATGAACTTGACATTTTTTTTTTTTGGTTTTATCCCCCAAAGCGTGATACCCTGCGGTATTGTTTTTCAAGTGGAATTGTTTCCCCCTGTTTTTGGGAAAACCCGAGGAATATAGTTGCATGCAACGCCGGGTGGGGGAAGGGTGACCGTGGTAAAGAAAAAAGGGTTTTCAAATGTAGCCCTTTAAAAATTTCCCATATTTTGACACAGTGAATTTACTTATTCCTGCTGACCCATAGTCCAGTGAGTACTTTCACTTTTTCTTCCTAGGGATTTTCCCTCTAAACCCCGACGGCACTTCCCCCGGAAGCGTCAGAGAAAGCGAAGCAACTAGGGGCTTCTTGAGTGCAAAAAAACCGAAACCCCTCCCCTTTCCAGTTTCCCTCGAAAGGAGTAGCCCGGGGGAGATTTTCCCCAGGGGGAAAGCAAAAACCCAAGGGAGGGCCCAAACGGGTCACCTCCCAGGGGAGTGGGAATTGCCGGATACCCCTTGTCCTGTGTTTTTGGAGCGACACGACGGAGGGGGGGGGCCCCCGTGGGGGAAGAGGCTATAAAAAGGAACCCCCTCCGTGGGAAAGGGTAGGATGGGGGCCTGCGCAGAGGGGAACCCCAACAGGAAATTTGCGGGGAAGAGGAAATGGTGGGGAAAGAGGCTGTAACAGGGGGCCCCCGGGGGAGGGTTAGACGGTAGGGAAGGGGCTTGACAGAAGTTTGGAGAGGGGAGGTCCCCAAAAGGGAAGTTCGTGGGGAAGAGAGGGAACCCTTTTTTCGGGGACCCCACTTGAAAATGGGGGTTTTAAAAAAGGCAAGTGATAGGTTAGAGGGAATTAAAACTTCCGAGTTCGATATGGGTTGATATGTTTTAGAGATTTTGACAAGGAAAACAAATTTACCAATTTCCCAGGAAAAAAAGGCCAGACCTTTTTGGGTTACGTGTGCAAGGGGTGTGTGTCACTCAAATGAAGGGCGTTTATAGCAGGTTTTGGTCGGTAAACGCAATACCCCCAAAAAACCCGGGGAAAATTCAGGCCTGAAAAGAATAAAGACGAGACCTTCGTGCGTTTGGGGATAGGTGCGCAAAAAGCAAGGTATGGGTCTTTGGTAAGTGGAGCGGGGCCCGATCCCATCAAAGCTTAAACCGTGCCCCCCGTTGAAGATCCGTAAGGCAAAGCACCACAGGATTTTGCGGGGTGCGATTTCAAGTGAGGGTTTTTTTTTTAACCCCCAGGCTTAAGGGATCGCCGAACGGAAGGAAAAACCCCCACAGGATTTAGTGGCAGTAAAGGGCGTGCACGCTAGCGGGTCGAACAAGGCAGCAGTTTCAGGAAACACCCCCACTGTGTTTTCTTTTTTGGTCGCCCCGGGCCCCAATTAGGAAAAAATTGCCTTAAAGCCCCTGGTAGTCATGGGGCTGTCCTTTCCCGCGCCTGTGCCCCGGCTAAAAGTGGGTCCAAGCTTTGGGTAAAGAGTGTCCGGTTTCTTTTGTTTTGGGTTTTCCCTTTGGCGAACCTCGGGGTTGGGGGGCTCAACGTCTTTGTGGGTAAAGGGTTTTGGGTTTCCCCCGAGGCTCCGGGGGGGCCAGTTTACGATGTGTGGGGTTTGGGGGCTGGTTTTACCCCCCCCGTTTCTTCTCATTTCTACCCACCCCCAAAATTGGGGAGAAGTTGGGCCCTGCGGTGGAGCGACCTCGTATCCCCTCCAAAAGGAATCCATCACCCTTTGCAGACGGAGCAGTCATCTGTGTTACGTCTGGGCCCCCTAAGGGGTGTGTGGGATTACCACGCACGCCAAAGCCAAAAACAGGGGAGGGGAAATTTCGCCGTTCTACGCCCCATCTCGACGAGGTTCGGCCAGGCCGACCTGGGGACCATGGTTCGTTTCAGGGAGGGACTTTGGGGTCCCCAAACCCCACACAACGTGGATGTCCCCCCTCAGTTGCCCACATGCCCAAAGGGGAGCTTTTAACCCACAAGGGGTCCCTTTAGGGTCTTACCCGGCAATCGGGTGGGCCCAAAACTAGCGTTCCCCCAAAAAGGAGAGAATTGTTTCCCAGGCCCGATTCACCCCTGGAGGCCCTATGGGTCAAAGGGGCTCTGAGCGAGTAAGACAGGCTTTTTTTTGGCCCGGGGGTAAATTTCAGGGTTAGCATACTGCCGCGTTTCATGCTGCCAACGGACAACGTAAAGGGGCGCTTGAGGTGTGTCCCCAGGGCAAATGCCAGGGTTGGGGGCCATTCAGCAAAAGGGTTTGGGGTTGACCTGGTGGGCCTATAATCCACCATCCCATCGCGGTCCCCGCTCGTTTGGTGTATAGACCTCGACTCTACCGGGGTGTCCCCTTAGGACTATCGTCCCCCACTGTTGCTGAAGTCCTGGCAGATTTGGACGCGCCTGGGGCCCCAAAAAAGCGCCCGGGAAATTTTTTACGGAGAGCAAAAACATCCCCATACCTGGAATCGGATCCGGCCTATCTCGATCTTGGGTTTCAGTGGAAAAATGCAGATCATGTTTCATTTTGCCATAAAAGGGTTCCCGCAAAACGGAGCGAATCTCAGCCCAGCTCCGTAATCGCACACCCCTTGGAGAAATCAGTCAGAGGAAAATTTTCCCCCCAAAAGGATTTTGCCCCCTTTTTTTGTGTTGGTGAGTAAAAGTTTCCCCCAAATGAGACAAGTGAATCCCCCTGGTGGATTTCTACTTTCATGTCGAAGGGTTTTTTATGATAGATAAGTGTGTATAGTACTCCCTTTAAAATTCAAACGTGGAATGTTTTATTGGATTATGTTTTTTTGCGATACAGAGGATTGGGGTTTGGTCCCATTGTTTTAAATTTTCACGCTCAAGGTTCAAAGGAGCCTGTAAACCCAAAAAACAAGCTTTTTGAAAGGGGGGGTTTTTTTCCCAGGCCCATGCGATGGCCCCCTTTGGGTAGAATTTTTCATTTATTTATTGTTTTGTTGTGGGTGTATCGGCCCCTTTAAGTGGCTTTTGGTTGTTTTCACCTTTAAAGTTTTTTTTGCTCAGGGTTGGTTTACTTTTTCTCTCTTTCTCTCCCCCTTTTCCCCCCTTCTCTCTCTCTCTCTCTCTCTCTCTAAATTTACGTCAGTGCAATTCATCTGCAGGTTACGGGGGGCTGGTACCTTTTTCTGAACGGTTGTCCCCACGGCCTCTCACCCGCTTTTTTATGCCCCAGTGCAGCATTCCTTTAGCTTGAGGATTTCACTCTGTGAGTAGGGGGGGCATGTTGGGGCCCTCGAGGGGAATTTTTTTCTTCACCAGGGAAGATTCCCCCGGGAGCGCCCCCCCCGGTTCTGGTTCTATACCACCGTCGAAGGGAGGTCGGACCTTTTTATTCCTGCGTCGGCCTTAGGGAGGGACCCTCACTTTCTATTTTCTGTGGTCCCCTCGACGGAAGAGGGCAAGAGAAATTACCCGCCACCCTTTTTTGGGGCACCCAGGGTTGGTAAGCATCAGTTTCGTGGGTTTTTTTTGTTTTTTTTTTTTTTACCGGGTAAATTTTTTTAATTTTTTCACAGTTTCCTTTTGGTTTTTAAAATTTTAAAAAAAAAATATTGTTTTTAGACCCTTTTTCTTGGCCCCTTCAAAATTTAAAACCAAAAATTTTTTCTCCCCTTTAAAGCACGGACGGGAGTCGGTGGGGGGGGGGAGAACCCGGTGATTTAGGGGGGGACTGCTTGGTCTCGCCGCCTCCCCTTCACAATCGCCCGGCTCTTATTCTTTTGGCCCCGTTTTTGTGTTTACAAGGGGAGGTGTTTTGGTTTGCGAGCGTGGTACGGGATTAGTCATTTGGGGTGCGGGTTGGGGAAAATTTTATTTTTGAAATGTTACAAAAAAATGGGGGTTTAAAGGCCATTTAATTAGATTATTTGAATTTTGGGGGCGTTATAAAACAATGGTTTCTTAAGTTCAAGTTCCAAGAAAAAAGTTTAACATTTAAATTATGAGGGAAGGGGTGAGATATAAAAGCTATTCGTTGTTTAGTGTTAAAGTAATTTTACCCGCCGTTTAGGAACCCTTTTCGAAAAATTTATTTGGTTTTTACTTGTTTTGCCAGGGCTGTGTTGAGCTGGTTTATTAATGTATTCAGCAAACACCTCCCCCGCCCACCATGGAGTGGCTGTTAGGAAAGGCAAATTTTTAGAGTACTGATGCGGGGTTCGTACCCCCCTTCCTTCCAGTTCCTCCTTTTCCCCCTTCCCTTCCCGGGGGGTTACCCGAAATTGCGTGTTGGGGCCCGCAGTGTGAGGAGCACGGGACCGCGGAGGTCCAACCCCTGTCCGGATTCAGGACAACGCCCCGCCCCCCGGATGCTTTTCCCCTGTCCTCGGACTTTTTACAGCTCATTGGACCATTGGTTAGCTCGTGGTGCAATTTGGGGGGGGGGGGGGGGGGGGGGTGTGTCAAGGGGGGGCATTGAAAAAACGTTTAAGAACAACCCGGTTTTTGGGCACCCGATTCGACACGGTATCCAGAGGACTTTGGGAGCAGGGTGAGGGGGGAACCCCAAAGAACACAAAAGGAACGTGGTTTTGGAAAAAGCGTATTTATGTTATGGTTTTTGTTTTGGCGGTAAAAACTGTTTGTGACTATTGTAGTGGTGTTTGAAAGCTTAATTGGATTGTCATGTTTTGGGGTTTGGAAAACTTTTTTGTGACTATGTGTGTTGGGTGAATAAATGGTGTATTGAAAGTAACTTTTTGTGGTTTTTTTGCGGGGGGTGTGAGGTTCATCCTTCCCCCCATCTAGACGATTTGTCGGGAGACCCCAGGGGTCGGGCGTGACAAGTACAATATTTAAAGGGAAAGAAAGGTTGTTCGAAAAAAATAAATGTGTGGTGGTGGTGGTGGGGTAATGGGGTTGGGAGTAGTTTTTGTGCTCATCATCATTGTCATCGTCATATCATCATACATCTCATCTTATCGTCCCTCGTGTCGGGGGGCGGGGGCTCGTAAACCCCTGCTACATCACCCAAACCCCCAAAATCAGTTCCAAAACCCCACCAAAAACTAACCCCCCCAATAACCACCCCTCTATCACCAACATCATCATCATCTACCCCCCCGATTCCCCCATTAACTCTATTTTTTTTAAAATGAATTTTAAAGAGCCAGACAAGGGGGAAAAAAACAACTTTGAGGGCATGAAACGAAGAAGGAGCAGCCACTTATCTTTTCATCTCTGTGCATTGCATTTCCCCCCCCCCCCCCCCCCCCCCCACTGCGGGAGAAATTCAAAATTGTATTCTGGTTTCTTTTATTGAAATAAAGAAGTCAGATGTGTGGATGCGTGTGGGATACATGTTTGCCTCTGTGTGCATGTGAGAGTGTACGTGGGAACTGTCCTGTGACAATATACGTATGTATGCATGTTGTATGTACGTATGTGTGTATGTATGTAATATGTATGTATGTATGTATGTATATATGAATTATATGTATGTATGTATGCATGTCTGTCTGTCTGTATGTATGTACGTATGTATGTATGCATGCAGCTATGCATACATGCATGCATGCAAGAAGCCAATGCATGTTTATATGTGTGTATGTGAGTGTTGCAGGGATGAAAAATCCAGGAAGTGAAAATCGAGGGTGGTACGGGCAGGGGAGATATTTATAGGATTCTTCCCCTTGTACCACCCGGGCCTTGTGCCTTTGCTTTGCTTGTGGTGATGGATGCATGTTGTCCATGCTTGCTTGCTCTGTTTGCTCTGCTTTGCTTTCCTCTGCTTGCTTGTGGTGTTGTATGTAGTTGTTGCCTGGCACAGGTACTGACATCAGCGAGGCATCCTTGCGGTGTTAGTCCCCTGGCTCGGCATAGCCTCTTCCACTTCAAGACCGATCGTGCGTGGTTTCCAACCACATCTTCCAGAGGTGACCCACGGTAACTGGGCAGCGCGAGCCCCCAGGCTAAACACGACGGATCTAGAAGAGTCAACCTCGATTTAAAAAAAAAAGATAATAAAAAAAATAAAAATAAAAAAATAAACT
>CM031624.1:29926325-29931325 GCA_018398815.1 Conus ventricosus | reverse complement strand
ACTCACTTCTATCGTGTTTCGGGCCGTGCAAGTAGCCAAATCGTGACTCGCCACGGAGATTGCCGAGCACAGTACGGAAAGAGACGAGAGTCGGGGATTCCGCAAGTGACGTAATCAATGCCAAGACTACCGTAAATTTGAAAGACATGTCCCTAAGAGCTTTCGCTATGAGGACATAAAACTCAACTATTTTCCGGCGATAATGGCAGATGCTCCCAGCTACGAGTCAAGTTCCAACAAAGAGGACATCGAACGTGAAATTTTCACTGAAGTGTATGGAGTTCAGCCGTACCAGTCTGAACCTACAGCTCCTTGTACAGTACCACCTCCCTCGCCATCACACGCTTGTGTTTTTTTTTTAGGCAGTTCGACATTTTAAGGTTGACCATATTATGTACAGGTACAAAAACATACGCATGACACAGATAGTACATGATATAAACATGCACACACATACATCTGTTCACACACACACACACACACACACACACACACACCACACACACACACACACACACACACACACACCACATTACCGTAGTATGTAAATAACTTTAAAATGATTATGTGATAAACCACATTTTCTTTCAGTTGTTTAGATCTATCAGATAATGCCTTTTCTTTGAACAGGAGTTTGTCAGCTACTGCATCATCACACTAATTCTCTTCCCTGCTGTTGAAATCTTTTCAATAGCTGTTCACTTTCAGCCCCTCCCCCCCCCCCCCCCCCCCCCCCCCCCCACCCCCCCCCCCCCCCCCCCCCCCCCCCCCCCCCCCCCCCACCCCACATACACACTTTTTTTTACATTCCTCATTTTCAATCTCACTCTCTCCACTTAAATTCTGAAGTTCCACAATGACAATTAGAATCTGAGGGATCTTTTACAATATACTGCAGTCAAAGATTCTGGTTTTTTGTAAAAACTGATGCAGATCTAAGCAGCAGATCTAGCTCAGTACTCTCTTTCCCGGGCAGTGTGTAGCATACAGACATACCACACCTGCATACATCTTAAAATGCACACTAAATCACCATCCTGTATCCAAATACTGATAAATAATTCACTTACTAAAGCATATGGTTGTTGGGCGGAAACTTGAACTTGCACGGGTGCCTGATGTTCAGCAATGTCCTGAAAAATAAAAAAAATAAAAACTATTATTCACTGAGTCCAACAAGTTGTTATTTGTGGACATGGACACTTTCTTGTTAATAAGAATCGTAACTTCAGTTTTGTTGGAAACAGTAACAGCAGGGGAAAAATCATCACAAACATGCAACAGTTTCAGTGGCAGCAGGCAGTGTGACTGCCTGACTGCCACTATGACAGTAACATGTATGTTTCAGTTGATGCCAACACTCAACAAAACCAACAACCATCTTACACCACCATACACTGAGAATGAAATGAAACCCCAAAAGATCAACCACCCATTCCACAAACCTTACCTTCTTTACGCCTCTGAGTTTGGCTCTCTTGCTCTGACAGAATCCGTGTCACTGTTGCATTTGAGGCTTGCACTTACAGCCGGCGAATGAACACAGAGTGCTTTAATACATTTCTCTTTTATAATAGTTGGCACAGCATCCTCTTTCAGCTGTCTTCAGACCCGAATTCCAGCTTCCACCTTTACTTTCCAGGTGTGTTGGTCTTGGAAACTGTGCTCTTCGAAGTGACGACCGCAAATGCCATGATAACTGTCCGGAAGAACAAAATCTTTCCTCGTTGTGGTGACAAAATTATCCACAATCGCCTAAACGGGCTGGAAGCACCTGGAAAAGCATGAACGCTTACTCTTTGCTTATTTCCTGATGAAATTCCGCAACCAGACACAGCACACATACCTCACTTCAGCGGAACACGAAGAGCGACTTGGCTTGTCTACGTCATCAATCGGGAAACCCCCCTATTATCGAAATCGAGGCTCTCGTTCCTGTTTCAGCTCTCGCTTTCCCAATCCACAGGAAATGCTGCCTCACTGCAAAATGAGAGCACAGGCGGCTGATTCGGGGCTGTGTTTCGCATACGACCACATACCAAAACCGTGTACTTGGTCAAAATAGATTTGTAAAATGGGTGAGATACCCTTTAAGGCAATAAGATTTGTTGCTCTTACCAGTGAAAGGAAATGTGGGGCCCCTGAGAATGCAGAGAGGGGGCGGGAGCCATATTTATCGTTTAACCGCTCTTTTCTCCCCTGTGTGGGATTCCAACTTGACTCTCTCTCTCTCTCTCTCTCTCTCACCACCCACCCACACACACACCTACTCGCACGATTGAGAAAAGGAGCTTACGAGAGAGAGAGAGAGAGAAGGGAGGGAGGGAGGGAGGGACAGAGACAGAGCGGGGAAATGTTACAATGGGGTTAATCATTTCGCAGGTTCAGCATATGTTGGCCATCTGATCCACGCGTATGCCAAACCTGAATGTGTCTCTCCTTGCTGTTCTAGTCAGTCTTTTTTTTTTTTTTTTTTTTTTCAATTTACCAATGCAATCTCTTTAGTTTTGCCTTCTTTGATTGATCAGAATCGCTCTGAAGTTCCTGTGTGAGTAGCCTGATATAGACGCTGACGTGAAGGTTGGTGCATAACTTGTTAAGGAAACTGTTCCTTTGTAAAGTGGAGGAGTCATTTATCTTAAAAAAAAAAAAAAAAAAAAAAAAAAAAACAACAACAAAACAAACTAACAGAATAACGAATCAAGTAAGTAGGCAGTGGGTTTGTACATACTGGTGGTGATAATATTAGTTGTAAATCGATAGTCAGCTATCAAGGAGTCAAACTTGACCAGACACTTTCAGTGTAGGATCAGATCAGTAGTGTGTGTGTGTGTGTGTGTGTGTGTGTGTGTGTGTCCCTGTTGCCCCCATTCTCAACAATCTTTTAGCGAGGGCAGCAGCAAGTCTTGTCAATTCACTCTTTACCAGCTTGATGATTGTCATTCTGTACCTATGGCTTGCCAGCAGAACAAGACTTGTCATTCACTCTTTACTTCTTGGCTTGGTTAATGTCATTCTGCACTGTGCAGGTTGCCAGCATTAAAAAGACCTGTCAGTTCACTCTTTTCTTCTCGGCTGGTTAGTATGATAAATTAAATGTGTGCTGAATGGCTTCCCGGCCGAACGACACTTGTGTGTCAGTATGTGCATATGTGTGCACTGCACGCGCACGTGTGTGTGTGTGTGTGTGTGTGTGTGTGGTGTGTGTGTGTGTGTGTGTGTGTGCGTGCGTGCGTGTGCGTGTGGTGCGTGCGTGCGTGTGTGTGTGTGTGGTGTGTGCGTGTGTGTGTGTGTGTGTGTGTGTAAGCGCGTGTGCATGAACATGAACATAGGCGTTTACATATGTCCATGCGCGTGCGCCCGTGTGTGCATTCAAGCGCTTCTGCATGATTGCGTGTATGCCTGCATAGGTTTTGTATATGTACATAATACAGAGAGAGAGAGAGAGAGAGAGAGAGAGAGAGAGAGGGAGAGAGAGAAGGAGGGAGGAGAGAGAGAGAGAGAGAGAGAGAGAGAGAGAGAGAGGAGAGAGAGAGGAGAGAAGAGAGAGGAGAGAGGAGAGAGAGAGAGAGAGAGATTTTGCTATTGATGATTGGTTTGATTTAATTGATGAGGTCTCTTCTTTCTCCTGGTGATGACACCATCTTCAGCACACCGACGTTCAACATAGAAAGGCACGTGTGGACATCTTTTATCATTATGTCAGCACACCGACGTTCACCATAACAAGGCACGCGTGGACATCTTTTATCATTATGTCTTCAGCACACCGACGTTCAACATAGACAGGCACGTGTGGACATCGTTTATCATTATGTCTTCAGCACAAAGCTGACCCTCATTGACCGGCTCTGTCCGTCCGTCGGCGTGCCTCGCTCGCATTCCTCAAAACTAGTGTAAAAACAAGCTCATGTTCCGTCGCCCGCCTTCCCACACACGCAAAATCCACACACACACACACACACACACACACACACACACACACACACTCGATCACGCACGCACACACACAGACGTTCATAATCTATGGATTAAAAAAAAATGCATTCACACACACACGCACACGCGCACACACACACACACACACACACACACACACACACGTCCTAAGACAGGAAATGCCTATACAGTTTCTATAAGCCCTTTTTGACTAATCCTCCGTTCATTACAGCGAAACGGCTGAAATATTTTACCTCAGCTGTTGGGAGGTGTGTGTGTGTGTGGGGTGTGTGTGTTTTAACACATATAACAATGTCACATTCTGGTCCCCATCTGCACACTCATGTGCACGCAGAGACAATTACCCCACCCCCACCCCCACCCCCACCCCATCCCCAACCCCGCACCAAACACATCTGACGCCTTTCTTTTAAATACGGCAGACTAAAATTTACGATTTCAAATTTCGGGCCCCAGTAAAACTTTTTTTTCTTCCTTCTATTCGCGCATCACTCTTTTGGTGAGGGGAGTTTGAATATTTCCCTTTGTTTCTCTTTTCACACTAGAGGGAGTTTGAATATTTCTCTTTTGTTTCTCTTTTCACACTAGAGGGAGTTTGAATATTTCCCTTTGTTTCTCTTTTCACACTAGAGGGAGTTTGAATTTTCCTCTGGTTCTCTTTTCACAATAGAGGGAGTTTGAATATTTCCCTTTGTTTCTCTTTTCACACTAGAGGGAGTTTGAATTTTCCCTTTGTTTCTCTTTTCACACTAGAGGGATTTGAATATTTCCCTTTGTTTCTCTTTTCACACTAGAGGGAGTTTGAATATTTCCCTTTGTTTCTCTTTTCACAATAGAGGAGTTTGAATATTTCCCTTTGTTTCTCTTTTCACATAGAGGGAGTTTGAATATTTCCCTTTGTTTCTCTTTTCACAATATGTTTTCAGCAAGACTTAAACAAGAATTTTTCCCCTTTTACACAAAGTGTGAACAGTGTTCATGCAGAAAGATGTCTAGGTCACACTGACCTGACTTTATCAGCCCATTTTACGTGCTTCTTT
>CM031624.1:29916325-29921325 GCA_018398815.1 Conus ventricosus | reverse complement strand
GGTGTAATCACAGAAAATTTGACGTGTTCTTAGAAAATAATGTCTTTTTTTTTTTTTTTTTTTTTTTTTTTTTTCTGCGTACGTAGGCTGATACTCCTGCGGACACACCCTGTATAGCAAGGCAGTGGAGTTTTGTGTGTATGACCCTTTTTTATCCCGCCATTAAGGCAGCCATACTCCATCTTCGGGAAGAAATAATGTCTAATAAAATGAGTTCATGGAACGCGGTCAACCTTCTCTTCTTTTTTTTCTGTTAAGTTTGTGGCTCACACACACACCTCAAATATGCACACACACTCTCCACGCAAACAATCTGGGATCTCGTGATCCCCACGACTTGCCTCAAAAGTACCATTATGTTCTCTGCCTGTCTGTCTGTCTGTCTGTCTGTTTGTCTGTCTGTTTGTCTGTCTGTTTCTCTCAGTTGCTCAGTCACAAATCTTTGAGTGCCGAACACATGCGCATATACACATACAATATTTTATATCATTGGTGTGCTATTTTTTCGTTATGATAGCCGCTTATTTCAGCTTAAAGAATTAGTTGTAACAAAATGATCATACCCAACGCCAGTCCTTGTATAACCCAAACTATTTATCCCAAATACTATAACTCGTCAGGGAAGGGAGGGGGATGTGAGCTCGGGGGGGGGGGGGGGGGGGGGGGGGGGGGGGGAGGGGAGAGGGGAGAGGGGGAGAGGAGGGGAGGTGGGGTCGACGGTGGGGGAGAGGGGAAGTTGTGGAAAAAAACGACGTGGAACAAACCAACTACCTAACACCTCTAGCCTATTGTCACGCTTCTTGGCTTTCCCATGCCTTCCTCGTGGACTCTCTTTTCGCTATAAGCCTGGCCTTACTGGGGACTAGCCAACTGGTGGGACGATTTGTAACAAATTCTACCTACAACTCTATGATGCCGCCTCTGTCTGTCCCTCCCCCCCCCCCCCCCCCCCGTCTCTCTCTCTCTCTGTCTCTCTCTCTCTCTCTTGGAAAACCTGAAAGAAAAAGAAAGTTAATTAAGTATTAAGTCTTTTGTTCAATATTATTTATGTTGTTCTCTTTGCATAAGCAGCACATTATCAGTGTGAGACTGCTATTACACCACACATTAGGGCATTAACAAACCTAGACATTTTGTATCAAATGACGAAACACTAAAATCAGGAGGACCGTGTCTAAATTTGTGGGAGGACATACAGACTATGCATGGTGTTTAACGGATTGGTTGGCGGAAAAAAAAAATCTGAGTGCTGATAAAGCTGAGCAGCTGTGCTGTTAGCGTGGCTACGAACAGGGTTAGTGGTGGTGGTGGTGGGGTGGTGGTGGTGGTGTGTGTGTGTGTGTGGGGGGGGGGGGGGGGGGGGGGGGGGGGGGGGGGGGGCACTACTAAAGTTACGAACTCATTTACCCACAAAATTTCTCTACGTAGTCGTCATGAAACGCTTTTTTTTTTCTTTTTTTTTTGTGTTACGAACTTTTTTATGTTACGAACTAAATCGTATCTGCAAAGAAGGTGTCATAAACCTGAGCCCTGGAGCTCAGCTATGGGCCTACTTTCTGCCAAACTATAAACAATTCTGACAGCAACAGCCCAGTAGCTGGATACACTGGGTTTTCCCTGGCTCAGGTTTTTTTTTCTTCTCTTTTTTTTTCTTTTTTTTTTTTTTTTTTTGCTGTACCAACCTCTGCGCCACCTCAGAGGCAGTGCACCCATGCCGCTCATTCTGACACCCCGTCCACAGCCACAGCCCAGTCGGCCCTGCCGCAGCCCCAGCACCGGCAATCCACAGGGAGCAGTCAATGTCAAGTCGTTAAGAGGCAACCCACCAGAGGAGACACTGCACTGCTGCCGAGTCACTTCGGTGGTGTTCAGTGGTGCCTGTTCTGATCTAACATACGCAGGACACACCTACTAAGCCCCCTACTGACGACAATAATTGCTTAGTCGCGAAGCCGGCGTGAGTGAGCTCTCCTCTGGAGGGCGCCACCACATCTGTCCAATGACAGCCCCCATAGTCTCGCCGATACTGGAGACCCCAACGGAACCAAACTAAGGCCATAGACGTTGAGAAAACATCGAAACTGAGGTCACCATGAGAGCAGGGCTTGAAGGGCCACAGAATTTGAGACTTTTTTTTAATGCTGATCGATTGAAGGAATCTCAGAAAAAAATACACTTATCTCCAGTTAAGTGGTGGCTTACTCTTCCAAATCACTGGTGTTTCTCACAGCCAGAATCCCTTCGTTCAAGAAACGGGGTTCTGGCAGTCACTGTGTGTGAAAAGTGATGCTCATACAAACTGGGCAGAGCATTACCATGTCGAGTTAATGGGTTTAGGGGGAAAGCCACTTCTACATTTGGAGATACTGGGTTCTGGTTTTATCAATAATTCATCAAAAAGCAATGCCATGACCAAAAAAAAAGTTTACTAGGTGAAAGATCACACTCGAAAATAATAGTGTAGTGGGGAAAAAAAAAGAAAATCGACAAAAATGCGAGATACTGGGTTCTGGCAGTCAACCCTCGATATAGTGTTGTAGTCCCATAGTATCCGTCTATATGATTCCCCCAGATAGTTCCCCAGGGTATGACACTGAGCCCCATAGTATCCCTCTATATGATTTCCCCGAGACAGTTCCCCAGCGTATGGCGTTGGGCCCTGTATTATTCTTCTACCACATCAATGATCCTCCAGAGGCAGTGAAATCCCGTCTACTTCACTGATGACTGCCTCATCTGCAGGGAGATCACCAGCTTCAGTGATCACATTGTCCTTCGACAGAACCTTCAGAGCCTGAAGCTGTGAGCAGAATGACGGGCACCTGCTTCAGTGGACCCACGTGACACACCGTGAGCCTGGCACCATGCTCTGCCTCCCTTTCCTTCTGCTGTCTACACACCACCATCCTTCACTCACTCCCTGCCGATCCTCATCGTTAAATCGACTGAGTCTTCAGAGCTGTCTACACACCACCATCCTTCACTCACTCCCTGCCGATCCTCATCGTTAAATCCACTGAGTCTTCAGAGCTGTCTACACACCACCATCCTTCACTCACTCCCTGCGATCCTCATCGTTAAATCCACTGAGTCTTCAGAGCTGTCTACACACCACCATCCTTCACTCACTCCCTGCCGATCCTCATCGTTAAATCCACTGAGTCTTCAGAGCTGTTACACACCACCATCCTTCACTCACTCCTGCCGATCTCATCGTTAAATCCACTGAGTCTTCAGAGCTGTCTACACACCACCATCCTTCACTCACTCCCTGCCGATCCTCATCGTTAAATCCACTGAGTCTTCAGAGCTGTCTACACACCACCATCCTTCACTCACTCCCTGCCGACCCTCATCGTTAAATCCACTGAGTCTTCAGAGCTGTCTACACACCACCATCCTTCACTCACTCCCTGCCGATCCTCATCGTTAAATCCACTGAGTCTTCAGAGCTGTCTACACACCACCATCCTTCACTCACTCCCTGCCGATCCTCATCGTTAAATCCACTGAGTCTTCAGAGCTGTCTACACACCACCATCCTTCACTCACTCCCTGCCGATCCTCATCGTTAAATCCACTGAGTCTTCAGAGCTGTCTACACACCACCATCCTTCACTCACTCCCTGCCGATCCTCATCGTTAAATCCACTGAGTCTTCAGAGCTGTCTACACACACCATCCTTCACTCACTCCCTGCCGATCCTCATCGTTAAATCCACTGAGTCTTCAGAGCTGTCTACACACCACCATCCTTCACTCACTCCCTGCCGACCCTCATCGTTAAATCCACTGAGTCTTCAGAGCTGTCTACACACCACCATCCTTCACTCACTCCCTGCCGATCCTCATCGTTAAATCCACTGAGTCTTCAGAGCTGTCTACACACCACCATCCTTCACTCACTCCCTGCCGATCCTCATCGTTAAATCCACTGAGTCTTCAGAGCTGTCTACACACCACATCCTCACTCACTCCCTGCCGACCCTCATCGTTAAATCCACTGAGTCTTCGGACAATCTCAGCTGGTCCTATCACGTCAATGTTGTCAAAACAACAGCAACAACTGCAACAACAACAACAACAACAAAACAACAACAACAACAACAATAGCAACGACAACAAAGACGACGACGACGACGACGACGACGACGACGACGACGACGACGACGAC
This sequence comes from Conus ventricosus, assembly GCA_018398815.1. Lineage (NCBI taxonomy): Eukaryota > Metazoa > Mollusca > Gastropoda > Neogastropoda > Conidae > Conus > Conus ventricosus. The sequence continues at coordinate 29,917,151 of CM031624.1, read as the reverse complement.
GACGAGATGACAGCAACAACAACAACAAACCGCTGTATCTTGGATTCTTTCACCCTAACCTGAGACACTGCCATACTACCTGCTAACATACCACCTCCCTGACCTCGGTCCGTCCTCTAACGGAGTGTGGGGCAACCATCTGGATACCAATGCCTGCTAACATACCACCTCCCTGACCTCGGTCCGTCCTCTAACGGAGTGTGGGGCAATCATCTGGATACCGTACCTTAAGCAGGATGTCAAAAAGCTAGAGGTCATTCAGCAAGCAGCAGTCAACAGGCAGCGATGTCTTTCTGTGTAATGGGCCCCGCAACAAGTATGGCCTCCCTGCGCCCTGAGAGCATCCGCAGGATCAGAGGTGAGCTTCTTGACGAGGTGGTTTAGGGGCTGAAGCCGCTACTTCCTCCAGACCCATTGCAGTCACCCCAGGAAACCTGCACGACTCCTCCGTTCTAAACGTTCAGCTAATGTGCCCACAATTCCTCCTGACCAATTACTGGCCCGTTCCAAGCCCTCAGTTGTGAAGCAATGCGCAGGCAAATCCTCCTGACCAGTTAAAAGAGTAAATAACGCAACAATTGTACATCTGGCAATAGCACAGGGACGCATAACCTGTACACCTGGACATAAGTATAATTCACACACCAACTGTATACCTGGTTAATACTACAGTTGACACAGCAAGTGTACATCTCGGAAACAGTACTGTTGACACAACAACAGTAAATCTAGGCCATAGTATAGCTGGCGTGACAACTGTACACCTGGGCAACAGTACATTTCACACAACAACTGTACACATGGGCAACAGTACATTTCACACAAC
>CM031624.1:29893825-29898825 GCA_018398815.1 Conus ventricosus | reverse complement strand
TTTAGATGAACCATGTGCCAAAGAAACATCCGCGACATGCTCAAGAAGTACTTCGATGGCTTCTCAATGCGGTTCTCTACCAAGGAGTACACAACTGATTGGATCAACTTGGAAGTGGGCATTGCAATGGGCTGTGCAATTTCCCCGATACTGTTCGTGCTGGCAATGGAACTCATCTTGAAAGCAGCAACAAACAACGCGAGACAACAGACCTTGGCGATGGATACAAGATGCCTCCTCTCAAGGCCTTCATGGATGACACAACAGTGATTTCATCCAGAGAAGACGAGACACGTCATGTGCTGGAGAGGCTGGACGACATAGTTGCCTCATCCAGAATGAAGTTCAAGCCAAAGAAATCACGGAGTCTCTCACTGAGGAAAGGAAAAGTGGCCGAATCTGTGGTCTTCAGTGTTGCCAACCAGGCCATTCCAACAGTCACAGAAGAACCAGTCAAGAGCCTTGGAAGATGGTATGATGATACGCTGAAAGACACACAAAGAGCAAAAGAAACCAAGCAGATGGCGGAAGAAGGCTTGGAGACCATTGACCAGTGTGGGCTCCCTGGCAAATACAAGGTCTGGTGTCTGCAGTTCATGCTGATACCAAAGCTCCTATGGCCTCTGATGATATACGACATCTGCACCAGCACAGTGGAGGCAATGGAAGCCAAAATCAACAAGTTCACAAGGAAATGGCTTGTTGTCCCACCCTGTCTGACTGACATCGCGCTGTACTATCGCCAAGCAAAGCTCAAACTACCACTGAAATCCATCCTGGGGGAATACAAAGCAGGGAAGATCAGACTTCAAAGCATGCTGGAGGACTCAGGAGACAAGGTGGTAGAAGCAATCAAGCCCCAGCTGAAGACAGGCAGAAAATGGAAAGTTCAAGAGGCGATGAATTCTGCAAAAGAAAGTCTCAAGATCAGAGAAATAACAGGACACACAGACCAACAGACAAGGACTGGGGGGACCAAAACTGAATGGTGGTCAAAGGCCAAAGGAAAAGCCAAAAGAAACATGATGATTCAGGAGATGAGAAAAGAAGAAGACCAAAAAAGACTCCAAAAAGCAGCCCAGCAGAGCCAGCAAGGGCAATGGACAACGTGGGAGAATGCACTCCAAAGAAGTCTCACTTGGAATGACATTTGGCACATGGCCCCTCTCAGGATCAGCTTCATTCTCAGATCTGCATATGACCTTCTGCCCTCAAATGCAAACCTGGTGAAGTGGGGAAAACAGACGATCCTGCATGCCCCCTCTGCCATGAAAAACAAACAGTGGAGCATGTTCTAAGCTCATGTAAAGTAGCCCTGGCTCAAGGAAGGTACACATGGAGGCACAACCAAGTGCTCAAAGAGATTGTACAAGTAGTCTGGGCTAGTACCAACACCACAAAAGGGAGAATCAGGACTCCAAAAGCACCCGCAACATTCTTCACGGCAGGAGGCAGCAAATCATGGCCAAGAACAACAGTGCCACTCGAAACATGCAGGCAGAGTCTGCTGGATGGGGCAGATGACTGGGAGTGCACTGCAGACCTCCCAGAATGGAAGAGTCACCCAGAGATCATCAGCAAGAGTGGCATGAGACCAGACATAGTAGTCCACTCTAATTCAACCAAGCAGCTGATCATGATCGAGCTCACGGTGCCATATGAGAACAGAATGGAGGCAGCTCAAATCTACAAGACTGAAAAGTATGCTGATCTGGCAAACAGCCTGAGGAGAGAAGGCTATCAGGTCAAAGTCCTCACTGCAGAATTGGAGCTAGGGGATTTGTAGGAACGTCTGCATACAGCCTCATGAAGCAGCTCTCAGTTGCAGGGAAGGAAAAAACCAGAGCCCTGAAAGCAATGGCAGAAGTGGGAGAGAGGTGTTCAAGCTGGATCTGGTCAAGGAGGAACAAAAGTGAACTTCATAAGGCTTAATTTCCCCACAAATATCAGGTGTCCCTGTGGCTCAGTGGTTAAAGCGTGAGTCATTAAGTAGAAAATGAGCATGTCCAGAGGGTCATGGGTTCGAATCCCAGCCATGGCTCGTCCCAAGATGGGGAAAAAAAGGGGGGCAGCAGAGGGACATCCGGAGTCATGAACCGGGTGTGGCCCAACCCCCTAGAGTGTCAGGAGATAAGGGCCGAAACACTTGCTTGAAGGGGGCTTTTCTTCTGAGGACTCTCTGCTGCCACGCTCTCCACGAGTTTCTTTCTACTGGTTCGTGTAATGGCAACGCGGAAACAGTACGTATTCGTATCCAAAAGATATCTTTCCTTTTCAAAAACAGACTTAAAATTACTATAACATTCGTATCTCTCACGGTCTCGTATGGTGCCAGTCCATTCTTGAATGAACATATCATAAGCCTTTGTTTTAAACACATTTAGGAACATTTTAACGTCTCCAACACCTTGTTGTAACCAAACAAAATTAAAACCTGTTGAACACAAGATTTGAGACCCAGCACTGTTTTCCAGATCTGTCTAATTCCAACAGCATCAAATAGGCTTTCTGAGGTAACCTTTCAGCTTTCATCTGTAAAAGTCTAAACCAGTATCGTAAACAAGTGACGTAGGAATTAATGTATAAAGGATATCGACCCAAATCCCCGTAAACCATTTTGTTTGGCGTAATTCCTGGAACACCCAGAAATCTTTTGCATGCCAGCATGACTGTACTTATTCTAAATGTTCCAATCTGTGTAATCCTCATATTTCGGCAGCATGCATCAAGATTGGTTGAATCTTGATGTCAAAAACCTTGAAAAAAGTACTTACCGTCATTTCCCCCTTATTTGAAAGATTTCGGATTTGAACTACCCCTTTTTACCTTATTGAAATGAAGGGTCCCCTTTTTGGCACGTCAGGGGAAAAAAAATTTAAACCCAGATAGCAAAAATTTAATTCACAACTTCCAGTCTGTTACCTCGTAAAACCATTTCTCATCTTCCCTAAATACCTCCTTTTCAAAGCAAACTTTAGTTTTGTTGATTTTTACGATAGTTTCATTTTATCACAACAGGTCTTTAATACATTCAACGTTTTTGTGGGCCCATTGGTAGTAATAAGTGGACATCATCACAAACAGTAATATAAATAATTCAATGATACCGGAAAGAACCAACTCCTGTTTACCTTTTTTTATTTTGATTTGGGGTTTTAAAAAAATTGGAAAAAAACGTAGGACTTAGAACACCCCTTTGTCTAACCCCAACAGGAGTTTCAAAACATTTGGGAAGTTTTTGGTTTTGCTTAAATCGGATAGAAAAAGAATAATACATACTCTAAGTGGGGCCAAAATTTCCCCTTCACGCCGGTTTAATACTGCAAAAGTTTTAATGTCGAACAAATAAAAAGGGGCCTTTTAAAGTCAAAAAAGCGACGTATGTTTCCACCTTTTTTACTCAAAAATTTCTAAAACAGAGGCAATAAAGTAAATACGATCCACTGTCAAAATAATTTTTCCGGGAATCCTGCTTGACATTCTGAAAAAAATTTTGTTGTTTTCAAACCCGGGGTATACAGCGGCATTAGTATAGTAGAAGCATTTAAATATAATACTCAAAGGAGATTCCCCGTATTTATCGACATTTTTATTCACCTTTTTTTTAATACTGGATTTTTAAGGCTTTAGACCTTTCCCCGGGATAAAAACCTTTGTCAAAAATTGTATTGAATATTTTTTCAGAAATAGCGAACACTCTTACCACCTGCTTCACATTTCGCAGAAATTTCATCAATTCCCCCTGCTTTCCTATTTTTTTTTTACCTATAGCTTTTTTTAAATTGTCTTCCGAAAAAAGGAATATTTAAATAGTTCTGATTGCTAACACACCGTTTTAAAAGAGGGCCCCTTTTCCCTTTTGCATTGCTGTTTTTAAAAAAGGTCTTGAAATGATTTAAACCATTGATCAATACAAAAATCTTAATAATTCTTTGTCTTTTTTGCGATCCCCGTTTCAAGATGCCCCAAAATTCCGCGAAATTTTTTTCCTTGGTTAATATTTCTAATTTGTGTTTTCTAAAAACTGTTTTTTCATCCTTTAAAAAGTATTTATACTTCTTCCTTGCATCGACATAAATAACTCTGGCCCCTTTACCCTTTTTTTTTATTTCTCTTCTGAATTTTAGGATTCTTTTTGTAATTTTCCTGAAATAGAATTTTTCCTAGTTTCTTTTTGACTTTTTGACACATCGTCGAATATTCCGACCCCTTTTCCTGTAGACCCCTCGGTTTTAAAATCATTTTTCTAGTTCTTTTAAACATTGAAAAAGTTTTTCCCGGGCTATTACATCGTTTTTCAAATTATTTGCTGCTTACTAATTTTGTTTTGTAATCTCCACTTTCCCGATTTCAAATTTTCCTTTAAATCCTTATTCCCGCAATCTTTTCCCCTCTTTGCCGGTTGGGCGACACGAAAACAAACATTATCTTTTTTTACTTATTTCATTTTCAGACAACTGCAGATGATCCATTCAATTTTAAACTCAACATCAAAAGCATGAAATGAATACACCAGAATAATCAAGGATCAGGAAAAATTTTCAACGTACTTTCCCCCGGAACTCCTATATATGACAGAATCATCAAAAATTTTATTCACTCAGTCCCTTCAGTATAATACAACAAAAATACCAAATTTTAATGAGTTGGTCACCAAAATTATTTTCATCGCTTTTGATTTTCTTGGAAAGCTATTGGAGCTGGGGAATTTTGGGTCAAAATGTTTCGGGGCATCAGAAAAAGATAATTTTTTTCTGCAGTTCTTGCATTTGGTCTCCATTCAAAAACATGTGAAATATCATAAATCAAAGTCAAAGTCAAAAAATTTATTTAGAGATGGGAAAAATTGAATAGCAGCCAAAACGCTTTTTTTCATCAAGCCATCTATGAAAAAAGAAAAGTTTAAAAAAAAAAAAAAAAAACATCACATCGTGTACAATGCTTTCATCAAAAGAAAAGTAAACATACCGTCCTACCCCCTCCCATCTCCTCCCCTTTTC
>CM031624.1:29878825-29886325 GCA_018398815.1 Conus ventricosus | reverse complement strand
ATTGCTATTGCTGGTGGTACAATATTCATTTATAAGGCCACTAATTCCCTGGCTTTCATAATCGAAAATATTTCCTGACTTTGATGAATTTAACAGCGTTACAATACGTCGATCCATGATGGTGATTTTTCGAGTGAAGCGACGACAAAGGCAAAACGCAATAGATTCAATTGAGCTGTGGCCAATGAAAGGCACCGTCTCTGCTGTTAAAAGCTGAGTTACTGAGGCAATTTCGGTATTTGATTGCTGATTGGTTGGAAGGCTTTCTTTTGTGTACGACTTTGAATGCCTCCTAGAGGCCTTCTGACTGGTTTATTTTAGAAAATTGTGTACAGATTCTTAAAACAGACGGACTGAGCTTTCGAATGATGTGCGACATCCCAGGGGCCCTGCGAGGGATGTGCACACGATTATCTGTTGAAAATGAGTAACTTTTCGCAATCGGTGCTGCTTAAAATTGAAGACATGGAGTGAAAAAAAAATTTAATCACATTTCTAGCTTAATTTAGGTAAAATCAGTGAAACATAATATGCTTTAATGGTTTTCCTATGTGTTGGTGCAAAAATCTCATTTTACCCCTGTGACAATACCTTGTCGGAATCGACTCGACATAGCAGACGATGTTTATACAGATGGCGCTACGTGTGTAACTTTTCCCGGACATGCGCATATGCGCAGAGCGCCAAAACAACTAACGTTCTTCCTCTCAACTGTAAACAGTCCAGTTACGACGCATGGTGGCAGCGTGTGGCTACGACTTACGCTACGAAAATGGCATTCAAACCTCCTGACGAGTTTGACTTTACAAAACCTAGTGGTTGGCCTGCTTGGAAGCAGAGGTTTTGCAGGTATCGTGAAGCATCAAAACTTTACAAAGAAGACAAGAAGGTTCAGGTGAGTAGCCTGATCTGCGCCATGGGACCAGAGGCTGAAAGAGTTTATTCGACTTTCATTGATCTGGATAATAACTCGACACTTGAGCAAGTCATAGAATGTTTTAATGAACACTTTGTTCCCAGAGTGAATATTGTGCATGAGAGAGCCTTGTTCTATTCACAAAATCAACTTGCTGATGAGAACATTGAAACATACGTCAGAAAACTGTACGAACTTTCTGAGAATGCTAATTTTGCAAACAAAGAGGAAAGTATCAGGGATAGGCTTGTTCTTGGTGTACGGGATACAGAACTCTCAGAAAAGTTACAGTTACAACCTGACCTTACTTTGAAGGATGCTCTACAGCAAGCACGTCAGTCTGAGTTGGTTAATTAAGCTGCAACTTAATGAGCAAAGACATGCTAATGGTGCTACCCTTGATTCAGTCAAGCATAGCTCTGCAGGACCTTCTCATCATAGAGGAGGCTACACTCATGGTCGGGAGGAAATTCAGCAAGTAAACCTCTTGGTACTCACTTTGATAAGAAGCATTTCAAAACATGCTACAACTGCGGATTTCAACATGCTAAAGATATGTGCCCAGCAAAAGGGAAGCAGTGTCGAAGTTGCGGCAAATATAACCCCTTTCAGAAAGTCTGCCGTTCATCCAGAGTTAGCCAAGTTCGCGAAGTTCAAGAGAATTTCTCCAGAAGGGACCTGAAGCCTTCCACACATTTTCTTGGAAGCATTGACAAGAAGAATGAAGAACCGCCATGGCGTACAAACATCATGATTAATGGACGTTCCATTAATTTTAAAATTGATACTGGTGCCGATGTGACCGTCATTTCAAAGAAAATATAGGACAGTTTACATCCCAAGCCAAAGTTGAAAAAGTCACAAGCCATTTTGCAAAGTCCAGGAGGCCATCTGCAACATCGAGGAATGTTCATAGCCCAGGTGAACAAGAATGACGACAAGACTGTTGCCTTTCGAGTCTTCGTCCTTGACAACAACTGCGATAATCTCCTCAGTAGAGATGCAGCATTACGTCTGGGATTCGTCAAAAGACTTGACGATCTGAACAGTCTGGTTTTTGGAGAAATTGGAGATCCAGTCCAATGTGATCCAATCAAGATAAGATTAAAGGAAGACTGTACAACCCTATCACATCGCCACTGCAAGAAGAATACCACTCCCTCTTATGCCAAAAGTTGAAGCAGAACTTCAGCGAATGGAGGAAAATGGGGTAATTGAACGTATCACTGAACCTACCAACTGGTGCGCCCCAATGGTGCCAGTCTTGAAGAAGGGAGGCGGAGTGCGTATTTGTGTGGATTTAAAGAAACTGAACAGGGTTTGTGAAGCGAGACCGCTATGTTCTACCAACACTGGAAGATATCATACACAATCTGAAAGGATCGAAGGTGTTCACAAAACTGGATGCGACGTCTGGTTTCTGGCAGCTTCCTCTTGATAATGAAACTGCAAAACTCACGACGTTCATGACACCGTTTGGAAGGTACTTCTTCCGTCGTCTTCCGTTTGGAATTTCGTTGGCTCCGGAAGTGTTTCAGCGAACAATGGAAAGCATCCTGGGTGACATTGATGGAGTCGAATGTTACATGGACGATATCCTCATTCATGCAGAGACTATGGAGGAACATGATCAGCGTCTCAACACTGTACTTCAGCGCTCGTCAGAAGTGAGACTGAAGCTGAACAAAGAAAAATGTGAATTTAGCAAGAAGGAAATCAGCTTCTTAGGCCACATCTTCAGCAAGGATGGGATCAGGCCAGATCCATCAAAGCTGGAAGCTATCCGCAACATGAATGATCCAACAGATCTTACAGAATTGAGAAGGTGGCTAGGAATGGTCAACTACCTTGGCAGATTTCTCCCAAACCTGTCAACAATCCTGAAACCAGTGAATGATCTTCTCTGCAAAGAAACTCCATGGATATGGGACAGACCACAAGCAGATGCAGTCAAGAAAGTAAAGGAGTTACTTTCTGAGACACCAACTCTTGCATTCTACGATGTCACAAAATCAACTGTCGTCAGCGCTGATGCAAGCAGTTATGGACTTGGAGGGGTACTGCTTCAAAACAATGATGGAGAACTGAAGCCAATCGCATATTGCTCTCGTACCCTTACTGATGCAGAGAAAGGATACGCTCAGATTGATAAAGAATGTTTAGCAATAGTTTGGGCATGTGAGAAGTTTGAACGTTACCTGGTAGGCCTTAAAACTTTCACAGCCATCACTGACCACAGACCGCTTGTCTCACTGGTGAACTCCAAAGACTTGCAAGAAACACCCTTGAGATGCCAGCGACTTCTTATGCGTCTGATGCGCTACAATGTCAGAGCAGAATACACACCAGGCAAAAAGATGGTTGTGGCTGATTATCCAGAGATCCTGTTTCAACAGAGAACAACTTTGACCTGCAAGAAGACATCCAGAGCTACGTTGATGAAATTGCTTCATCTTGGCCTGCATCTGACACCAAGATCAGTCAAATCAAGGAGACAACACAGCAAGATCCTAAACTGAAAGCAGCAATGATCTATACTCAGAATGGCTGGCCAAAGTACAAGAAACTTGTATCACTTGAAGCGAGAGACTTTTTCACCATCCGGCAAGAACTCAGTGTTCATGGTGGACTCCTACTGAGAGGAGACAGGATAGTCATTCCTTCATCCATGAGAACAGAAATACTGAACACGATCCACGAAGGACACTTGGGCATATCTAAATGCCGCGAGCGAGCGAACCAGGCAGTGTGGTGGCCAGGCATGAGCAGGGACATTGAAGATGCCGTCTCAAAATGTCAACATTGCCTTGAAAACCGCCCTTCTCAACCCCATGAACCACTTTTGCCATCAACTCTGCCAACTCGTCCCTTTGAGAGGACTGGAGTGGACCTCTGTGAATTTAAAGGAGACTACTACCTGGTCTGTGTGGACTATTATTCCAGGTACATTGACATTGCTCATCTGCAGAACATCACAGCATATTCAGTGATCAACAAACTGAAAAACATTTTGCTCGCCATGGGATTCCCGAAATTGTCATCTCTGATAATGGGAAACAGTTCTCATCATCAGAATTCAAGAAATTTGCAACTGACTGGAACTTTTCCCATGTGACCAGCAGCCCACATTTCCCGCAAGCTAATGGGGCAGCTGAACGTGCCGTGAAGACAGCCAAAGAGATTCTTCGACAAGAAGATGTGTTTCTAGCATTGCTGACCTATCGCTCTACACCCATTCCAGAGCTAGGAGCAAGCCCAGCAGGACTAGCCTTTCAACGACGCTTGAGGACGAATCTTCCATCTATGCCTGGAACTCTGGTTCCTGGAAAAGTTGACCATGAGCTAGTGCGGAAATATAATGCAGCAATGAAGCAGAAACAGAAAAGAACTATGACAGTCGTCATGGTGTTCATTCTTTACCTGAGCTTCATCCTGGAGACCCTGTGCTAATCAAAACGGATGGGGAGAAAGGATGGAAACAACCTGGCGTGGTGAAGGAGAAATGCGCCCCAAGATCCTATATCATCCAGACAGCTACTGGTGAGCTGAGGCGTAACCGGAAGTACTGTGCCTTCAGACACCTGCTCCAACTCCAACACGGACTCCTCGACCAGGTTCTACTGATGATGCCGAGTCTACATCTAGTGCTGAAGAGGGCAACCCTGTACCCACTTCTCCAGCATGCGAGACTACTCCGGCTGTTACACCACACACCTGTAACCCTGATCACACATTCCATACACATAGGGGCAGGCGTGTGCGAAAACCTGCACGTTTCAGACAAGACTAGAAAACTCTCACGTGACCTGGTGCTGGTGGTTTTGTTTACTTTGTGCTCATGTTTCACCAGTCAGGTCTGAAACAGTTTTGTGTTGATGGACAGACACGTTAGAGATTTATTTGAAAAATGTAGAAGTGTGTTTTATTCAACGTTTAAAGAAACCATTTGTGCCGATAAACATTTTCAAAAGAATAGTTCTTTTCCAGAGAAAGGGGGATGTGACAATACCTTGTCGGAATCGACTCGACATAGCAGACGATGTTTATACAGATGGCGCTACGTGTGTAACTTTTCGCGGACATGCGCAGAGCGCCATAACAACTAACGTTCTTCTCTCAACTGTAAACAGTCCAGTTACGACGCAACCCCAAAATGACCCTCACCACTCAATGTTGCCGGTGTCGTATATAATACTGTCGCCGTGGAATTGTATCGCAGCGATAGCATTTCACGTGAAATATTGTTGCAGCGACAATATTTGCTGGAAAAAATTGTCGCGCGACAACTTTTCACGAAAAATGTCCTATAGAATATTGTAGCTGTCCATAAAATACTGTCGCTCGAAATTTTGCGACAGCTTTTTGCGACAGGACACTGTGAAATATTGTAGTCAGTGAATACTGTCGCTTGCGACACATTTTCACGTGGAATCTTACTGCTAGAGTTAACATTTTCTGTGAAATATGGTCGCAGCGCTAATATTTCACAGCGACGATTTTTTCTGCAAAGTGAAAAAACGTCGCCGCGGTTGAGCGTCAAAATATCACAGAAAATAATGCAGCCTGCCATAATAAATAAAAAATTGTCGCAAGTGATTTTTTTATCATAAAAGTTTTCGACGAAAGTCAAATTTCCATTCGTGTGTGTGTGTTTGTGTGTGTGTGTGTGTGTGTGTGTGTGTGTGTGTGTGTGTGTGTGTGTGTGTGTGTGTATGCGTTTGTGAACGTGTGTGTGTGTGTGTGTGTGTGTGTGTGTGTGTGTGTGTGTGTGTGTGTGGTGTGCTGTGAAATGTGATGTTTTTATCAATATCGTAGGCCCAGGACATTCAGCACAACGAAAGTAGGGGAATATTGGGTAAGTTAGAACCCCTAAGAAATGCAGCCCTACCTCCTTCACTAATTTCACTTCACTCAAGGTTAATTATTTGTAAAGCTTACCATAAGAGCTTCATATAGTACAGCCATCAAATGGCTATCTTTATTTCAAAAAGTTCTATATAAGAAATAATAAAATTCTCAAAGAAAAGGCAGCCCACTTTAGACATCATTTCGGGTTAAATGGACCAGGGTGTGGTAAATATTGGGCCACGGGCCTATATTAACCGACACGCATTAGTCATAAACCCAAACCAATATTGTTTGTCTGTTGGCCATAATAAGATGTGTGAGCTTGTTCGATAATCCATTTAAAGACACTTCGGTCTCAACACATTCATAAACTAAACTTAAAAACTAAATGATTATCCTTAATTGTCAGAACAGAAACACAATCATAATAGAGTCTAAAAGCTATTACAAGACCAAATCGCAGAACAGATACTTTCAGTTGTCTTGCTTTAATTGCAGTGCTTCTAGGGCACTTAAAATCATGAATTTACAAACGAGTCAAAGTAACCCATTTTAGTCACAAGTTACCCAAAAGTTATCAGACGCCATAATGCAGAGCTTCAGGCATCATTTGGCTTTGTTTTACTGCAGTCCTTTTAAGGCATTCAAAGCTCCAAGGAAGCCGTGATTTGAAATCAATTAACATAGTATTTGTTTGAAAGGATAATCCATTTCTTTTCTAAAGCTTGTATCTAGTTTAATGAAACAAACAACGCAGAAAAAAAGCAGAAACGTGACGTTCAAAATGGGTTTTCTTTCATTACGCTCGTTTTAAGGCACCTAAGGCCTAAATATAATCATGTTCAAAATGTGAACCATAACACGTTTATATAAAGTATCTTTTGTTTTGGATGGCTTCTTTGAAAGAAGACAAACGAATTAATGTTCGAAAACAAAAAGAAACATTCAAAGCACCGTCAATATTTGGATATGTTTCTTCTAAATATGTGGATGCCTCATACGTGCATGCATGCATGCATGCGCACGCACGCACACACGCACACACACACACACACACACACACACACACACACACACACACACACACACACACACACACACACACACACACGCGCGCACGCACGCACGCACGCACGCACGCACGCACGCACGCACGCACACACACACACACACACACACACACACATCAGGCTCTATCAATAATTACTGATCACTGAGAAAAAACAAACCGCTATCAACTTCTAATGAAGTGGGTATAAACTGATCACAGTAGGCTTAATTGAGCTACTGGCCCAACTTAGCCCATCAGGGGGAGTTCATCTTATCCATTTTAACCATGGTCATTAAAAATCCTCTTCCATGACAGCACATCAAAATATTACTCTGATGTTTGTTTCAAGGGCGTTTATAATATGTTAGTAATTCGTTGAAACAGAAAGCAAACAGTTCCTATTATTTTAGCCATGTCTTTGATTTAACAGAACCATAGAGGTAAAGAATTAGTACAAAATGTTTCTAATGCTTACTGTTGGTATCTTTTCCCGCGACCAGCCATGGTTTTCTAGCAGAGGAAGTTATGCATGCTGACAATGTAGCACACAAAAGATCTGAACTTATCTCGTCCTAGTTTTCTCAAATTAGCACCAGCCCAATTTATCTACTGGCCCGCATTAACCAATCTTCCCTTACAGGGTAACAAACGAAAGTAACTAACCTTTTAAGTAGGTCCCACATTT
>CM031624.1:29873825-29876325 GCA_018398815.1 Conus ventricosus | reverse complement strand
TATAGACAGAAAAACAATGGGGCAACTGATACGTAAAAAACCATGAGGAGGGAGGTGGGGGCAGAGTTGGGGCAGAGACCGAACATGTCTTCGACGTCGTATTTTTACGAAAAATACTGTCTCAGAGCGACAAACTTTTCTACGGCAGCAATTTTTTTTACATGAAATGCTGTCGCTGCGACATGATTTTATTTTTAGGCAGCGGACACGATTTTATGGACATTTCTCGTGAAATCCTGTCGCGCTACCAATTTTTATGAAATTTATGTCGCTCAGCGATAATTTTTCATGAACCAGCTGCAGTATTTTCCCGGGAAATACTGTCGCTGCGACACGATTTTATGAGCGACAGTATTATATACGACACCGGCAGCGGCGATCAGCCCTGCGCGACTTATCTATCATTTTGTGGAAGGCCGTCACGTTAATGATGGTGAAACAGTGTGTCTGAAATGCAGACAATCAGAATCTCATCATCATCCTGCTAGGCTAGATCTATTTGCTGGGACCATAAACTAAGAAAAGGCAACTATATTTGATAATGGAAAGACGCCCCCCCCCCCCCCCCTCCTTTTTTTTTATACATGTCTATTGTGCCCCATCAGTCAGTCAGATTAACAGTTCCATCAGAATGAGAAAATGCCCAAACCTGGGTTTGAAACGATGTTCCCGTAGTGCAGGAACTGGGTTACAAATGGTTTGACTTCAAGTATTATTATCAGTGATCGATTCAGACCTTCATGGTTTTGGTTTAATATGGTGTTTGTTTACCAAATATTGCATGCGCAAATTGAGTAATTATCTGGTCCTATAAACTAAGAAAAGACAGTTCTATTTGAGAAAAGACAGTTCTATTTGCACTGGAAAGACAGGCGTTATCTTACCCTGATTCCCTCCCCCCCCCCCCCCCCCCCCCCAACAAGTCTGCTAGGCTTTTGGCTTATACGCAAACGTCATTCCTTTGCAATGTTGACGTCACTAACCTATGACAGAGCCATGCTGTCTACGCACTGCTTTCTAAACTGATCAGATGCAACGTGGGCAGAGGAAAAGAAAATGTTGAAATGCCAAGCACCATGGTGTTACAAACATATTCTTTTAACCTTAAGCCTCCTATACTGGCTACTAGGAGAAGAAGGTAAGGCTCGGCACTGGTATTTGAAAGTCAGGCCACTTCGAAACAAGATAGCACTGATCAAAAACAAAACTTTTCGTCAGTAGGCATCCTTCAGTCTCGGAAGACTGTGGAGATTAGGGGGTCGGCCCGCTATTGCGTGGGGCCGCTATTGCGCGGGGCCGCTTTGTCATTCAACGAGTCTCTCAAAACAGTGTAACAGAAATAGGGTTAGGGTTAGATGATATGTTCTTAGGTCGCGCAATAGTGACCCAGCCCCGCGCAATAGCGGACCGCGCAATAGCGGCCCAGCCCCGCGCAATAGCGGACCGCGCAATAGCGGCCCAGCCCCGCGCAATAGCGGACGCGCAATAGCGGCCCAGCCCCCGCGCAATAGCGGACCCGCGCAATAGCGGCCCAGTCTACGCATAGCCTACAAAACACGTTCGCTGTTGAAGTTTGCGAAAAAGTCTGGTAGGCTATGTGTAGACTTGCCTGGAGTTTTGATCGAGATCTGTGCATGGAAGTCAAATGAATATGATCTTTAAAATTGTTACAAAATCGGGAACTAAAAAAAAAAAAAGAGCTTATCTTCATTAATATTTCAGACACGTGCGACTCTTAAACAAGCTCTGTGTCAGTATTTGCCTTTACTGGTCGCTAAACTTTCTGATTTTTTATATTATGTATTCCGTGCTACGGAATGGTGTGCTCTTTGTTTTTGTTGTTTGTTTGGGTTTTTTTTGTTTGTTTGTTTGTTTGTTTGTTTTTATTTGTTGTTTTGTTTTGTTTTAACTGTACAATTTAAAGATGCAACAAAATGTAGAGCTAATTTGCAACGCACTTGATATCTTACTGACGATTTTATGAATATGAGACTCTAAAACAGCCTCCATTTCAGTACTTGCATTTACTGTCATAAAACTTTCTGAATTTGATTCAGTTTTGCGTGCTATGTGATGACACTTTTTTTTCTCAGTGTAAAAGCTATTGGTCACGGGAGATTGTAAACATCCGGACTGAAATATGAGCAGTGGCTGCTTGATTCTAAGGGCTTCCTGCTTTTAGCCCCTACCTTTGTCACTAATCGTCACTGTTTAGCCATCCTAGACCGATCTGTGATCCTTGCAGGCCCAGAACTTTACATATTAAGTGCACTGTTTAATGATAAGGTCAGAAGTTCTCTTTACTGACTCATTTTTACTTTGTTTGTGTCGCTCACTAGTGTTGATCTGTTTTTGTTTTGTTTTGTTTTGTTTTTGTGCTAATGTCTGCTGCTTGACCACATTGGAACAATGCAGATTTTTTTTTATTGGTATGAATGAAAACATACAAATGAAGGCATGCACATAACTTGCCACGTTATATAAGTTTGGAGTAATGATC
>CM031624.1:29809227-29873725 GCA_018398815.1 Conus ventricosus | reverse complement strand
TAATCAGTATAAACGTACTCCCCGTTTTTTCCAAATCGCTATACATCGGCCAAAGTACATTTTGGAGAAAAACAAACGGCAAAAAAACGGTTCTAACGGTTATTTAACCGATGTACACTTTTGAAACTGGTATTTTAAGTCCTCACGTGGGTAAAAGCCTATTAACTACCAAATTTCATAACAGATCGGACATATGGTCCAAATGAACGTCTTATAACTGTCAAATTTGAAACACTATATGGAAGTGCCAATTGTGTGTGGACAGCTAGCTTTCGGACAACCTTTCTGTATACATTACAATCCACCAATATGATAAAAAAAAAAAATAAAAAAATAAAAAAAAAACGGCAATAAGTAACGGTTTTAAAACGTATCTAACCTGATGTACACTTTTTGAAACCTGGTATTTAGTCATCACTGACTAAAAGCCTAAGTACATACCGAACTTGAATCCAAATCGGACATATGATCCCAGAATATCGTATTTTAACAGTCGATTGTGAACACTATATATGAAGTGCCCTATGTGTTGTGAAGACCTTTCAGTAACCAATTATCCATTAAAATGGGACCTACTATAGGTATATATATCTATATATATATATATATATATGATATATATATAGAATAAATCCTATATATATATAAAAAAAGTACAAAAGTTTTATTAAACTTGTTAATCGACTTTTTAAGGCTTACCACCACTTACATATGGAAAGAGGCCCGCTTGTCACAAGATCATCCAAACCGCTTCCAAATAGGCCCCAGAACTTTTCTTAGATATTGCCACAGAATAAAAAACGCGTTTGGGCCGTTAAAACCGATAGCAAACGGTCTAATCTGTATTCAAATAAAACAACGGGCATCATGCCAAGACCCATAGCGAACAAACCTACAAATTTGACAGAGGAGATGGCCCAGTACTTTCTGAGATATTCAAAAAGAAGAAAAACCGATACATGAAACGTTAGTACCGGGATAAAACGGGGTAAACTAAAACATCAGGCATCATCCGTGGACCCATAATGACCATACCTGCTAATTTTCACAAAGAATCGACCAATACTATTCTGAGGATATGCCATGAAGAAGAAAAAAACCGTATACAGCCCCGTGTGGTTGACTGAATAACGGAAAAACTAAAAACGCGCATCACACGTGGCCCATAAAAGAACAAACCTACAAATTTCAGAAAGATCGGCCACGCCTATCTGCAATATCCCATAAAGAAGAAAAACCTTACAGGCCGGTTATTAAACTTCTGATAACGGGGATAAACAAAACAACGGGCATCATCTGTGACACATAATGAATATACATGGTAATTTACATAAAGGTCGGCAAGTACAATACTGAGAACTTTCATAAGAAGAAACCCGTAAACAGCCGTTAGTAAACGGCTATAACGGTTAACCTAAAACAATGGGCATCATCCCTGACCATAATGAACATACCAGCTAAATATTTCAGAAAGAATCGGCAAGTTCATTCTGAGATATCCATGAAGAAGAAAAACCGTTTCAGCCATTATTAACGGCAATCCGGGGTAAACTAAAACTCGCGGGCATCCTCCTGTGACCCATAATGAACATACAATGCTAAATTACAATCAATGTTCGGCCAAGTAGTTTCTGAGATGATACCATAAAGAAAAAACCGTTACCGGCCGTTACAGCCGTTAGAACCGTCTACACCGATAAACTAAAATACGGGCGATTATTTGGTTACCCAAAATAAACATACCTACAAAGTTTCAGAAAGATTCGTCCCAAGTACTTACTGCATAATTCTCTGTGATAAAGCAGAAAAAGCTATACAGGCAGCCGTTACAGCCGTCAAGTTACGGCTATAACGAGGTAAACTAAACACCGGGCAATCATCCGGGACCCATAAAGAATGTAACGCCCGCTCATTTTTTTTACAAAGATCGGACAAGTACTTTACTGAGAATATTTCCATAAAGAAGTAAAAGCGTACCGGCCGAGTACAAGCCTGCTCATTTAGTAACGGCTATAACGGTAAACAAAAACCGACAGGCTCATCCGTGCCTAAATTAACATACTACACAATTTTCAAAAAAAACGCTCACAGTATTTTTGTCTGGAGCGAGAGGAACACCTTTTGCGACCACGACCCCACACAACACACACACACACACACACACCCACCCACACACACACACCACACACAACATTCCTCGCTCCCCTTCTGGAATACTACTACTCCCTGTTCTATAAGCAACTGGGATGCAACAAAAAGAAATCCCCATCCACAACACAAAGTGTGTGTGTGCGATTGCGCGCGATGGTCGTATATGCCTCCGTCTGTTTGTATGCAGTTCCAACCAGTGATCTGGCAGAAAATGTCCGAAGTGGAGAAACAGAAACTCGGATACTATATGAAGGAGAGATAAACGTGTGCGCACTTTCAGTATGAATGCTCGCTCTCTCACTCATCATCATTCTCTCGCTCATCGTCACTCACTCCACTGCTCGCTCCTCATCTCTCCTCCTCTCCAAACTCCTCGTCGTCTCACTCTCTCCTCCTCACCATTCTCTCGTCTCTCTCTCACTAGTCTCTCTCTCTCTCTCTGTTGCGCCGGTGTAATCACCAGGTGATGAACTTGTACTTAAATCAGTGCCGAAATTCCTCGCAGAAGGCATTGCCAAATTAGACAGATGAAGGATAGTGAAATTTACACAGATAATCATCTAAGCGATATCAGAATATTATCATTCCTCGCAAGGAGGAAGAATCAGTAAGATAATTGTCATCATTTGATGCGAGTGGAAGGTCGAGTCATTCTCAAGGTGTGTTTTATTTTTTTTTTTTTTTTTTTCTAATGCGCATGACTCCTGTGCGTGAGACATAGAGTGAAATGTCATGAATTTGTTTGTAACCTTTGCTTTGGGTACACCCAGAATGTATGTGTAACTATTTGTTTGCAGAAAGGAAAGGAAATGTTATTGTTCTGTTACCTGTCTCCCCCCTTAGTCAAAAGACCACTTTGGTACTGAGCAAATAAAATAATAAAGTGTCCCCCCAAAAAATGACCCCCCTTGCCCCCTCTCTCCTCTCCTCTCCTCTCTTCTCTCTCTCTCTCTCTCTCTCTCCACTCCTTCTCTACTCCATCTCTCTCATCTACACACTCACTCTCTCCTCTCTTCTCTCTCTCTCAGCAGATCGGAGGGTAAAAAAGCAAAAGTCGTTGTCATTTCTTAAAAAAATGTGGAGTTATGGAGGAATGAATATGACAATGGATTTCAAGTATGTATGAATGCACAGGTCAAGCGCTGTTGTTGTATGCAGTTTTTTTTCGGAATCTAGGGGTGTCACTCAAATGAAAACAGATCGAATCTGTCCAACTATTTGCATGTAAAAAGATTTGGCGTGTCGGCTTGAGGACTCCCCGAACACAATGGCCCATAAGGTGAGACCGGAAGGTACCCTTTATATATAAGATAGCACTATCCTAGTCTTTCGATACCTTGTTTTCCTACTGCGAAACAGGACATTTATAACACGTATACCACACCAAGCCTATAATTTTTATAAGTGCGGCGTAATTCAGCACTAAAAGGCTGAATGAGAAAGACACAGTCACAAGTTAATAACTGGGGCGCCCGTCCAGTTAAGAGCGCGTTTAGACCAATATGGTTTTCTCGGAGGTATATGTATAATGGGAATGACTGGAAATTATAACATGTTCTTGGAGAATATTCAAACAAAGAAGCGATTGACTGTTTACCAACAGACTTGGGAATCCAAGATTAAGGATAGCGGACTGATTTATTTTTAGTTTTTTCAGAAAAATTACTTCCACTCTGTGAAGAATACTTATCAGTTATTAACCATAACAAAGTTAGATCATCGCACTCCACCGGATTCAGATTAGCATAAATGATTTGAAGATAAATAGACACTCAGGAACAAATTGAATTCTGAGAGAAGTATCACTGCCCATTTTGTAAGAATGAGTGAAGGGATGAGCTACATTTTTTTTTCTTCGTGCGAAGCTTATGGCATTACTTTAGAGATAAATATATATACAAAAGCATTTGAAAGGATTAACTGGTCAACAGAGGAGAAGTTCCACAATTTATTAATTGTGTAGTGAGGAAATCAGAGTCGATGTCTGGTGAGTGTAGGGCTGAGGGAGGATGTTATGTTTGTGAGTATATATATATATGAATATATTATATAAATTTATATATATATATGATATAAATATATATAGATATATATAATGGTGTGAGGTGTTAGTATGTGTGGGTGTGTGTGGATGTGTGTGTTACGTGTGTGTGTGTTGTGTGTGTGGTGTGTTTGTGTGTGGTCTGTGTGTAGTGGTGTGCGCGCTTGTGTGTGTTGGAGGAAGAGAGACAGAGCGCGAGAGTCCATGTTTGAAGAGTTTTCGAAAGGGGAAAAAAATCCCATGCCCAGAAAACGGCAAGAAAAGTCGCTGCCAGCTGAAGAGCAATGAATCGAGAAGAGCACGGAAGAAGAATGTGAGAAGACTCTGCCAGACTCGGCTGCTATATGTCCTAGACTCTGCAGACTTACTCCTGGTTAAGAGTCGCTGTCATAGTGAACGAGAAAAGTGTATGTGAAAGGACAAGTTCATGTCAAAGAAATACGGAGAGTTTAAGAGATTTTTTAATTTTTTTTTTGCCGTTGTGAATGGAACTAGGGGTTAGGATGCTTTTTTGTATTCATGAGTACAACCGCCAATTGAATGCAGGAAGAGAAGGACGCGGAGTGGGATTGTGAAGTTGTCTCACCCAGATGTGAGGAGAAGGGTGAATATAACTGTTACTTCAGAGGGGAGCTCAGTGACACAGACGTAGGCGGATGTCTTATTGTAATTGGGGGTTATTGTGCGCATGTTGGCCGAGAGCAGTCGTCTTTTTCATCACGTCATCGTTTTTTTTCGAGTGAGATGTTTCATAAAAAAAAAGTAATCCTAATTTTTGAAAAAATGTGTATCCTGGTGTATAGCTGTGTAACTAGTAAACTGGGTCCTACCAAAACGATGTAGCTGGATAAAAAGTAAAAACAACTGTTAAGAACACTTGCTAGCCTCAGCTCAGTGAATAAGCCACGATGGCCGCCAATGTCAATTTTTTGAAGTTTGAGGTGTGCAGTGACTGTAATAATATGGAGAACGAGTGTGGGTGTATGAATATACGAGTGCATTTGCAGTGGACTGCATGACTTATCCCTGGGTAAAAAAATCAAGATGGCTTGTCATGTTTCCACACTAACTTTGTGTAGTAGAGAGGCGGACCTCAAAAAGACCTTGTGACATATGAGAAGCGTGGCTGTTGACCCATAAGAAACGTCATCACTGTGTTCTTACCAAATAAAGAAAAAGCAAAAACCATGCGATAGTTTAATCATGGTTGATGACTGTGTCAAAACTGGACCTGAACAAAGCCCTTAAAAATTTAAGGACCCCTACTACCATCATGGCCCTCTTTACCCTTAACTGTCACTATCATAGCAGATAACATGGGCATCGCGTGGAATAGAATTGCAGCGTGCAGGCAGGCAATCCAGATAGCTTAAATGTGATACAAAAATGGTTTTGCCAAAAACCAGTCTGCCGACTTGCAAACAGAAACTGAGTCTCACAACTGGTCTTTTGGCGGGCAGCGGATGACATAGCAGGATGTGTAAGTCGTTCACAGCAGACAAAGATCCGTTAAACTCTACCTAACAGTTCTAACTACTACTCAATCATATGCACCCGAACCCGACCCAGTCCGCAGCATGACCAGCTCAGTAACTCCTTTGGCCAGTAGTACAGAGGAGACATTTTCCGTGTGGAGAAAGTGACAGCTAGCACCCATGTTCTGCTCTCTGGGTGGAATCCAAACAGTTGCAATCGTGTTCAATCATTCATATCAACAACCTGTGCTTCAGACTACTTGAGGTCGGGCAGGTCAGGTACACCACCTTGACGTCCTCCTGTGAAACCCCAACGGAAAAAACTTCAACCCCCATCACCTTCTACTCCATCAAGAAGCAAGAGCCAACAAAATAAGCAGGAAAATCAAGACCCTTAGAAGACTAAATGTGAATCTGCATCGGCAGCAGCTAAGAAACCAGCAATGCAAATGTTTCATTGACAGCATGGAGGCTCGGATATTCTATTTGGTACCGTAAACCATGCTGGGACATAGATCATTTGCAGATAGTGGAGGCCATTCCAGGACCATATAAACTGTACAGGACATACAGAGATCTGAATGGTGGAGATCCTCATGTGCCATCCGTTACGGACCACAAAAGTAACCCAGTACCAGAACTCAAACAGAACTGTGAAATAGTGTGGGGCTAGCTCCTTAAGCTGACCGGTAAAAAAGACATTTATACCTGTGTGCCTTATACCGAGACCTAAGCACGGCAAAGACCTAGCCTGGTAATTGAGAGGGTTCAAAGAGCCCCTAGAGACGATTTTCAACCCATCCTCAAACGCCAGGTGTTGATCGGTGGAGGACATTTACCCTTCCGGGATGGACAGGTAGAAACTCACATGCAGAAGAGCAATTATCAACAAATGCAGATTCCCTAAGGAGTTCCCTTGAGACTATAAGGGAATCATGGTCTGGAGCAGATAGTTACAAGACCTAGCCAGACTTGATACACACTCGACCTTGTCTCACGAAAGTTCCAAGCCGGTTCCCCAAGCTGAAGTGAAATGGGGGTATCAGAGCTGATGAATAGTGTACTGCAAGTACAATGTACATGTGCAGAGTCAAAACAAACCTGAGGAAGATCCACCGTGTACAAACAAAGCAAACTAGGACGGGATAAGGTGAACCCGTGAGACGAACTAAACAGCGCATGCTAGATAAAGTGAGGAATCTCTCAACACAGGCACTTTGGACCGAGTTCAAGTCAGAGCCTGATCACAGACGCAATGGATAAACATGTTCCAACTATAACATGCCCGGTCCAAAGCACACATGCAAAAACCCCTGGTATACTCCAGAAATTAAAACCGAGATCAACAGAAGAACAAATGTACAAAGAGCGAGGATGAAGAAGACAGGCACGGCAGGAACTCGAAGATGATGCCAGAGACTGCGAAGAATTCCAGCGCAAACACCAGAGAATCATACTGGACTTACATCAATGACTCCATCACCTCGAAAACTTGCCCGTATACGAGCCTCTCGATTCGCTTAACAGGTTCTGGACCACATTAAGCACCAGAGGACCGCAAAAGTGGTTAGTATCTCCTCACAAGTGAATGAATGGCAGATATGACAAGGAGCCTAAGGACCAAGCGGAAACTCTGAAGCTTAAACAATTTCAATCTGTGTTCACAGAGGGAAAAACCACTCGAGGGAGGAGTTTTCAAGAGAAAAAGCCAAATAGAGCAGGCAGATTTACTCAGAGCTGACCAGTATCCAGATTTCTGAAAACGGTGACCCGAAAGCTCTCCAGACCTGGAATCCGTACAAATCGTTGTGGACCGTACAGATATCGCGAAAGGTACTGAATGGAACTGGCACCAAAATTACCGTTGGGTGGGTTGGGGGGGGGGTTGGGAGGGGTGTGTGGTGGGTGGGGGGGGGGGGGGGGGGGGGGGGGGGGGGGTCATACTGACTGTCGCTTGTTTCAATCCTCCATCAAGCACAGGATTACCGGAAGACTGGAGAACACAAATGTTGCCCCTGTTGTTTCAAAAAAGGAGAACACTACGCCCCGGCTAACTACAGACCATTCTCTCGACAAGTGTAACCCTGCAAAATCATGGGAGCATATCATTGTCAGCGCTCTAACAAACCATCTAGAGAGCAACAACCAAACTGTCCCCGCCCACGCCAACACGGATTCCGCAGCACTAAGGAAGATCCTGACGAGAGACTCACTATTAGAACTGGTGGAAGAACTTTTTCAGAGACAACGTGAAAAATGTGGCCAAACAGATATCGGCATCATGGATTATTGCGAAGGCCTTTGATAAGGTAAACCACTCCACGTCCTTCCTCTCTCGCATAAACGACTTCAGTATGGTGGTCCGAGGCTTAATACAACAGATGGATTGATGAATTCCTCAAAACCGTAGACAGGCAGATGGTGGTTGATGGCGAACCAGATCGGACTTTGACAGTGTCAAGTCGGGTGTACCCAGGCTCCGATTCTAGACCGAGTCTCTTTCTTAAGTCAACATAAATGATTCTGCCCGAAAACCTCGCTTCACAGACACGTCTCATCGCGATGACACAGCTGTCTATAGGCTAATAAAGTCAAGCCAAGAATCAGAAGAAATACAGCAGGAACATTGCAAAAAGCTTGAGACATGGGAAAGGAGCTGGGTACAAGACTTTCCAGCTGGAAAATGTAACCACACTTGCCAGTCATTGAGCTCCAAGGCATAAAGACCAAATCTCCGCATGCCAAACTAGCCATCTAATAACCAAATCTGTCAAATATAGAATCATCACAGAGACCGTCGGGTCTCCATTGCTCCTGACCTAAATGTGACCAACACATCAAAAAACACATCATCAAGAGGCAAATAAAACCTGGGTTTTCCTAAGAAGCATCTTAAGATCAGCGCTGTCGACCATCCAAGGAAACAGCATATAAAAGCCTTGGGAGCGCCAATCTTGTGAGTATGCGAGTACAGTGTGGGGACCCATAAACATAGAATGACCCATGTCCACAGATATTGAAGGCGGAGTACAAATGAGAGCAGCGCTCTTTGTCAATAACAAATATCATCGACAAATCCAGTGCCTCAACCAAAGGTAACCGACATGGGATGGGCAGGGTCCTGGAGAGGCCGGAGGAAAATCGCATCGCGTTATACCATTATGTAAAAGATTATTCCACGGCAAGTTACATGGGGAGTTTGGAAAGGCACAGGCAGAATGGAAAGGATAAACTAAGAACGGCAACCTCACGCAGAAGAAACTGCACTCTCTCCAGTTGGAACCGAGCATACCCGTGCGTGAGAGAATCAAGACTGAACACGTTCCCTGCCACCGTAATCAATCATGGAATGGAACGATGAACTGACAGAGGCTGAGTAACAATCGGTTTACACTTGACCTTTTCAAGGCAAGAGCTCGCAGCCTCATCAATAAACTAAACTCGAGTATTTTTGTCGTCACAACCCCCAAACTGGCCGAAGTTCAGAATAAATCAACACTGATGATTGTGACACTATAATGGATTGATGATGGATGATGATGATTGAACCCTCGTTGTTTACAAGCTTTAGGACTTGGATTGTCCTATGCAACCCAGGGGTTGGTGTGCTAATTATGATTGGACTGGTTTGTCCGATGCAACCGCTGGTTTTAGGTGAGCATTAACCCTTAGGTGGTGTAATAATGTGCCTGAGTGCAAGGTTCACATCAAGATCAAGTGTAGATGTAAGACAGGAAGTCTACCAGTAGGCTGTCGCATTATTTCCCTAAGAAGGGTGAGTACCATTAGGGGTTGTAAACTGGTTAAAGCACTTATCAGTAAAGGTGTAATTGTAATGATACCAGAAGTTAGATAATTAAAGATTTGATGATATTGCGCTTATTTGGGAATCAGAGAAAGATGAACGTTGAAAACGCGAAAAGACACAGGAGAATAAATAAATAAAATATAGTTTATCTATCAAAATTTTCAGCCCGCCAACAGTAGGTATGAATAGGTGGCGGAACAAGACTCATGTGGGTTGTTTCTATATTGATGTTGGAGTGAATATGAAAGGAGTTTAAAAGTCGCTATGAATAAAAAAGAGAGAAAGAGAAAAAAAACATAAAATTCATTTTTTAGAGGTTAACCCAGACCTAGGGTTTCGCTACCGAATCCCTCAGCGACCCATGGTGGTCCAGACTGTGAGGTGTGCCAGCAGTGAGATTCCAGGTTGTGGGGGTGGGTCCGAGGTGGTACAGTGTCCAAGTCACGAAAGCTCCACAGTCAAGAAGATGACTTGTCTTTACTGTTACTATTTAATATAAAAAGAATTGATAGTGTAACATGTGTGTGAGTGTGTTTGATTTTTTGATAAAACTTTGAATATTGTATTATTGTTTGTATGTGAGGAATTATCTTGTAAAGAGAAGAAATAATTGTTGGAAAATGCTGTGAAGTGAAACGAAGAATTAAGACCCTTTCTTTGAGTAAAGGGAGCGTTTTATAGAAAACTCAATTTAGTTGTGATAGTGCTCCTTTGGGTGAATGGAGTGATTGCGTGTTGCGTACGAAGTAAGCATACTGTGTTTGTGAATGCAAGTGTGTATGTGCACAAACATGGGTGTGTGACAGTCGCACGGGAATGATGTTCGATGACCTTCAGGGTGAACAACCACACCCATCCAGCGATCTGGCATCAGGTATACTCTCTCAGGAGAGTGGGAAGGACTGTCTAACACTACGCTGATACCACCAGAACGACATCACGTTCACCTAGGCTAGCAATTTGGCCTTTTCTGAGGTTTGTCACCGATTGGACAAATTAGAAGCATGCCCCGGAGCTCTGCCAGCTCATCCTCTGGGCTGTCACCGGGGACAGAAACACCAACACCATCGTTTATCAGTTCATCCTCTGGGCTCTCACCGGGGACAGAAACACCAACACCATCGTTTATCAGTTCATCCTCTGGGCTCTCACCGGGGACAGAAACACCAACACCATCGTTTATCAGTTCATCCTCTGGGCTGTTACCGGGACAGAAACACCAACACCATCGTTTATCAGCTCATACTCTGGGCTGTCACCGGGGACAGAAACACCAACACCATCGTTTATCAGCTCATCCTCTGGGCTGTCACCGGGGACAGAAACACCAACACCATCGTTTATCAGTTCATCCTCTGGGCTGTCACTGGGGACAGAAACACCACACCATCGTTTATCAGCTCTGTGCCTGGGACAGGAGGAATGATTGCGTGCAAGAGGTGGGAGGGATTGGGGACAGGAGGAATGATTGCGTGCAAGAGGTGGGAGGGATTGGGGACAGGAGGAATGATGCGTGCAAGAGGTGGGAGGGATTGGGACAGGAGGAGTGACTGCGTGCAAGAGGTGGGAGGGATTGGGGACAGGAGGAGTGACTGCGTGCAAGAGGTGGGAGGAATTGGGGACAGTGACTGCGTGCAAGAGGTGGGAGGGACTGGGGACAGGAGAGTGACTGCGTGCAAGAGTGGTGAGGGACAGGGGGAGTGACTGCGTGCAAGAGGTGGGAGGGATTGGGGACAGGGGGAGTGACTGCATGCAAGAGGTGGGAGGGATTGGGGACAGGAGGAGTGACTGCGTGCAAGAGGTGGGAGGGATTGGGACAGGAGGAGTGACTGCGTGCAAGAGGTGGAGGGACTGGGACAGGGGGAGTGACTGCGTGCAAGAGGTGGGAGGGATTGGGGACAGGAGGAGTGACTGCGTGCAAGAGGTGGGAGGGATTGGGGACAGGAGGAGTGACTGCGTGCAAGAGGTGGGAGGGATTGGGGACAGGGGGAGTGACTGCGTGCAAGAGGTGGGAGGGATTGGGGACAGGAGTGACTGCGTGCAAGAGGTGGGGGGGGACTGGGGACAGGAGGAGTGACTGCGTGCAAGGGGTGGGAGGATTGGGGATAGGAGAAATGACTGCGTGCAAGGGGTGGTGTGGGGGTGAGGTGGTGGTGTAGAGGATCAGAAGACAGTACGCTACAGTTCGACACATCTGAATCAAAAGTGTTGACACACACGTCCTTTGTTTCCGTGTGTGTGTGTGTGTGTGTGTGTGTGTGTGTTGGTTCCCCCCCCCCCCCCCAACGCCCCCTCAAATGTAAAACTTCTTACTGTCTCCAGGAAATGTTGTTTACAACAAACGTGCGTATATGAGCTCCCTCTACGTTTATTAGCTTCAATGCTTCCCTCGATGCCTGCGCTGCTGTAAATGGAATACGTACGCCTCATTTCCGCTTCAGATCGATGAGTGACGCTAACTGCTTTCATACTGCTAATGGTGACTGGTGTCCCTGGTGGGCAGTGGACATGGTCAACGTGTACACGTTTGACACGATCCACATTTACAGGAGGACAAGTAAGTATCACTATTGCCTGGCGAGTTGGTGACACGGAACAGTGTTTGTGTTGGGGCGGGGGAGGGGAGAGGAAAGGGTTGGGTGGGTGGGTGGGGGGGGGGGGGAGAGCTGACAAATGGCGCTGGGAGGGAAGCGGCAAGATGGAAGTGGAGAGTGTGTAAACAGTCGTTAACAGGGATGGGGAGTAATATCGTTTTGTGTATGTTAGAGAATGTAAATATCTATGTTCAAGACCACCCATGTTATTTCGCACGAAAACCCCCTTTTTCACATACAAATTACGTCAATATTTGGCAGTTTTGGCCAAAATTAACACCTGTTTTCCAAAAAAAATAACGCCTCAAAACCTCTAAAATTGACGCAAATTAGCACATTGAAACGGGGGTTTCCGTGCAGAATAGGATTTGGTGATCGTGAACGAACATATTTACATTCTCTCCAAGGGCATAAAAAATTAAGGGTTTACGGCGCTATTAACGCCCGCGGGACTGAGTCCTTCTTACTCTTCTAATATGCTCTTCTACTTCTAGCACTATCAATAAATTAGAACAAACAACTGGCTTTCCGTCTTGATTAGTTATTTTTACGTCCAATGCATTAAAGAACCCTCAATTAATTCTTTAAATTCACTGTCTCCACCAAACCTGTATAACTGATAATCGCAAAACCCTGCCTTAGTTGGTGGCAATGCTCGTAGAACAGTAGATGGATAGCCATTAAAACAAATTAGTATCTGTTTTTAATTGTTGTAAATGGACTTAAAAAATTTTTGGTTTACGAGAAATCAGATGGTCTACTCCCCTACATACTCATAAAGGCCCTTTTTAAGTACATATGTGTTTTAAAATATAAATATTTTTTACCCCAAAAACCCATAAAACCCTAAAATTCGAGCAAGGCTTTGGGAAAAACGTACTCCCTTTTTTTAAAATTTTCTGGAAAATTTATAAGTATAAAAAATTTTGCCTCTTTAAATTTTTAAAACTTAATTTAAAAATTTTCTAAATACTTCTTTAAAGAACAAAAGTTGTAGAAACCATGGGGTTTTTTAAAAAATTTTTTAAAATAGATTCCTTTCCCCACCTTTAAATTTCCACCCAGTTATTTTTATTTTTTTCAGAATTTTAAATTTCCATTTTACTTAAACCCCCAATTTTCTCAAAGGGGGGACACTACAATCCCCCCGCGTCTTTTTTAAATTGGGGGGCTTTAAAAAACCACTTTTCTTTTTGCTTGGTTATATAGGGTACATTTTTTTAAACCCTTTTTTTAAAACACTTTTTTAAAAAAAGGGGAAACCTTTTAAATATAAGAAAGTGCTACTTTACAATGTAGGTGGGGGTTTAAAAACCCCAAATTTTTGGATTTCCCAGTTTACTAAACCATTGCGAAATTGAATCATACGGTTTCCCAAGTCAAAATTTGGGGGAAAACCCCAAAACAAGATATTTAAATCCGCCAAAAAAGAATGATAGAGTCCCAATCAGCGGGTTAAACCCCCCCTATGGTTTTTTTTTCCAAATCTTTTTAAAATTTTCCCTTTTTACTGGCAACTACTGGCTGGGGGCTTTTCATATGCCAAACCTTTTTAAAACCTTCCAAAACTTTTAGAAAGGGTCAGTAAAAAAACTTTCATGTTTATTTCCCCAGTACAGGCAAATTACAAATAAACCCTTAAATGAAATTCCCCCAAACGACAGCGCGTTTAATCCTTTTAAAAAAGCCCAATGGACAAAATTGCATATAAAAAGAATCTGCAACAAATTTTAAAAACATTAATCCTTAAACTGTTTTTAGACAAAAGTTAGCCCGAATCAGGGGTTTGGCACTTTGTATTTGGGGGGTTTTAAAAAGAAATATTTTTTTGGGACTATGGCCGGGCCCACACCTCTTTTCAACCAGACAAAAAAAGTTCAAAGGGGACCCCATAGAAAAAAAAACATCCTAAGGTTTGGGGAAACATTTATTTTTAAGATGAAATTTGAAGGCCTAACAAGGCCAGGAGTGAAAAAGACTTAATGACTCCATAGGGACGTACGTTTGGTGTCAATTTGGGGAAGCCAAGGCACAGACTAAGTCTAGCATAGTGGATCGATCCACGGGGTTTGTTTCTAAAAAACAATTTCAAGTTTAATTTAAAAATGCTATTAACTCTGAAGTTGTTTTAACCCCTTCCAGCAACAGAGGTACAAGACTTTTTTTGCACATGCTAGGTAAAAGGGTTTTACTTTGTTGAAAGGCCCCAGGGGATTATATTTGCAAAACCCCCCCCGCCTTAGATGCAGTTTGGCATGATAAAATTATAACAAGGAAATCCTTTTTTGCGGGAGACCCCCAAAAACTTGGGGCCCCAATAAAGGTTAAAACCCAAAAGGGCCCCCTCCTACCCTTTTTAAAAAAAAAAGAAACCAAAGCCCTGAAGGGAAAAGCGATCCATTTAAAAGGGTCTCCACACCCAAAAAAGCACCCCGAAAGCACTCCGCCTTTAAATCTGCCTCCCCACTGAGGGGTAATATAGCAAAAAGACGGCACTCTTTGTTTTTTTAACTTTTATGGACAGGCCAAAATTTTATTTCACAAAAAATTAAAATCCGCAGCTAGCACTCCTAACGTCCTTAGATGGTCAGCCTTTATAACCAGCCACTTTGCCAAATAGTAGACAAAACCCAACAAAAACACTGCCAATTAGGGCCAGGCAAGAAATCAAGGTTTTGGGGCCGCTAATTTCCCTTTAAAAAGGTTTGTTTGGATGCAATTGTTTTCAAATCCAACTTTTACCGGGTTGAGGCGTTGGAGGAGCAAACGGCCCTGTTGGGGGCACACCCTTTTAAAGCATAAACGGGGTGTAGAGATGGGAAAACCCCAAAACCGGGTTGTTAACATACTAACTATTGTAACCCCCTGTTCCCTGAACAGGGGTCATTTTTTTTTCCCTTTTTTTTGCAGCGTAGTGTTTTCAAAAAGTATTCTGTTTATATTTTTCTCTGATTCTGCTTTTTTTCCCCCCCGATTATTGCACTCTGTTATTTAAGACAGCACCTAATCTGGCCGCCCTTTGTAGCCTTAAATCCTGTTTTTTTTGCTGTATTCTACCCTTTTCTTTTCGCCCAAAAATTTGTTATCATCTGCATAAAGCCAGTTTATTATTTTTTTTTCTTCTATCTCCCTACCAGCTCACAAAGTTTCGCTAAATTGTTTGTTGTTCCCCCCTTATTGTTCTTTTAAAGCCTCATTAACCCCCCAGGTTTTCACGCTTAGGAAAGGGGAATCGTCATTTTTTTTTAAAAACTGGGTTCTCCTCATTAAAACCCCTTTTTTCAATTCTGCTTTTAGTTCATTTTCTGTTGATTTTTTTTCCCTTAAAAGAGGTATGTTTTGTATTTCAGATTGCTTTTGGCGCTCTTGCCCCAAGTTCTAAAAAAGGGCTAACGTTTTCAGGTTTTTAAAAACCCGCAATAAATTTTAAATTTGGCCTTTGGTCAACAACAGGGAAATCTCAAAGAATTGTGGCCCTGTTTAAAAAAAACGGGGTTTGGGGTTTGGTTTTGCAGTAAGCCGCACCCCCTTTTCCCTTCCCTTTTCTTAATAAAAATGTTTTTTTTTAAATCTGTTAAAAAACGGGGAAAACCCTAATGTTTCCGGGCCCTGCTCTCGCCCCTTAGGTATATAATGATTCCAATTCTATCCAGAAATTTCCGTTTTTGTTTAAAAACCCTACCCTTGGGCCCCTGCTGCTCCCAACCTTCAACTCTTTTGAAATGAAGGCCCCATTTCTTTTTTCATCTTCTTCTTTCTTCAATAGGATCAATTGGGGTAAAAATTAAAGCCATTTTTTTTATTTTTATTTCTTTTTTGTTTTTTAAAAATGAATCATACGGTTGGGCCCTTGACCCCATCAGAAAAGAAAAGGGAAACCCCAGGGCCCGAAAAAGGGGAAAAGGGCAGACTGTAATTAGTGAAATACCCCATAAAAAAGTTGATCCCGGAAAAAACTTTAAAGTTAATTTCCCCCTGTTTCTTGGCGCGATGATGTTTTAATGCCAGGCACTGCTAAACTATCATTCAAAAAAAATATTAAATCAACAGATCCAAATTTGCTACTTTGTTCCCAATTTAGGCAGGGCTATCGTTAACCCATATAGAAAACAAACTGGAGGGCAAGAAGTCTTTTTTTCTAGGAGGGCCCGACATTTTTCCCCTCTATTTTTTTTGGATCTATGGCTCCCTAAAAAAAAAAAGGGAAAGAGAAAGCTTATCGGGGGAATAAAAAAGCCCAAACGGCCCCTCAAAGCACGGTTTTAAAGCGGAGGTTTGAAAAGGATGATGTTAAAGATGGGGCAAGTAGCAGAAGCTTTTGGCAACAGATTCGTATCCCCTTAGTTTTTAAAACTGTTAAAGCCCGAAATATCCATTTACCAATCGCACTAAAAGAAAAACTTACTTAAATCTAATTTTTTTAATTTAGCGGTTCTGTCGTTCGTCTAAAGACCCTTTAGCTAAATACACAGTTAGTGACTTTTCTTTTTGAGTTTGTTTGTTGTTAAAAAACCCGGGAAATGGCTAGAAAAATTTAAACCCAGAAAAAATTTTTAAAACGGTTATTTTTTATGAAAACTTTTAAAACACCCCATTAGGAAAATACCCCCCCGCGAAAACCCCCTGGCCCCTTACATAAAAAACCCCGTCTTGAATTTTTTAAAAAAATTTTTTGTTCTTTTTATAAGAAACAACCCTTTTCAGGAGAAAATCGGGAAGAGTTTAAAACCCCAAAATTGAGAAGGTTGACTTGAAAAAAAATGGAAAGTCTGTTTTCATTTTGTTTTTGGGGCCCGGGGATTTTTACCTCCCAACACTTTGATGAAAAAAGGGAATTTTGTTCGCTGGGGTAGGAAAAGGGGAAATCCGCAGTTGTTCTGTATTTAAAAAACTTCCCCTTTGGGATGTAAGACTCGAAGACAAATTAAATTTAACCAAATATGGGCTGTGGTTGGTTTTTTAGATCCCACTTTTTAAACCAACAGATTTTTTGGGAAGGGAAAAGAAAGGATAGGGCAAGGGGTTTATAAAAAAAAAATTTTCCAAAGAAAGAAAACCCGGAAAGACCCCCCCAATAAAAATGCATGTTTTTTATGGTTTGGATGCTCAGTTAAACTTGAAGAAAACAGGCTAAAAGAGGGTGGCTTTTTAAAATGCAAAAAAAAATATTCAAAATAAAAACAGATGGATAGCTTAAAGTTTCTTCCTAAAGATCCTAAACTGTTCTCTTTTTCTGCGGGATTAGGGGGTGTGGGAAAATGTTTTTCCGTACTTTTTTTGGGTTACAAAAAATATACGGGTTTCCCATTACGAGAAAATTGTTATTTCTGCACAACCTTTAAAGGGCACAAAAAAGCCCTTACAAAAAAAAGGAAGTTTATTTGGACATACGAGAATATATTTCTATTTTTGTCCTAGCGACAAACTAGCAAACTGTTTAAAAACTTTTAACTATAGGCTATTTGAGGGAACTGAAAACTTTTTTATTATTGAGCGTTGGGCTGAACGAGACATTGTTAAAAAAAGAAAAGTTTCTGTCAAAGTGCCTTGATGGGCCCCCAGCCTTATTTTCTGTGTGGCTCTTAACTAAAAATAAAATTGCTGCCCTTAAAAAGACTTTAGTTTCAATTTAAAATGGGTTGTATTATTTTAAAATAAGGACAAAGATGGGTTTTGAAGAATTTTAAAGTAAAAAAGGGAAAAGATAGCTAAAAAAAAAAAAAAGACCCATTTTAAAAAAAATTTTCAGCACCCCTAAGCAAATTCCCTTACGGATGACCCCCCCCCCCCCCCCCAGTTCAATACGTTTGTTTATTGTAGATTTTTTATTATTGATTGCTTATAACGTTTTTGTTTTTTTTAATTTTAATTTTAAAAAAAAATGCTGGGGGGCCCGAACAAAAGCGCACCCTACTCCTAAATGCTTTGGCGTAGAGTTAAAAGCCCTAGCAGCCCCAAAAACCCGAGTTTGATCTAATGGGAGGGGGCCGGGAAAATTTTTTTATGGATTTGAAAAACCGGGATACGGGGTTTACAAACGAACAAAAAATTTGAAGACAAAAAACGAAGCAAATCCTACCCTAGAAGAGATAAAAATTTTAAGGGGCAAACGATTTTGGCAAACTTAAATAAAAGATTTTAAAAAAGAGAGAATGTTTGGGCTTTTTTTCCCTGAAATTGTTTTGGAAATTTTTAAAAGTTAAAACTACGAAGCCCTAATGTAAAACTTTGATAAGAAAAAAATTTTGAAAACCCTTTAAAAAATTGGAAGGACCCTTCTTTTTACTTATTTTCCAGGAAAAAAACAACAGAAAAAACAGATTAAATAACTGGGCCCGGGGTTCTGAAAAATATCTACGAGAAAGAAGTCCTTAGCTGATTTTGGGGGGTGACCCCGTCGACTTAGAATTTACCCCAACGCAATCGTCACTCTAGGAAAAATGACGAGATTTTTTCGCTTTTTTATTACTCCGGGGGGAGGCACCCCAAGTTTGCCGGGAACATACTTTTAATTTAAGAGGCATACAAATAAAGGCCGGAAAACTTGGTTGCTCCTTTTAAAGCTCCAAAAAATTGAAAATTACTAAAAACAAGACAGAAAAACCCCCCCATGTATCATCTGAAAAGGGTTCGGGAAAAGGTTTGAAAAAGACAAACTAACAGTACTCGATTTTATTTTCTTTTAAGTATTTTTGATTTTTTGTTTTTTAACTCTGTTAAAGAAGTGCTGTCAAAAGGGGAATTAATAAAAAGATATTACAAAGATTTTTTTTTTAAAAAAAAAAATCTTTTTTAAAAAATGGGGGGTTTCCCAACATTTTTAAAATTTAAAGCAAATAACTGAACTTAAAAAGGAAATAGAAAGCGACTTGGAAAAAGTATAGATTACTAGAAAAAATTTGCTAAAGTTTTAAAATACTCTTTTTTAATGTAATTATTTGGCTCCTAAGCTGTAGCTAGCTTTAAATTTGGCTTGGTCTAGGGGTTGCTGTTTTAGCCCCCGGGGGCGGGGAGCGCCAGTTTTCTTTAGATTGGGGTTTCTCGGGTTAGGTTTTGGGGCGCCTTTGGTCTATGATTGTAAGTGCTGTTTTAAAAAAAAATTAAAACTCCTAAATTAAAAAAGCACATGCCTTTGGTACCCTAGCTCAGCAAAATTTTTTCTTAAGATTGAAAAATAAGCAAATATTACAGGATGAAAACATTACGGACAAAAAAATTTCAGGGGTTTTTGGGGTTTGACGGGAGGATTATGACGGAAAAAAATTGAATTTCCAAAAGGAGTGGAAAAAGGGGTTTTTTCCCTTCCCCAAAAAAACAGGTAACACGGCAGAATTAAACGAACATTGAAAAACAAACACACGATCAGTTAAAACCCAAAATGGGGTTTAAAAAAAATAATTTACCAAAAATAAGTTTAGCAAAAATAAATACAAATTTTTTTTTTTTTAAACCCCTGTTTTGGGGGGAAATTTGCAGCTCTTAAACGAACAAACGATTTTTTTGGGGAAAGGGCTTTTTAAAAGAAAGAGTTTCTCTTAAATTTAAATACGGGGGGGAGGGGGGGGGGTTTTTTTCCCTTTTAAATTTTTTTCCAATTTCCCTTTATCTACGCCCCATTTTGGGGTTTCTGTAGCCCCTAACCCAAAACTTCCCCTTTCCCGCCCCCGGGGGGGACCCATACAAGTATCTTTACTTTTTAAGCCAAACGGCAAGAGTTTTTGAGCCCCCTTCACATCTTCATTAATGCAAATTTTTTTTTTTTAAATTGATCGCGTTTACGGGTTCAAAAACCTGTTGCTTTAAATTCTTCATTTTTGGGGGGCAGTAAGACTGCTGGCAATCCCCAAACCCCTTTCTGTTTTGGGCTTTTCGGTCCAAAAATTTCTTGTGTTTCTGATAGGGTAAACTGGCGTTCGATAGATTTTTATTAAATTTTCTTCTGGGGCCTGTGATCGGGGTTTTGCCTGGGACCCCCCTCTTAACTGTAAACATGATTTTTTAAAAAACAATTTTTTACAGAACCTTTGAACCTTTTCCATCTCAACCCGGATTAAACCTTTGGATATTTTTAAAGGGCCCGGGATGATAAATTTTTTTGTAATTTCTACAGCCACAGCAGTTAGCCCTTTTTTCTGTTAAAGGCTCGGTCTTTGTATCTTTAAGCCTTTTCAACAACTGTTTAGGGGCAAACTTAAAAAGTTTTTCTTTAACTTTATATGTTTGGGAAGGGTACGCAAATCCTTTTGGTGGGGGGTCATTAGGAACCCGAGTTAACAAATCTAGGCCTTTTTATTTTTTTTGGGGGAGGCAGATATATTTTTTCCCAAAAAGCCCCGTTTTGGGAAAACCATCTTTTTTGCCTCTGATTAAAAAAACCCCTAGCAGCTTTACTCAGTTTTTCAATAGCAGTCTTTTCCCTTTTCCCAAAACCCCTTTTTTAGAATAAATATTTTTTACTTCGTATTTTACTTCGTATTTTCCTTTAAAAGGGCTGTATTTTTTAAATTTTTTTTTTTATTAAATTTTTTTTTATTTTTTGATTAATGTGCAAGAATATAGATTGCTCCCATGACCCCCAATAAAAACCCCAAATTTTTGGGTATTTTCTGTTTTTTGATGGGTTTTTAAAAACAGACAAATTTTGGCGGGGGTGATGTTTTGAAAATTCTTTTCCCGTCCTAAGTTAAAACTCATTCATTGCCTCATCAACGTCTGTAAATTTTGGGGCTCTGCATGACCCTGTTCCTTAAAATTTTTATTAAAAAAGGGCTAATGAGGGAAATTTGCCTTTTTTTTGTAGCTTCTCTTGCCCTAGCTAAATCTTTATTGGGCCCTTTTTATAGCGTTCTCCCCTCTTTCCCCTTTGGACCTCATTTACTTTAAAAATATAATTGCTTCCCCGAGAAGGCCAAGGGAAAATTAAAAAATAGCTCCTCCTACCACATAACTACCCCGCCAAACTTTTTTTTAAATTTTTTTCTTTGAATTAACTTTTATGGAAATAAAATTTTCGGGGTAATCCCCTGTGGGAACAAGAAAGTCTTTTGAGGCAATCCCCCCGCAGTAATTAAAAAAACATAAACCCTTTAACCCAAAGTCCCCAATTTTAAAACCCTTTCCCAGAAACAGCCCGGGTTCATTTTGAACATGTTTTTTGTAACACACTATAGCCATACTAAAACCCCTTAAACAAGCAGAATGGGAAATCGGGGTTTTAAATCTTTTTTTTCACTCATCTTTTTTTTAACTAAAAAAATAATTAAAAAAATCATAATTCGAAAGGCTGTCCCCCTTTCCTTTTTTCAGATAATCTTTTGTTGTTTAAAGTAAAAATTAAAGCTGCAACTAGTTTTGGTAATTTCTAAACTTTTCCCCTGTTGGGGGGTTTTTAAAATTTTTACAAAAATTTTGCAAAGGGGTTTAATAAAATTTTCACCAACGGGCACTGCATAATTTAAACCCCCTTTAAACTCATGGTTTAAAAGTATTATATTTTTTTTTAATTTTTTTTAAAAAAGGATTGTACGAACTATTGAAGTGTGAAAGGGGGCAACAGACTACTCCGTAGCCACGGCCCTAAAGATGATTTTTCTCTCTACTGCGTGTGGGAAAACCTTTGCCCGTATTTAGGGTTGAACTAAGTATTGAAAAAAAATCCAAAAAACTGGGCTACTTCAGACGTTGAGAAGTTCTAAAGTAGGTATGAAGCGCGCTAGGGGCAAAAAAGGTTTGATCGGTGGGTCAGACCCAAAAATTTGTTTATAAAGCCCAATTTTGTAAAAGAAAGGCGCCCGGGTTTATTCCCGAAGAAGATTTAAAATACGATTACCAAGATCTGGTTTTTTTAAAAAGGGCACTAGAAATCTTGCATGTGAATGTATTACAGATTTGGGACTATGTTATGGGGCCCCTTAATGGGGTTAATTAAATTTTAATCATTTTAAATTTTGATCATTTAAATTTTAAACGCAATAAAAAAAAAAAGGCGATCCCGGAAAAGAAGGCGGGCCCCCAGGGACAGTCCGGGAGGAGCAAATGTAACCCCCAAGGGGAAAGTTTCCCCCAGGAGCAGAATGTGGGCCCCAAAAATGATTTGTTTTACTTTAAATTTTAAAAAACCTGGGCGTGTTGAGGCAGGGCTGTTAAAACCCAGCTGAATTGGGAAAAGACCCGAGAAAATCAAACCAATCAGCCCCAAAAAAAAAAAATTATTAGTTTGTAATACAACACGCCCAGCAACACAATCACAATTTGCAATTAAAAAACAACACAATCACAAACAAACAATAGAAAGTATATTATGTATTGGGGGCTGCCTTTCTGTTGGGTTTGGGGGGTTTTTAGGGATAAAATACATAAAAACCATTCCTAACAACCCAAAACCACAAGGGGCCCACAGTAAACGAAGAACCCCCTTCTGCAAAAAAATGCAAACCCCCTGCATAGGAGCCATTTTTTTATGTAATAGTTTTTAAGAATAGATAAAAATACAAGTTAAGGGAAATAAATAATTTAAAAAAAATCAAATTTTGTTGTTTTGAAAATACTTTTTTTAAATTAAGTGGCAAGGGAAAAATTTTTAAGGGAAATACATGGGTTTTAAAAAGTTCTTTTTAAAATACTTGTTTTGGTTCCTAAAATTATGTTCTTTTTTATGTTCTTAAGTAAAATACCCAGTTAGGTTTTTTTTTTTTAAATTAAGTACAAATTATTTCTTTTAAATAAAAATATAGTTTGGTTCTTAAGTTAAGTACAAAAGGTTATTAAATAATACTGTTAGGTTATTAAGTTTTTTTCAGTCGAGTTAATTTTTTTATTTAAAATTCTCCAATGCCCTACAGCATATGGGAACTCCCGGGGGCTGAAGTAAGTTTTTCTTGGGGATTGTTAAGACTAGTGATTTTTTTTAACCTTTCAGTTTTTGTTTTCTTGAAGAAGAGAGAGCGCAGATTAAAAATTTGGGGTGATAAAATACTTTTTTTTTCAAAGAGAGTTGCTTTAGTTTTGTGAGTTATATTTTTTGGGCCCAAATTCTTTACTTATGCCCTTTTGCCCTTTTTCAAATTTTTGAAGTCTGGGTAGCCCAAAGCTGTACATCTTTGACCCCAAACCAACAAAATTTTTTTTAACTGTTCCATTTAAATTCACCTTCATTTTCCAATTAAATTTCTTGGTTTACAAATTTTTTGTAAAGGGCTGTCTTTAGGGTAGTCAATGTGTCGTTTCCCCCCCAAACAAATCCCCTTTTGCCACTTCTGTTTCTAAGTCCCCTTTTTAAAAGTCTTCTGTTGGGGAAAGTCTAGAATAAAAAAGTCCCCGGTTTTGTAAAGGATCTTGTTCTGGGGGCCGCGGGTTTTAAAATAGTCATCAGAAAATTTAAAATCAATTTAAATTCGACAACTTAATCAGTTTTAAAACCAATAAACACCCCTTGTCCAACCCTTTTCATCTTTTTTCTTCATATTTTTGCAACCAGGGTGTCGTTTTATTTTTCAAAGTCTTGATAGTTGGGGGTTTTAGAGGCCCAAAATTTATTGCTTGGGTTTTTTTTTTAACTAAATTTTTCATCTTTACATTGGTTTTACGTTCTCCATGGTTTTTTCCAAAACGCTGTTGTTCTTTAGTTTAAAGAAGTTTTTTTTCTGAAGGGTCAGTGGGGTTGGGGTTTTAAGATCATATTTTTTTGATGTATGGGGTTTATTTAAGGGGGTCTTGGTTTACAGCAATTTTTTCTTTGAACAGCCGCAGTTTCATTTTCCCTGTCTTAGGTTAAAAATGTAACAGTCGGGAATGGCACACATATTTTGTTTTATGTCTAAGATTAGGCCGAGTTTAGGAGGTTCGATGGGAAATCACTTTAATCTTTCGCGGCCCAGGGGGGAATCGTTTTGGAGATCTGTAAATTTTTTAGGAAAATTCTAAACACTTTCCAAAATTTTGTCCT
The DNA here is from genome assembly GCA_018398815.1 of Conus ventricosus. Classification (NCBI taxonomy): domain Eukaryota; kingdom Metazoa; phylum Mollusca; class Gastropoda; order Neogastropoda; family Conidae; genus Conus; species Conus ventricosus. The sequence goes on along the minus strand of CM031624.1, from coordinate 29,849,712 downwards.
GCTGGATTTTTCAGGCGTAAGCTGTGACAAAATCCCAACCCGGTGTTAACATTTTGAGGCCCTTTTAATTTATTTTAAAGTTTCTAAGGGGGAAGCGGTTTTTACTCATGGCCCCTCCCTTTCAGATTGTTTGGGGCGTCTAAGTACAAATTTGATAGTTGGAGGTTTAGTTGGGTCCCTAGTCTTTTAAAACTTGTTATTTGGGTTTACAGTAAGGTGTGAGGCCCTTGGGTAAAGCCCCCCCTCAAACCCCCCGTAGGCACTGGAGTGTGGGTAGATCAGATTTTAAGTCAATTTTGGGTGTTTGGGAGAAATTTTAAAAAAAGCACCCAAGGGAAAAGGGCCCGGGGCGAGATTTAAAGTGATGAGGGCTAGACAGCAAGGGGTTTTTGCTTGTAGTTTGTTTTTTTCTGAAAGACGTCTGCCCTTTAAAAAAAATGTTTAGCCCAAAAAAATTTTGATCGTGATAGTTTGCCCATCGGTTTTACAGGTTAAATTTTTGTTAGGCTTTTTTGGGTATTCATATTTAGCCAGTTATGTCCCTTTTCCCCTAAACTAGGGAAAAGGGAAAACGCCTTTTGGAGGAAGCGAGGGCCCCCCAAACAAAAACCCGCCCCCGATTTTTAAAGTATTTATAAGGGGTAAACCCTTTACGCACTAAAGAGGATCAAAATATTGGGTTTTGGGGATTGGAAAATTTGTGGCGATCCTTTAATTTATCTAAAAAACCATCGATGTTGGGGGGAGTCCAAAAAAAGGATAAACAATCCAAAAATAAAAGTCATGTTTCTTTTCTTTAAGCGGGGCAATGAAAATAAACCCCCTTTTTATTCGAATCACTGCTTTCATAATAAAATGAGAATCGTTTTGGCCCCCGTAGGGTTTTGAAAGAAGTTTGGGGTTTCCAGTCTTAGGTCGACCTTAAGTTGAAGATTACAATTTTTTTTTGCTGCCCCTCTAAATTTTTCCAGTAATGTGTTTTGTGGGTTTTCCCCCCTTTTCTGTGTTTTCCCAATAAATTTTTTTTGGAAACCCAAAAGTGTGTAGATTTAGCATAAACGTTCTTGGTCCCCCAGGAGTCATAACAAGGGCGAAAGGTTAGGGGTTTGGGTTTGGGTAATTGATTGCGAAGTTGGTTTTATCGCTCTAAAAATCTGTGGCTGCTTTTGGGGCCCCCTGGGAAACCCCCGGTGTTGTGTGTTGGCCTCTGACCTAACAACAAAAAACGCATAAAAACAGATCTGATGGGGGGTTAATAAGGTTTTTTTTGTTTTTGGTTGTGGGGTAAGTTCTGCGGTAAGAGCGATTCCCAAAATCAGCATAAACCACTTTCGGGTTTATCTGCATTTTGGTATATTTTTTTTAAAACTAACTTGACCCCGGTTTAGGTTTTAAGGAAATTTGGTTTCACCCTCTACAAAACTTTTTCAATGAGTTCTATGGGCTGGCTGCTGTTCTATAGTGGGGATTCCCGAAACCCAAAAATCTTCTACAAAAACTCTTGTTTTTAAAAAATCTTTTGTAGTATAAGCCATAAGTCTGCTTATTTTTTCCAAATTTAAAAATTAAGGGGACTCTTTGCAAAAATCGGCAAACATTTCAATTTTAATGTTTGTCAAATGGTCGCCCAAAAATAGGAGCTTTGGGAGAAAACCCCTTTGAGGCCTAGATCAGCTTTTTACAACCCGGGGTATAAGGTTTTGGTGGTTTGGTTTGTTTTGGGGTCTTCAAACGAGTTTACTGTTTATAAATTACTGGAAAGGTTATGTTATCAAAGTTCAGTCTTGCTTATAATTTTCATAAATTTGGGGGAACCCGTTTGCAAGATTTTTTTACAGGGTGTAAATGGGGCTAAAAAACACCCATAAAAAAATGTTGTCAGAAATTTTTTTGGGGTTTTAAAACCCGCTCGTTTTTAAAAAAACTCTTTTTGGAAGAGGAAGAATTTTGGATGGGTTTTTGTTTGTCTTTTTCAATTTTAAGGGGCTGTCCCCTTTAGACCAGCCGAACCCCTTAACTTTTCCTCCTCCCCTTGCGTTTGGGTTTTTAAAATGGTAAACATGTGGGCAGCCCCTTCCCCGAATTAAAAATCGTGATAGCAATTACTTCTTTCTGTTTTGTTGAAACCCAGACTTCCCGGTTTAAATATCCCTCAGGGGGTTTTTTAAACAAACCCGAACAGCCAAAAATCACTTTTTCTGGTTTGGTCCAAACTGAAGAGATTGGGATTTTAGAATAGCAGTGCTAAAAATTTTCATGAACCCTTTGTTTAGGGTTAAAGAAGTTCCCTGTCTAATTTACTGAACGTATTGCTTAATTGTTTTTGGTGCTAAATTTTTTTTTCCTCGTATAAAAGTTTTTTCCCTCCCCGAAGTTTTTTTTGGGTTTTGGGCCCTCATTTTTTAAAACCAAAAATATTTACGTAAATTTAAAAAAAAAAAAGTATATAAAAAATAAGGAAAAAGGCTTTTATTCTTCACCCAAGCGTTTTCAACCCTTCAAGACACGTTAGCCTTACAATAACGGCCCGCTAATATTTTAGCTTTTTTTTGAATCACTAAAGTTAAGGGTTTACACTTTGATTGCTTTCATCCAAAAAGTTCACTATGATTTTTATTAATTATTTACTCGAGATCATTTCAAACCCAAATTCGTTTTAAAAAAATTTTTGTATTTTCATTGTTTTTGTCAAAAGGGTCATTTTCAATTCTTTTAAAATCAGATTCACGAGTTCCCAGGGGCATTTTTTTTTAAAAAAAAATAAATAAAAAAAAATAATTGTAAATTTTAGCTGTTTTTTATTTTTACCCGTCTATTTTTAATTTGTTTTAAAAAAATGATCAAAGGGTTTTAAAAGGGAACAGGTACTCCTTTAAGGTCATCCCGGAAAAATGCCCGGGGCAATTTTTCGGGGGCAATTTATCACGTAAAAATTGCAAAAAACTTTATAAATGGTTTAGGCCAAGACTTTTGGGATTTTACTAACGGCTTTTTTAAAACGCTTTCCAATAGTTAAGCTTTCAAAAAGTTCTTTTTTATTAAAATTTATCAAACATGTCCCCTTTAAAAACTTCTTTTTTTCAACCCCGCATTAAATCGCCCACCCAAAATCATCAAATATTTCTGTAAAAATTTTTAATTTTTTGGGGGTTTTATTTTTTTTAAAACCCGATTAAAAAAAAGGGAATTAAAAAATTAAGGGAAAAGTTTCTTCTCATTCAAAACCGGGCATTTTTCAAGGGGAAAAAACTCCCTAGACGTTTTGTAACTTGAAAAAAAGGGGTTGTCCCCCCGGGTAGCTTTTAAAAATAGTTTTTTCAAAAACCCCACACGCCCGGGCAGCTTAATACGAAATTTTAAAACAAAAACACCAAAAACCCTGGACAGACACTTTACACAGACAGCGGGTTTGAAAAAGGCAAAACAGGCAGGCAGGGGAAAAGACAGGGTAGACAAGGGGGGGGGGGGGGGCAAGGGCACACTCAGTCCCCTAACGAACCTCGCCTTTTTGATCGGGAAGGGGGCTGAGGGCTATTTTAAATCCAGGGTTTTTTTCTCGTTCCTTGCAGCAGGTTGCAGAGTAAATTTATTTGTGCCTTTCAGGCACGGAGGGTAATCTTAACAATCAAAATAAGCAAAACAATGATAATGATAATAAAGGATTTATCTCCCTTTAATTATGCATAAAAGTGATTGTCTTCCCCTGAATAAATTATCTATTTATAGATCAGTGAGAGAAAATTGATTATTAAAAGTTGTGTTTTTGTTTAATTTGCTAAAGCTTTTAATATGAATATTTTACAAAGTAGCTACTAAAAAGTACTTTAAAGCACAGTTGTTGTTTAACCTTTAAAACTATTCTGCTTGAATAAAAAACAATTTTAATAACAGTTACACTTTATGCACCATAGAATTATAAAGCTTTCAGTTTGCACAGTATATATACTGTTAAAAAAAAGAAACGCAAAATGCCAAGCTGCCGATTTGAAACACAATTTATTGAAGCTCAGTGTGACAACACGTTTAATGTGAAAATGACAAAAACAGGTCATCAGTAGGACAGAAGTCTCCCCTGCAATGCTGTGGTAAAGAACCAGCCCTAGACCCTCAGGGAAATCGGCAGGCCGCTTCCAAAGTCAGTAACGGGTGTGACCCCCTCTGGCTGCAATGGTAGCCTGGCATCTGCAGGGCAATGAAGCAATAATGTTCCTGATTGTCTGCTGTGGGATGGCCGCCCACTCGGCCTGCAATGCCCGGAACAGTTCATTTGGAGTCGCTGGGGCGTTGGCCCTCACTCTCAGGCGTCTGTCCAAAACGTCCCAAACGTGCTCAATAGGATTGAAATCCGGGGAAAGAGAGGGCCAGGCCAGGGTGTTGATGTTGTTGGCGGTAAAGAAGGCTGTGGTCAGGCGTGCTGTGTGGGGCCTGGCGTTGTCCTGCTGGAACACGGCCCTGGGAGTGGCCATTAGAGGCAGGACGTGTGGCTGAACAATGATCTGGACGTACTGCTGGGCTGTCAGGTGACCTTCCACGCGCACCAGCTGGTTTCCTGCCTGTGTTGCTGATGGCCCCCCATACCATGACATTGCCGCCACCATGCGGAGGTGCCTCGTTGAACGCAGTTCTGCTGGTTGCGTTCATTAACCCGGCGATAAACCCTTCGCCTCCTGTCATGGCGCTGCAGCAGAAACTGTGACTCATCCGAGAACCAGACGTGTCGCCAATGGTTCCTCAGTGTCCAGTGTCTGTGTTGCGTAGCCCATTGCAGTCTGGTCTGTCGATGGCACCCCGTCATTACGTTGCCACGTAGGGGCCTGTAAGCCCTCAGCCCAGCAGCATGCAGCCTGTTCCGGACAGTCTGGTCGGAGATGTGATGGACACCAGCGCATGCCTGGACAGTGGACGAAGCCGGCAGGAAGCGATTGCGGAGATGTCTTAGCCGTATAAAGCGGTCCTGGGCTGGCGTTGTGATATGAGGTCGGCCTGACCTCGGGGCATCAGCTGATGACCCTGTCCTCTGGAAGCGAGTCCAAAGTCGGCATATGGTACTGGGGGAGACATTCAAAGCATGGGCCACATCAGTTGCACTCTGACCAACTTGCAAACGACCCAGGGCGTTTTCTCTCTCTGCTGGGCTCAAACGTGGCATGCTGTTTTTTGGTACGGTGTGCCTGCCGGTTGCCAAAATGACCCGGCTTTTATACTGCACTATGACCATGGTGTGTGTGTGTTCACCACTGAGTTGGGCATGCTTTGCAGGCGAAACAACAGAAGCACAACCCAATGTTTGCACTGTCGCACCTGGCCCACAACACGCACGTGCACATAGTGACAACCGGAATCATGTTATCCTAGCACGTCGACGTTCAAGACATACATCAGGGCCGGTTTTTGGCGTGTTCTCAACTGTATGGTCCACCCCAGGTGGCAAAATTTCATTTTGCGTTTCTTTTTTTGAACAGTATATATTAATCTTAACAGTGTATAGGTAAACCCCAGTTAGAAAAAGAGTAAGCACAGCGGCGTTCTGGTAGGAATGTTTGACCTACAAAGCAGTGCAGTAAACTAGGCCAAGTGATCACAAATCTTTTTGGCCTACAAAGCAGTGCAGTAAACTAAGCCTAGTTGATTAAACCCTTAATTTTTATGCCCTTGGAGAGAATGTAAATATGTTCGTTCACGATCACCAAATCCTATTCTGCACGGAAACCCCGTTTCAAATTCAATGTGCTAATTTGCGTCAATTTTAGAGGTTTTGAGGCGTTAATGTTTTTGGAAAACAGGTGTTAATTTTGGCCAAAACTGCCAAATATTGACGTAATTTGTATGTGAAAAAGGGGGTTTTCGTGCGGAATAACATGGGTGGTCTTGAACATAGATTATTACATTCTCTATGTTCGTTTTGTTTATCTTCGTTCATTTGTTTGTTTGTTTGTCTGGGTTATTTTTTCCCTCAATGAACATGAATAAGCGGGTTTCCCTAGGATGACACCCCGGACGAAAGGCTCCATTAGGCCCGAAATATATCGGAAAGGGAACAAGTATAAAGTTTCCTTTCCCTTTGGGGTTTATATATGCCTATCTTTGTGTCTAGCTATCTATATATCTGGACTTGCTGATGTGATACACAAACATTTCACAGCAGATTCCCATGAAAACCTTGTTCAGAGATGCTCCACCTGATGTGATCTTGAATTCTTGAAAAAGATTAACATTTTTCATCGGATCTAAAAATTTTATAGGGGAAAAGAAATTTTTAACAAAACTTTGGGTGTGTTTTGAAGTAGTGGAATTTTATTTTAAAGAGCTGTGTGAATCAATGACTTGTGAGTTGACTTAACTTTGTGGTCTGCTGGGCTATAAGCAACATTACTTAAACCTTTTTCTATCTATTTTATCTATCTATCTATCTTTATCTATCTATCTATCTATCTATCTATCTATCTATCTCTGTGTGTCTGTCTGTCTCTCTCTCTCTTTCTCTCTCTCTCTCTCTCTCTCCCCCTTCTCTCTCTCTCTTTTCCCTCTCCCCTTCTCCCCTCTCTCTACCTGTCTATCTCTCTGAAATCTATCTATCTGTCTGTCTGTTATCTCTCTTTAACTATCTATTTATCGGTCTGTATGCTGGTCTCTGTGTAGTCTATTCTATCTATCTATAATCTATCAATCTATCTATCTATCTATCTATCTATCTATCAATCTATCTATCTATCATCAGGGTTTGTTTTTTTTTTCTCTATGAGTGATATTTTCAAGCTTTTCTATTTAGACGCTGCCCGCGATGTTGGAAGCCTCGAAAAAAACGTGATTTAAAATGTTTGCCTCTATAATTGGCGTCCTGTGTATGTCATGGTCTATGAATTGGATGAAAAGGCCCCGTCATGTGTTCACACCCTTAGATGATGTTTGTGAACATGGTTAATGTTGACCTTTGGAATTTTTTTTTTTTTATGTGAGCCCATGAAAAAAAAAAGCTACTTTGCCTAACGCAAAAGCGCATACCAAGGAGAAGTAGAAAAATGTTCCAGAAGGAAAGACACCGCTTTATATTACTGGAGATTTCCTTCCATTTCCAGAGCGGCCTCTCTCTCAGGTTCAAATGGGGGGAATGCTCCGAAATCCTGGGAGAAAAAAAAATCCATCAAAAAATGGTCACAAACTCTTCGTTCAACATCTAACCCCAGGTGGTCAACGCGAGCTTTACTGCGTATTTCTAACAGCATCGTTTTAATCTTAAAAACGTCATCAGTGTTATATCCGCCAAACATGAACAAACAAATCACAACACAAACATCCAACATGAACACCTTTTCCACATCTGATTATGTTGATTATCTAACCTGGAGAAACCTAAGAGGTCAAAACGCGTGTGTGTGGTTTTTTTTTTTCTTTTTTTTTTTCGGATCTTGTGGTTGTTTGTTTATGTTTGGCGGATGTAGTACTTAAACTTTTAAATTTTGTTAAGTTTTCCGCCTGCAGTCGCCTCATTTTGTAACTGGTATCATTTAAAAAAAAAAAGGAAAGAAAAAAAAAAAGCCTCACAAAACTAAAGCATTACAATGGGAAAACATATTTTCCTCAGCAACCGTTTCCAATGACAAAAAGTCTTTGTTTGCATACAAGGAAAAACACAAATCGGGATCCCATAAGGTCCTTTCTTTATTAATGGTGAAGTCTATTTTTTTCACTAAGCCCCAGATGTAGTTAATCTATTTGTTTTTCGTTTTTGTTAATTCTTTTTTTTTTTTTTTTTTTTCCCATCACATCACAAAACTTCACGATTTGCGTCCATGGACGTGTATGTGAATGGCATACGGGCGTATAGTTCGTCCCCTACAAACGTAGAAACGAACCATGAACAGCATTCCAGCAGTAAGTATTCTGTGAATGCATTATAACACGCACACACGCACGCACGCACGCATGCACACACACACACACACACACACACACACACACACACACACACACACACACACACACACACACACACACATACACACGCTCGCGCGCGCAAAACACGCACAAACACACGCACGCACACGCAACACACACACAACACACACACACACACACACACACACACACACACACACCGCGCCCCGCGCGCGGCACGCACGCACCACGCACGCACACTGAGAGAAGAGAGAGAGAGAGAGAGAGAGAGAGAGAGAGAGAGAGAGAGGAGAGAGAGAGAAGAGAGAGCCTCCAAAACAATGCTGCTACAACACAAAAACACCTCAAACAAATGCCGCAGCACACAGAAACAAGAAGGTTGTTTGCTGAGCGAGAGAAAACAATTCATCCCTCCCCTCTCTCTCTCTCCTCTCTCTTTTCTCCCTCTCTCTTTTCTCTCTCTCTCATCTTCTCTTCTCTCTCTCCTCTCTCTCTCTGAGTGACATTCCCATTACACATTTTGTTTGTTGCTTTTTTGTTTTGTTTGTTATGTTTTTAGTTGTGTGTATAAGTGCACTCTATCATCATCGAGTGGACAGAATGAGGGGTCCCCTCACGAGCGCTCGCATGAAATCCTTGCACTCACACATGTAGACACACCAGCTACACTTGGTGCTGGCACAGTCACCGTGAATGCTTACAGACGGTGAACGATTTCGGTATATACACGCTTGGTCCCCATCTGATTTTTCAATTTGGTGACATTTTAATGCGCACACTAGTTCGGGACTTGACACTTAACTGGCTGATTTTTAATCTCGTTTTGTTCTTATCCTCATATTTCGTTTGGAATACAGGCTGGCTGCATGTAATCTCTGTTATTGTTCTTACCCCCCCCCCCCCCCCCATGTTTATGTTGTGTACTGTTTGTGGATTTACATTTAAATTTTATATGCCTCTCAAGATTTTGTATCTACAATGATTCTGTGGTTTCTGTGGCTTTATTTGCGTCGGATGGATTGGTTTGGTTGTGTTTAGTGCATATGACTAAAGGGTTTTGTGACACGGTATGTTGAGGAAGAGAGTAAGGGTTTTTTTGTTGTTGTTGTTGTTGTTTTTTTTTTGTGTCTTTGTTCATTTCGAACATCTCATGAAATGGATAACAGTGTGTGAATTAGTTCAGTTTTTTATCAGAGCCTCAATGATTCACAGAAAGACACCTTTTCAAACAAACAAACAAAAAACAACACCGTTTTACTTCTTGGAAGATATGCATTTTGAGGGAAAAAATATTTTTAAAATAAATAAATAATGGAAAAAAACAGTCTGCTGTAACAGAATGGGATCCCGGGGGATATTTTTCATTGAAAAACGAACAAGTACCGCAACTCTTGCTCCCATAGTTGGATAATTACACGATCCATACCCAAAATCCAAACGAAAACCAAATCATCTAGCAAAAAATGCCAACAAGAGCAATTAGAACAAAGGAGTTTACCACCACCGCTACCACCATCACCACACCCTAGAAAGAAAAAAAAAACACTTCTAAGGCTTGCCCACTTTGCCAGCAGCTGGCAACGGGACAGCAACAACCCATGGAGAAATCAACAAAACAAATGTGGATAGCAACAACAACTGGAGAAATCAACAAACCAAATGTGGACAGCAACAACAACTGGAGAAATCAACAAAAAACAAATATGGACCAGCAACAACAACGGGAGAAATCAACAAACACAAATGTGGACAGCAACAACAACTGGAGAAATCAATAAACACAAATGTGGACAGCAACAACAACTGGGAGAAATCAACAAACACAAATGGGACAGCAACAACAACGGGAGAAATCAAAAAACACAAATGTGGACAGCAACAAGAACTGGAGAAATCAACAAACACAAATGGGGACAGCAACAACCACTGGAGAAATCAAAACAAACACAAATAGGACAGCAACAACAACGGGAGAAATCAACAAACACAAATGTGGACAAACAACAACTGGAGAAATCAACAACAAAAATGAAGATGGTTCATCATGGGAGCTAGGGTTAACCCTACTTAGGTATCTGCTTTTGCTTACTTGCTTGGTGTCTGCTGTTTACTGCTTCTGACTCTTTTTAAAGATTTCCTTCCACACAAAATAAAAAGGAGCGAGAGTGACTTTAATTTGTTCGGTGTTTGCTGTTTATTGTTCCCAACTCGTGCTGGATTCCCTTTAAACACCGGTTCCCTCCCTCCGGGGGTTGAAACCTTGCCGTGGTCGGAGGGCTTGCATGGTCCAGTGATCTTTTAGGCTTTGCTAGGGGGCATCAAAAACTCAGCTAGATGGTTAGTTGCTGTGAACGCTTCTAGGCCTGAATAGCCAATTGCTGACCTGGCCAGCATTACGTGGTAGGAATTGATGCCCCTGGTAGGGTCCCCCCATGTCAGAAAGGTTAGGAGTGAGGGCCCAGACAAATAGTAACCCACCTTTTTCCTATTCTGTCTTCTCCCCCTTTCTTAACGGATCTTTTCTTTCTTCGTCTCCCCTTCAAGCCTTCTGTTCCACACCCCTTTTTCTCTCTGTGGTCTTTTTTAGGCCCACCGTGTTTGCCGTGCGATGCGTCCTGTGATGGGGAGAATAGGATCCGGGAGGTTGAGACCGCTAAATGTGACTGCGGTTCATCAAGTCACACACCTCTTTGGCCTGGACTTCCTCTAGACAGGGGGGCGAAGTGGCCCACTTCGATCAAGCGGCTGGTCGCGTGCATGCCTAGCTCAGGCTAGAAGGCGGCGGCTTGGGTCAAACGGATTTGGGAGCTTCTGTGGCAGGGACGTTTTTCAGACTGTGTATATCTCTTTTGAATCCTGGTGCCCTGATATATGGGATTCCGTATAAAATGGGCATCCCCCTTGTTGGGACTCGGTGGTGGGTGGAATCAAGAGAGACAAAATTTTAATGAATCAACATGGCCCCTAAAACCAAAAAAAAAGACACAGGCAAGATTGGGAAACAGACACTGATAGGGATTCTGAACGTGAGACAAGAACCTTTCAGGCTTCTGCCCAGCTGGCTGATTGTTGAGGGAGCGGATGAACTAGACCTGTTGGGCCTGAGTCCTTTTGCGATCGCGAAAGGAATCAATGGTCTCAGCGGAAAAACCAAAGAGTGTCAAAAGACTAAGGAACGGGTCACTTCTGGTTGAGTCCCCTTTCCCAAAGCTGCACTCCGAAATGCTTCTAAAGTCACGACGTTGATTGATCGCCGTCAGGGTGTCTCCGCACAAACTCTGAACTCTTCCAGGGAGTAATCCGGTGCAGAGATTGAGAGGAGTGTCGGAGGCAGAAATCAAGTTGAACTGGCATTGCAAGGAGTGACCCACGTTCATCGTGTGCTTGTGCGCAAAGGCAATGACAGAGTCCCAACGGGACCCCCTTCTTGACCTTTTGCTCTACCTCTCTCCCGGGAGTCGATCTGTGGGCTACCTGAGAGTCTCAGTGTTGCTCTACATCCCGTCCCCTTCGCTGCTTCAGTGCCAGAGGTTCGGCCATGTGAGAGACAGATGCAGGGGAATAAGAGGTGGTGGTACCTGCTGCCAGCCAGTCCACCAGGGTGGTTGAACAGTCCACCACTCTGTGCCAATGTGGAGGCAAACACCCATCGTCATCAAAGACCTCCCCAAACTGGTTGAAGGAAAAGGAAATTCAGAAAATAAAGACTGAACAGAGAATCTCGTTTTTTGAGGCGAAAAAGATTGTAATGAAAAGTCAACGACTGCTGGGCTCTTCGTTGCACCGCAGTAAGGAAGCCAACAACAGTCAGCTCGGCGTGCAGACGGTCGAACCCTCGTTGCTGAGAGAGAGCCAGGAACCCAGTCTGTAGCCTCAGCAGAAATACTGCACGCGACGAACCCCAGCAGTCATCGCCTTCAGAAAACGACTCAGTCTTCAAAACCTACTCCCGCCCCCAGACCCTTTAGGGGGCAAAAGATCAACAGGCCCTTCAGGGCGGCAGAAAGTTGAAGTTGTTGAAATACAAGAAAAGACCACCCCCTCAAAACCCTCCAAAGGGCACCCTGCAGCTGTCAACAAGGGAGCTGGCAGTTTTGGAGGAAAGACAAATCGCCGCCTAAAAAGAAAGCACCAATATTTTAAAACAGATCGAGAGAAAAAAGCAGAGAGAAACCCCAAACAGATTTGCGTTCTCTCAGATCTAAAAGATGTGGACAGGGAAATGAAAGAACTTGCTGGTGAATATTTACAAGTTTTTTATTCGTCCTCTGCCCCATGGATAGTAAACTAATCCATTGGAATATCCGTGGCCTAAATTCAAATTTTGAGGAGCTGCAGCTTCTGTGTAAAACTAGGAAACTTCCATCGTGGCTCTTCAGGAAACTAAAATCAAATCCGAAGACCATTCATTTTTTCTGGCTTTAAGTTCTATCCAAACCTGCTCAACCATCCCATTGGGACTGTCTGGTGGTGTTGCCCTTCTTTTACATAAAACTTTGCTGTTTAGTCCTGTCGCTCTGACTACCTCCCTTCGGGCTGTAGCTGCGAGAGTCACTCTCCACAGACTGTCACAATCTACTCACTGTATCTGCCACCTTCTGTCCCGTTTGTTTGTCAGGACCTTGTCAGTCTGATTGGAGAACTTCCTCGACCTTTCTTGCTGTTGGGTGACTTTAATGGTCACAATCTCTTTGGGGTATGTCAGTTCATCATCCAGAGGTCTGCTTCTTGAGGATGTCCTTTCTGACTTTGATTTGTGTTGTCTGAACGATGGAGCTCCAACTTACCTCCACTCTTCACGGGTTTCACTTTCGTGTTTAGATTTTTCGATTTGGGGCCCCCTCGCTGGTCCGGGACAAACGAGTGGTCTGTCCATGACGATCTGCCCGGAAGTGACCTTTCCCTTTTTCTTTTACAGCCATATTAACTGAAACCGCCTCTGTCTCATACATCTTAAATTTATAAGAAGGCAAACTGGGATGTTTTTGCAACCACTATTTCAAAGAATTCCGGGACATGATTTTTTCAGAGTCCAGACCCAGCAAATCTCTGACTAACACTGTGACAACTGTGCTAAAACCTGTATTCCGTGTCTTCGACAAACTCCAAATGCCAAAAACACCCGGTTTAAATTCAGACTGCCAACAAATTTCAAAAGTTCGCAAACGGGCTCAGCGTTGGGTATACCAACGACCTTCAGGTCCCAACGCTCGAGCCCATCAGAAACTCCGTGCGAAATCGAGACAAAACTTTCAAAATCAGTAAACGTCATTCGGAGAAACTTTGCTCCAGGGTGACATCTAAAACTTCCAAGAAAAAAGTTTGGAACATCATTAGAAAAATCAAAGGAAGAACACCACCCTCCATTCATCACTTTGAACTTCTGATGCTCTGATCACTGACAAACAAGCTGTTGCCAATCTGTTTGGGCCCCACCACCAACCAACTCCTCATCTTCAAATAAATCTGCAGCCTTTTTAAGAAACAAAAAGATAGAGAGAAATCTTCTACAATTTCACATCAGACAACTCTGAAACCTATAATCTATCTTCCTTTTCAATCGTTGAACTCAAATTAGCTTTACAAACCAGCACTGCTTTTGCCCCTGGTCTGGATGACATTCATTATCCCGGTTGTGAAACTTTTTTCCCGAAAGCTGTCTCCAGACTCTTCTCAAAGTCTATAACCATATCTGGACCACAGGGTCCTTTCGCCCTCCTGCGGAAAGCCCCGAAACATTCCCATTCCAAAGCCTGGAAAGGACCTTAACCCAAACCCCTTTCCCAAAAATCGCTCAATCGCTCTGACCAGCTGCCTCTGTAAGCTGATGGAAAAGATGGTCAACTCCCGTCTGATGGGAAGCTGGAAACCGATGGTCTTTTGGCCAGTGAAGAGTGCGGTTTCGGAAGTACCACTCGACGGTTGACCATCTAATCTGTCTGGAAACCACCGTCCGCAACGCCTTTGTTAACAAGCAGCCTGAAGTCGCTATCTTTTTCGACCTCGAAAAGGCGTACGACACCACGTGGAAAGCAGGAGTCCTCATGGGCCTGCACAGACTTGGTTTTCGGGGTCACCTGCCTCTGGGTTTATTCAGAACATTTTTGCCGATCGACAGTTCCAGGTGCGTGTTGGCACCACACTCTCGACATCCATGGGCAGGAGTTGGGTGTTCCTCAGGGGAGCATCCTTTCTCCAGCCCTTTTCAGCATTAAAATAAATGACATTTTCCAATCGGTAAGCCCGGGGACCGAGTCCCCTCTGTTTTTTTGACGACTTTGCGCTGTATGCAGTTGGAGCTTCTTACGCCAGCGTACCGCATCACTCCAACTTTGTGTCAACAGAATCCAACAGTGGGTGAGAAAACGGGGTTTACCTTCTCCTACCAAAACCAGTCAATTCATTTCCACAATTTTCGTCGATTCTTTGCTGATCCCGAAATTCGTCTGGACAAGTCACCATTCCAGTTGTAAAAGAAGCCAAATTCCTGGGAGTTATTTTTGACCAAAAACTCAACTTTCTCAGCCACATCAAAAACCTCAAAACTTTTTGCCAGAAAGCTCTGAATATTCTGGGGGTCGTAGGCGCACACCGACTGGGCGTGACAAGAAAACTTGCTGAACCTCTACAGAGCCTTGGTCCGTTCCAAACTGGACTACGGTTTTGCTTTTTACGGTCTGCAAGACCCCCTACCTCAAAAATCTTGGACCCTATCCACCATCAGGGCTTGTCTCTGTCTTGGGGATTCCCCACCACCCTGTGTACAGCCTGTACGCAGAGGCAGGTGAACCCACTGTCCAACCGCAGGCTGAAAATGTTCCCAAATTATTATATCCGACTTGTTCTCAGAACCGCAGAATCCTGCCTATGACTGTGTCTTTGACCCTCAGTTTCAAAACAAATTCGAAACCAACCCTACTGTATTCCGCCGTTTGGTCTTCGTATTTCAGCTCACGTCGGAATGCAGGTCTGACCTAGGAGTTGTGTCGGATTTTTCCCAAATTTCCAGATCAGCCTCGTGGACCTTTTTCACACCAAGATTCGTTTTGATCTTGCAAAACCCTTTTGTAAAGAGTTACCAGCTCTCTGGCATACAAGGCCTTGTATGCTGACCTCTGTTCAAAATCCATCTTACCAGAAAATTTTCACTGATGGTTTCCAAGTCTGAAGATGGAGTACCTGTTTCAGCCTATTGCCGGGGCTCCTTCTCAGATAATGTTAAAACATATACCTCCAGATGCTTCTGTCTATTCTGCTGAACTGACTGCTCTGGTTCTGGCATTGAGATAATTCACAATCTACGAAGAGGGGTTTTCTGGTTCTGTCGGATTCGCTGTCAGCTTTGGAGGCCATAGCGGCCGCAACCTTCAGCATCCAGAACTTTTACATTTCTTTTAAATTTTTAGCAAGTTGAAAAGGGAAAGGTTACAACATTATTCTGGCTTGGGTTCCTGGTCATGTTGGAATTTGGCGGAACGAAATGGTTGATCATTTAGCCACAGAATGCCACAAGAGAGAAACTGTCCAACATTTATATCCCGCTCAGTGTGAAACCCAAAATTAACGATTATGTGAAAGACCTTTGGGAGGAGGATTGGAACACCCCAGACGAATAACCAACCTTTCCGATCGTCCAAACCTTAAGGACCCCCTCCACTACATCTGGTGTTGTAAAGAGGAAACGGTTTTTGTGCCGGCTGCACACCGGCCATTGTATTTTACTCATTCCTACCTTTTAAGAGGGAAGAAGCTCCATGGTGCATTCCCCTGTATGTGCCACTCACAATAAAACATTTCTTTAGAGTGTGGGACTTGCACGATGTGAGACCAAACAATTTACAGCGGAGTCCATGAGATCTGTTCAGGGGTCAGGCTCGCTAAGACCTGAACTAACTAGGGGACAGACAGATTACAGACCTACAATACCTAACCCCAACTCAAATCGCCAGTCCCGAACCAATGAACAGTATCACACATTAATTCATTCAAACCACGACACCAGGGTCCATAACACTGAATATTCCTTACTACCCACACAATCACTTTCTCTCAAAAAATCAAACATTCAACCACTTAACCCCATTCCCACGATTTCTAGCCCCCAACCCCCCCCCCCCCCCCCCTCGCCAACCCAACAACAAGTCAGAAATTAATTATACTAAACCCTTTAATTCGGTCAACCCAAAGTGCCCAGCCTGTCAAGCATCGCTACCATCAATACAACCCACAAATCGATAACACCTTTGGATTGGCCCAACAGCACGGAATCCGAGACTACTCAACAAATCACTCCCGGCTCATACACAAGCCAGCAACCAGGATGAACTCCGACCAATGGACAACCAAACACCCAAAAAAAATGCCCAGAACTACAATTTTGTAACACAGTGACAACCAATCACTGATATAGAATGCACAAAACTACAACAAACTGGTAAATGTTAACACTTTCAAGATAATTAAACCGGGTAAATTCCAACAACGGGCCACTTAAAGCAAGCATGACCAATAATAATCCAGTAACTGGGTTGCTATGAAAACTCACAGAGAATGGCCCAACAAATTGTCCAAAATTAAAAATTTTTGATAAAATGTTTCTTCCACCACACAAAGACAATTTTTGAAAACCCGTGCAGCCTGCCCAACACAAAAGTAAGACTAATTAGCCAACAACAAACCAGCTATGGCAAAAGACTTTACAAAATAAATTTTAAAGTCACAAGGATTTCTGCAGATCTTTCACACATGGTAGCCGCTCCACGATGATAACCCACGGCTCACTTCATTGACCTTTAAAAAAATGTTCAAGCGTTACTCAAACAGCCCCTGTTTGTCGTCACATTCACATGTACCCTCCGGACTGTCACAGCAACAGGAAGAGTAACCACGCTGTGTCACCTCCTCGCACAAGGATACCGTCACCAGGCCTAAGGCAGGATTAAAAGGCACCAGCTAAGGCAGGATACAGGGAGAAAATCTGTGGAACATACAGGCGCATCCCCATAAGAATCATCATGAATCCCATAGTACCCTACACATACTAAATTCATATTCATAAAGAGCACAACCCCTGGGAGTCGAAGTCACTACTGTGAATATTCTGTCTCTTAACTAACTAACCTACTCCAATCACAAGAAGCACCCCAATGGTAACCTTATCCAAATGAAAACCAGCGTTAGCACTTAGCTTTAGTCTAATTATTATCCATTTGTATAAAAGGAAAGAGATTTCCAAACAGACTATACACAGCTTACTTTACAAAACATCAGTGCCACACAGTAGTACACAATCAAAGTCAAACTTCAGTCCCACTTAAACAATAGCCCGGTCCGACTCCATATCCACTATTAAGTACTTCCTTAAAAAGCAGAACAACCTTAAAAAAAAACATGCATGGCTTCCCCCACAATTCCAATTTTAGGAACATGGTCCAAACATATGTAACTTGGAAAACAAGAGGGTAAAAGATCAGATAGTTATTGCCCAAAATAAATCGGTCGGTCACTGTCACGCCACTGCTGTAAACATCACTTTCAACTTACAGCCTATGTCCCAACCAATGGGCAACCACACACACCACACCATCACTACCCCAAAACACTTCCGGGGGTGTCAACTTTGTTAAAGTTTACCTTTAGTGAAATATCCAGCTTTGGGGTTTCTCCAAAATGAATGAGCAATGCATATAAAGTTGACAAACATATATCATAAGGTTGACAAACATATCATCATATACAACTTAAAACCAACGATTTCAAACAATGTGCTGTCTCCCCTGATTAACTTCCAGAACAGATGTCAACAGTACTAGCAACCACACAATACATATAAAATTCCTGGCCTGGCATTAAGGCCTGCTAATAAGACTAACAGATCATACTGACTCGACAGGTTCCAGTGGCTGAAATTACGAAAATCCAAGAATGAATGTACTCACAACGCACAAAACACCCTACATTGATCTTACATGCCCAAAAATCATATCACCCATATAACTACTCATGCAACCATCACACTGTTTAATTTCAAAACCCATAGCCCTTCCTGGCACTAACGCAGGCCCCCTTTCCTGGCACCTCCGGCAGCTTCCCGCCTCCAGCTGCCCAAATCAACCAATAAAGATAAGGATTTCCTTCTGAGTTCCCCTGTATCTGGCTCAATCCAACCAAACCAGGTTCAGATGATAGGGTTACTAAAATGTCTACCCCTGAAATTATACCCAAAAGTACCTTGAACCAACACGTGTCGGCCCAACTCCCCAGATGGGTTGTCCAGCGGGCCACCAAGGCCATTCCCAGACAGGCACGTCTACAGCACCAACCACAGCAACCAAATCTTACCCCACCAAGTTCAGGTACACAGGTTCAACAAAAAACGCAGCAAGCAAGTCTTCATCCCACCGGTCTCGGGAACACCGGTTACAGTTCAACAAAAATGCAGCCCAAACCCAAATCTTAACCCCACCAGGGTCTCGGGAAACCGGTTACAGTTAAAAACAAAATGCAGCAACCACTCTTTACAAATTACGTAACGAAAGTCCTTCTACTGTACCTCCAACAGCAGAAAAAATACAATTACACAGAAAACAGAAACGTCCTTCCAGACTCAAGGCAGCTCCGCTAATCTTAAGCCCGAACCCTGAAGACAAGGTTCCTAAAAGGATTCACAGGATTCCAACATAGAATCAACACACACAACGTCAGAGACTTCCACTCTGAAAAACAGCTGCAAAAAACACAGAGCGACAATTCACCTAACCCCCCGCCTGCTTTACAGTAAACTTGGCTGTGATTGGATAATTCAATTTTAAGGTTAACTATGATTGGGCAACTACAGTGAGGATGATGCAATGAACCCAATTTCCCCACTTCCACGGAAAACACTAAAAAGTTCAAGATACCCCCCTAAAACCCCCTCCCAAGCTGGTGTCACACAGATATTTACTGACGCACACACACCATGCGACGTGAGGGAAATGTTCGCCGGCTCACCCTAGCACATATAGAGGAAATTGACTCTGAGCGAACCACGCAGATACATGACATGGAACATGATCAGCCGCACATGCACAAGTTCAAAAAATGAGTCGCCTCCACTAGATCTATCTGTAAATAGTACATACATGTACGGGCTCAAGTAGCAATGTCAGTGACCCTGACACAGGGATGTCCCGCCTGACGTGATCCTTGGGTTTTTAAGAGAGATTAACATTTTCATCTGATTTAAGATTTTACGGAAGAAAGATATTTAACGAAGTTTCTGGTGCGTTTCTAGAAAAGTTATTGAAAGAGATGTGTGAAAGGGTGTTTTTTTTTTTAAATGATGGTGAGTTGATTTTAACGTGGTGACAGGGCCCGATGTGGCCCTTGCGGTCGGCGGGCTATAAGCAACATTATCTTATCTTATCTTACACCGGTTACCCGTTTATGTTTCTGCTTGTGTGCTCCATGTTCACAGATCAAAAAGGCTCTACCATCTTGAAGGAAAAACGTTGATTTGGTTTATGTTTTCAGTAATTAGTGCTGTTTACATGGTCATTTACATGGTATATGGCAAACTTGATTTCCTCTCTTTTGGGGGAAAGGGTGTGTTTAGTTTTTACTGGGTGCTCTTGTTGGAAAATTTGAGCCAGGTTTTGTTGCCGTAAGCAGTATTCGTTTGGAAATTTTAGCTAGGTTTTATGTTGCCCTAGGCAGCATTCGTTTGGAATTTGAGCTAGGCTATATGTTGCCGTAAGCAGCAAATTTGTTTTGGGAATTTTGAGCTAGGTTATGTGTTTGCCGTAAGCAGCAATTTGTTTGGGAATTTGAGTAGGTATGTGTTGCCGTAAGCAGCATTCGTTTGGAATTTGAACAGGCTATATGTTGCCGTAAGCAGCATTCGTTTGGAATTTGAACTAGGCTATATGTTGGCCCTAAGCAGCATTCGTTTTGGAATTTGAGCTAGGCTATATGTTGCCGTAAGCAGCATTTGTTTGGAATTTGAGCTAGGCTATATGTTGCCGTAAGCAGCATTCGTTCGGAATTTGAGCTAGGCTATATGTTGCCGTAAGCAGCATTCGTTTGGAATTTTGAGAGCTATATGTTCCGTAAGCAGCATTCGTTTGGAATTTGAGCTAGGCTATAAAGTTGCCGTAAGCAGCTTCGTTGGAATTTGAGCTAGGGTATATGTTTCCGTAAGCAGCATTCATTTGGAGTTATGGGGTGTAAACATCTCGTCAAAGAGAGAGTAATTATCTTTCTTGTTTACCCGTCAAGGGAGAGTAATTATCTTGCTTGTTTATCTTTTTGTTTGCTGTTCCCTGACCCATGAAGGTACCCCTGTCTTGTCAGGGCTTATTGGGAAGCATGTCTGTCCCCTCACCATCCCACAATACCTTTTTTTTTATTTTTCTTCAGGGACCCCCAAAATTTTTTTTCTAATAAAACTATAAATTATTTGTTTTTGTATTACAATTAGATATTTGACAGTCTTTTTGGTTTATTTCATCAACAATGTTACCATTGAAGAGTAAATAGGTCGATCCCAATATGGGATCGTGGTAGCGAGAGGGGAGGGGTTTTTTACTTTTCACTTGACTGTCTTCAAACCATCTTTGCTTAGATATATTTTATAGTGGTTATGTCAGCGGGCTTATTTCTTCGAAAAAAAGACCTGGTTAAAGAATGTATACCAGAATAGTGAAAGACCATCTTGGGCTAGGAGGATTGGAACACACAGACGAATAACAAACTCTTTCAGATCCGTCCAAACCTTAAGGACCTCCTCCATCTACATTGGTGGTTGTAAAGAGGAAACGGTTCTGTGCCGGCTGCACACCGGCCATTCGTATTTTTACTCATTCCTACCTTTTAAAGAGGGAAGAAGCTCCATGGTGCATTCCATGTCATGTGCCACTCACAATAAAACATATTCTTTTAGAGTGTTGGGACTTGCACGATGTGAGACACAAACATTTTACAGCGGAGTCCATGAAGATCCTGTTCAGGGTGTCAGGCTCGCTAAGACCTGAACTAACTAGGGAGGGACAGACAGACTTACAGACCTACAATACCTAACGCCCCAACTCAAATACGCAGTCCAGAACCAGATGAACAGTTCACAACATGTATAATTTCATTCAAACCACGACACCAGGGTCCATAACACTGAATATTCCACTTACTACCCACACAATCACTTTCTCTCAAACTCAAACATTCAACCACTTAACCCCATTCGCACACAGATTTCTAGTCACACCACCCCCCCCCCCCCCCCCCCCCCCCCCCCCCTGCACAACCAAACTAACACAAGGTCATGAAATTAATTAATGACTAACCTTAATTCGGGTCAAATCCCAATGTGCCCAGCCTGGTGCAATGCATCGCTACCATGCAATACAACCCACACGACCGATAACACCTTGGCTATTGGCCAACAGGACACTGTGAATCCGAGACTTACTCACAAATTCACTTACCGGCTCATACACAAGCCAGCAACCAGGGAATGAACTCCGACACAATGACAGACCAAACACCAATATAGAATGCCCAGAACTACAATTTTGTAACACAGTGACAGACCAATCACTGATATAGAATGCACAAAACTACAACAATTCTGTAATGTTCACACACTTTCAAGATTAATTAAACCGGGTAACATTCCAACAACTGGGCACTTAAAGCAAGCATGACCAATTAATAATCCAGTAACTGGGTTGCTATGAAATACTCACAGAGAATGGCCCAACCAAGTTGTCCAAAATGTAAAAATTGTTGATATAAATGTTTCTTGCCACCACACAAAAGACAATTTGTCTTGAAAACCTGTGCAGCCTGCAACACACACAAGTAATGACTAATTAGCCAACAACTAAACCAGCTATGCAATGACATTACAAAATAAATTTAAAGTCACAAAGGATTTCTGCTAGTATCTTTCACACACTGGGTAGTCCGCTCCACGACTGATGAACGACGGCTCACTTCCTTGATCCTGGAAATAATGTTCAATGCTGTTACCTCAAAACAGCCCCTGTTTGTCGTCAACATTCACATGTACCACTCGGACTGTCACAGCAACAGGAAGAGTAACCCACGCTGTGTCACTCCTCGCACAAGGATTCCGTCACCAGCTAAGGCAGGATTACAGGCACCAGCTAAGCAGGATTACAGGGAGATATCTGTGGACACATACAGGCGCATCCCCACTAAGAATCTATCATGAATCCCATAGTACCCTACACATACTAAATTCTATTCATCATGAGCACAACCGTGGGAGTCGAAGTCACTACTGAATATTTCTGTCTCTTAACTAACTAACCTACTCCAATCACAAGATGCACCCAATGGTAACCTTATCCAAATGAAAACCAGCGTTAGCACTTAGCTTTAGTCTAATTATTATCCATTTGTATAAAAGGAAAGAGATTTCCAAACAGACTATACACAGCTTACTTTACAAAACATCAGTGCCACACAGTAGTACACAATCAAAGTCAAACTTCAGTCCGACTTAAACACATAGCCGGTCCGACTCCATATCCACTATTAAGTACTTTCCTTAAATAGCAGAACAACCTTAAAAAAAAACATGCATGGCTTCCCACACAATTCCCAATTTTAGGAACATGGTCCAAACATATGTAACTTGGAAAACAAGAGATAAAAGATGCAGATAGTTATTGCCCAAAATAAATCGGTCGGTCACTGTCACTGCCACTGCTGAAAACATCACTTACAACTTACAGCCTATGTCCGAACCATGGGGCAACCACACACACACCACATCACTACCCCAAAACACTTCCGGGCTGTCAATCTTTGTTAAAGTTGACCTTTAGCTGAAATATCCAGCTGGCTTACTCCAACTGACTGAGCAATGCATATAAAGTTGACAAACATATCATCATAAGGTTGACAAACATATCATCATATACAACTTAAAACCAACGATTTCAAACAATGTGCTGTCTCCCCTGATTAACTTCCAGACAGATGTCAACAGTACTAGCAACCACACAAATACATATATAATTCCTGGCCTGGCATTAAGGCCTGCTAATAAGACTAACAGATCATACTGACTCCGACAGGTTCCAGTGGCTGAAATTACTGAAAGATCACAAGAATGAATGTACTCACACACGCACAAAACACCCTACATTGATCTTACATGCCCAAAATCATATCATCCTATATAACTACTCAATGCAACCATCACACTGTTTTAATTACAAAACCCATAGCCCTTCTGGCACTAACGCAGCCCCTTGCCTGGCACCTCAGGCAGCTTCCAGCCTCCAGCTGCCCAAATCAACCAATAAGATAAGGATTTCCTTCTGAGTTCCCCTGTATCCTGGCTCAATCCAACCACAACCAGGTTCAGATGATAGGATTACTAAAATGTCTACACTGAATTATACCAAACGTACCTTGAACCAACACGTGTCCGGCCCAACTCCGAGATGGGTTGTCCAGCGCCACCAAGGCCATTCCCAGACAGGCACGTCTACAGCATCCAACCACAGCAACCAAGTCTTCACCCCACCAAGGTTTCAGGTACACAGGTTCAACAAGAACGCAGCAAGCAAGTCTTCATCCCACCAGGGTCTCGGGAACACCGGTTACAGTTCAACAAGAATGCAGCAACCAAGTCTTAACCCCACCAGGGTCTCGGGAACACCGGTTACAGTTCAACACAAATGCAGCAACCACGTCTTCACAAATTACAGTAACGAAAGTCCTTCTACTGTACCTCCAACAGCGAGAAGAATACAATTACACAGAAACACAGAATCAGTCCCTTCCAGACTCAAGGCAGCTCCGCTAATCCTTAAGCCCGAACCCTGAAGACAAGGTTCCTAAAAGGATTCACCAGGACTTCCAACATAGAATCAACACACACAACGTCAGAGACTTCCACTCTGAAAAACAGCTGCAAAAAACACTGAGCGACAATTCACCTAACCCCCAGCCTGCTTTACAGTAAACTTGGCTGTGATTGGATAATTCAATGTAAGGTTAAACTATGATTGGGCAACTCACAGTGAGGATGATGCATGACCCAATTTCCCCACTTCCACGGAAAACACTAAAAAGTTCAAGATACCTCCTACCCTCTCCCAAGCTGTGCTGTCACACAGATATTCACTGACGCACACACACGCATGCGACGTGAGCGGAAATGTTCGCCGGCTCACCCTAGCACATATAGAGGAAATATTGACTCTGATGCGAACCACGCAAGATACACTGACATGGAACATGATCAGTCCGCACATGCACAAGTTCAAACATGAGTCGCCTCCACTAGATCTATCTGTAACATAGTACATACATGTACGGGCTCAAGTAGCAATGTCAGTGACCCTGACACAGGGATGTCCCGCCTGACGTGATCCTTGGGTTTTTAAGAGAGATTAACATTTTTCATCTGATTTAAGATTTTACGGAAGAAAGATATTTAACGAAGTTTCTGGTGCGTTTCTAGAAGATGTTATTGAAAGAGATGTGTGAAAGGGTGTTTTTTTTTTTAAATGACTGGTGAGTTGATTTTAACGTGGTGACAGGCCTGATGTGGCCCTTTGCGGTCGGCTGGGCTATAAGCAACATTATCTTATCTTATCTTACACGTTACCTGTTATGTTTCTGCTTGTGTGCTCCATGTTCACAGATCAAAAGGCTCTACCAGTCTTGAAGGAAAAACGTTGATTTGTTCATGTTTTCAGTAATTAGTGCTGTTTACATGTGTCATTTACATGGTATATGGCAATCTTGATTTCCTCTCTTTTGGGGGGAAAGGGTGTGTTTAGTTGTACTGGGTGCTCTATGTTGGAATTTGAGCCAGGTTATGTGTTGCCGTAAGCAGTATTCGTTTGGAATTTGAGCTAGGTTATATGTTGCCATAGGCAGCATTCGTTTGGAATTTGAGCTAGGCTATATGTTGCCGTAAGCAGCATTCGTTTGGAATTTGAGCTAGGTTATGTGTTGCCGTAAGCAGCATTCGTTTGGAATTTGAGCTAGGTTATGTGTTGCCGTAAGCAGCATTCGTTTGGAAT
Source organism: Conus ventricosus (assembly GCA_018398815.1). NCBI lineage: Eukaryota > Metazoa > Mollusca > Gastropoda > Neogastropoda > Conidae > Conus > Conus ventricosus. Next base: position 29,824,765 of record CM031624.1, on the reverse strand, counting down.
TGAACAAGGCTATATGTTGCCGTAAGCAGCATTCGTTTGGAATTTGAACTAGGCTATATGTTGCCGTAAGCAGCATTCGTTTGGAATTTGAGCTAGGCTATATGTTGCCGTAAGCAGCATTTGTTTGGAATTTGAGCTAGGCTATATGTTGCCGTAAGCAGCATTCGTTCGGAATTTGAGCTAGGCTATATGTTGCCGTAAGCAGCATTCGTTTGGAATTTGAGCTAGGCTATATGTTGCCGTAAGCAGCATTCGTTTGGAATTTGAGCTAGGCTATATGTTGCCGTAAGCAGCATTCGTTTGGAATTTGAGCTAGGCTATATGTTGCCGTAAGCAGCATTCATTTGGAGTTATGGGCGTGTAAACTATCTCGTCAAGAGAGAGTAATTATCTTGCTTGTTTACCTCGTCAAGGGAGAGTAATTATCTTGCTTGTTTATCTTTTTGTTTGCTGTTCCCTGACCCATTGAAGGTACCCCTGTCTTGTCAGGGCTTATTGGGAAGCAGTGTCTGTCCCCTCACCATCCTACACATACCTCTTTTTTATTTTTCTTCAGGGACCCCCAACTTTTTTTTTCTAATAAACTATATAATTAATTTAGTTTTTGTATTACAATTATGATATTTGACAGTCTTTTTGGTTTATTTCATCAACAATGTTACCATTGAAGAGTAAATAGGTCGATCCCATATATGGGATCGTGGTAGCGAGAGGGGAGGGGTTTTTCACTTTTCACTTGACTGTCTTCAAACCATCTTTGCTTAGATATATTTTATAGCTGGTTATGTCAGCGTCTTATACTTCGAAAAAATAAGGAGCCAGATACAGAAACAGCACAAACACAACTAATCATAAGTTTTTATATGTGTTTTATTACGGAAGCATGTTAAAAAAAAACGCAAACAAACAAGAAAATGTGTATTCTTCTTTATCAAAAGAACATACGTAGTCTTTTTGTTTTATAACAGGCATCTTGCATAATTTCTCAAAACAATATCAAATAATGATATAATGGCTGACCAATGTCCACCCCTCTTCTCTCTGTTCTGGACCATCTTTTTGCTGTCTGGATGGGGTACACACCAACCTTGTTGGAGACAGCAGTGACAACATTGTTGTCATTTCATCTCACGAGAATCGGTCCATTCTTTGTGTCACATGCGTAGTCAAATGTGCCACGTGGTGCTTTTTCCATCTCTTTCACTGGTTTCAGGGGCCAGTCTCCCATTCTGTTGGAGCGAATGGTCCCAGTACAGGCAATGTTCTTGGCAGTCAGGTGATCTACAAGGCTCAGTGAGGTGAACAAATTGTCAAATGTCAGGTGGAAAGAATCGCCTGTGTCTGCCTGCACTTCAGAAATCAGGTCCACCACCACAGATCCACCCATACCCAGCCTGGGTACTCCGCTTGCCTGCCTCGAGCTCCTTGGTATGGCTCAAACTGCAGCACATATCCAAGGGGGGTTGTCAAGACCCACATCTTGTAGCCAAAACGTATTGGCTTGTCTCGGATGAACTGTTTTGCACCATGTTTGCCAAGGTACGGCAACATTGACTCATCAATGCTCAAGGTCTGGGTCTTTACGAATGTGAAGTAAGTTAGAAACCTCTCATTGAGCATGCTGATCAGTGGGCGCACCTTACTCAGCTTGTCATCTACATCCAGACGCGCATTGTTGCAGACATGAAGATACCGCATCATCTCAGTGAAACGATTTCTTGTCATAGCAGATGAAATTGCTTCATTGCACACATCAGAGTCATGGGACCAAAAGAGATGACGTCTTGGAACTGAAGTGTAGCCAGACACAATCAGGATGCCGAAAAATGTATACACTTCATCTGGAGTTGTAGTGAATGTGTTGTTACCTTTGGAACGGGCATAGAGAATGCTGTTCTCGACAATCAGGGAGATTACATCATCATCAAAAAACAGCTGAAACAGTTGGACAGGATCAGCAGGCAACCTTGTTGGCTCAGATGGCTCAGCCTTCCATCCAAATCTGCCTTTCTGCCTAGAGAACTATAATATGTCTCTTTTGGCTCACCCGCTCTCACCGGCCTTGGCCGGTTTCGAGCTGCCGAGCCAGAAACAGACATATTATAGTTCTCTAACTAGTAAACCCTACAAACATACATACTGTGTAGGATTATCCGTTTAAAGTCTTTTAAAACCCAGTTATATTTCTGACATAAAATCCACACACACACTGCAGGTGAGAGAGATTGGCTTATGCAGGCTGTTCTTTTTTAAAGGCATGCAGTGAAGCGCAGCACTCCCCAGAGATTTCAATAGAAGCATTCAGAGCAATCTAGCGGTCTCCACTCATGCATCGTTGGATTTGTAAAGCGAGAGTTAAATACCCATAGTGCAGTTCTGAATAGCGAGATTTCTACAAGTGGTTGAAAGGATTTTGCTCAGTCATTTTGCGACGTCAAACAGTCTTCGGCAGCTAGCATTGCATAAAAGACGTTGACAAGCTCAAAGAATATTTATGTCAAAGCAAGTTTTGTGACCTGCGCCTGCTTGTGTGACATATTTCTGCCCGTGTGACATTGTTTCTTTTGCCTTGACCTGTGACATTGTTTCTTTTGCCTTGACCTGTGACATTGTTTCTTTTGCGTTGACCTGTGACATTGTTTCTTTTGCCTTGACCTGTGACATTGTTTCTTTTGCCTTGACCTGTGACATTGTTTTTTAGCGTTGACATATAAAAAGGTATTGACACTGTTTATAGTTTCGTGTTCTTGGAGACATGCAGTTAGTTTTCAAAATGCTGGATCATGCAACAACATCGGGAACACCAAGAACTGTTGAAAGTTTTTGGCCAGTATTCTATTTAAAAAAGAGAAAAGAGTTGAGAAAGATAAAGAGACAAAGAGTGAATCAAGAAGAAGAGTAAAACTAGAAGTACAAAAATTAAAATCATTGATTGATAATGAAACAAAATTGAAAGCTGCTCTTGATGAATTAAATACTCACGGGATGTAGCTACATATTATTAGGGGGCTACACTTAGATTTTTGGATCACTGGCACGCGTCGCTGCCCCTGGCTAGGTAATTTTGTGTAATTTGACACGGGCTGATTTGCGTTGGGCGGTTGCCTACTAGTAAGCGGCAAATGGAATGCTGTCAGCTTGCGTGTCTGTGTCTGTGTGTGTGTCTCAATGTACGCGTGTGTGCGTGTGTGCGTGCGATCGTGCTTGTATATATGTTGTTATTGTTATTGTTGTTGTTTTGCTGTTTTACTGATAATAAATATATTATATTCTGAACATCCGTTTCTTATAAATAATCAAAGGCGCGCGCACACCTCCCGCCCCACTCCCACCCCGCGCATGCACACACTCAAGTCACTTCTAAGTTCTTACTCAAGTTGTCCTCAAGTCATCCTCAAGTTGTCCTCAAGTCATCCTCAAGTCATCCACAAGTTCTTACTCAAGTCATCCTCAAGTCACTTCTAAGTTCTTACTCAAGTTGTCCTTAAGTCATCCTCAAGTCATCCTCAAGTCATCCTCAAGTTATCCTCAAGTCACTTCTAGTTCTTACTCAAGTCGTCCTCAAGTCATCCTCAAGTTCTTACTCAAGTCAACCTAAGATCATAACTAAGTCATCCTCTAAGTACAACCAAGTTCTTATTCAGTTATCTTATAATTATCAAAAAAAAAAAACAATCTATGTTTTATCTTAAATAGTAAATGTCTAATATAGTACACACACGCCTCAAAAAACGCGTCATCATTGAGGATGTCTTGCTCAACGTCCTCTGCGCGAAATCGTCGGCATAGATCTTAATGAAGTTCTTACATCCTAAGCAACCACATTGATTACAATTCTGGTCTATGGTAATGTCTTTTATAGACTCCATGTCTTTATTTATTGACTCCATCATTTTAAACAAATAATAATCCGCCATGATCTATTTTTATCAAAAAAATTTTAAAATATTATTGCATTATAAATGGATCAAAATGATGTTTTGTTATTGGCGGTTTTGGCGTGCTGTTGTCTTTTTCTGTATTTAGTGGTTCAGGTTGTTTTAACTTCTTTTGTTTTTGTTGCCATTGTGTATATATTTTATAACCGTAATAACCGCCCCCAGCAGCAGCAAGGACGCTAAAAAATGGCACAGTTTTAAGTTCAATATTCTATGAAGACTTTGGGGCCCTTGAATCGCATGGAGTTTTTATAGCTGGCATTGAATCAACTTGTTCTGGCGTTGGCGGTGTTATGTTTTCATGATGAGTTATATTCTGTACATTAATTTTTTTTGTCTGTTCCACTCTGCTAATTTTTTTCCTGCTGCAATGCGTCCAGGATGAGGTGTTTTACTGGTCACTTTCTCAACTTGATTCAATGTTTTCTGATTCAGTGTTTTTCTGATTCTGCTGATTTTCGGGCTCGTTCATTTTGAATGGAAATAAAATCTATATGATTAAAAGTTATTAATCCCATGATTAGCGGCGATAACAATGTTCCAAATCTGTAATATAAATCACAGCTTAGAGACTCTAATGACTTTGTTAAAACTGGATCTTGTGTTAAATCATACGTAAGATCTTGTTCAGAATCAATGGGAGCAAATCTACTGACTAGTTTAGTGTACAAACTAAGAACCGTTTGCCCCACACTTTTTACCATTCTCGACCCAACTGCGCCTCATACCTGTTGTGATACTTTATAATGTCTTGCGGCGACATCTGTTGAATCTGTTCAATGCTGAATTCAGTTCCGAGGAACTGTTTTGTTTTTCCACATGCTGCCAAAGAATACAACCTCTCCTTTTGGGGCATAACAGCTTGGTCATCAACTTCTTCATTTGTAAGTCCAAGACGGATTAGGCCGCTCTGTAGCTCTAGCAGATCATCGGTGTTCATGTTTTATTAATTATAATTATTTTATTTTTAAAAATGAGCGCCGAAAAAACTGTTGCCAACCTTGTATACCATTCTGCTGTTTATTGGAGGGCTAATGTAGGATACTCAATGCTTGTAAAAGCTTGTTAAAAATAAAACCAGCAGATCTTGGCAAACTAGACTTTGAGGATTCAGCAAAGCTGATTGCTATTATTGCAGCTTCGTTTGCCACGAAAGATTTCTAGTTAAGCAAGGAATAATTCCAACAGTATAAATATGTAAAATAAAATACATTTATAAAAAAGCTTCACTCGTAATGATGATAGGTGGCGCTGTGGTGAATGCGCTTGCTTTTAGCGGAAGTAATTACGCATTTAAATAAACTACGGGACGACGGCGAGAGAAAAAGACATAACAAAGCTGTGGAGCAACTAGCAGCTGCACAAGATAACTATGAAAAGCATAGAATTGAGCAGTTAGATTTCATTAACGACAAACTGAAAAAACAGGACATGCAGCTTACACATTTAAAGATGTTGATCAAGCAATAAAAGAGTATTATCTTGTAACAGGCAAACCGATCGAGACATTGCCCCCACCAAAATTTAGTGACTTCTATCAACCATCAGAAAAACAAAAGATGCAAGAAATCGTGTTTATTGTCGTTGGTATGACCATTGTGTATTTTGTTGCGCATAATATTGGCTGAATAAAAATGAAACAAAATCTATTATTCGCCAAAAGGATATTGGAAGGGAATCACAGCAATAAAAAAGCTAAGCCAAGCAGCGGGAGTCAGTGAACAAACAGCAAAGGAATGGTTATCTAAACAAGCGATTTGGCAAATTTATTTACCTGCACCTAGACGAATACAGAGGCCACACTTTGTGAATACAATACCGAACGACACCCATCAAATGGATCTTCTATATTTACCCTCTGATACGATTAGGCGAAAAAGATTTAAGTACGCACTCACAGTCATTGACATAGCTTCAAGATACAAAGATGCGGAACCATTAACACAAAAGAGTGCTTCTGCTGTTGCTGTGCTATACAACTGATATACCAGCGAGGCCCGTTAACTTATCCTCGCATGATTCAAGTCGATGATGGGAAAGAATTTAAAGGCCAAGTGAATCAATTATTGTTAAAAACATAGAGTTACCATTAAAAGAGGCATTCCAGGAGTTCACAGATCACAGGCTTTAGTTGAAAACTTTAACAAACAGTTAGCCGAAAGACTTTTTTCTTACCAGTATCACAGAGAGCTTATTGACAATTCTCGCAACACAGAATGGGTTAGAAGACTACCCTCAGTTTTGCGCGCAATGAATAATGAAGAATTTAAAGGGCTAAAACCAGTACAAGCAATCAAAAGAAAAAAACAAATGTTGCTGAAGACTCCAGTACACCCAGCAAACTATTACCGTTTGGATTGAAAGTAAGGTACCATTTATTTACCGGGGAAGCAGAAGGGGACACTCGCATCAGGGCAACCGATCCAGTTTGGAGTGTTGATCCATATGAAATAAAAAGAATTGTAAAAATGAATCCACCCGTGTATTATTTACGAGAAACTGACACAACAAAACACCAGCCCCTCAAAGATCTTTTGTGAAGGAAGAACTGCAGATAATCCCACCAGACACAGTTCCGCTTAATTAATTTACGTAAATATATTTGAGTTAAAATGGAAGCTCAGGACGAAGTGCAGACGAAACAAGAATGGTAAAGGAAGAGACCTTGAAAATGATACGGGAATCATTTGATGCGTGTAATGCTATTAGGGGAACATTTTTGAGGGATTAATCAATGCATGCTAAAATCATCCAGATCACCTACAACTCAAACCCCCAAATTGGGAAAAAGAATATCTTGAAATAATAAAAAAAAATTCGAACGTATCAAGCAAACATGAGAAAAGATTTAAATGAATTGGATGAAGCTATGATTGATCATATAATAAAAGTTGATGAAAAATATAAACCCCCCTGTTTATGCGGTCCTCCAGTGCCCTATTGCATATGAAAACTCTGGATTAACAAACACACGTTTTGTGTTTGTTCTATCTAATGACTTTTTTGTTACAACAGTTGTGTTGATCTCATGAAGATTAGATCGCAGTTTTACGTTTCTGAGAAAAGTTTTATTAAAACAATGCTTCTTTGTAGTTGTCATTGAATGTTTGACTCACAACACTGCGGATATTCCTTTTTGCTTTTTTTTTTTTTCCCCTTGCTGAAATTGTAAAAACATTTCGCCCTTAACCCCAATCCCAAACCCCTTTTCCAGTTAATTCATCCTTCATCTTTCCTAAAACCCTCTTGTTAGAAATTTGAATGAAAAAGGCAAATCTTGGGTAATCGGATGTATCATACCACCCCCGAAAGCCTTTCGCTACTTCGGTTTCCTGTCTTTATAGAGTCTTCACAGGGATATCAAAACAAAAACTGTCTGTACTGTGTAAAGTACTCTGGATTTGGGATACGGGGGTTTAAGTACCCATAAAGAAATTCTAACTTAAAAGCTTGATAATTCTAAAACATAAACCCAATAAATACAGGCTTGCCCAAATTTTCTTTTTTTTTTTTTCATATCCCAAAAACTGATATAAATCTTCAAAGTCTAAAAATTTGGTTTTGAAGCATTTAAATTGCTTCGTTCTCTCGGGTGAAATCTGACGTTTTTGCGTTTGTGGGGATTCTCATATCTTTCCGAAACAGCTGTTGTTCTTAACTTGAAAATTTTTTTCTAAAGTTCTGGGTTTTGGGTTTTTCTGAATCATGTTCTTCATGATTTGGTTTATGAACTTTTTTGTAAAAAGAAATTTATGCGATGAACGCTGTAAATTCAAACCATGTTTTAAAATAAAATGCAGAAGTCTGAAAATGACGACAAAAAATTTTTTTGCCCGAAGATTGGGCAAAATTTAGGCGGCTCTTTTGGATCATCTTTAGACTTTCTGCAGCTAAGGGATAGTCATTTGCGGCATGGAGTTCATGGGTATTCAAGTCAATTTCTAGAATTATCCACGCTTTGACAGGCCCCAAAACCCCCAAACCACTTTAATGCCTTTGAATTTTTTTTTTGGATTGTTTTCGTGTACATTTTAAAGTTGCAAATGGAAGTGATTCGCCCTTGCCCATCCTACAGATTTTTTGCACTAAATACATGAATATTAGCCTTTTACTTGGGCATAGTTCCAAGTATTTGTTGTTTGCTTTACAAATTATGGCGACCATACAAAATTTCCCCACGCAACCCTTTTCAATCACTAACATTGTAAACTCAATAAATCAATCTGTCCCAGTAAATTTAAGAAACTCCCCAATCTCCCGGGCGCGAAATTAAAAGGGGGGTTTCCCGGTATAATGTTTCATGCAGGCTTTCTAAATTTTCAAAAATTCCGCCAACAAACAGACACACCATCAAGTAGGGCATGATATCTCCCCCTCGTTTACATCTAACTTTTTCCAACATCTCGGATGTGGTAATCAGAATCATATGTCCTTTCCCCAAGATAGAAAAAAAAACGCCCCTTTAGGAGGGAATGGTCTTTTCGTCAAACCTTTGCCAACGTTTATGTCTCTAAGGGAAAAAGCCCTTTCTAACAAAATTTTGGGTTTAAAAAATTCTTCCCTTATTGGGGAGACTTTAAGGAATAGCCATGCTCAAAAAATCCCATCATGTGCTGCATAGAGTATAAAAAACTGTTATTTTTTAAAATAAACACATGTACTTTTTTGATACTGTGCAATCATGCTACCCCAAGGCTCATCTATGCTTTCATTTAAGGTGGACGAACCTCGCAAAATTTGAAAGAAAACAGGCAGCTTCCAGTTTTTGGTTCAAATTTTAGTTGAAGATTGCATTTTGTTATGCCTGCTCCTCTGAATTTTCCGCTAATTGTGGTTCATGGCCCTCTTACTGTCGGATTCTCTGCGTGGGAGAGAGGCCTAACCCGGAAAAATTCCAACAGTGAGGGGGCTGAGTCATACTGTTTTTGGGTTTTCCCAGGCGTAAATAGGGATTTCAAAAAATTTTTCAGATTTTTGAACAACCATTACCACTTCCCTGCAGCGCGGTAAAAATTTTCTGGGCCGGGCATTTGGTCCCCATTTTAATTCTGCTTTTGAATGGGGCCCCAAATCCGACCTGCCCAAAAAAGAAAGCAAATGAACAAATCAAAATTTTTACCATTAAGATTTTTTTTCAAATTTTTTTTGTGGCCGGGCCCTTCAAAAGGGAACAATAACGACTGGGAAGTTTTGCGTAAACTAGGGAGGGGAGAATTTGCGGGTCGTTTCCAGTTTTTAAAACCCAAATTTTTAACCGGGGTGGGGGTGTAATTAGTTCGGTATTACAGTTTTACGGGAATTTTTTAAAAAGTTTTTTATGTTCCCGGCGGGGGGTTTTAAACCAGAGGGAATTCTTGTTAAACTTTTTCTGCAAATTCTTGTTTTTTTAATTTTTTTAAAGTATGCGCCAATAATCAAACTCTTTGTTGGGTTTTAAAGGGTGTAATTTTGGTAGCCCCGCGGGTGAAAGCACCACCCAGCAAGTCAACAGGATTTTTGTCTGGCTCCCCAAAATCTTTGGACTGATCTTGGCATTTTTAAATGGGTTTGGGGTTTAGTTTTGTTTCCTCATCCCTTGTGTAAAACATTAACATTTTTGGGGTTTTTTTTTGTTTTTTCAAATTTAATTAAATTTGGTCTCCCAACTCCGGAAAGGACACCCCCCCTAAAGTTAAGATCATTGATGAAAGGGTGATAGTTAGACACTCTCTTTTGCTTTTTTTGGGGGCGAAATGCAGCTTTGCAAGAACAAACCACAAAAAAACTTTTGGGTTTGTCTAAAATTCTTTATTTTTAAAAACGCTCTTTTTTGCAAACAAATGCGGGGGAGTGGAATGTAAGACCTGCTACAAGGGGCTCTATTTAGCCTTTTTTTAAAATTTCGGGATCTCTAAGACTTCCCCTTTTGACCACCAGACCCCTCCTTTTTTGGGCTTCTTCAGCGGCCAAAACCAAACTGGGGTAACATTTGGGTTTTCCCAACCGGGTGTTAAGTCATTAATTCCCAAAGAAAAACCCTGTTTTTTTGGGTTTGAGACCCATACTTCTAATTTTTTTCTTTAAATTGTTAAAATATTTTCGAAAAAAAAACCAGTTTAAACATTACTTTAACTGGTGGGCTATTTTTTAAAGTTTCCCCGGGAAAACTTGAAAAATTACATGAGCAACACTTGCCCGTACGTTTGGCGGGATAAATAACTTCTAAATCAATATCATTCATGCTCTTGATAAATCTTTTTGCATTGCTTCAAAGAATTCGTTGGTCCCTTCATTTTAATTTATCCATCCCAGGTTTTTTTTTTTTCTAACTAAAAAATATTTTTTTAAATCAAAAAAAAAATTAATCAGAATAAATTATCAAGGGTTTTTTTTTGTTTTTTAAAACTCATAAACTAAAAAAAAAACACCCTTTGGCGTTGTTAATGTGACTGTTTAAAAACAGAGTTTAATTTTTCTTTTCCCCTTTTTTTAAAACCCTTTCCTTTTTTATCTGCTGGGCGCCCGGGGCTTTTAAAAAAAACTTGCCCTCGTTTTTTTTTTGAAAAATCAAATTTTTGTCTTTTTAGTCGAAAAAATTTGGGCCTGTAAACGACAAAATTTCCCCATCCGTGATTTTTGGAGTCACTAGTTTTTTAAATTTATAATAAACTTAAAGGAACAATTTTTACCCTGTTTTTATTTTAACCCAATAGCTGTGTGTTTTTTGGAGTTTATTTTTTTATTTTTTTGTTTGCACACCTACGGGCTAATAAACATACCCAAAGCTAAAAAAAAAACCGCCTAGGGGTAAAGCTGCGGGGCGCACCAAACGCCTGTTTTTAAAGACCTCCTCTTTCCCCTAAAAAAAAAGAGCACAAAATATCGAGGGGTCCAGTTTTAAACCCTTTTAAAACAGAAAATTTAAAGGCAGCAAAAAACCCTTCCCGGTTGGGGGGGGCTGTATTTTGAAAGGTCCTGCTCTATTTTTTTGGTTGCTTTTGTGAAAAGTTTTTTTAAAATCTAAAAGGGTTTTTTATCCCGGGGGGTATCCTTCTCTCGCGACTCGGGCCTGTGGGTACATTTGGAAAAACCCAAACAACATGCTTTTTAAAAAATGAAAAAATAATTTATATTGTTATTTTTTTAAATCTTTTATCTTAAAAATTTTCCCGCTCCCGCACCCAAAAAATTAAAAAAAAATGTCCCATTAAGGGGTTTTATCGCCATCTTTTTTTTGTCAATTTAATTTTTAAAATTACGTCTCAAACAGTTTCCCCCCTTTTTCCTAAACTGAAAATTCCCTGCGACTTAGGTAAAACCATAAACCGTATTTTGTTTTTAAATTTAAATCTTAAAGGGCCTAACATTGTAAAAGGGGGTAGATCTTTAGACACAAGGTTTTAACTGTTGGATTTCTAACCTCCCCCCCCCCTCCAAAAAAAATTTTCCTTTTTTTCGTCAAAAGGGAAAATTTAAAACCCCCCCTAGCTAGTTTTGGTTAGGGCTCCCCCAAATTCCCATTGTATTTTCGTTATTTTAGGATTAATAACTTTTCACTTCCTTTTTTGGGGGGGTTTTAAATCTTCCCCCGCAATAAAAAACCTTTAACGACTTGCCGCGGCACAAAAATCAAAAATTCCAAATTTTGGCCCGCCCTGTTTTCTGGATATTTTGGTAGGGAAGAATCACTCTTTCGTAATATATTGCAAATTTTTGACTGATATTGTTGCTCAATCAGCCTCGCAAAGTTGGGGTTTTGCTAACAACGTAAAACCAAACCGGGGATGTCAAAATCTGTACATTGCTTCGGTGTCTGTTGATTTTATAACACGTTTGTATTCATTAAAATTAATTTTCCATTGAAAATTTCTGTTTTTTAAAATGCTCCTTGAAAGTATGGCGCATGCGCACTTAACAACTCAAAATCCCGGGGGAGGGAAAAGCATTTTCCATACGCATAATTTTAAAAGTTTACTACTTTTTGCCCTCCTTTTGCATCTTTTAGCGCCTATTCTGTGTTTTAGTGCCAAATTTTTTCGATTCCTTTAAACGCAAGATCACCCCTTTTATTCCCCGGGTTAAACCATAGAAACAAAATAGGGTTAAAATATTTCTGCATTTGTAAAAAAATAATTTTTTGCCCCCCAATTTTTATAGAAATTTTCTTTTCGGTTTTCCCCTCCCCCCAAATTTTGGACAATGTCCTTTGGGGTCCCCGTTGCTGATTCGAGTTCTATTTTAAAAGTAAGTTGTGCAGACTTGGCACAATCACTTCATCGCTTTCCAGGAAATTTGGAAAAGTAAAAATTTGTCGCCTCAATATAGATGGATTTATTTGGAACAGAAAAATTCCCCCTTTAAATTTTCCCTTTACGCCAAAAGGGGCCCTTTTAGTCTTCTATTGGGGTCAAGAAACGAGCCATATGTTTGTGGGCATTTTTTTTTATAAAAAAAAAAAAAAAGTTTATTTTTAAAAAAACATGGGAGGGGGTTTTAAAGGGGAAGAAATTATGATGTTTTTGGGTTCTGGAGACGACATGAGTGAAACGGCCCCCTTTGATACAAAACCTCCCCACTCATTGCTGTATGAATTTGCAGAAAGTCGGGGGGGGAAATTAACAAAAGTAAAGGCCGGGAAACTTTTACAAAAGTTTTGGCCTAGAACCCCCCCCAAAGGGTTTTAGACCCTTTAAATTTTTAAGTAAAAAATGGGGGGCCATTTTTATGTGAAAAACGATCAAGGAGAACCTTTCACTTTCAACTAAACAAGACCCAACAAAGTTTTTAAGCCCGAATACAAAAAACAAAGACTTAAAGGGTTTGGGGGATCGAAATCGCTTGGGATTTCTAAAAACCCAAAAATTTGATAGGGACAGTTTTCTAAACTTCAAAACCCTACAAAACTTCCAAAAGATAAACCCAAAAAGCAAAACATTTGGGAAATTAAAGAAATTTTTGTCCAACACGGGTGAATTTTAAAAGAACGAAACCAGTTTTTTTTCCCAAGAAAAAGCAAAATTTAAAAAAAATTTAAGATTTTTTCCCCTTAAAAAATGCAGAAAAACGGCTCTTTATCATGGTTTAAGGAAACCCTTTGAGGGGGAATTAACAAAAAATTTTTGCAAAAATGGGTGAAAAATTGACAATAAAAAAGAGAAAAAGAAAAACCGTTGAGGCTGATGGGCGCCAACTTAGGGCATGATAAAAAAAGAAAGAATAACCCAAAGACTAAAAAGATCTTTAAAAAAAAGATAAACAAGACTAAAAAGTGTTGTCTACTAACCGAGAACAATTACGAAAAACCCAAATGAGCAGAATAAGAAAACCATCCCCAAAAATTTTTATTAAGACACAACGGGTAGCAAAAAAAAATAAAACACTGTTCAGAGAGCAAGGATTTAATTACAAGCGTTAAAAACAAACCCTTTGGATTTGCAATAAGACACTTTATGGCTATTACAGGTGGCGGTGGGGCAAAATCCAGTGCCCTCCCCACCCCTCGGGCCCCCACCCCGATAAATCATGGGTAAAAAAAAACTTTATCATCTTGGGGGGATTTATTAAAAAAAAATTTGCCGTTTAAAACTATAGACTCTTTTTCCGGGGAATTAGGGGGGGTTGTTTGCTGGGTTTTGTCAAATGCAGGCAAAGTATTTCTTTATGGCCGAGCACTTATGGAAAATTAGGGTTTTCTTAAAGTCGGGTTTTAAAATTTAGTAAAATAAAGACCAATAATCCTTGGGCCCTTAATCCAAAAACAAGTGCTTTCCTTTTTTATATTCATGGGCACGCGAACAGATCCGGGGCTTCAACGGGCCCTTTTGGGCCCTTTTGGGGCCCCGGGATTAAAACTTATTCTTGGGTTTTTTTGTTTACTGGGTTGCAATTAATTTCGGGGTCAAATTTATTTCGTTTTTTTTTCCCACTTTTTTGTTTTGTTGCCCCGCCACAAAGGGGTTTTTATTATTGTAGTTTTTTATTTTTTCCTTTTCTGGGGGCCTGAGGTCAGAAGGCAGCGTATAAAACCGGGGCCAACAGCAAAGACAAATTTTGATCTTGCGTATTGTAAAACATTTGGTCCCTTTTTAAAACTTTAAGGTAAATCACTGAGAATTTAAAGGCGTCCTCTAAATTTGCTAAGTATTTTTTTTGTGCGTCAAAACCGAAAGGACGGTTTTAGCTCGATTTTCGTTTTTTGCTTTCGAGCCCCAGCAAACACCAAACGTAAGACGAACAGAGTCGTTTATTCGTTCTATTTCCCCCTTTAGTTATGGCCCTTTGAAGTTTTCAAGATAAATTTTTGTCCAAAGCTGTTTGGAAAGCTCTTGCTCATGGACCCGAGGGGAACAGTTGTGCCTGAAGAAAAAATAATAAGGGGGATTCCAGTCATACTTATACTTCTTTCCCCCCCCCCAAAAATAAGGGGGGCCTAGACCATGATTTAAATCCGACTTTTTTCTAAAGTCTGTCTTTTAAAAATTAATATTGAATTCGTTTTCAAATCCTTTTTAAAACCTTCAAGGCTATTCGGTTGCTGAATGGATTAAAAAGGTTTGGGGCAAATTTGGGGAATGGAGCTTGGGGATTCAGTCAAAATACTCGAAAGGGGTAAAAAAAATGAAACCCGTTTCACTGACCTCACCAAAGGACAGGATGAATTTTAAATGAACAGCATACGACACTTCCCCCACCCCCTTTAATTTCACCCAAAAAACAGCAAAGTTTAAAATGTTTGTAAACCGGGATTGGATACTATACCACACTTTTGCCCATGTAGTCTTTTTTAATAGGGGGGGTTTAAAAATCTGCTTAATGAGTACCCCAAACCCTTTTTTATGAAAGGCTCAGACTGAGTCACAGAAATGTCAAGAGTATCGTTTTTTATATTTTTAAATTGGGGTGCGGCCCCAAAAGAATATTTTTCACCCGATATTTTTAATGCACCAATTTTATTTTTGTTTAAAAAATGTTTGTAACCAAAAACAACTTTAAAACCGTCCTTTGTTTTTTTGAACATCTATTGATAACAATTGGGGGGAGGGCCAAAAAAGGGTTTCCCTTCATGAAATATTCCCCAAAGTCGTAAAGGTTTAAATTTAAATGAATCCAAGAATAATAAAAAGGTTCTAAAAATTTTACAAAACAGGGCAAAGTTAGCCAGTTTTTCCCAAAACCTGATGGGTTTTTACGGGGGTTTTTCTCCTAAAAAAAAACAAAGAGTAACCTTTTACATTACCCCCAAACTTAAAAATGGGAAATCAAAAACAAAAGTTAAAAATTCAAAACCCGAAGAAGCAAATTACTTTTTTTTTTAAAGACTTTGCTAAAATGTTTTGGGTTTTCAGCTGACAAAATTTTAAATTTAGAGTTAAAAACCAAACAAAACTACTTATGGGGGGGGAAAAATCCGCTCCCACTTGCATTACATTCCAAATTTCTTAATTTTATTTGGAAAGACTGAGCAAGATGAAAACCCTTTTATGATGGAAAGGGGCCCCCCCAAATGTTTAAAAAAGCTCTTCCCCCAGGGGAAAACGCATATTTCGATTATGAAAACCCCAATTTTTTTACAAATTGGTGGGGGGGCCCTTTTTAAAAAATTTAAAAAAAAAAAGTTTTCC
>CM031624.1:29791080-29808227 GCA_018398815.1 Conus ventricosus | reverse complement strand
GATCGACTCTAACTCGTTGCCACAGACACGGCAACCAGGGCGTGTCAATGGTGACGTGTACATCAATGCCAGTGACATGATTCATGAAGACGACCAGGAGTTTGATGAATCACAGACATCAAAGTATTCACAATGGAGATTGGCTAATGGAACGAGCTCTATGGACAAAACGTTCTTGAGTGAGGACGTGCACTGGAGGATGAATATCCCAAAGAAGCGGCGACTGAAGAGGATTCGGAGAGACAGTAAGTACAGTAATGTATATATCTATCTCTCTATGTATAAATGCGAGCACGCATGCGCATGCATACAGGCAGACAGACAACCAGAGAGAGAGGGAGAGAGAGAGAGAGAGAGAGAGCCAGCCAGCCAGCCAGCCTCCTTTAATTTCCAGATAAGTAGGGGAGGAAATATCAAAATCTGTCCTAAGTGAAATTCAAACCTTTAAAAGACAGACTTGCATTTAAAAGGGAAAGGGGTCGAGAATTCGTCCTTCGCAAGTGGGCGTTGTGTCATGTGTTTCCTTCATCTACAGGGGAATTGCACAACACCAGCAAAGACAGTTGATTTGCTCTTTGGAAAACTTATCAGACTGGTGAGAAACACTTTTACATAAGAAAAAAAGAAAGTAAGAAAAAAAAAGACAGACAGACAGACAGAAACAGAGACAAACAGACAGACAGACAGTCATATGGACAGACAGGGGGACAAAGAAACAGACAGACAAAGAATATATCAGTGATTTTAAGGTTACATTATATCAACAGCGAAACGAATTTGTAGCATTATATACCCAACTGGAAAAAAAACAACAACAAACAAACCAAAAACAAACAAACAAAAAAACACAAAAAAACATATCCTACAAAATTGAGGAAGCAAAACTCTGTAAGCGTTGACAGATAAGGAGGGTGTGTGTGTGTGTGTGTGGGATGGGGGGGGGGGGGGGGGCAAGCGCTGGTTTGAGTGCACATGTATAAAGTAAAAACCACCTGAATTGAAACGTTCAAGACTGATAAGATTTTTCTTTATTTTTGACTTCGTCCATACAGTAAGCAGCATACAGAAATGAAGACTGACACTCATGAAGACGTACAAAACAGACTGCGATCTTTTCCAATGAAAGGCATAACAAGACACAATGAGGGCCCTTGTTTGCTCTGCAGCCTGCACGTATTCGGCAAAAAATCCCGTAAAGGTTTAGTTGTGTTTCAAAAGAACACACACACACACACACACACACACACACACACACACACACACACACACACACACACACACACACACACGCATGCACGCACGCACGCACGCACGCACGCACGCACGCACGCACGCACGCACGCACGACACACACACACACACACACACACACACACACACACACACACACACACACACACACACACTTGATGTCACACTCTTGCTCACGCAACATTAAAAACCAGTCGCGCGCGCGTGTGTGGTGTGTGTGTGTGTGTGTGTGTGTGTGTGTGTGTGTGTGTGTGTGTGTGTGCGTTCGTGCGTGCGTGCGTGCGCGCGCGCGCGCGCGCGTGTTCTTTTTTTTCTTCTTTGTAACAAACTCTCTCTCTCTCTCTCTCTCTCTCTCTCTCTCTCCTGCTTTTTTCTTTTTATTTAGCTCCCGATGGAGACTATCCCGAATTTCGGACACCAGGTCAGTTGTACTGATCTATTTGCTCCCTTTTATATCATGTTGCCTAACTACTACATTTGGTTTTCTTTTTAACATATCTCTCCTCTCTCTCTCTCTCTTCTCTCTCTCTCTCTCTCTCTCTCTCTCTCTCTCTCTCTCTCTCTCTCTCTCTCTCTCTGTGCTTCCTAAACCTCTCGCTCTCTGTCTGTCTGTCTGTTTCTCTCTCTCTCTCTCTCTCTCCCCTCTCTCCTCTCTCTCTCTGTGCTTCCTAAACCTCTCGCTTTGTCTGTCTGTCTGTCTGTCTGTCTGTCTGTCTGTCTGTTCCTCTCTCTCTTTCTCTCTCTCTCTCTCTCTCTCTCTCTCTCTCTCTGTCTGTCTGTCTCTCTCTCTCTCCTCTCTCTCTCTCTCTCTCTCTCTCTCTCTCTCTCTCTCTCCTCTCTCTCTCCGCTTTCCACCCCCTCTCTCCCTCCCTCTCCCTCTCTCTCTCTCTCTCTCTCTCTCTGTCTGTCTCTCCCTCTCTCTCTCTCTCTCTCTCTCTCTCTCTCTCTCTCTCTCTCTCTCTCTCCGCTTTCCACCTCCCTCTCTCCCTCCCTCTCCCTCTCTCTCTCTCTCTCCTCTCTCTCTCTCTCTCTCTCTCTCTCTCTCTCTCCTCTCTCTCTCTCTCTCTCTCTCTCTCCCCTCTCTCTCTGAAATCTTCTAGCCCTGAGATTTCTGCTGTGTACGCTACGATGGTCTCAGTTTGAGCACCAGTTTACAGAACAGAAAAAAAGATCGATAGTAAGTAATTCTCTAAACGACTTTGGACAATGAGCCCTTTACAAGGTCAGCATTTAATAATGATGATAATAATAACAAGATGCAAAGCATATAAACGTACTCCTAGTTTTCCAAATCGCTTATACATCGGCCAAGTACTATCTGAGAAAAACAACGGCAAAATAACGGTTCTAACGGTTATTTATCCGATGTGCACTTTTGAAACTAGTATTTTAGTCCTCACTGGGTTAAAGCCTATGTACCTACCAAATTCATACAGATCGGACAATATGTCAAGAATAACGGTTTTTAACGGTCAAATTTGAAACACTATATGGAAGTGCCATTTGTGTGTGACAACCTTTCTGTATACTAAATTTCATTAAAATCCACCAATATGTAAAAAAAAATAAAAAAATAAAAAAATAACGGCAAAATAACGGTTTTAACGGTTATATAAACCGATGTACACTTTTGAAACTGGTATTTTAGTCATCACTGAGCTAAAGCCTATGTACATACCGAACTTGATCCAAATCGGACAATATGTCAAGAATAGCGGTTTTTAACAGTCGAATTGTGAAACCTATATAGAAGTGCCATTTGTGTGTGATGACCTTTCAGTATACCAAGTTTCATTAAAATCCACCTATATATAAAAAAAATAAAAAATAAAAAATAACGGCAAAATAACGGTTTTTGCAGTCATTGCAACACCAAGCTGCTCTGTAAGTTGCTGGAATGGTGCTCGGTACTTATCCTTGGAATTTATTAGTTTGTTGTATATATATATAAAAATATATATATAATATATATATAATATTATATATATAATATATATATATAAGAAATAACGGCAAAAATAACGGTTTTTAACTTGTTTAATCGACTTTTAGCGTTACATCACTTACATATGGAAAGAGGCTCCGATTTGTCACAAGATCATCCAAACCGCTTAAAAATTGGCCAAGAACTTTCTTAGATATTCTGTAAAGAAATAAAACCGTTTTGGCCGTTATAACCGATAGCAACGGCTATTCTGTTCAAATAAAACATCGGGCATTATCCATGACCCATAGCGAACATACCTACAAATTTTCAGAGAGATGGACAAGTACTTTCTGAGATATTCCATAAAGAAGAAAAACCGTTACAGCCGTTAGTAACGGATATAACGGGGGAAACTAAAACATCAGGCATCATCCGTGACCCATAATGAACATACCTGCTAATTTTCACAAAGATCGTCCAAGTACTTTCTGAGATATGCCATGAAGAAGAAAAACCGTTACAGCCGTTGGTAACGGCTATAACGGTAAACTAAAACATCGCGCATCACACGTGGCCCATAATTAACATACCTACAAATTTCAGAAAGATCGGCCACGTACTATCTGAGATATCCCATAAAGAAGAAAAACCGTTACAGCCGTTATTAACGGCTATAACGGGTAAACTAAAACATCGGGCATCATCTGTGACCCATAATGAATATACATGGTAATTTTCATAAAGGTCGGCCAAGTACATTCTGAGATATTTCATAAAGAAGAAAGACCGTGACAGACCGTTACAGCCGTTAGTAACGGCTATAACGGTTAACTAAAACATTGGGCATCATCCGTGACCCATAATGAACATACCTGCTAATTTTCACAAAGATCGGCCAAGTGCTTTCTGAGATATGCCATGAAGAAGAAAAACCGTTACAGCCATTATTAACGGCTATAACGGGGTAAACTAAAACATCGGGCATCATCTGTGACCCATAATGAACATACATGCTAATTTTCATAATGGTCGGCCAAGTAGTTTCTGAGATATTCCATAAAGAAAAAAAACCGTTACAGGCCGTTACAGCCGTTAGTAACGGCTACAACGATTAACTAAAATATCGGGCATTATTTGTGACCCATAATAAACATACCTACAAATTTTCAGAAAGATCGGCCAAGTACTTTCTGAGATATTCCATAAAGAAGAAAAAGCGTTACAGGCCGTTACAGCCGTCAGTAACGGCTATAACGGGGTAAACTAAACACCGGCATCATCCGTGACCCATAATGAATGTACCCGCTCATTTTTACAAAGATCGGACAAGTACTTTCTGAGATATTCCATAAAGAAGAAAAAGCGTTACAGGCCGTTACAGCCGTTTGTAACGGCTATAACGGTAAACTAAAACATCCGGCGTCATCCGTGGCCTATAATGAACATACCTACAAATTTTCAAAAAGATCGCTCCAGTAGTTTTGTCTGGAGCGAGTGGAACACGTTTTGACCACGGACACACACACACACACACACACACACACACACACACACACACACACACCATTTCTTCGCTCCCATTCTGAAGTACTCCCTGTTCTATAAGAACTGGGAGTGCAACGAAAAGAAACCCCATCCACAACAGCAAAGTATGTGTGTGCATGCGCGCGATGGTGTATATGCATCCGTCTGTTTGTATGCAGTTCCACCAGTGAGCTGCAAATGTCCGCAGTGTGAAACAGAGAACTCGGTACTATATGAGGAGAAGAACGGTGTGCGCACTTTCAGTATGTATGCTCTCTCTCTCTCTCTCCTCTCTCTCTCCTCCTCTCTCTCTCTCTCCTCTCTCTCTCTCTCCCCTCTCCTCTCTCTCTCTCTCTCTCTCTCTCTCTCTCCTCTCTCTTGTTGCTGCCGTGTTATCACCAGGTGATGAACTTGTAATTAAATCAGTTGCGAAATTCATCGCAGAAGCATTGCAAATTAGACAGATGAAGGATAGTGAAATTTCAGATAATGCATTATAAGAGATATCTGAATATTATCATTCATCGCAAGAGGAAGAGATCAGTAAGATAATTGTCATCATTTGATCGAGTGGATGGTCGAGTCAGTCTCAAGGTGGTTTTTTTTCCCCCTAATTGCATGACTCCTGTGCGTGAGGACATAAGGAAATGTTATGAATTTGTTTTTAACCTTTGATTTGGTACACACTAGGAATGAATGTGTACTATTTGTTTGCAGGAAAGGAAGAGGGAAATGTTATTGTTCTGTTACCTCTCCATCCTTGTCAAAAGACCTCTTGGTAATGACAATAAATATCAGTGTCAAAGTCTCTCTCTCTCTCTCTCTCTCTCTCCTCTCTCTCTCTCTCCTCTCTCTCTCTCTCTCTCTCTCTCTCTCTCTCTCTCTCTCTCTCTCTCTCAGCAGTTCGGAGGGCAAAAACAAAAGTCGTTGACATTCTTAAAACAATGTGGAGTTTGGGAGGAATGAATATGACAATGGTTTTCAAGTTGTTTGATGCACAGGTCAAGCCGATGTTGTTGTATGCTTCGGAAATCTGGGTGTCACTCAATTGAAAACAATCGAATCTGTACAACTATTTGCATGTAAAAAGATTTTGGGTGTCAGCTTGAGGACTCCGAACACAATGGCATATGGTGAGACCGGAAGGTACCCTTTATATATATAGATAGCACTATGCCTAGTCTTCGATACTGGTTTTCTCTGCAGAAAATGGACATAACACGTTTACCACACCAAGCATATTTAGTGCGGCGTAATTCAGCACTAAAGGCTGAAGGAGAAAGACAGTCACAAGTTAATAACTGGGCGTCGTCCATTAAAGCGCGTTTAGACATATATGGTTTCACGGAGGTATATGTAAATGGAATGACTGGAAATTATAAAATGTTCTTGAGAATATTCAAACAAAGAACGATGGACTGTTTTCAACAGACATGGGAATCCAAGATTAAGGATAGCGACAGATTTTTTTTTTTTTTTCAAATTACTTCCACACTGTGAAGAATACTTATCAGTTATAACCATTAACAAATTTAGATCAGCACTCACCGGATTCAGATTAGGCATAAATGATTTGAAGATAAATAGACGCTACAGGAACAAATGATTCTGAGGATATGCACTGCCCATTTTGTAAGAATAGTGAAGATGAGCTACATTTTATTTTTCTTTGGTTGCGAAGCTTACGCATTACTTAGAGATAAATATATATCAAAGCATTTAAAGGTTAACTGGTCAACAGAGGTAAAGTGCCGACATTTATTGTGTAGTGAGGAACTCAGAGTCATTCGTGATGTAGCTATGGATGTATGTATGTGTATATCTCTCTCTCTTCTCTCTCTTCTCTCTCCTCTCTCTCTCTCTCTTCATCTCTCTCTCTCTCTCTCTCTTTTCACTATATATATATATTATATATATATATATATATATATATATATATATATTATAAGATGAATATAATTAAAAAGCCTAAATGACTTTAAAGTGCTCGACCCTTGGGAACAACATTGTTAATGATATTAAAAAGGAATGTTAAAACTCTACAAATTGTTTCGAGCGTGTGCGCTGTCATCAGGATGGTTTTTGGTTTGCCCACCGCCGTTGTTATATAGCGTGTGGGCTCCCGTTTGCGGTTGTTTGCACGTGCGGTGGGCTGCACGTGTTTTTTCGGGTTTCAGGTTTTTGTTTTGGGTGTTTCACTAACAACGATTCCCATTTATGCCTGCAGTTGTTTACTATTTCTGTTTTGGTGTTTAAGTTGCTAAGTGTACAAATAGAGAGAAAGAGTTTTAACATTCTTTTTGAATATCATTAACAAATATATATATATATATATATATATATATATATATATATATATATATTTATATATATTATATATATATGTGTGTGTGTGTGTGTGTGTGTGTGTGTGTGTGTGTGTGTGTGCGCGCGCGCGCGCGCGTGTGTGTGTGGAGAGAGAGAGAGACAGAGAAGAGAGTCATATTGATGAGTTTCGAAAGGGAAAAAAGTCCTTGGCCAGAAACGCAAGTAAAGTAGCTGCAGCTGAAGAGCAATGACTCGAGAAGAGCACGAAGAAGAATGGAGAAGACTCTGCAAAGACCGCTGCTTTGTCCTAGACTCTGCAGAACATTATCCGTTAAAGGTCGCTGTCATGTGAATTAGAAAAGTGTTATGTGAATGGAAAAGTTTCATGTCAAAGAAAAGAGTGTTAAGAGATTTGTAATTTTGCGTTTGTGGAATGAACCTAGGGGTTTGGATGCTTTTTTGTATTCATGGAGTACAACCGCCATTGATGCGGAAGAGAAGGACGCTGAGTGGATTTGTGAAGTGTGTCACCCAATGTGAGGAAGGTAGAAGATTACTGTTCAGAGAGCTCAGGACACAGACATAGGAGGATGTCTGATTGCAATTGGGGTTGTGCGCATGTGCCGAGAGGCAGTCGTCTTTTCATCACGTCTTCGTTTTTTTTCGTGAAAACATGTTTCATAAAAAATAATCCGTAATTTGTGCAAAAAGTGCTATCCTGGTGTAGGAACTGTGTAACTAGTACCGGGTCCTACCAAAACGTTGTTGCTGGGTTAAAAAGTGAAAACAACTGTTTAGAACACTTGCTAGCTCAGCTCAGTGAATAACCAAGATGGCCGCCATGTCAATGTTTTGAAGTTGAGGGTGCAGTGACTGAAAAATAGAGACAGAGTGGGGTGTGTTGTATAAGAGTGCATTTGCAGTGTCTGCATGACTTACCCTGGTTAAAAATCAAGTGCTTGTCATTTCCAAACTATCTTTGTGTAGTAAGAGACCTGACTAAAAGACCTTGTGACATGTGAGTGCGTGGCTGTTGATCCATGAAGAAACTTCATCACTTGTTCTTAGCCAAAAAAAGAAAAACAAAACCATGCGATAGTTTAATCTTGTGATTGATTGTGTCAAAACTGGACTTGAACAATGCCTTAAAAATTTAAGGAACCCTACTACCATCATGGCCCTTTACCTTACTGTCACTATCATAGCTATACTTGGGCATCAGTGGATAGAATCCAGCGCACCCAATCCAGATAGCTTAGATGTGATACAAAATGGCTTTGCCAAGAAAACAGTCTGCCGTATTCAAAACACGAATCTGAGTCTCACAACTGGTCTTTGTCGGCAGCGGATTACAGCCAGGAGGTGTAAGTCGTTCACCAGACAAAGATCAGTTAACCTACCTAACGTACTACTACTACTCAAATCATATGCATCCGAACCCAACCCAGGCCCTAGCATGAACAGCTCAGTAATCCCCTATCGCAGATAGTTCAGAGGAGCATTTTCCGTGTGAGAATGTGGACAAAACGGTTAACATGTATGACAAGGGAGTGGAGTGCGAGACTTGTGGCATTGGTTCCATGCCCGATGCCAGAGTATTACAGATGATATGTATGAGAACCTAAATGTGACAGATAGCCCATGGTTCTGCGCTCTGGGTGGGAATCCAAATAGTGTCATCGTGTTCAATCTGCATATCAACAACTGGGCTTCAGACTCTGAATCGGGCAGGTCAGTACACCACCTTGACTCCTCCTGTGAAACCCCAAAGGAACAAAACTTCAAACCCCATCACTCTTCTACTCCTTCAAGAGCAAGCCAACAAAATAAGTGGAAAAACAGACCCCTTAGAATACTAAATGTGAATCTTCAGTCGGCAGTAGCTAAGAAACCAGCAATGCAAAATGTCATTGACAGCATGAGGCCGGATATTATATTTGGTACCGAAACCATGCTGGACAAGAGCATTGCAGATAGTGAGGCCATTCCAGGACCATATAAACTGTACAGGACAGACAGAGATCGAGATGGTGGTGAGTTCTCATTGCCATCCGTTCGGACCACAAAAGTTACCCAGTACCAGAACTCAAAACTGACTGTGAGATTGTGTGGGCTGCCCTTAAACTGACCGGTAAAAAGACTTTATACCTGTGTGCCATTTATAGACCTAACACCAAAGACCTAGCTGGAATGAGAGGGTTCAAAGAGTCCCTAGATCGATTTTCAACCATCTCAAACGCCCAGGTGTTGATCGGTGGAGACTTTAACCTTCCGGGATGGGACTGGGAGACAACCACTCTGAAGAGCAAGTCAAACTATGCAGAAATCCACAAGGAGTTCCTTGAGACGATAAGGAATCATGGTCTGGAGCAGATAGTTACAGAACCTACCAGACTTGATAACACACTCGACCTTGTTCTCACGAACGTTCCAAGCCTGGTCCCCAGAGTTGAAGTGGTAATGGGGGTATCAGACCATGAAATAGTGTACTGCAAGTACAATGTACATGTGCAGAAGTCAAAACAAAACCCGAGGAAGATCCACCTGTTCAACAAAGCAAACTAGGACGGGATTAGGGAAACATGAACGAACTAAACAGCAGGCTAGATAAAGGTGGCAATCTCACAACACAGGAACTTTGGACCGAGTTCAAGTCAGCCTACACTGACGCAATGGATAAACATGTTCCAACTTGACAGGCCCATCCAAAGCACAGCAAACCCTGGGTTACTCCAGAAATTAAAACCCTGATCAACAGAAGAACAAAAATGTACAAGATGATGAAGAAGAAAGGCACGCAGGAACTCAAAGATGAATGCCAGAGACTGCGAAGAATAATCCAGCGCAAACACAGACGAGCATACCGGACTTACATCAATGACTCCATCACCGAAACTTCCCCGTACGAGCCTCCTTCGCTTAAAAGGTTCTGGACCTACATTAAGCACCAGAGGACTGCAAAAGTGGGTGTATCTCCTCTCAAAGTGAATGGCAGATTGATCTTGGAGCCTAAGGACCAAGCGGAAACTCTGAATAAACAATTTCAATCTGTGTTCACTGAGGGAAAAACCTACTCGAGGGAGGAGTTTCAAGAGAAATGCCAGATGAAGCAGGCAGATTACTCAGAGCTGACCAGTATCCAGATCTCTGAAAACGGTGTCCGAAAGCTACTCCAGGACCTGAATCCGTACAAAGCTTGTGGACCGGACGAGATATCGCGAAAGGTACTGAAGGAACTGGCACCAGAAATTACTCCCATACTGACTCGCATTTTTCAATCCTCCATCAACAACAGAGATGTACCGGAAGACTGGAGAACAGCAAATGTTGCCCCTGTTTTCAAAAAAGGAGAACACTACGACCCGGCTAACTACAGACCAGTCTCTCTGACAAGTGTACCCTGCAAAATCATGGAGCATATCATTGTCAGCGCTCTAACAAACCATCTAGAGAGCAACAACATACTGTCCCCACGCCAACACGGATTCCGCAGAGGAAGATCCTGCGAGACTCAGCTATTAGAACTGGTGGAAGAACTTTCAGAGACAATGGAAAAATGTGGCCAAACAGATATCGTCATCATGGATTTTGCGAAGGCCTTTGATAAGGTAAACCACTCACTCCTCCTCCATAAACTACATCAGTATGGGGTCCGAGGCCTTATCAACAGATGGATTGGTGAATTCCTGCAAAACCGTAGACAGGCAGTTGTGGTTGATGGAACCAGATCGGACTTTGTCAGTGTCAAGTCGGGTGTACCTCAGGGCTCCGTTCTAGGACCGAGTCTCTTCTTAGTCTACATAAATGATCTGCCCGAAAACCTCGCTTCACAGACACGTCTCTTTGCGGATGATACAGCTGTCTATAGGCTAATAAAGTCAAGCCATGGATCAGGAAGAACTACAGCAGGACTTACAAAAGCTTGAGACATGGGAAAGGAGCTGGGACATGACTTTCCATCCTGGCAAAATGTACCACCTTGCCAGTCATTAGCTCCAAGCAAAAAGACAAACTCCACATCCCAAACTACCATCTACATAACCAAATCCTGTCAAATGTAGAATCATCAAAGTACCTCGGGGTCTCCATTGCTCAAGACCTAAAGTGGGACCAACACATCAAAAACATCATCAAGAAGGCAAATCAAACCTTGGGTTTCCTAAGATGCAACTTAAAGATCAGCGCTCGGACCATCAAGGAAACAGCATATAAAGCCTTGGTACGCCCAATCTTGGAGTATGCGAGTACAGTGTGGGACCCATACATAGATGACCATGTCACAGATATTGAGGCGGTACAAAGAGAGCAGCGCTCTTTGTCAATAACAACTATCATCGACAAGCAAGTGCTCAACAAATGGTAACCGACATGGGATGGGCAAGTCTGGAGAGCCGGAGGAAAATCGCACGCTTACCATTATGTATAAGATTATTCACGGCCAAGTACATGTGGAGTTTGGAAAGGCACATGCAGATGGAAAGGATAAACTAAGAACGGCAACCTCACGCAGAAGAAGACTGCACTCTCTCCAGTTGAACCGCATCCAGTGCTTGAGAGACTATAGACTGAACTCGTTCCTGCCACGTACAATCAGGGAATGGAACGATGAACTGACAGAGGCTGCAGTAACATCGGTTACTCTTGACCTTTTCAAGGCAAGAGCTCGCAGTCTCATCCAATAAACTAAACTTTTTTTTTTTTTGTCGTCACAACCCCCAAAGTGTCAGAATAATCAACCTGGATGATGATGATGAACCCTCGTTGGGTTTAACATAGTTAGGACTAGGATTATCCTATGCAACCCTGGTTTGGGTGTGCTATTTATGATTGGACTGGTTTGTCCGATGCAACCCTGGTTTGGGTGTGCTTAACCCTTGGTGGGTGTAATATGCCTGGTGTGGCAAGGTTCACTCAAGTATAAAGTGTAGATGTAGACTGGAAGTCTACTAGGGTAGGCTTGTCGCTTATTCCTTGAAGGTGAGTACCAGTAGGGGTTGTAAACTGGTTAAAGCAATTACAATAAAGGTGTAATTGTAATGATAACAGAAGTTTGATAATTATAAAGATTTGATGATATTGCGCTATTTGGGAAAAAGAGAAAGATGAACGTTGAACGCGAAAAGAAAAGGAGAATAAATAAATAAAATATTGTTGTATAAAGATTTCTTTCTGTACCCCAACTGTAGGTAGGAATAGGTTGGCGGAACAAGACTCATGTGAGTATTCTATATTGATTTTGGAGTGAATGTGAAAGGAGTTAAAAGGAGCTATGAATGATAAGAGAGAAAGAGAATAAATAAATAAAATTCAAACAGTAAACAAGTGGGGTATGTTTTGCTCCCATAAGGAAACCTAACACAGTATTATGGACTGTGGTGTGTCTCTATTTGACGCCGGGAGCGCAGACACAACCAGCCGTGTCTCCCTGATGAGTCCCGATCCAGCGGGCGAATGGCCTCGGAGCAGGCAATACAAATATATCTGCCTTCAAAAGGGATTGCGATGGTTCCCTTATGCAGCTAGAGAAGAGTTTTCATATCTGTAACATATTTTTTTTTTTTTTTTTAATTATTTTTTTTTAATTTCATTTTCCCAGTTTCTCCATCTTCAAACTCCCCTCCCCCCTCCCTCAAGTCCAAATCTTTGCCAGACAGTTCAGTTGTTGGCCTGCGCTTGTTTTTCCCCCACTATTAGATTGTTCGTCTATGTATTTGTCTGACTTTATTCAAGTTTAAAAGGCTGTGCCAGTCTTGAATAAAAGTTACTCTGTGTTAGGTTTCCTTATGGGAGCAAAACATACCCCACTTGTTTACTGTTTGTCGTTTGCTGTTCCCTACCTCATTTCATTTCCGATTTTGCTTTGATTAAATTGAGGTTATTTGTATTTGTTTCTGTCCGTCTGTGTGTTTGTCTTTTGATCTCCCTTGCATCTTTGGGTGGATCCTCAGGCGTAGGCTCAAAGACTGTCCCCTACATTTTATATTATTTGCATAATGTCTTTAGTTTTACAGCAACTTTTTTTCCTCCCCACACTTTCGTTTGGTTGCATTTACTACTCTTCGCTGGCTGCTCTGGGGGTGCTATTGGATTCTTTTTTGCACCCATGGTGGTGAGAACACCACAGTATTATGAACTGTGGTTTGTCTCTATTTGACGCCGGGAGCGCAGACACAACCAGCCGTGTCTCCCTGATGAGTCCCGATCCAGCGGGCGAAAGGCCTCGGAGCAGGCAATACAAATATATCTGCCTTCAAAAGGGATTGCGATGGTCCCTTATGCAGCTAGAGAAGAGTTTCATATCTGTAACATTTTTTATTTTTATTTTTTTTAATTTATTTATTTTTTATTTTTATTTATTTTTTTAATTTAATTTTTTTTTTAATTTCATTTTCCCAGTTTCTCCATCTTCAAACTCCCTCCCCCTCTCCTCAAGTCCAGATCTTTGCCAGACAGTTCAGTTGTTGGCCTGCGCTTGTTTTTCCCCCACTATTAGATTGTTCGTCTATGTATTTGTCTGACTTTATTCAAGTTTAAAAGGCTGTGCCAGTCTTGAATAAAAGTTACTCTGTGTTAGGTTTCCTTATGGGAGCAAAACATACCCCACTTGTTTACTGTTTGTCGTTTGCTGTTCCCTACCTCATTTCATTTCCGATTTTGCTTTGATTAAATTGAGGTTATTTGTATTTGTTTCTGTCCGTCTGTGTGTTTGTCTTTTGATCTCCCTTGCATCTTTGGGTGGATCCTCAGGCGTAAGCTCAAAGACTGTCCCCTACATTTTATATTATTTGCATAATGTCTTTAGTTTTACAGCAACTTTTTTTCCTCCCCACACTTTCGTTTGGTTGCATTTACTACTCTTCGCTGGCTGCTCTGGGGGTGCTATTGGATTCTTTTTGCACCCATGGTGGTGAGAACACCACAGTATTATGAACTGTGGTTTGTCTCTATTTGACCCCGGGAGCGCAGACACAACCAGCCGTGTCTCCCTGATGAGTTCCGATTCAGCGGGCGAAAGGCCTCGGAGCAGGCAATATAAATATATCTGCTTTCAAAAGGGATTGCGATGGTTCCCTTATGCAGCTACAGAAGAGTTTTCATATCTGTAACATTTTTTTTTAATTTAATTTTTTTTTTTTTTAATTTAATTTTCCCAGTTTCTCCATCTTCAAACTCCCCTCCCCCCTCCCCTCAAGTCCAAATCTTTGCCAGACAGTTCAGTTGTTGGCCTGCGCTTGTTTTTCCCCCACTATTAGATTGTTCGTCTATGTATTTGTCTGACTTTATTCAAGTTTAAAAGGCTGTGCCAGTCTTGAATAAAAGTTACTCTGTGTTAGGTTTCCTTATGGGAGCAAAACATACCCCACTTGTTTACTGTTTGTCGTTTGCTGTTCCCTACCTCATTTCATTTCCTAAATAAAATTCATTTTTAGAGGTTAACCCTGGACCTAGGGTTTCGTTACAGAATCCCTCAGCGTCCAGTGGTGGTCCAGACTTGAGGTGTGCCAGCAGTGAGAGTCCAGGTTGTGGTGGTCCGGAGGTGGTACATCCAAGTGCACGAAAGCTCCTCAAGTCAAGAAGATGACTTGTCTTTACTGTTACTATTTAATATAAAAAGAATTGATAGTGTAACATGTGTGTGAGTGTGTTTGATTTTTGATAAAACTTTGAATATTGTATTATTGTTTGTATGTGAGGAATTATCTTGTAAAGAGAAGAAATAATTGTTGGAAAATGCTGTGAAGTGAAACGAAGAATTAAGACCCTTTTCTTTGAGTAAAGGGAGCGTTTTATAGAAAACTCAATTCAGTTGTGATAGTGCTCCTTTGGGTGAATGGAGTGATTGCGTGTTGCGTACGAAGTAAGCATACTGTGTTTATGAATGCAAGTGTGTATGTGCACAAACATGGGTGTGTGACAGTCGCATGGGAATGATGTTCGATGACCTTCAGGGTGAACAACCACACCCATCCAGCGATCTGGCATCAGGGTATCTCTCTCAGGAGAGTGGGAAGGGCTGTCTAAACACTACGCTGATACCACCAGAACGACAGCACGTTCAGGTGGGCTAGGAATTTGGCCTTTTCTGAGGTTTGTCACCGATTGGACAAATTAGAAGCGTGCCCCGGAGCTCTGCCAGCTCATCCTCTGGGCTGTCACCGGGGACAGAAACACCAACACCATCGTTTATCAGTTCATCCTCTGGGCTTTCACCGGGGACAGAAACACCAACACCATCGTTTATCAGCTCATCCTCTGGGCTGTCACCGGGGACAGAAACACCAACACCATCGTTTATCAGTTCATCCTTTGGGCTGTCACCGGGGACAGAAACACCAACACCATCGCTTATCAGTTCATCCTCTGGGCTGTCACCGGGGACAGAAACACCAACACCATCGTTTATCAGCTCTGTGCCTGGGACAGGAGGAATGATTGCGTGCAAGGGGGGGATGGATTGGGGACAGGAGGCGTGACTGCGTGCAAGAGGTGGGAGGGATTGGGGACAGGAAGAGTGACTGCGTGCAAGAGGTGGGAGGGATTGGGGACAGGAGGAGTGACTGCGTGCAAGAGGTGGGAGGGATTGGGGACAGGGGGAGTGACTGCGTGCAAGGGGTGGGAGGGATTGGGGACAGGAGGAGTGACTGCGTGCAAGAGGTGGGAGGGATTGGGGACAGGAGTAGTGACTGCGTGCAAGAGGTGGGAGGGACTGGGGACAGGAGGAGTGACTGCGTGCAAGAGGTGGGAGGGATTGGGGACAGGAGGAGTGACTGCGTGCAAGAGGTGGGAGGGACTGGGGACAAGAGGAGTGACTGCGTGCAAGAGGTGGGAGGGATTGGGGACAGGAGTAGTGACTGAGTGCAAGAGGTGGGAGGGACTGGGGACAGGAGGAGTGACTGCGTGCAAGAGGTGGGAGGGATTGGGGACAGGGGGAGTGACTGCGTGCAAGAGGTGGGAGGGACTGGGGACAGGGGGAGTGATTGCGTGCAAGAGGTGGGATGGACTGGGGACAGCAGGAGTGACTGCGTGCAAGAGGTGGGAGGGACTGGGGACAGGAGGAGTGACTGCGTGCAAGAGGTGGGAGGGATTGGGGATAGGAGGAGTGACTGCGTGCAAGAGGTGGGAGGGACTGGGGACAGGAGGAGTGACTGCGTGCAAGAGGTGGGAGGGACTGGGGACAGGAGTGACTGCGTGCAAGAGGTGGGAGGGACTGGGGACAGGGGGTGTGACTGCGTGCAAGGGGTGGGAGGGATTGGGGATAGGAGAAATGACTGCGTGCAAGGGGTGGGGGTGGGGGGTGAGGTGGTGGTGTAGAGGATCAGAAGACAGTACTGCTACAGTTCGACACATCTGCATCAAAAGTGTTGACACACACGTCCTTTGTTTCCGTGTGTGTGTGTGTGTGTGTGTGTGTGTTGCTCCCCCCCCCCCCCCCCCCGCCCCCTCAAATGAAAACTTTCTTACTGTCTCCAGGAAATGTTCTTTACAACAAACGTGCGTATGTGAGCTCCCTCACGTTGAAGGGCCCAATCCTTCCCTCGATGCCTGCGGTGCTGTAAATGGAATACGTACGCCTCATTTCCGCTTCAGATCGATGAGTGACGCTAACTGCTTTCATACTGCTCATCGTGACTGGTGTCCCTGGTGGGCAGTGGACTTGGTCAACGTGTACACGTTTGACACGATCACAATTTACAGGAGGACAAGTAAGTATTGCCTGGCGAGTTGGTGACACGGAACAGTGTTTGTGTTGGGGCGGGGGAGGGGGAGAGGAAAGGGTTGGGTGGGTGGGGGGTGAGGGGGGCGAGCTGACAAATGGCACTGGGAGGGAAAGCGGCAAGATGGAAGTGGAGAGTGTGTAACAGTCGTTAACGGGATGGGGAGAATATCGTTTTGTGTATGTTCGTTTTGTTTATCTTCGTTCATTTGTTTGTTTGTTTGTCTGGGTTATTTTTTCCCTCAATGGACATGAATAAGCAGGTTTCCCTAGGATGACACCCCGGACGAAAAGCTCCATTAGGCCCGAAATATATCGGAAAGGGAACAAGTGTAAAGTCTTCCGTTCCTTGGTTTATATATGCCTATCTTTGTGTCTAGCTATCTATATATCTGGACCACAGCTTTACATTTCCGTCCTTTT
>CM031624.1:29778580-29786080 GCA_018398815.1 Conus ventricosus | reverse complement strand
GGTTACCCTACTTAGGTATCTGCGTTGCCCTACTTGCTTGGTATCTGCTGTTTACTGCTTCTGACTCGTTTAAGATTTCCTTCCTCACAAAAATAAAAAGGAGCGAGAGTGACTTTAATTGTTCGGTGTTTGCTGTTTATTGTTCCCCAACTCGTGCTGGATTCCCTTTCACACCGGTTACCTCCCTCCGGGGGTTGCAACCTTGCCGTGGTCGGAGGGCTTGCGTGGTTCAGTGATCTTTTAGGCTTTGCTGACGGGGGCATCATACTCAGCTAGATGGTTCGTTGCTGTGAACGCTTCTAGGCCTGTATAGCCAAGTTGCTGACGGGCCCAAGCATTACGTGGTAGGAATTGATGCCCCTGGTAGGGTCTCCCATGTCAGAAAGGTTAGGAGTGAGGGCCCAGACAAATAGTAACCCACCTTTTTCCTATTCTGTCTTCTGCCTTTCTAACAGATCTTTCTTTCTTCGTCTCCCCTCCAAGCCTTCTGTTCCACACTCTTTTTCTCTCTGTGGTCTTCTTGAGGCCCACCGTGTTTGCCGTGCGGTGCGTCCTGTGATGGGGGAGAATAGGATCCTGGAGGTTGAGACCGCTGATGTGACTGCGGTTCATCAAGTCAAACACACCTCTTTGGCCTGGACTTCCTCTAGACAGGTGGTCGAAGTGGCCCACTTCGATCAAGCGGCTGGTCGCGTGCATGCCCTAGCTCAGGCTAGAAGGCGGCGGCTGGGTCAAACGGGTTTGGGAGCTTCTGTGGCAGGGACGCTTTCAGACCTGTGTAATCTCTTTTGAAATCCTGGTGCCCTGATATACTGGGATTCCGTATAAAATGGGCATCCCCCTTGTTGGGACTCGGTGGTGGGGGGGAATCAAGAGAGACGAATTTTAATGAATACAACATGGCACCTAAAACCAAAAACAGACACAGGCAAGATTCGGAAACAGACACTGATACGGATTCTGAACGTGAGACAAGAAACCTTTCAGGTTTTCTGCCCAGCTGGCTGATTGTTGAGGGAGCGGATGAAGATAGAGCTCTGTCGGGCCTGAGTCCTTTTGCGATCGCGAAAGGAATCAATGGTCTCAGCGGCAAACCAAAGAGTGTCAAAAGACTAAGGAACAGGTCACTTCTGGTTGAGTGCCCTTCCAAGCTGCACTCCGAAATGCTTCTAAAATTGACGACGTTGATTGATCGACCGATCAGGGTGTCTCCGCACAAAACTCTGAACTCTTCCAAGGAGTAATCCGGTGCAAAGATCTGAGAGGAGTGTCGGAGGCAGAAATCAAGTCTGAACTGGCATCGCAAGGAGTGACCCACGTTCATTGTGTGCTTGTGCGCAAAGGCAATGACAGAGTCCCAACTGACACCCTCTTCTTGACCTTTTGCTCTACCTCTCTACCGGAGTCGATCACGGTGGGCTACCTGAGAGTCTCAGTGTCGCTCTACATCCCGTCCCCTTTACGCTGCTTCAAGTGCCAGAGGTTCGGCCATGTGAGAGACAGATGCATGGAAGAAGAGGTGTGTGGTACCTGCTGCCAGCCAGTCCATCAGGGTGTGTGTGACAGTCCACCACTCTGTGCCAACTGTGGAGGCAAGCACCCATCCTCATCAAAGACTGCCCAAACTGGTTGAAGGAAAAGGAAATTCAGAGAATAAAGACTGAACAGAGAATCCCGTTTTTTGAGGCGAAAAAGATTGTAATGAAAAGTCAACCGACTGCTGGGGTCTCGTTTGCAGCCACAGTAAGGAAGCCAACAACAGTCAGCATCGGCGTGCAGACGGTCGAATCCTCGTTTGCTGAGAGAGAGCCAGGAACCCAGTCTGTAGCCTCAGGCAGAAATACTGCACCGACGAACTCCAGCAGTCATCGCCTTCAGATACGACTCAGTCTTCAAAACCTACTCCGCCCCCAGACCATTAGGGGGCAAAAGATCAACAGGCCCTTCAGGTGGCAGAAAGTGGAAGTTGTTGAAATACAAGACAAGACCACCCCTCAAAATCCCCCAAAGGGCACCTGCAGCTGTCAACAAGGGAGCTGGCAGTTTTGGAGGAAAGACAAAATCGCCGCCTAAAAAGAAAGCACCTAATATTTTAACAGATCGAGAGAAAAAAGCAGAGAGAAACACCAACAGATTTGCAGTTCTCTCAGATCTAGAAGATGTCGACATAGAATGAAAGGAACTTGCTGGTGAATAGTTACAAGATTTTATTCGTCCTCTGCACCATGGATAGTAAACTAATCCATTGGAATATCCGTGGCCTAAATTCAAATTTTGAGGAGCTGCAGCTTCTGTGTCAAACTAGGAAACCTTCCGTCGTGGCTCTTCAGGAAACTAAAATTCAAATCCAGAAGACCTTCACTTTTTCTGGCTTACTGTTCTATCCAAACCTGCTCAACCATCCACATTGGGACTGTCTGGTGGTGTTGCCCTTCTTTTACATAAAACTTTGCTGTTTAGTCCTGTCGCTCTGACTACCTCCCTTCAGGCTGTAGCTGCGAGAGTCACTCTCCACAAGACTGTCACAATCTGCTCACTGTATCTGCCACCTTCTGTCCTGGTTTGTCATCAAGACCTTGTCAGTCTGATCGGAGAGCTTCTCGACCTTTTTTGCTGTTGGGTGACTTTAATGGTCACAATCCTCTTTGGGGTATTGTCAGTTCGTCATCCAGAGGTCTGCTTCTTGAGGATGTCCTTTCTGACTTTGTTTTGTGTTGTCTGAACGATGGAGCTCCAACTTACCTCCACTCTTCCACAGGTTCACTTTCGTGTTTAGATTTCTCGATTTGTGACCCCTCGCTGTCCTGGACTACGAGTGGTCTGTCCATGACGATCTGCACGGAAGTGACCATTTCTCTGTTCTTTTACAGCCCATATTAACTGAAACCGCCTCTGTCTCTCAACATCTCAATTAAAGAAGGCAAACTGGGATGTATTTGCAACCACTATTTCAAAAGAATTCCAGGACATGATTTTTTTTCAGAGTCCAGACCCAGCAGAATCTCTGACTAACACTGTGATCAACTGTGCTGAAACCTGTATTCCAGTGTCTTCCGACAAACTCCAAATGCCAAAAACACCCTGGTTCAATTCAGACTGCCAACAAATTTCAAAAGTTCGCAAACGGGCTCAGCGTTGGGTATACCAACGACCTTCGGGTCCCAACGCTCGAGCCCATCAGAAACTCCGTGCGAAATCGAGACACACTTTCAAATCAGTAAACGTCATTCCTGGAGAAACTTTTGCTCCAGGCTGACATCTAAAACTTCCAAGAAAAAGTTTGGAACATCATTAGAAAAATCAAAGGGAAGAACACCAACCCTCCATTCATCACTTGAAACTTGCTGATGCTCTGATCACTGCAAACAAGCTGTTGCCATTCTGTTGGCCTCCACCATCCAACAGAACTCCTCATCTTCAAATAATCTGCAGCCTTTTTAAGAAACAAAGAGATTAGAGAGAAATCTTCATACAATTTCACATCAGACAACTCTGAAACCTATAATCTATCTTCCTTTTTCAATCGCCGAACTCAAATTAGCTTTACAAACCTGCACTGATTCTGCCCCTGGTCTGGATGACATTCATTATCAGGTTGTGAAAACATATTTTCAGAAAGCTGTGTCCAGACTCTTCTCAAAGTCTATAACCATATCTGGACCACAGGGTCCTTATCC
This sequence comes from Conus ventricosus, assembly GCA_018398815.1. Classification (NCBI taxonomy): domain Eukaryota; kingdom Metazoa; phylum Mollusca; class Gastropoda; order Neogastropoda; family Conidae; genus Conus; species Conus ventricosus. The sequence goes on along the minus strand of CM031624.1, from coordinate 29,782,403 downwards.
GCCCTCCTGGCGGAAAGCCTGATCATTCCATTCCAAGCCTGGAAAGGACCTTACCAACCCTTCTAACTATCGCCCAATCGCTCTGACCAGCTACCTCTGTAAGCTGATGGAAAAGATGGTCAACTCCCGTCTGATGTGGAAGCTGGAAACCGATGGTCTTTTGGCCAGTAAACAGTGCGGTTTCCGGAAATACCACCGACGGTTGACCATCTAATCCGTCTGGAAACCACCATCTGCAACGCCTTTGTAACAAGCAGCATGTGGTCGCTATCTTTTTCGACCTTGAAAGGCGTACGACACCACGTGGAAAGCAGGAGTCCTCATGGACCTGCACAGACTTGGTTTTCGGGGTCACCTGCCTCTGTTCATTCAGAACATTTAGCCGATTGACAGTTCCAGGTGCGTGTTGGCTCCACACTCTCTGACATCCATGGGCAGGAGTTGGGTGTTCCTCAGGGGAGCATCCTTTCTCCAGCCCTTTTCAGCATTAAAAAAAATGACATTGTCCAATCGGTAAGCCTGGGCACCGAGTCCTCTCTGTTTGTTGACGACTTTGCGCTGTAATGCAGTTGGAGCTTCTTACGCCAGCGTACAGCGTCGACTCCAACTTTGTGTCAACAGAATCCAACAGTGGGCTGAGGAAAACGGGTTTACCTTCTCCCGTACCAAAACTCAGTAAATTTCATTTCCACAATTTTCGTCGATTCTTTGCTGAACCTGAAATTCGTCTGGACAAGTCCACCATTCCAGTGGTAAAAGAACCAAATTCCTGGGAGTTTATTTTGACCAAAAACTAAACTTTCTCAGCCACATCAAAAACCTCAAAACTTCTTGCCAGAAAGCTCTGAATATTCTGCGGGTCGTAGCGCACACCGACTGGGGCGCTCATAAGAAAACTTTGCTAAACCTCTACAGAGCTTGGTCCATTCCAAACTGGACTACGGTTGTGCTGTGTACGGCTCTTGCAAGACCCTCTTACCTCAAACTCTTGTACCCTATCCACCATCAAGGGCTTCGTCTCTGTCTTGGAGCATTCCGCACCACCCCTGTGTACAGCCTGTACGCAGAGGCAGGTGAACCCTCACTGTCCAACCGCAGCTGAAAATGTCTCTAAATTATTATATCAGACTGTTCTCAGAACCGCAGAATCCTGCCTATGACTGTGTCTTTGACCCTCAGTTTCAAAACAAATTCGAAACCAACCCTAACTGTATTCCGCCGTTTGGTCTTCGTATGCAGCCTCACGTGCGGAATGCAGGTCTAGACCTAGGAGTTGTGTCGGATTTTCCAAGTTTCCAGATCAGCCTCCGTGGACCTTTTTCACACCAGAGATTCGTTTTGATCTTGCAACCTTTCGTAAAGAGTCTACCAGCTCTCTGGCATACAAGGCCTTGTATGCTGACCTCTGTTCAAAATTCCCATCTTACCAGAAAATTTTCACTGATGGTCCAAGTCTGAAGATGGAGTAGCCTGTGCAGCCTATTGCCCCGGTGCTCCTTCTCAGATAATGTTAAAACATATACCTCCAGATGCTTCTGTCTATTCTGCTGACTGACTGCTCTGGTTCTGGCATGGAAGATAATTTCACAATCTACGAAGAGGGATTTTCTGGTTCTGTCGGATTTGCTGTCAGCTTTGGAGGCCATAGCTGACCGCAACCTTCAGCATCCAGAACTTTACATTTCTTTTTAACTTTTTAGCAAGTTGAAAGCGGATGGTTACAACATTTTTTCTGGCTTGGGTTCCTGGGCATGTTGGCATCGACGGGAACGAAATGGTTGATCATTTAGCCAAGAATGCCACAAGAGAGAAACTGTCCAACATTTATATCCCCTGCTCAGATGTGAAACCCAAAATTAACGATTATGTGAGAGACCTCTGGCAGGAGATTGGAACACACAGACGAATAACAAACTCTTTCGATCCGTCCAAACCTTAAGGACCTCCTCCCATCTACATCTGGTGGTCGTAAAGAGGAAACGGTTCTGTGCCGGCTGCACACCGGCCATTCGTATTTTACTCATTCCTACCTTTTAAAGAGTGAAGAAGCTCCGTGGTGCATTCCATGTCATGTGCCACTCACAATAAAACATATTCTTTTAGAGTGTTGGGACTTGCACGATGTGAGAAACAAACATTTTACAGCGGAGTCCATGAAGGATGTCCCACCTGACGTGATCCTTGGGTTTTTAAGAGAGATTAACATTTTTCATCTGATTAAGATTTTACGGAAGAAAGATTTTTAACGAAGTTTCTGGTGCGTTTCTAGAAAATGTTATTGAAAGAGATGTGTGAAAGTTTTTTTTTTTTTTTTTTTTTTTAAATGACTGGTGAGTTGATTTTAACGTGGTGACAGCCCTGATGTGGGCCCTTGCGGTCGGCTGGGCTATAAGCAACATTATCTTATCTTATCTTACAACCGTTACCTGTTATGTTTCTGCTTGTGTGCTCCATGTTCACAGATCAAAAAGGCTCTACCAGTCTTGAAGGAAAAACGTTGATTTGTTCATGTTTTCAGTAATTAGTGCTGTTTACATGTGTCATTTACATGGTATATGGCAATCTTGATTTCCTCTCTTTTGGGGGAAAGGGTGTGTTTAGTTGTACTGGGTGCTCTATGTTGGAATTTGAGCTAGGTTATATGTTTTCCGTAAGCAGCAAATTCGTTTGGAATTTGAGCTAGGTTATATGTTGCCATAAGCAGCATTCGTTTGGAATTTGAGCTAGGCTATATGTTGCCGTAAGCAGCATTCGTTTGGAATTTGAGCTGGTTATGTGTTGCCGGAAGCAGCATTCGTTTGGAATTTGAGCTAGGCTATAGTTGCCGTAAGCAGCATTCGTTTGGAATTTGAGCTGGGTTATGTGTTGCCGGAAGCAGCATTCGTTTGGAATTTGAGCTAGGTTATATGTTGCCGTAAGCAGCATTCGTTTGGAATTTGCGCTGGGTTATGTTTGCCGGAAGCAGCATTCGTTTGGAATTTGAGCTAGGTTATATGTTGCCGTAAGCAGCATTCGTTTGGAATTTGAGCTGGTTATGTGTTGCCGGGAAACAGCATTCGTTTTGGAATTTGAGCTAGGTTATATGTTGCCGTAAGCAGCATTCGTTTTTGGAATTTGAGCTGGGTTATGTGTTGCCGAAGCAGCATTCGTTTTGGAATTTGAGCTAGGTTATATGTTGCCGTAAGCCGCATTCGTTTGGAATTTGAGCTGGGTTATGTGTTGCCGGAAGCAGCATTCGTTTGGAATTTGAGCTAGGGTTATATGTTGCCGTAAGCAGCATTCGTTTGGAATTTGAGCTAGGTTATATGTTGCCGTAAGCAGCATTCGTTTGGAATTTGAGCTAGGTTATATGTTGCCATAAGCAGCATTCGTTTGGAATTTGAGCTAGGCTATATGTTGCCGTAAGCAGCATTCGTTTGGAATTTGAGCTGGGTTATGTGTTGCCGTAAGCAGCATTCGTTTGGAATTTGAGCTAGGTTATATGTTGCCGTAAGCCGCATTCGTTTGGAATTTGAGCTCGGTTATGTGTTGCCGGAAGCAGCATTCGTTTGGAGTTATGGGCGTGTAAACTATCTCGTCAAGAGAGAGTAATTATCTTGCTTGTTTACCTCGTCAAGGGAGAGTAATTATCTTGCTTGTTTATCTTTTTGTTTGCTGTTCCCTGACTCATTGAAGGTACCCCTGTCTTGTCAGGGCTTATTGGGAAGCAGTGTCTGTCCCCTCACCGTCCTACACATACGTCTTTTTTTATTTTTCTTCAGGGACCCCCAACTTTTTTTTAATTAAATAGGACGTCCACCCACCCAACCCCCTCTCTCTCTCC
>CM031624.1:29738164-29778480 GCA_018398815.1 Conus ventricosus | reverse complement strand
CTGCTAGGCCACAGTGCTCAACGTGAGGAGCAATCAATAAATCAAAGTTAAAAAGCCACTCAGGACGCAAAAAGTGCTCAACCATGTAGGGAGCGCCTGAATTAGGCAAAATTAGTAAAAAGATCCTACAAAAGCAATATAGGACATAAAAACAAACACTGAATACAATCTCTGGAAAAATAGTTATGAAGTTATCCAATGGTTTAAAGAATTGAACAAACAGACAAATACAGTGTTCATTACTTTTGACATAGTGGACTTCTACACTTCCATTGATGAGGAATTATTTACTAAAGCTCTAAGATTCGCCAACAAATATACAAATATAACACATTCTGAGATGGAAATCATTCTCCACACTAAGAAAACCCTTCTCCATAGCAACAGTGAAACTTGGATTAAAAAAACCAGCAGAAAATTCCACATTCGATGTCACGATGGGATCTTATGATGGAGCTGAAACGTGTGAATTAGTTGGACTTTTCATGTTGTCTCATATACAGAAAATACTTGGTAAACAGGTTGGCTTATACAGAGATGACGGTCTTGCCACGTTAAACAATAAACCAAAAATCATTGAAAACAAGAAAAAAGAACTTTGTAAAATTTTTCAAAGCCAAAACCTAAAAATCACAGTAGAAGCCAACAAAAAAAACAGTAAATTATTTAGACATAACATTTGACCTTAAGGATCATACATACAACCATATAAAAAACCTAATGACACACCTGTCTACGTAGACATCAATAGTAACCACCCACCCTCCATCTTAAAACCATACCTAATGGTATAAAACAAAGATTATCTAAACTGTCATGCAATGAGAAAGAATTTAACAGTGCAGCAGCTGAATATCAAGAGGCGCTGAAAAAAGTGGCTACAACTACAAATTACAATATAACCCAGATAACAACATGAACAACAACAGGAAAAACAGGAAAAGAAAAATTATATGGTATAACCCTCCATATGATGGAAGAACAAAAACTAACGTAGGAAAAAGAATTCCTCAGAATCCTTAAAACATCATTCCCAAAGAACATGTACTATCTAAAATATTCAACAAAAATACCGTCAAGCTATCATACTCGTGTATGCCCAACCTTAAAAATATAATTGATTCTTCCAATAAAACCAAAAACAAACACAACCAAAGAGGGTGATGAAAGGATATCTTGTAATTGCACTAAAAAAGACCAGTGCCCTTTGAATAATAAATGTCTCTACAACAATATTGTGTACCAAGCTACGGTAACAACAGACAGTGATAAAGAAACATACATAGGAATCACGGCTAACCACTTTAAAACCAGATATGCAAACCATAAACAGTCTTTCAAAAATGAAAAATATAAAAACCAAACAGAATTAAGTAAATATATTTGGAAGCTGAAAATAAAAAAATAGATTACAACATATCATGGAAAATTATAAAAAAAGAGCAACACATACAACAACATTTCTAAAAAATGCAACTTATGTACTACAGAAAAGTGGCTGATATTATGTAAACCCCACCTAGCATCCCTGAACTCTAAAGTAGAAATGATAAACAATTGCAGGCATAAATGGAAATCTTTGTCAATGCACCATTCCGTGGCACGTCCCCCCTGAACGCGCCCCCAAAAAGAAAAAACCGGCAGGCCACGTGCCACACGCACAGAACTCACACGCCCACACACCACAATATATAACACCGGTGGCGTGCCCAAATTGTATTGTATACCCTGAGGAGAGCGCTTTTAGCTTGAAACAAGCTTGTAGGTTTTAATCTCTTCATTTTAAAAATCCTATTTTAAAACTGGTGTGTTATATAATATATATATATATATATATAATATATATATTATATTATATAAATATATATTAATATATATATATATATATAGCAAAACCAAGTATTAAGAGGAATGTTAAAATTATCTACAATATTTGTTTCTAGCGCATGGCTGTCGTCAGGATGAGCTTGGGTTGCCCACCGCCGTGTTACACAGCGTGCCGGGCCTGATTGCAGCTGTTTTTACGTGCGTGTTGGTTGCACGTGTTTTTGGGGTTTTCAGGTTGCTGTACGGGTGTGTTCACCAACCACGATTTCCATTTATGCCTGCAGTTATTTACTATTTCTGTTTTAGTATTAAGGATTGCTAAGTGAGGTTTACATAGTATTAGCCATTTTTCAGCTAGGCATAGATTGCATCTTTTTGGAAATATTGCTGTATGGTGATGCCCTTTTTATGATTTTCCAGGATATGTTATAGTTTGTTTTATCGTTTTAAGTTTCCAAATGTATTTACTCAATCAATTTCGTTTTTGTATTTTTCTTTGTTGAATGACTGTTTGTATACCAGGCTACCATGACATCAGAAAATGAAAAAGAAACATTACATAGGGATCACTGAAAACCACTTCAAAACCAGATATGCAAACCACAAAGTCATTCAACAAAGAAAATACAAAAACCAAACTGAACTGAGCAAATACATTTGGAAACTTAAAGACGCAAAAACAAACTATAACATATCCTGGAAAATCATAAAAAGGGCATCACCATACAGCAATATTTCAAAAAGATGCAATCTATGCCTAACTGAAAATGGCTAATACTATGTAAAACCTCACTTAGCAACCCTTAATACTAAAACAGAAATAGTAAATAACTGCAGGCATAAATGGAAATCGTGGTTGGTGAACACACCTGTACAGCGACCTGAAAACCCCAAAACACGTGCAGCCAACACGCACGTGAAAACAGCTGCAACCAGGCCCCGCACGCTATATAACACCGGCGGTGGGCAACCCAAACTCCATCCTGACGAAAGCCAAGCGCTAGAAACACATTTGTAGATAATTTTAACATTCCTCTTAATACTTGGTTTTACTAATGTTGTTCCCCAAGGGGTTGAGCACTTGTAGAATTTTTTAGGCGTTTTAACCACACAGATCTCTCTCTCTCTCTCTCTCTCTCTCTCTCTCTCTCTCTCTCTCTCTCTCTCTCACTTTCTATATATATATATATATATGTGTGTGTGTGTGTGTGTGTGTGTGTGTGTGTGTGTGTGTGGGAGGTGAGAGAGAGAGAGAGAGAGAGAGAGAGAGAGAGAGAGAGAGAGAGAGAGAGAGGAGATCCATATCTTGTGCTTATTGTGATGTGCACCTTTGACATTACATTGCGGCATTGCAGCAGTCACACTCTTTTATCAATGTCACTTTTCATATGTGCCACATTTCCACGCTTACATTCGCTTGTGGATGTCCTGGTTGTCTGACGAGCATGTGAGAACAACCCCCAGAACACCTCGTATTTTGTTTTCACCAAGTATAAAAGGAAATACCCGATTATATGTATAACAACTGCTTTAGTTCGAGAAATCTTCGTCAATGTGAAAGAAAAAAAAACGATTATATTTATAGCAACAATGCCACAGCTATCGGTTCTTTCGTAACGGTAACCAACGACTATTTTGACAATGTGTAATGCCATCAGTGATCCGCTTTAGGTTTAGCCACACCAGCTCTCAGCTTGCCAGTTAGCAAGCAGGAAAGCTGCCTGAAACTGCAGACAAGCTCTGATCACTAAGAGGTATGGCCAATGTGTTTGAGCATTGGTACTTGTCAAAACAACGGCTATTTGAAAAAACAAACAAACTGTAAAATACTAACATGTCAGTTTGAACCAAAGATAAAGGGAACTCTTATCTTGTTGTGTTTGTCACAAAGTCTGTGTCCTTATATAAAAGAAAAGGGGGTTGAATCACACTAAAAGCATTCAGTATACTCGGTCTGTCTGTCCTTTTCTCTGTCTGTCTGTCCGTCTGTCGACTGTCTGTCTGTCTGTTTCTGTCTCTATGTCTCCCTCCACACACACACACACACACACACACACACACACACCCACGCGCGCGCCCCCCCCCCCCCCCCCCCCACACACACCACCACCCCAGCCCATGCCTGCATTTCCACAGAACGCGGCATAAAGACAGAATACACGAAAACCGCGCACTTACTGCAGACGGAGAGAGTGTCACACACAGTGTTGGTGACACATTCGCCTGGCGAGCAAGGTGTGTTCAAGTCCTTTCCTGTTACGAAATGGCAAACAAAAGCATGCGACAGATAAACGCATGTAAGAGATTAAGGCATGCTAGAGATAAACAACAACAGCAACAGAAGAAGAAGAAGAAGGAGAAGAAGAAGAAGAAGAAGAAGAAGAAGAGTATTAATAATAAAAATGACAGAAATGATAATAATAATAACGTTGATGATGATGATGATGATGATCATGATGATGATAACACTAATACCAATAATGATGATAAATAATAATAATAATAATAATAATAATAATAATAATAATAATAATAATAATAATAATCTGGCAGACTGTCACCAGAAGAATACGACAAATGTATCTGACGTATGCCTCAAATTTCATCAGCGATATAAAATGATACACATGAGCGTCAACATTTGACCCCAGAGAAAAACCACAGGTGCAGATCTTAAAGCCAAGGTTGCCTACAGTACTCGTTATCTATCTCAACAGTAGGCAAGAGAAATGCAGAACGCAGCAACACGGGGTGAAACGTTCAAACATGAGTATTTTCACAAGACGATGTCTCGTCTTTGATCTCACAACTTCATGCCGCGCACACACACACACACACACACACACACACACACACACACACACACACACGCACGTACGCCACACAACACAACACACACACACACACACACACGAGATAAGATAATGTTGCTTATAGCCCAGCCGACCGCAAAGGGCCACATCAGGGCTGTACACACACACACACACACACACACACACACACACACACACACACACCACACACACACACACACACGAGAGAGAGAGAGAGAGAGAGAGAGAGAGAGAAGAGAGAGAGAGAGAGAGAGAGAGAGAGAGAGAGAGAGAGAGAGCGCAGTCATGATGGTGTACTCTTTGAATTCTGACCTGGTCATCGACTTACTACATTTTTTGGAGCTTTTTTCGCAGGCCAGACTGCGTTCACATTGCGAATCCTCCGGATTGCAGGTAACGTTAAATTTCGACTCTACACAAAACAATGTCAAGCAGCAGATTAAGAACGATCCTATCCTGTTAAGATCAATCAAAGAATGGGGGAAAATATTAACTGTCATAGTCCTTCAAAATCTCTTACCCTGTTAAGATCAATCAAAGAATGGGGGAGGGGAGGGGGGGGGGGGGGGTGTTAACTGTCATTGTCCTTCAAAATCTCTTACCCTGTTAAGATCAATCAAAGAATGGGGGAGGGGAGGGGGGGGGTGTTAACTGTCATTGTCCTTCAAAATCTCTTACCCTGTTAAGATCAATCAAAGAATGGGGAAAAAATGTTAACTGTCATTGTCCTTCAAAATCTCTTACCCTGTTAAGATCAATCAAAGATGTAAAGAAAAAAAATATATTAACTGTCATTGTCCTTCAAAATATCTTACCCTGTTACGGTCAGTCAAAGAATAGGGAAACAAATGTTACCTGTCATTGTCCTTCAAAATCTCTTACCCTCCTGGCCTAGGTTGTGATGTCACCTGCACCTGCGGTGAGAGTCCGAGTCCTGGAGGTCAGGCACTTCACAGAGCCTGATTCCAATGTCACTGCATTAAAAATGACTTATCCTTATGATAGTGGATATTATTGGTGTCATTTGATTTATGGGGACTGTTGTTCACGTTAAGGCAAGGGGAAGGACTGCCATTTGTGTCGATAAACTCATGTGGACTGTCCTTGGTACTGGTCACATTCACGACTGTTGTGTCGATCAGTTCACAAAGACAGTTATCAGTGTCAATAAATTCAAGTGGACTGTTGTTGGTGCTGATAAAGTCATGAGGACTGTTGTTGGTGTCATTAAATTCATGAGGACTGTTGTTGGTGTCAATAAATTCATGAGGACTGTTGCTGGTTCGGATATATTTGTGGTGACCGTTCTTAGTGTCGATAGATTAATGAGGACTGTTTCTGGTGTCCAGGGGCTCATGGGGACAATGACCGGTGTTAACAGATGCGTTACAGTGCTGGCGGTGTCGGCATATTCATGCAGTCTCTTAGTGTCAACAGATGCGTTACAGTGCTGGCGGTGTCGGCATATTCATGCAGTCTCTTAGTGTCAACAGATGCGTTACAGTGCTGGCGGTGTCGGCATATTCATGCAGTCTCTTAGTGTCAACAGATGTGTTACAGTGCTGGCGGTGTCAGCATATTCATGCAGTCTCTTAGTGTCAACAGATGCGTTACAGTGCTGACGGTGTCGGCATATTCATGCAGTCTCTTAGTGTCAACAGATGCGTTACAGTGCTGGCGGTGTCGGCATATTCATGCAGTCTCTTAGTGTCAACAGATCTATGGGGACTGTATATTCATGGAGTCTCTTAGTGTCAATAGATCTATGGGACTGTATATTCATGGAGTCTCTTAGTGTCAATAGATCTATGGGGACTGTATATTCATGGAGTCTCTTAGTGTCAACATATCTATGGGGACTGTTGTTTATGTCATCAGATTTAAGAGGACGGTTGGTGTCCTCGATAGATTCATGACTGCTTCTGGTATCGACACGTTCATAAGGGCTATTGCAGTCGTCGATAGGATCGTGTGGACTGTTGCTAGTGTTGATAACTTCAGAAGAACTGTCGTTGATGTCGATGAATTCATGGGATTGATCTTGGTGTCGATAAACTTACGGGGACTTTCGTTGGTGTGATAAAGATCAGGAGACCTGTCATTGCGTCGTTGAATTTTTAAAGACAATTGCTGGTGTTGATTAATTAATGAGGACTGTTGTATGTTTGACATGTTTAACGGGTCAATTGCTTCATGAAGACTGTCTTTGGTCTTAGTAGATGTACTAGATTTTCATAATTAATATATTTTAGTTCATAAAGTTATGACTATTGGCGTCGATAGATTCGTGACTGCTGTTTGTGTCAATGGAATTTTGAGAGCTGTTGCTGGTGTTAATTACTTCAAGGAGACTATTTCTGATGATGAGAAGAGTCATGAGGACCGTTACAGGTGTTAGCAGATTCATGTTCCTTAAGTACTCTTGTCAGTCTTAGTAAATTTATGAGGACAGTTGTTGACAATAGATACATGGGGGGCTGCTGTTAATGACAATGAATTCGTGGGAGTGTTGTTGTTGATTTTTTTATTCATGGGGACTGTTGTTGATGAATATCATAATATTGATAGGGACTGTTGTGTAATGACTATGTATTCATGGGACGGTTGTTGATGACTACAATTATATTGATAGGGAGTGTTGTTGATGACTATATATTGATAGGGATTGTTGTGTAATGACTATGTGTTCATTGTACTGTTGTTGATGACTATAGATTTATGGCACTGTTGTCCATGACTACAGATTCATGGGGACTGTTGTCGATGACTACATATTCATGGGGACTGCTGTTGATGATTGTAGATTCAAGGGACTGTTGTTGATGATTGTAGATTTAAGGGACTGCTGTTGATGATTATAGATTGATGGGGACTGTTGTTGATGATTATAGATTTAAGGGACTGCTGTTGATGATTATAGATTTAAGGGACTGCTGTTGATGATCATAGATTTAAGGGACTGTTGTTGATGATTATAGATTTAAGGGACTGTTGTTGATGATTATAGATTTAAGGGACTGCTGTTGATGATTATAGTTTCATGGGGACTGTTGTTGATGATTATAGATTTAAGGGACTGTTGTTGATGATTACAGATTCATGGGGACTGTTGTCGATGATTACAGATTCATGGGGACTGTTGTGCATGATTACAGATTCATGGGGACTGTTGTTGATGATTACAGATTCATGGGACTGTTGTTGATGATTATAGATTCATGGGGACTGTTGTTGATGATTATAGATTCATGGGGACTGTTGTTGATGATTATATATTGATGGGGACTGTTGTTGATGATTATAGATTGATGGGGACTGTTGTTGATGATTATAGATTCATGGGGACTGTTGTCGATGATTACAGATTCATGGGGACTGTTGTTGATGATTATAGATTGATGGGGACTGTTGTTGATGATTACAGATTCATGGGGACTGTTGTCGATGACTACAGATTCATGGGACTGTTGTTGATGATTATAGATTCATGGGGACTGTTGTCGATGATTACAGATTCATGGGGACTGTTGTTGATGATTACAGATTCATGGGGACTGTTGTTGATGATTATAGATTCATGGAGAATGTTGTTGATGATTATAGATTTAAGGGACTGTTGTTGATGATTATAGATTGATGGGGACTGTTGTTGATGATTATAGATTCATGGGGAATGTTGTTGATGATTATAGATTTAAGGGACTGTTGTTGATGATTATAGATTCATGGGGACTGTTGTTGATGATTATAGATTTAAGGGACTGTTGTTGATGATTATAGATTCATGGGGACTGTTGTCGATGATTACAGATTTCATGGGGACTGTTGTTGGTGATTATAGATTCATGGGGACTGTTGTTGATGATCACAGATTCATGGGGACTGTTGTTGATGATTATAGATTCATGGGGACTGTTGTCGATGACTACAGATTCATGAGGACTGTTGTTGATGATTATTGATTCATGGGGACTGTTGTCGATGATTACAGATTCATGGGGACTGTTGGTGATGATTACAGATTCATGGGGACTGCTGTTGATGATTATAGATTGATGGGGACTGTTGTTGATGATTATAGATTCATGGGGACTGTTGTCGATGATTACAGATTCATGGGGACTGTTGTTGATGATCATAGATTCATGGGGACTGTTGTCGATGATTATAGATTCATGGGGACTGTTGTTGATGATTATAGATTCATGGGGACTGTTGTCGATGACTACAGATTCATGGGGACTGCTGTTGATGATTATAGATTTAAGGGACTGTTGTTGATGATTATAGATTTAAGGGACTGTTGTTGATGATTATAGATTCATGGGGACTGTTGTTGATGATTATAGATTCATGGGGACTGTTGTTGATGATTATAGATTTAAGGGACTGCTGCTGATGATTATAGATTTCTGGGGACTGTTGTTTATGAATATAGATTCATTGGGACTGTTGTTGATGATTATAGATTTAAGGGACTGTTGTTGATGATTATAGATTGATGGGGACTGTTCTTGATGATTATAGATTTAAGGGACTGCTGCTGATGAGTATAGATTCAAGGGACTGTTGTCGATAATTATAGATTCAAGGGACTGTTGTTGATGATTATAGATTTAGGGACTGTTGTTGATGATTATAGATTTAAGGCACTGTTGTGTATGAATATAGCTTCAGGGGACTGTTGATGATGATCATAGCTTCATCAGGACTGTTGTGGATGATTCTAGATCCATGGGGACTGTTGTTGATGATTATAGATTTAAGGGACTTTTGCTGATGATTATAGTTTCATGGGGACTGTTGTTGATGATTATAGGTTCCTGGGGACTGTTGTTTATGAATATAGATTCATGGGGACTGTTGTTGATGATTATAGATTTAAGGGACCGTTTGCTGATGATTATAGTTTCATGGGGACTGTTGTTAATGATTATAGATTCATGGGGACTGTTGTTGATGATTATAGATTTAGGGGACTGTTGCTGATGACTATCGATTCATGGGGACTGTTGTGCATGGTTATAGATTCATCAGGACTATTGTGTATGACTATCGAATTATGGGGACTGTTGAGGATGACGATCGATTCATGGGGACTGTTGATGATGACTGTTGAATCATGGGGACTGTTGATGTTTATAGATTTAAGGGACTGTTGCAGATGATTATGGATTCATGGGGACTGTTGTGGATGACTATCAATTCATGGGGACTGTTATGGATAATAGATTCATCAGAACTGTTGTGGATGACTATGGATTCATGGGGACTGTTGTGGATGATATAGATTCATAGGGACTCTTGTTTATGACTATCTATTCATGGGGATTGCTGTGGATGACTATCGACTCACGGGGACTGTTGTTGATGCTATAGATTGACCAGACTGTTGTTGATGGCAATTAATCCATGGAGACTGCTGATGATGATTATGAATTCACAGCGACTGATATTGATGACGACAGATTCGTGGGGATGTTGTGGATGACTATCGATTCATGGAGATTCATGGGGACTGTTGTGTGGATGAACAACAGACGGAAATCTCATGTAGGTTGTTCACAACTGGCTCTGCAATATGGAAAAAAAAAGTTAGTTTCTACAAAGTTGATAGTGCCTCCAAGAAGAAGGTGTCTCTTCAATTTATGGATGTCATCAGGTTCTGGTTGAATAGTGGTGTCCCTGCAGAAGGGATGTCTTACTCTTAAGTCTGACTCTTACCATCCAGCCACTGACATTAGTTCTGGGCAAACATGGTCGTGGCCTGCGTCCTGACTCTTACCATCCAGCCACTGACATAAGTTCTGGGCAAACATGGTCGTAGCCTGCGTCCGGTGGTCACAGGTAGCACTGCACACCGTGTCACTGACTCAGCAGTGGTGAAATATTTCATTCTGTGAGTGACTTCATAATAGCAGTCTCTCACTGACAGTTCTCTTTGCTTTGCAACGACCAGTTTCCATGCCGCTAACACCGCGTTCCCACTGTCGGAATGAAAGTTGTGCGTGAAAGTTTGAGTGATCGTGGATCACTCAGGAGTGAAGCGACAAGGGGCCCTTTCACTCCAAAATAGTGGGAATGCATTTGGGTGATCGGTTGTGAGTGATCTATTTGGGGAGCTGACCCAAGCATTTCCAGTGGGCCACGCTCGCCGCGCCTCGCCTCGCCTCAGACTGTGGCTGGCAAGGCTCGCACGCAACTGAAAATTTTCCCGCGGTATGCAAATTGGACACGATGAATGTAGTAGGTGCCACTTGTGTTTAAACATGTTTGAACACAAATCTCGACCACGGAGTGATCTGACCGTGCACAATCACTCAAAGCTGGCTAGGAGTGAAAGGGTCTGGTAGTGGGAATGCTACCTGCATTCATCGAAAACTTTAACGAATTTAGGCCCAAAACACGATCACTCCGTCATTTCGCTCATAGTGGGAAGGGGGTGTTACAGACTGAGGTATAGCTGTCCATGAGGGAGGTGTGGAGGGGGTGGTCGGAGTAAGCGAGGTGCTAATAATGACACGAGAAGGGCGAAGAATACGAGACGTAAAAAATACCCTTTCTTGTGGAACTTGGGGTAAAAAACACAGTCATATGCAGGGTTTGGTGGTTCAGAAGAGAGATTCAAAAAGTAGTTCAAGGCAGTTTCGGTCGACGGTTTGAGACGGATGGTTTTCCTGCCTCAGCATACAGGCTATAAACAGGGGTGGGGTGGGGGTGGGGGGTGGGGGGGGGGTGGGGTGTGCGGAATGCACCCCGACACAATCGAAGCCCTTGATGGTGGATAGATAAGATCAAGGCTTTTCAGGTAGAATGGTCTGGTCGAGGCGTACACTACACACCCATAGTCCAGTTTGGAGCAGATCAGAGCGCTGCAAAGATGGAGGAGAGTTTTCTGGTCAGCGCCCCGATTTGTGTGTGCCACAACTCGCAGAATGTTCAGTGCTTTCTGACATGCAGTTTTTAAGTGCTGGATATGACTTTTAAGGGTTGTTTTGTGTGAAAAGTAACACCGAGAAATTTGGCTTCTTTCTCAGCTGGAATGGTGGACTTGTCCAGACGAATTTCAGGATAAGTAAAAAACTGACGAAAATTGTGAATATGGATTGACTGAGAGTTGGTGCTTGAAAATGTAAACCCATTTTCCTCGGCCTAAATCTTATTAACACAGGATCTGAAGTAGACGCTGCACGCTGGCGTGAGAGGCTCCAACTGCGTACAGTGCGAAGTCATCAACAAGCAGAGAGGGTTCAGAACCCTGGTTTACCGAACTGACAATGTCATCAATTTTGATATTGAAGAGAGCAGAAGAAAGAATGCTCCCTTGAGGCACACCCAACTCCTGCCCATGGATGTTAGACAGAGTGGTACCAGTACGGACTTGGAACTGCCGATCAACCCGAAAGTTTTGAATAAATAGAGGCAGATGGCGACAAAAACCAAGTTTATGAAGATCCATTAGGTTTCCAGATTTTCAAGTGGTGTCGTACGCTTTTTCCGGATTAAAAAAAAAGCAACCACATGCTGTTTATTGATAAGGCGTTGCGGATGGTGGTTTCCAGACGGACTACATGGTCAACTGTCGGGTGCTACTTCCGGAACCCGCACTGTTCACTGGCTAAACGGCCATCGGTTTCCAGCTTCCACATCAGATGGGAGTTGACCATCTTTTCCATTAGTTTACAGAGGCAGCTGTTCAGAGATATTGGACGATAGTTTGAAGGGTTGGTAAAATCTTTTCCAGGCTTAGGAATTGGAATGATCAGGGCTTTCCAGCAGTAGGGTGTTAAGCACCCTGTGGTCCAGATATAGTCGTAGACATTTAGAAGGGTATGGAGACAGCTTTCTGGAAGGTGTTTCAAAACCTGATAATGAATATTATCCAGGCCAGGAGCAGAATCGTCGCAGTTTGCAGGGCTGATGTCAGTCCATCGATTGAAAAAGGTAGATTGTAGGCTTCAGAGTTGTCTGATGTGAAATTGTATAGGGAGGAAATCACCTGGGCTCGCCCTTCAGAAAGCGTGGCTTCGATGTTTGACTGGCTGGTTGGTTGTTTGTTTGTTTGTTTTGTTGGTTTTTTTGTTTCTTTAAAAGGGCACAACGTGTTACAACACAAAACAATAACATTCAATGTTCAATGTTTATCAAAGGAGAGGCCCATTTATCTAAACTTACCAATGGAATGTAAATCTCAATCACAAAAATTAAAAGAAAAAGAAAGGAATACAACAAAGTCTAATAATAACAACAATAGAAAACGAGCATATGTTATTTTCCCCTCTTGATTTTTGATAAGAGACTCACTGCAAATTCCGTTCTCACAGACTGCCGTTGGAACGCAATCATCAGTCACGTTGCAGCTGTACGAAGCTTTGACTTCTACAACAAAATAGCAGCAAGTTAGCAGAGAACAATTCTTGACTGAAGCAGTCATTCACTCATGTTTCAGGCTTTTTATTCCTTCTTCGAACAGTAAAAAGCTATAACCATTTATCAGCTCATTCTTTAATTTTTTTGCTAGTTTGTTTTCTTCTATTATTTGTTCTAACGTGCATATTATCATCCATCCTTACTTTCTTTAAAAGTCTCTTTTCGTACCCCCACCCCCCTCTCCCCACCCTCATCCCCCCACCCCCGCCCCGTGCTTACCGTTTCCCACTTCTGCGCTCTTTGAATGCTTAAGACAGGCCACTAAACTGTGGGTTTCTTCCATGCTGGTGACCAAGCCACTCTATTAAAGGTGATAGGTTTTTGCTGGGACCTGTGCGAGGTTATCGTGGGGCTGAATCTTTTGAGGAGTGGAATATCAACGACAGAAAAGCGTGACAGTACGCACTGTTCAGCAAGCTGATTTCGATAGCTTTTTAACTAGTAGTAGTAGTAGTAATAATAATAATAACAATAATAATAATAATAGTAATATCAATGATAATATGATGATAATAATAATAATGATGATGATTATAACGGTGACAATGATATAATAATAATAATAATAATAACAATAATAATAATAATAATAATAATAATAGTAACTACAATAATGATAATAATAATAATAATAATAATAATAATAATAAAATAATAATAATAATAATAATAATAAAATATAATAGAAATAACAATAAAACAATAACAACAATAATAATTATTATTATAATTGTATAGCATTTATAAAGCGCCTTGCCAAAGGTTCTGGTCGCCGACAATCCACACTCTAAACTACACAATGGGCTGCCTACCTGGGTAGTGCCGACTGAAGAGCTACCTACCTGTGCTTCATTCAGTCGTTCCCCGTGTCATCCAGTCAACATCGTTCACTCGGCAAAGTGGCCTTCTCTTCCGAAAGTTGGTGATGGGATTTTACGTGTGTGCAAGGTTATGCGTGCGTTTACACAGAGAACCTCTCATTCGAAGGATCCCTTTGAGAATGGGAGTCAGAACGAATGTTAACTCAGAGGGAAAAAAATATCCTGTATTAAAACGGTCCGGTAGAGATTCGAACCCACAACCCCAGGATCACTAAGATTACGAGTCCGGCGCCATACCAACTGAGCTATTTTCACGTTGCCGGTGAAACTGTACCTTTTTTTTTTTTTTTTTTTTTACAAACTAACACTCACTGTCAATTCTCCCCCTGTCTCCTCCTCTTTCATTTGATTGAACAAAACTGTCCACCCATTTCCCCGCCATCTTATCCCCCTTCCTCTACCTGTGTGTGTGTGTGTGTGTGTGTGTGTGTGTGTGTGTGTGTGTGTGTGTGTGTGTGTGTGTGTGTGTGTGTCTGTCTGTATGTGCGTGCGCGTGTGTCTGGAAAATCTTTCTTTCAGACGTTATGGTGCATATGGTCACACCGACCATTGTCCTGTCGAGTCTAATTTGTCCACAATAATTTATCTGTCATTTGCCATTATAGTCCTGCCATGATTTGTTGGGCTGCAGAGGAATTCTGTTATAGAACGATGTCTCTCGAGGACCAGACTGAAGACATAGGTCAGGGGAAGACTGGCACGTTTCCTAGCGCTGAACTGGTCGTCAAGTCTTTTTTTACCTGTCCCCTCACTGGTGTAGTAGTGCGTGCGAGCGTGCATGCGTGCTTGTGTGTGTGCGTGCGTGCGTGTGTGTATGTGTGTGTGTGTGTGTGTGTGTGTGTGTGTGTGTGTGTGTGTGTGTGTGTGTGTGTGTGTGTGTGTGTGTGTGTGTGTGTGTGTGAAAAGAGCAAAAATTCAGCAGCAACACGGTTGACCTCAGTCCAACAATTGATGTCAGTTTAAAAAACAAAAAAAAACAAACAAAAAAAAAAACACCTGTACATCATAGTGAAGTTTCCACATGCAGACACATCTATAGGTCAGTGGATACTCTTGCTATGTTTCCCTTGCCATCATCTACCACAGTGGGTAGAGCTCAAGACTCGTGATCCTAGGGTTGTGGATTCGAATCGCCGCTGGTCTGTTTCAATACAGCGGACTATCTCAGTCAGAGTTAAGTGTCTGTGTGTGAATGCGCGTATTAGATCTGGCACCTATGCAAGTGGAAGAAGCGGTCGGGTTAACGACTGGACTTGATGACACGTGATACCTACCATTCTCTTTTCGTGTGAATGAAGAGGGGGACAGGGAGTAGGGGAAGCCGAGTGGCTGATGGTGAGTGAATGACACAGAAAAGATTGACTGCGGCGCCAGCAGGCAGCTCTTTGGTCTGCCCTGTCGTCCTGTGCAGCCTGTTGTGTACACGGCAGAATGCAGTGTACAGCACTTGGCGTTTGATTTCTAACCAAGGATAGGCACTGTATAAGATCTCGTAATATTAATGATGATGATAATGATAATGAAACAAAACAAACAATAATAACAATGATAATAAGTATAACAACAATAATTATGGTAACAACAACAGCAACAACAACAACAACAACAATAATAATAATAATAATAATAATAATAATAATAATAATAATAATAATAATAATGATGATGATGATGATGATAAAAATGAAATGATAATATTAATGCTAATAATACTGCTTCTGCTGCTGCTAATAATAATAAGAAGAAGAATAATAGTAATAATAATATAATGGCAATAATAATAATAATAATAATAATAATAATAACAATATATAATAATAATAATAATAATAATAAACTGATAAAAATAAAATGATAATGATAATGACAGCAATCAGATTTTTTTTAAATGATAATAATAGCAATGATGTTACTACTACAACTAATAAGAATAGTAGCTATTGTTATAACAGTAGCTATAATAATAATAATAATAATAATAATAATAATAATAATAAAAATAAAAATAATAATAATAGTAATAATAATAATAATAATAATAAATAATAATTATGATGATGATGATGATGATGATGAAGATGATGGTGATGATAAGAATGATGATATTGATATTGAAAATGAAATGATAATATTGATGAAAATAATACATGATGATGAATAAAATAATAATAATAATAATAATAATAATAATAATAATAAAAATTATTATTTTTATTATTATTATTATTATTATTATTAATTTATTATTATAGTAAATTATAAAATAACAAGAAGAAGAAGAAGATGAAGAAGTAGAAGAAAAGAATGATACAATTAGAATAATGATAATAATAGCAAGATAATGTTGCTTATAGCCCAGCCGACCGAAAAGGGCCCAAACATCAGGGCTGTCACCACGTTAAAATCAACTCACAAGTCATTAAAAAAAAAAAAAAAACTTCCACACATCTCTTTAAATGACATCTTCTAGAAACGCACCAGAAACTTCGTTAAAAATCTTTCGTCCGTAAAATCTTAAATCAGATGAAAAAATGTTAATCTCTTTCAAAAACTCAAGGATCTTCATGGACTCCGCTGTAAAATGTTTGCGTCTCACATCGTGAAAGTCCCAACACTCTAAAGAAATGTTTCATTGTGAGTGGCACATGACATGGAATGCACCACGGAGCTTCTTCACTCATTAAAAGGTAGGATCGAGTAAAATACGAATGCCGGTGTGCACCGGCACAGAAGTGTTTCTTCTTTACGACCAACCAGACGTAGAGGGGAGGAACTCCTTAAATTAAGGTTTGGACGGATCTGAAAGAGTTTGTTACCGTCTGGTATCCAATCCTCTTGCCAGGGGTCCTCACATAATCATTAATTTTGGGTTTCACATCTGAGCAGGGATATATATGTTGGACAGTTTCTCACTTGTGGCATTCTTGGGTAAACGATCAACCATTTCGTTCCCGCCGATGCCAACATGACCAGGAACCCAAGCTAGAGTAATGTTGTAACCATCAAATTTTAACCGGCTAAAAAGTTTAAAAAAAATGTAAAAGTTCAGAATAATAATATAATAAATAATAGTAATATTTGTGATGATGATGATGATACTGATAAAGCGATGAGGATGAATAATAATAATAATAATAATATAATAATAATAATAATAATAATAATAAATGATGATAAAACAAAGATTGCAATTAGAATAATTATAATAATAGTAATGATGGTAATAATAATAACAATAATAATAATTTTAAAAATAATAAATAATAATAATAAAATAATAATAATAATAAAAAGTAGTAGCTATCAATATTATTATCATTAGTATTAAAATCAGTAACAAAAATAAATAACAACAAAAAGAACAACAATAATAATGAAACAATACATGATAAAAAGATGAAATAACAATTATAATAGTAATAATGATAAAATGATAACGATACAAACAGTAATGATACTATTACTACTAATAGCAGCAATAGTAGTAAAATTAGTAGTAGTATATAGTAAGTAGTAGATAGTAGTTATAACAACGATGAAATAATAAAAAATAATATGATGATGAATGATGATAATGAAATGATAATAATAATAATAATAATAATAAAAATAATAATAATAATAATAATAATTAAAATTTAAAAAAAATAAACAAGTAATTTAATTAAATAAGATAATTAAAAAATTAAAAATAAGTAAGAGAAAATATTAATATGGGAAAAACAAGCGCGGCAACAACGAAAGCGCAAGAGATTTATGGATGATGAAGATGAGAAAAGGGGAAAAATATATATAAAAAAGTAAAAAAAAAAACTCAAAAGAATTCTCTTACTGTGCATAAATGGCCCTTTAAAGGGAGATTAATTGAATTGTTGAGCGCTTTCCCGGTGTTCACCCCAAACACGCCCCATCCCCTGCCAAAAACACACCACACCAACTTTTTCACCACCACAAAAAAACCCAAAAACCCCCAGAGCAGAGAAGAAGAGAGAAAGAAAAAGAAAGGAGGGAGAAAAAAGATGGAAAAAAAAGAGAAAAGAAGGGGGGGGTCTTCTTTCCCCGAATACCAAAAATAGCGGGAGCAAGACAACCCCGGTCCTGTACCCATTTTTGCCAATCGAAAGTGAAAGGGAAAAATAAACATAAAATCCCTTGTTTTTGCTATAAGGGCCTAACACAGGTAACAATTCAGCGTCACAGGCCTTTGAAAATTAAAATCAACAAATACAACCAACCAAAGGGGGAAAAAGGAGGAAAGCCTTTGGAAAGATTTTGGGCTGAGGGGAAGATTTGAAGGAGAAAGGGAGAAAATTTTTAAAAAACAAATAAAAAAAAAAGTTCAGAAATAAAAAAATTTCATAGCTACATAAGGGAACCATGCAAAACCCCTTTTAACAAAATTTGGAAACCTACTCCAGCCGCCCGCGGGGGACTCATTAAAAATTTGGGTTGGTTGGCCTGGCATAGTGCCAAAGAAAAGTTAAATGGGTCACACCAAAATGGTGAAAAAAAGAAATGGGAAAAGGGGGCCAGCCAAAAGTAAAATTGCAACCCAAAGAATAATTTTTCTAAAAAGCAAGAGGGGAACAACTAACGCCAGACCCCAAGATCCCCCTTCTGAAACAAAGGGCAAACAAACAATACCGTCAAACAGCATCCAAAAAAATGGGTGGGAAGAAAAGCAAAAAGGGACCCGGGGGTTGTTTGCTGTCATACTGGGAAATACAAAGTAATTTATTCAAATGGCATTGAACCTTAAAAAAGATTCAGACAAATTACGAAATTTTAAAGAGGGGTTTTAAAAAAAATTTTCCAACAGAACGATGGGTTTACCAGGGGAATAGTTTAAAGGAAACGGGGGCAAACTTTCTCCTTAAAAGCTGCGTG
The DNA here is from genome assembly GCA_018398815.1 of Conus ventricosus. NCBI lineage: Eukaryota > Metazoa > Mollusca > Gastropoda > Neogastropoda > Conidae > Conus > Conus ventricosus. Next base: position 29,759,621 of record CM031624.1, on the reverse strand, counting down.
TTCCCGATAAAATGGAAAAGTTTATATCTAGTATTTTTTTTTTTTTTTCTTTATTTTTTAATACACCCTTTCAAAAATTTTAAAAATTTTCAATACAATCTTTGCGAATTTAGTTTTTCGCGTTTTTCAGAATCAAGGTTATTTTTAAGTTTTTATGGGGGCAAAAATTCATTTTTTGTTTACAAGAAAAAGAAGTTGAAAAAGAGAGCAGTTTTGCCGGGGGGGAAATTTTTGAAAAAAGGTGGGTAAACACCAAAACTTCCCCCCAATGAAATTCTTTAAAAACACAATTTTTTCCCCCCAACGCATCTGTTTGTGTGTTGTCTTTATAGTCGGCCTATATGTACAGGGCTAACAATTCCACCGTCGTCACAGGTGATCTTGCCAAAGATTTAAATCAATATCAATCAATCAACAAACCAACAATAGAAAAAGGAGAGTCCCTTAGGTGAGAAAGAAAACTGGAATGATATGATTTGAGCCGTAGATAGAAATTAGATAAGAAGTAGAATTAAGACAGTAGAATCTTTCACCGAGCAACATAAGAGGACCCCCTCATGTTTGCTAGAAAGGAAATAAGCTATTTCAGTAGCTAAAATCAGGGACACTCAGTGTACAAATCTGTTGAACATCATCTCAGGAAAACATACTCCCAGCCCCCGCACAAGCGAAAAGCAACCACCTCTTAAAATTAGGGCTCTTTCCTTGCACTCTTCTTGGTTTGTGCCTGCCCCTTGCGTGCCAACGAACATTGTTTAATGTCAAACAACCAAAACGATGGATGAAGTAAACGAAATGGTTGAGGTGTGACGGGAGGCAGCCAGAGCTAAAAGACTGATGCTTTCCAAAGAGATTCATGTTCTCAAAGGGCCCACCAGCACAACCAACGCAAGACCAGATCCCATTTCTTGAAGTTTAAGGGGAAACTATCATCACCGTCAAACAGCGACGCTCCTTATTAGTGTGTGTGTGGCATGAATAATGCCAGATGGTGAGGCTTAGCCCATTCCCGGGTTTGGTCTGGCTGCTCCTCCCAGCGTGTTCATTAGGCTCTTTTTTCGGGCCGCAGTCAGGACAGCTAGCGCATTACATCTGCATATGGATCCGTTCCATCCATCCAAGAGCATTCAAGACCCTCGAGGATTCATCGTGTTCCAATGATGTTACCAAACAGATGTTTGTTACCATCACAACGACGAAACATGTTTACAGAATCTACGCCTGTGTTCTAACGGCTCTCTATATATCGGCGACCCCCCCCCCAAACGGGTTTTGGTTTTCCTCTTTATGGAAGTCTGGGAATGTCTCTCGCGTATTCAAGAATTAAACTGGGATTACGTTATCTGTTTAGTTTATTTTTTTTTTTTTTTTTTTGGCCTTTTATCAACTCTAATACACCCTGGCAAATATGTATGTTATTTTATCGCATGGACCCATTCTCATGGAACTTTAGTATTTCAGCGTTTGATCCAGAACGTCAAGGTTTATGATTTTTTGGTTATACTGACAATTATTCTCTTTGTTGTTGATGGACAAAGAAAAAAGAAAGTGAGAGAAAAGAAGCGAGGCGGAGTGACACCCAGAATTGACAGGAAAAAAAAAGAAGGAAAGAAGTATGGAAGGAGAACAGGAAGATGAAAATGGAAGACACCCCCAACACCAAAAACGAAAAACGCTTTGGTAGCTGTTTGTATATAAATCAAACGACATAAAAAAACACAGTTTTGTTTAGGCGGAAATACGAGACGCAATAAATCTCCAGGATTGCTGAGGATGTACTCCTTGGCTTTCTCAATGCGATGGACTACCAAAAGGACATAACAGACTCCATGCATGGACTAAAAAAGGACATACTGGACTTGGTCGGCGGAGGAAAGTATAGTCGTTTTGTGCAATTTTCCAAGACTGTGTTGGGCAAATGGTCACTGGACAACACATACATTCCCCTCCATTCCTCTCCTACCTGCCTGCACCCGTCCTCTTTGCCACCCGTTTCCTCATTCTTCCGCATCCCTTTCTTTCACTTTATTATATACCCCTACTCTACCAACCAGACCAATTCCATCTTACACCCCCCCCCCCGACAACTCACCACAGCCCTTCACCATACTCACAAGGTTTAGGGTACTAGGATTGTGGATTCCTCCAATCTTACAATCTGTCTGTTCACTGCACAAGATGGCCTCTTCTCAGCCGCTACACCTTGTGTTGTTATCTTCACCCAGCTCTATCACCCTCTCACTTTCCCCCACCTTTTTGTTTTTTTTTTTTTTTTTTTTGATGAGCTGTAATGCCTTGTCTCTATTCCCACCTTTCTCTTACTTGCCCTCTCCTCACCCTCCAGGGACTCTTCCAAACACCAGTTCACCTTCCCTTTTCACCTTATGTTGCATAACTCAGCCTGGGTGTGTTTGTGAGGAGTGAGCCCCTAAACCATATCTTCCATTTTCTTGTCCGCTTAAAATGCTGTTGGGTCCTCCCTCCCTGTTTTCCTTTCTTTTTATTTCGCATGTGTCAGTTGTTTTTTTTGTTTTGTTTTTTCTTTCTCTTCATGATTGTAATTGACTGCTTTTTTTTTTTTTGGATTGCTCGCCAATGCGGCTACTAGAAGGTCGAGAATTTTTACATTGAACGGTAAGCTATATTCTGCACACCACACACACACACACACACAACACACACACACACACACACACACACCCACACACACACACACCCTGCGCGCGCACACACATTTTAAGAGCGAATTTAAAAATCAAATAAAATGGCCTGCTGAGACAGATTCTGCCCTGTGGTTGGGCAAAGATAGAATAGACCCACTGCCCTGCCATTGCATGTCGTAGAGGCGGATCTAAAGGCAGGACAACTCGCCCCGAGGATAAAGGGGTTCATTTGCGTAGGGCTAACAACCCAGCCTGTAAAAAAGACGAGTTACAGATGCATCGACGGCAATGAACCAAAAGCATTCCACCTGGGCACTGAAGGGTCTCCTTTCCGGAGACTAATGACGCAGGGCAGTGAAAGCCGAAAGGAAGCTGCCAAGGCCGACTCCCCTTTAACACCAGGACAACAACGAAAGTAGCCACATGGAACATCAGGACGATTTTTGAAACAGGAAAAAAAAAAAACCATCAAGATTGCGGAGAGAGATGAAAAACTACAAGATCGGGGCAGTGCTAGGACTGAGAGAGACCGGTGGCTACAATCAGGACAGCTGAGACTTTCTCTGGAGAACAGATGCTGTACTAGGACACACGAGGTGGAGCCCCCACATGAGGGTGTGGCCTGATGCTGGCACCGGAGGCAATGGGGCACTTATCGGATGGGACCTGTTTCAACTCCGCATCATCACAGCCAAGTTTACACGAAAGAGAATGACAAAGGCTGAACATCATCCAGTGCTATGCTCCACAATGATGCGGAAAGGAAGCGAAGAAAGATGGACTTCTCAGCAATACAGACAGTGATATGGACAAAGCGGCGCAAAGGACATAACATTGATGGGAGATTTTAACGCCAAGATCGGAATAGGGACAACACAGGCTACGAGGAATCATGGAGGACCCATGGGCTGGGACAGATGACCGAGAATGGTGAGCCGTTTTTGCAGACTGTGCGCCCTGAACAGCTGGTGATAGGAGGACGATCTTCCCACACAAGCGTCATCCACTAGGTCCACATGGCAGATCCCCAGAACCATGTCACGGAAGGAGAACCAGATTGACCATATCTGATTACCGCAAATTCAGGAGATCATGGCGGGATATGTCGAGTGATGAGAGGTGCTGACGTGACATCAGACCCCCACCTTCTTTTAACAAACCGTGAGACTTCGCCTCAGAGATTTCACAACACAAACAAACACGTACATGTACAATTGTCGGATGCTCCGGAAAGGGACACACAAGCAGCATTCCAGATCAGCCTTTCCAAACAGGTTTCCAGCCGGTACAAGAGCTGATTGTAGAAGCAGTGAGACGGACATCGAGACACAGTGGGAACACTGCAAGAAGCTCTGGCATTACACATGTGAAGAGATCCTTGGCAAGAGAAGGCCCAGTCCAAAGAATGGATCTCTGCCGACACCATCCACAAGTTGGAAAACAGGAGAGAGGAAGAAAGCTACACTGACCACGAGCCGACAAGAGGCAGCTAGGGCCAAAGGCACAGGAAGAGCACCACAGCAGCGGAAGGGTGAAGTATAAGAAAGAGCATCAAGGAAGGTCAAGAGGACTACTTGAAGACCTGGCAGCAAGCAGTGGCAGCAGCCGGGACAGGGGAATCTGAAGGACCTGTACTGGTGGACCAAGAAGCTGAGGGCTCTAAGTTCCAAGCAGACAGACAAGCCAGTGAAGGACAAGAACGGAAACCATGACAACAAAACCGAGGAAAGGAACAGCTCGAAAACGATGGGCAGGAACACTTCAGGGGAGCTGGCTGAACGCCCCCGCCAGACGCACACAGACTCCCACCTGCAGAGGACCGACTTGCCCATAGCTGTGACAAACCCTCAAAGCAGCAGATCAAGAAGGCCATTCATGACTCTGAATATGGGAAGGCTGCAGGGCGGACCGAGATACCAGCGAAGCATCAAAGCAGACATAGAGACAGCTGTCATCTTGCTATACATCCTCTTCAGCTAAGATTGGAGAAGGAGGAGGTACCGCTCGTGGAAGAAGGAATCGTCACAAGTGCCGAAGAAAAGCGGACTCAGGGGACTGCAGGAATACCGAGGGATCATGCTCCTGTCAACGCCAGGCAAGGTTCTCAACAGGGTTCTACTGGAGAGAATGAAAAGAGGGTGTCGACCCCAAGTCCGATGACCAGCAGCAGGCTTTCGGCAGAACAACTCATGTGCCGACCAGATGCCAGCCGCGCATCATCGTGGAGCAGTCGCTGGGAGTGGAACTCCCCCCTTTAATCAACTTCCATAGATTATGAGAAGGCTTTCGACAGTGTGGACAGAGAGATGCTGTGGAAGTGCTGAGGCATTCTACGGAAGTCCCCGAGATAATCATACTCCCTCATCCGGTGCACCCTCCATGACATGAAACTGCAGGATTGCCCGCACGCGGCCACTGTCGAAAGATTCGAGGTGACGACTGGAGTTCGGCTGGGATGCCTGCTGTGAGTTCTTTCCTCCAGGTTCATTGGACTGGATCATGAAGACCACTACAACAGGCAGAAACAACGGTTTACAGTGGACCACTCTGGGGACCGCAGCTCGACGACCTTGACTTCGCTGACGACCTGCGTCTGTCACACAGCCACAGCCAGAGCAGGACCAAGACCAACGCTTGGAGACCACATCAGCCGGGGACCGGGCTCAAGATTTACAGGAAGAAGACCGAGTGATGGCATGAAAATCAACACCACTGCTCCACACACCAGTCACAGTCGGATGGAGAGCCATCAGGGAGGTGGTGTCTTTCGTTACATGGGAAGCGTGGTTGACCAACCGGGAGGCACGGACCGAGGGACGTCCACAGCCAGAATCGGCAAGGCAAGAGCAGCTTTCGTCATGCTCAAGAACATCTGGGATTGGAGGAATCGGCATAAGAACCAAAATCCGCTCTTAAAACACAAGTGAAATCCGTTTGGCTCTGAGGATGTTGAGACGTGAGCGAACACCACCAGACGATGCAACAAAAGATCTCAGACATTCTTCAACACCTGTCTGGGCGCATCTACAAAATCGATGGCTGGAAGGTCCGAACGAAGATCTAGGCGGGAGCGTGGGGACAGGAACAGTGGCCAAGCAGATACTGCGAAGGGGATGTGGGGCTGGATCGGACAACCCTCTGGAAGCCAGCATCAGCACCACACGCCAAGCCCTGACCTGGAACCGCAGGGACAGAGAAAGAGAGGGCCGGGCCTCGCAACAGTGGAGACGAGGGCCACTGAGGCGGGTTGAAACAAGGGACAAAAACTGGACTTGGAATGACCAGAACAGCCAGAACAGAGTGCGATGGCGAAGGAAGGGTCGTTGATGGCCTATGCTCCACCGGGAGCGACGGGCATAATGAAGGAATGCTGGGAAGTTTTCTAATAATTAAAAAAAAAAACATGATTTTACTTTTTAAAAACGGAACTACATTCCATAAAACACCTTTTGTGCAGCCATGGAGACTCCAAGGCATCAGTTTTAATGAGGGGGGGGGGACCAGGTGGTTCTCTATTAACGAGACATATTAAATGATTCAGGTAGTTCAAAACATATGCATGCACAATTGTTAGATTTTGCCAATGCCTTAAGACCTGTTCATTGAAGCGTGACAAAATTCCTGTGAATTTTTTTTCTTAACAAAATAATTAATATAAAAAACTATCGTTTTAAAACGGGGGTCATTGAAATAATAGTTAAAATTTGTTGAAAAATGGTCATTTCAAAATCCATAGAACTGTCACTCTGTGGGCTTACGTTATAGAAAGAGACGAGACAATGAGGAAAAGTATTCTTACTGTATCGTAGGGAGCTACGACTTCAATATGGACCATAGACAGCCCTGTCTTGGCAAACCTTGGTGATGTGGACGAATTGCCATGCGGTTTTTGATGGTGAAGACTCAGGTCTTTTGGCCAACCTATTCGTATACGGTGCTGTATTAAATTTCTTTGGGTAAAAAACCACACGTGGCTTCAGGCCTTGGTGTATGATTTGAATTGAGACCGAGAATGACTGTCGTCCGTCACAGACACCCAGACATCCGCTCAGTTCCTCAGCGCTGTCACAGATAACAAAATAGGTGTCACCTCAATCTTAGGACGCCATGTCCCAGCCGGCCAGAGGAGACACTGTACTTACGTCGGTCCCACAGTGGTGTCAGTGGCCTCCTTTTCTGATCAAGTGATTCAGGACCCCGCCTGCACACACCCCATATGAAAGCAGGTCGTTTTCAGTCCTGCAGTCAGCGTGCGTGGGCGGTTCCCCAGAGCACAGAAACTACGCTCCATTTATCATTTTGTTCACTGATTTGTAGACACCAGGATTAAAAACTTAGATTGTCCTTCATGAATTCGGAGGAGTATCCGTGTCTTCAAAATGGTGTTGTTGCAGTGTTGCGGTTCAAATTGACCACCGGTTCAATGGAGGGCTAAAAACAAGTACACATTTTCCACACGATGCACACTCACACACACACAACACACACACACACACACACACACACACACACACACTAAACACATACACACACATGTAGGCCTGTATGGGTGTGTGTGTTGTGTGTGTGGGTGTGTGTGTGTGTGTGTGTGTGTGTGTGTGTGCGTGTGTGTGTGTTGTGTGTGTGTGTTGTGGTCAATCAGTGGGCGATTGCGTCTATGGGAGATCAAGTACAGGTTGTTCTGTTACATTTTAAGCCGTTAAATACTGGGAGTTATTGAACAGAGAGCTGACCAATCTGGCTGTTTCATATCTTCTGTCTCCTGTGTGCATCCTTAAATGAATCTCAAGTATAGGCTCAAGATTGTCTCCTACATTTATATGTTTACATAATGTTTTTTTTTAGTTTTTCAGCACTTCTTACCCTTCCACACTTTCTTTTTTCTTTATTTTTAACTTTCATGGCTGCTTTGGGCGGTGCTGTTGGATTCTTTTATGAACCCTTGGTGGTGAGAACACCAGAGGAAATTATGACTGTGGTGTTCTCTATTTGGCGCCCACGAGCACAGAATAATCAGCCGGGTTCTGATGAGTCTGATCCAGCGGACGAATGGTAGGGAGCAGACTATATATAGTAGATCTTCCTTCTAGAGGGATTACGATGGTTCTCTCATACAGTTAGTGAAGGGTTTACATATTCAGAACTTATATTTTCCCATTTTCTTCATCGTCATATTTTGTTGTTGTTGATAATTTCAAATCCTTGCCAAGTCATTACTATAATGATAGAATAATCGTTAACCTGCACTTATTTCCCCCTATAACGTAAATGTTCAGCATTATATTATATATATATATATATATATATATATATATATATGTGTGTGTGTGTGTGTGTGTTTGCGAGTGTGTGTGTTTTGATAAGTATGCATGTATTATGTTTGATTTAATATCGGGGGAAACAAAGTGCAGGCTAAAAATTTCTCCGACTTTACAATAGTGACTTGGAAAAGATTTAAAAAAAAGGGGGGGAAAAAAGGGGCTAAAGGGGGAGAACAAAGAACATGAAAACAAAAATCGGGGAGTATTTTATAAACTTTAAACCCTTCGCTAGCAAATACGAACAACAAAATCCACCCTAAGACAGAACCATTTCTAGTGCCGCCTGTACCTTTCGTTCACCAAATAACTTATCAGGGGGGCACGGCTGTTTTTTTATTGTATGTGCTCCATTGTATAAAAGTAATATACCAATTCTATTATTCTCCCCGGGGTTCAAACGCACGCCGCACACAACACACACAAAACCACCACACACACACACACACAACACAGAAAAAAAAAAGGGGATGCAGAGCGAAACCCAATTGCCATTCCGCCTCCCTCCACTGTTTCCCCCCCCGGCTTGCCCTTTGTATCCCCCCCGGACCACGGAGCAAGGGGGGGGCCCGTCAATCAGGGGCATCCCAGGGGAGATGCACGCACAAGTTCCGTGGGGGGTGGAGTTTTTACCTCTTTGCCCCAACTTTCGCGGACTATTTTCTACCCCCCCCTTTGGAAAAATTCCAGTAAGGCAGCAGTTCCCAAAACCTCACTTTTTTCGGGTTATTGTGTCCCTATGAAAAGAGAGCATGCCACGAAGCATTCCCTGGTGGGCCCACCCAAGGGGACGGGGTAAAGGGGAGAAACAAGGCCCCCCCCTTCTCCCGGGGGTAAATGGGTTGCAGGGCAAACCCCCCTCCAGAAAAAAAAGAAGACAAAAGGGAAGATCAACAAAAGGGCTTACCGGGAAGGAAAGGCTCCACCCCGGAACTCTGCGTCCGGAAACCGAGAGGAAAACCCCCCCACCCCCCCCCAAACCCAAACACAAAAAGGGAAATGCCTTTGGAAATTCGGGACATTCGGGGCGAAACCTCCGATACAAGAAGTAGACCAAAAAGAAACCCAACGACAACAAGTGGCTCAACGACAGCGAGATTTCTCAAAGCGCTGCTGATGGGAACACAAAGGATGGGCCCCCCCCCCCCCCCCCCAAACACAAAAAAGACACGAAAATTGGACGATGTGAAAGGGTGGCGGGACCCCATGGGGGAACCCCTATCAACTCCCCCCCCCCACCAGAAAGAAACCCCAAAAAGAAAAAAAATCAATTAACATTTAATGCTACGCCCACAAATGTGCAACGAGGAAAAAAAGTATTCAACCAACAAGAGAAAACGTGGGGGCGAAGAGGAAAACAAAAATGGGATGGGTTTTCAACGCCAAACGGATCAGAGAACCATATTAAGACCGGGGAACACAGAACTTGGCAATGAGGAGAATGGAGAACCGAAACCTGTAAATTAACCCTTTATAACGCATCTTCCCCTCCCTGCCCCCTTTTTCCCCTAAACCCCACCTTTTTTTCCAAACCCCGCCCTTGCTCACGAAATCCTTATCTTTTTAAGGGGGGGGGGGGGACCCCATCAACCCCATTTTTTCCAAAAAATTCAAAATTTCCTCCCTTAAAATCTTTCTAAAAAATTTTCTCTCTTCCAAATTCCCTATTTTCTTTTTTTCCCTGGCCATCCTGTTTTTTTCAAACCTTTAATCTTCCCAAAAAAAAGTTACTCGTGATACATTCAAAACTGAAAAAAGGAAAAGGGGAAAACATGACCGGACAAGATCAAGCAAAGCACAAGCCCAAAAGACGCCCCCCAGGCGGACAAAAAGTTAAAAAGTTGAAAAAGATAAAAGGACTTCACGAAAACTGCCAACAACAGAGGATGCTGCGAACGGCAACATGAGACTGTAGCCCACCACCAGAAGATGGCGGGCAATTCCCAAACAGCGGCAACCCGTCAAAGACAAAACGGAAAGACTCCCACAACAAAAAGACCAATTAAGCGAGGGGCACAGCACTTCACGAAATTACTAAAAACCCCCGCCCCTGAACCCCCCCGACACCCCACCAGCAAAAAACTCCCCTAAACTGTGAGAAACCACGTAAGCAAGACAAAAGGCCCCTGACATGAGGAAGGGAAACAACAGGCCCGGAGATACCAAACAGAACCCTTTAAAAGGGGTTTGGGATAGCTGTCAATTACTGTACAGCCTTTTGGGGAAGTTTGGGAAAATGAGAACACTCCAGAGTAAGGGAAGGCATTTCACCAAACTGCCAAAAAAAGGGAAACCCTTTCCCAAACTGTAATAACCACAAGGGACATGCCCGTCATGCCAGGCAAGATTCAAACAAATTTATTAAGGGGTAAAGGAACATTGCCCCAAAGCACTGAGACCACAGGCAGGCTTACGGCAAACAATCCGTGCCGACCAATCGCCAGCCCAGGATCACACGAACACCCGGAGTGGAACTCCCCCCTTTACACAATTTCTTTGACATGAAAGGGTTTTCGAGGGTGAATAGAAACACTAGGAACACTAAGACCTATGGAATACCAGAGAAGATCTCTCCCATCCGGTGCACCTATCAAATATGAACGCAGGGGCTCATGCGGGCCATTTGTCAACGTTTTGAGGTGAAACGGATGCCCAGGATGTCTGTTGTCACCTTTCCTCTTCCCCTGGTCACAACTGGTCATGAAGACTAAAACAACGGCGGGAACAATGGATACAAGGGACACTCGGACGCAGCTAGATGACCTTTTTTGCTGATGACGGGCGCTCCTCCCCAACCACACACGAGCGGACAAACCACCCCCAGACAAAACAACAGAACGGGGGCTCAAGATAAACAAAAGAAGACCGAGCTGATAAAGATCAGACCACAGCAGCACCCAGTCGGGCCCCGGGGGGACCCATCATGGAAGTAATTCCTTTGCTACTTGGAAGCGTATTAAAAACAGGGTGCACCGACCAGACCAGGGCCAGATAGGCAAGGCGCAGCACATTCAAGCTGAAAAACTCGGGGCCCAGAGAATCAAAGGACAACAAAATTCGCATCTTCACTCAAGGGAACTCGGTTCTACTCTAGGGCTCAACCCTTGGGAAATACCAAGGGCAATACAACAAAAACTTCACACCTTCATCAACACCTGTCGGGCCAAAATAAAAAATCAGAGGGCCAAAAAAAATCACAATGAAATCATGGAAGAAAGCAGGACAGAACCAGGGGAAGCAATTCTGGGAGGAAGTGGGGCTGGATTGGGCACACTTCGGGAACCCAAACATCCAGCACCACACGCCAAACCCTGATATGGAACCCGCGGGGGAAAGGAAACGGGGCCACCTGGGCACACGGGAGGCGAGACACTGAGCAGAGATAAAGGGGCAGGGCCCAAACGGGACAGGCATTCGCGAGCACCCAAAACCGTGTGCGATGGGGGAGGCGCGGGCCCCTATCCATCCTTGAGCTATCCCCTAATAAGTAAGAGGCAGCAGGGGTACGCCCCTTGGGAAAGCGCCACAACGTCTAACACACCCGAAATTGCGAAGCCGAAAAACGAACCACCGAGGAAACACACATGGGAAGAAATCGAAAAAGAATCACCATAAAAACTGGGGGGCAAAATTTTATTTCGTTTTTGTTTGTTGTTTCAAATCTGATTTATAGGACGAGGAAACAAGATATGCACGGAGTCCATTCTAGTCTGGACTTCGTATAGGCTGTTTCCCAGGTCAACCTCCATAATACAGTCTGGCGTCAACCAAAAGAAATACACCTGTGAAGTTGATATCAAACAAGCAAATTTCTCAAGGCATCAAATTTAGTTTTATGACACCGATATGTAGTTCCTCTTCCCCGATGAATTTTAAGAGGAGGTCAGGGAAAAATACCTGTTTATGTTGGCGAAGGCCCCCCCAAATTCTGCTTAGGGAGGGAGGGCCATAGACGCTTTTTCAACCAATGTACAGTCCCCAACGTTCTAATGCAAGCCGGGAAAGCATTTTATTAACCGGGAAAATACATAATGCAATGGCCCTAATCATTTTTTGTCAAGCAGGGGCCCAACTGCAAATTCCTAATGCAAAGTCACGGGCCACAACTTTTAATTCCTTAAAAACAATGTCAGGGGCCACTACACTCATTTTTTAATGTAATTCAAAGGGGGGCCACTACACTGCATTCATCAAATTTAATGTCAAGTCCACTCACTTCAATTCCTTTAAAATTTAATGCAGGGGCCACTACACTCATTTCCCAAATTTAATGTCACGGGCCCCCCACACTTCAATTTCCTTAATGTCAATGTCACGGTCCACTACACTCATTTCCTTAAAGTCAATTCAAGGGGTCCCAAAAACTGCATTTCCTCAATGTCAAAGTCACATCCTACACTATTTTTCCCCAAGTCAATGTCAGGGTCACTAACTGCATTTCCCAATTCAATTGTCACGGGTCCACTACACTCATTCCTAAATTTAATGTCACGGGGGCCCCTACAGATTTTCCTTTAAAGTCAATGTCAGGGCCAAACACTGCTTTCCTTAATGTCAATGCACGGGGCCCCTAAAACTCATTCCAATGTCATTCCGGGCCCCACACTGCATTTCCCAATGTCAATGCACGGGGCCACACACGGATTTTCCCAATTCAGGGCCGGTCCACACACTGCATTTTCCTTTTAAAGTCAATGTCAGGGTCCACTACCCAAATTCCTAATGTCAATTCACGGCCCACTACCTCATTTCCTTAAAGCCCTGCACGGGCCACACAAACCCTTTCCTAATTAAAGTCACGGGGCCCACACACTGATTTTTCCCTTTAAAGTCAATGTCAGGGGCCACTACACTGCATTTCCTTAATGTCAATGTCAGGGGGCCACTACACTTAAATTCCTAATGTCAATGGCACGGTCCACTAAAAACTTCCTTATTCATTAATGCCCCCCCAAAGTCAACCCCGGGTCCACACACTCATTTCCTAAGATGTCACGGTCCACTACACTCATTTCCTTAATGTCAATGTCAAGTCCACTACACACTTTTCCCTTTAAGCAATGTCAAGTCCCTCACTTTAATTCCTTAATGCAATGTCACGGTCCACTACACTTCATTCCCCTTAAAGTCAAGTCACATGTCCATACACTGCTTTCCTTAATTTCAGCACGGGGCCACTACCTGCATTTCCTTAATGTCCAATTCAGGGCCACTACACCATTTCCTTAATGCAATGCACGTCCACTACACTCATTTTTTTTAAAGTCATGTCACGGGGCCAAAAAAATTTTTAAACCACTGTTTTTTTAAAAGGGGGTTTTTTCCCCTACCCAATTCCTTAATGTCAATGTCACGGCCACTACACCATTTCGTTAATTCAAAATCACTGTCCCAACTGCTACCTTAGCTAGTCCGGGGCCACTACACTGCATTTCCTTAATGTCAATGTCAAAGTCAGGGGCCACTACACTGCATTTTCCCTTTAAGGAAAAGCACGGGTCCACACACTGCATTTTCCTTTAATGTCATGTCACGGTTTCCCCTAACTCTTTCCTTTAAATTTAAGTCACAGGGGCACACACTCATTTCCTTAATTCAAAGTCACGGGGCCATTTCACTCTTTCCCCTTTTTCAATGTCACGGGGCCCCTACACTATTTTCTTATGTCAAGTCAGGGGCCACTACACGAATTCCTAATGTCAAGTCAGGGTCCACACACTTCATTTCCTTAATGTCAATGTCACAGGCCCTACACGCATTTCCCTTTAAGGAAAACCCCCCTTTTCCCCCCTCATTTCCCTTTAAAGTCAATGTCACGGGGCCACTAAAACTGCATTTTCCTTAATGTCAAGCAGGGGCCCCCTCACTCATTTTCCTTTAAAATCAAGTCAGGGTCCATACACTGCTTTTTCCTTTAAACATGTCACGGGCCACCACGCATTTCCTTAAAGTCATGTCAGGGTCCACACAGCATTTCCTTAATTCTGTCAGGGGCCCTACCTTTTTTTCAAATTCAATGTCAAATTTAAAGGGGCCATACACTGCATTTTTTAATGTCAATTCACGGGGGCCCTGCTGATTTCCTAATTCAATGTCACGGCCCCACACTGCTTTTTCCCTTTAAAGCAAAAGTCAGTCCATACCTGCATTTTCCTTAAATTTAAGCCGGGTCCTACACTGCATTTCCTTAAATTTATGTCACGGGGCCACACACTGCATTTTTCCCTTTAAATTTAATGTCACGGGGCCCCACACTGTTTTCCTTAATGCCCAAATTTACGGTCCCTAAACCCTTTTTCCTTAATGTCAATGTCAAGGCCAATACCTGCATTTTTTAATGAATTAGGTTTTTTTCCTAAAATTAAGTGATCCAAATGCATTTCCTTAAAGAAATAATACCCTAATTTTTCCCCTACATGCATTTTTAATGGGCAATGTACGGTCCCCTTTTCACTGCTTTCCTAAGTCAAGTCCTTTTCCCCACACTCATTTTCCTTTAAGTCAATGTCACGGGGCCAAACACTGATTTCTTAATTTAATGTCCCGGTCCCTACCTGCATTCCCCCAATGCAGTCCAGGGGCCCAAAACTGAATCCCCCTAAGCAATTTACGGGGCCACACCATTTTCCTAAGTCAATGTCAAGTCCGGCCTACACTGCATTTTCCTAATGTCAAAGCACGGGGCCACACCTCATTTCCTTAATGTCAATGTAGGGGCCCCTAAACTGCATTCCTTAAAGTCAATGCACGGCCCTACACTGCATTTTCCCAAGTAATGTCACAGGCCACTACACTGATTTCCTTAAGTCAATGTCAGGGCCCCAAAACTGCATTTCTAATTAATGTCCGGGTTTTTTTTACACTGCATTTCCTTAAGTCATGCACGGGGCCCGACACGCATTCCTTAATGCATGTCACGGGTCCACAACGCTTTTTAAAAATTTCCTCCCCCTGTTTTTTAAAACCCAAAGTCACGGGCCAACACTGCATTTCCTTAAAGTCATGTCACGGGGCCACTCCGCTTTTTCCCTTAATGTCATGTCACGGTCCACAACTGCATTTCTTTAAGTAAGTCACGGGCCCCACCGCATTTTCCCTTTTGTAAGTCACGGCCAGCATCAATTTCCTTAATTCATTCAGGGGCCAACACGCATTTTCCTTTAAGTCAAAGTCACGGGTCCACAAATGCTTTCTTAAGTATTTTCACGGGTCCCACACGCATTTTCCCAATGTCATGTCACGGGTCCCCGCACCTGCTTTCCCAATGTCATGTCACGGGGCCCACCCTTGCATTTCCCCCTTATGCCTGCACGGGTCCCCACACCATTTTCCTTTAAAGTCATGTCACGGTCCACTCACTGCATTTCCCTTTGGTATTTTCACGGGGCCCCCCAAATGCATTTCTTTTAACCGGGGAATGTTCCAACGGGCCAGCAACTGCATTTCCTTTAAATTTAATGTCCGGTCCAGCTACTGCATTTCCTAACATGCACGGTCCACACACTGCATTTCCCCTTAAAAGTCTGTCAGGGGCCACAACTGCTTTTTTTAAGTAAAGTCCGGGCCCCACACTGCATTTCCTTAAGGAAGTCACGGGTCCAGCCCCTGCATTTCCTTATGTAATGTCACGGGCCAGCAACTGCATTTCCCTTTAAGTAAAAATTCACGGTCAAGACACTGCATTTCCTTAATTCAAAGTCAAGGGCCCCAAATGCATTTCCCTAAGTAGTCAGGTCCCACACTCTTTTTCCCTTTAAAGTCATGCCAGGTCCAACCTGCATTCCCAAGTCAATGCACGGGGCCAGCAACTGCTTTCCCTTTAAATTTAATTCCGGTCCCACCAAAAATTTCCTTTAAGGGAATGTCACGGGTCCAGCACACTGCATTTTCCCCCAAAAAGTCAGGTCCCACACTGCTTTCCTTAATGTAATGTCACGGCCAGCAACTCATTTCCCTAAGGAAGTCAGGGTCCCACACACTGCTTTCTTTTGTAATGTCCGGGGCCAGCCACGCATTTCCTTAAGTAATGCACGGGGCCAGAAATGCATTTCCTTAAGTAATTCACGTCCACAACGCATTTTCTTAAGGGCAATGTCAGGTCCCAAATCCCGCATTTCCTTTAAAGTCTGTCAGGGGCCATACACTGCATTTCCCCAAAGCAATGTCACGGGGCCAGCACCTGCATTTCCTTAAGGGAAGCACGGGTCCAAAAACTCATTTCCTTAATGTAATGCACGGTCCAGCACACTGCATTTTCCTTTAAGGAAGCAGGGGCCCACACTGCATTTCCTTAATGTAAGTCACGGGTCCACATACTCTTTCCCTAAAGTCAATGTCAGGGGCCCTACATCATTTCCTTAAGCAATTCACGGGCAGCACTGCATTTCCCCAATGTCAATGTCACGTCCCGAAACTGCATTTCCCCAAGGGAATGTCACGGCCACACACTCATTTCCCTTTAAGAAAAGTCACGGTCCGCACCTGCATTTCCCTTTTGTAATGCAGGGGCCACACATCATTTCCTAATGAAAAGTCACGGGTCCCGCACACTCATTTTCCTTAAGGTAAGTCCCGGGTCCAGCAACCCCCATTTCCTTTAAAGGGAATGTCACGGGGCCGCACCTCATTTCCCTTAAGGGAAGCAGGGGCCAGCACACTGCTTTCCTTAAGGGAATGTCACGGGTCCACAACCTTTCCTTTAAAGGGAATGCAGGGGCCATACATCATTTTTCCTTAATGTAATGCACGGGGCAGACCTGCATTTTTTTTTTTTTTTTTTCCCTTTTAAATTTAGGTCACGGGCCCAAAACCCGCATTTTTCCCCCAAAGCCAAGTCATGGGCCCGCCACTACATTTCCTTTTTAATGTCGGGGTAGGTCCCGCACACTGCATTTCCTTAATGGGATGTCACGGGCCCGACACTTCATTCCTTAAGGAATGTCCGGGTCCACACACTCATTTCCTTAATGTTGTCACGGGGGGGGGCCAAACACGCATTTCCCTTAAAGAATGTCACGGGGCCCCACCTTTTATTTCCTTTAAATTAATGCAGGGCCACACACTGCATTTTCCCTTTAAAGTAAGTCCAGGGGCCACAACCCTTTCCTTAATGTATGTCACGGGTCCCGAACGCATTTTTCCAGGGAATTCCGGTCCAGCCACTGCATTTCCTTAATGTCAAAAGTCAGGTCCATACACTGCATTTCCTTAATCAAAGTCACGGGCCCCACTCATTTTCCTTTTGTCAATGTCACGGGTCCAGCAACGCATTCTTTAAGGGAATTCACGTCCAAACCATTTTCCCTTTAAAGTAATGTCACGGTCCACACCTGCATTTCCTTAATGTCATGTCAGGTCCATACACGCTTTTTTCCTTAAATGCAATGTACGGGCCCCCACAACATTTCCTTAAGTAAGTCAGGGTCCACTACGCATTTTCCCTTTAAATTAATGTCAGGGCCCCCACACTGCATTTCCTTAGGTAAAGCACGGGCCACAATGCATTTCCTTAACAAAGCACGGGTTCCCCAACTGCATTTCCTAATGTCAATGCAGGGCCACTACATATTTCCTTAAAGTCAATGCACGGCAGAACTGCATTTCCTTAATTCAATGTCACGGTCCATACAGCTTTTTTAATTAATGTCACGGTCCACACACTCATTTTCCCTTTAAGTAATGTCACGTCCACACCTATTTTCCCTTTAAGGGGAAGTTTAGGGTCCTACACTTTATTCCTTAAGGTAATGACGGGGCCAGCACAGCTTTCCTTTAAGTCATTTTACGGGGCCAGAACTGCATTTCCTTTAAAGCCCCAAAGTCAGGGCCCACAACTGCATTCCTTAAGTAGTCACGGGTCCACACATGCATTTTTTTTAAGTCCAGGTCAAAGGTCCAAACTGCATTTCCTTAATGGGAAAGTCAGGGTCCACACCTCATTTTCCCTTTAAAGTCATGTCCGGTCCATACATGCATTTCCTTATTCAAGTCACAGTCCAACACTGCATTTCCTTAATTCATGCACGGTCCACACACCATTTCCTTAATGGTGTCCGGGGCCGCAACCATTTCCTTAAGGGGAAGTACGGGGCCAACACTGCTTTCCTTTAAATTAATTCACGGGTCCCGCAATGCATTTCCCTTTAAATTTATTTTTACGGGTCCAGACACGCATTTCCTTAATGCAATGCACGGCCAGCAAACTGCATTTCCTAAGATTTCACGGGTCCAGCACCTGCATTTTCCCTTTAAATTCAATGTCCGGGTCCAGACCTGCATTTCCTAATGTAATGTCACGGGGCCACCAAATGCATTTTCCCTTTAAAGTCAATGTCACGGGCCCACAACTGCTTTTTTTTTAAGTAATGTCACGGGGCCCACACGGGATTTCCTTTAAATTCAGTGTCAGGGTCCCCTCACTGCATTTCCCCTTAAATGTCAATGTCACGGGGCCCCCTAAATGCATTTCCTAAGGGATGTAGGTCCACACACTGCATTCCTTTAAAGTCATGTCAGGGGCCCAACTGCTTTCCCCAATTCAGTCACGGGGCCCACACGCCTTTTTTTAATTCAAAGTCACGGGCCCCCAACTCTTTTTCCTTAAGGGAATGTCACGGGGCCACCACGAAAATTCCCCCAAAGGAAAGTCACGGTCCCCCACCGCATTTTCCCAAAAAGTCACGGGCCACACACTGCATTTTTTTAATGGGAATGTCCGGGGCCACAAAATCTTTCCTTTTGGTAAAATGTCACGGGCCATAACGCATTTCCTTTTTAATTCAGGGTCCACACACTCATTCCTTAATGTAATGTCACGGTCCAACACACTTTTAATAAGTCCACGGTCCATAAAACTGCATTTTCCCTTTAAAGTAAGTCCCCCCGGCCATCACTCATTTCCCTAATGTCAATGCAAGGGGCATACACATTTCTTTAAAGAATGTCCGGGTTTAAAGCACTCATTCCAGGAAATGTCACTGGTCCAGAAAATGATTTCGTAAAAGTTTAATGTCCCGGGTTCCAGCGAAAATTTTAATTTTGTAAATAAAGGTTCCAGGGCCCCCCCGCCCTCCTAAGATTGTGTTTGCCCCAATCTATGGTAAGAAATTTCCCCCGTGCCATTAACTCCCTTCTTTAGGGGTATTCACCGGTCCCCGGGAAAAACTAAAAAAATTCCTTATGGGGGAAAGGCAAAGGGGGGTTGAACAAAACACTTAAAGGGAAAGCAAGGGCAAAAATAATTTGGGGTATCAAAGGAAAAAAAGGTTGGGGGTCAATAAGAAAATTCCAATTTTTTATGTTCAAGCAAAGTAACAGTCAAAGACAAAGCCTTTCCCTTAAATTTCTTTTAAGTAAACCCATAAAACAAGGATACGATTTTCCCCCCGAAACCTTGGGTTGGGTTTTTGTTTTAGGAATGGGGGGGGGGGTTTTGTAAACCCTTTGAAAGGGTCCTCGTTAGTTCCAATACATTTTTAGGTCATTCTTTCCCCCGGGAGTTTAAGTCTGAAAAAGGGTTTGACACGAAAAAAAAAATGCAAAAACAAAACAAAAATTCAAAGTTTTAGGGGATTCCAACCCATTCCCATGGATTAAAGGGGGTTTGGGAAAAAAGGGATAGGAATGGCGAGGGGCGGAAGGGGGGAAGGGGGAAAGCAAGGGAAAAGGCCGAAATAAAATTTGGTAAAACAAAAGGGAAATGTTTACAATTATCCATATGGTTATTTGGTATTCATCTCAAACCACACCGGACTGTCCCATTCAGGGGGTCCCGTTTCCTCAAATTGGCTTATTGTTTCATTCCCAAATTTTGTTCCTTTCGTCTTTTTTCAAGAACAAACCCCCAAAACCCACAAACACACACCAAACCAACCACACACCGCAACCCCCCACCCAACCCCAAAAACCAAACACATGGGGATTACAGCCGTTAAGAGAAAAAGGAAGGCAAAAACAATCAAATGGGTTGTGTTTTAGGCACAAAAAAAGCCATCACAAGAATGTTTTTGGGGGGGGGGGGGGTTGGGAGTGGGGGGGGTGGGGGGGGTTTTTTTTTTTTTTTTTCCGGGGGGGCAGTCAAAATAAAAGGGTTGTGAAAAAAAGAGCCACCTTTAACCAGTCCCTTTTACAAGGATTCCAACAAATGCCCTTATAAAACCAAAAAAAAATATTAAACTTGCTCAATTCAAGCCTTCTTCCCTTTAAAATTTTTCCGCTTCCTTGCGTTTTTTTTTTCAAGAGACACACACACACCCAAAACACACACACACACACCACCACACCCAAATACTTTTTTTTAAACAAATCTCATGAAGACAAATCTCTCTCTCTCTCTCTCTCTCTCTCTCTCATCCTCTCTCTCTCTCTCTCTCTCTCCTCTCTCTGTGTGTGTCTGTCTGTCTCTCTCTCTCTGTCTCTCTCTGTCTGTCTGTCTGTCTCTCTCTCTCTCTCTCTCTCTCTCTCTCTCTCACACACACACACACACACACACACACACACACACACACACACACACACACACCGCACACACACACACATTTCATTCTTGACAATGGAATCAACTTGCTTCAATGATGTTTGACAGATTTTGTTCCTGAAAAAAGACCTCCTCACTGTTGTTTGCGATGATTTGAAGGGCAGAACAATAGCCGCCCCTCCACCCCCCACCCCCCCACCCCCCTCAAGTTCATCTGGTTAGAGTTTAACTGATTCTCAAAACAAAACGCATTTTATGCCTTGGACATATGTCCTCTAGATTTATATTTAGATAATTCAGCAAAATCACCTTTGAACCTGTGCACTACGTTAGATTTGTGCATTGTGAATGGTATTTGCAAAGGTGACTTCAGGTCGCTTGTTATGCATATCTAACTATGGATATAAAGTCACAGATTTTTCTCCTCTTTTATTGAAATGCGTTGTTGTCATTTGTTCATAACAATAGTGAATCGTGACCGTATGCTGCGATATTTCGAATTGTCTTTTCAAATGAAAACAGAAGTAGAGCATGCATTAATACAGAAATAAGTGGCTTTGGAGTTACAGCGAAAGAAGAAAAATGTAGGGAGCGATGTAAATGCGCTCTTTTTCTCTTCTGTTCTGGTTTTTTTTTGTTTGTTTGTTTGTTTGTTTTTTTTTAATTTACAGCCTGTTAGGCTTGACGTCGCTATGGATTTCGAGATTGATGTGAATGTGTCATTTTGAAAATGTGTTTAAGGTGTAAAAGCATATCTTTTGCTCATGACACATGAAGTACCTTGTGGGAAAAGTTGGAGATCGGGTAATTGGTACGATCAAAATCGTGCAGATAGTACAAGAGAACTAATAAAACTGCCGGTGGTCTAACTTATCAGAGCCAACAAGGAAACAGTTTAACATGTTTTATTTGATCCATTTGTAACACTAAGAACCAAAAGAATTTTGGGAACGGTCATACATGTCTTTATAAGAACACAGCCTGAAAGAACATTCAGTGAT